>JAOCZM010000195.1:0-600000 GCA_026122235.1 Vinca minor
TCAAATTATGTAATTCTTGGTTAGTTGAGTGAATAACATTTATTCAAGCGTATCATTATACAATTTTCTCAACTCTTTTGCCTCTAGATCCTCAATCCGTTTATTGAGATAATCCAGTTAACTAGGACCCCTAAGTTTTTGCTTTGCATGGATATGACAAATTATCCTTCGCGCCTCACCCTGGGATAGACATGTATGTACAGCTTTGGCATGTCCCATACTAATGTCGATCTAGGCCTTGACGAGGGCTAAATTTAGGAAGGCACTAATTAATATTTAATTGAGGGGTTTTGTTTTTAACAATCTCACCAGAAAAGCATAAAATAAAATAGTTTATGCTTATATACATATGCATCCAATACATAAAAGTAAAAATGCAATAGTAATCGCCATATCCTATTTGGTTTTTCCAAGCCAATGGAAAAACTCATGAAGTCAATCTAAGGGTGTGAAATGAAAACATTCTATTTTACACCGTCTTGACCTTTCAAAGTGGTTGTCTCCAAATCATCATCACAAATTGTACCCTTCTCCTAATCTAGAATTACATAATTCTAAGGAAACCTCGAGTTACATTCGAGGGGATTTGATGAGATGAGAATTACAACTTTTGATAAAAAGAGATAGGCACGATTCGCAGATCGTATTTATAAAATAAACCAACATGGTAAAGGCGATTACTATGCATCATGCTCAACTAACATAACAATTTATGAAAAATGAGCAACCAGCAAAATGAACATTTCATATTCTGCTTTTCGATTCGATGGATCCAGCCACCCCGCTTCGGTCGATCGAGTAACGATCGGCTGAACCGACCTATCTCCCAATCGTCCGAACAGAGATACTGAGAGTACTCGGTTGACCAAAACAGACATTGCGGTCGACCGAAGATCTCGACTCTCATACATACAAAATGATGCAAAAACATGTCATACATGATATACAACATTTCTAGCAATCCTAAGGCATGCAAAATATAGATTCATAATCCATATTAAAATACTATAGCACATTAAGTCTATAGGGTACTCGTGAGTGGCTATGATACCATTGTTAGAGGAATAACTGAAGGGATTCATGGGCGGAAACTCGTTCCAAACACCCATGAGTCCTCCCCTGAAGGATCCGCTCATACAAAACGAATCGAAAAATGCAAGAAAGAAAAACTTACGCTTTTGGATTCAAGCTACTACTTGAATGGAGGATGACGCTTTCTTGGATCGGATGCCGCTACCAATTGATCTCCCTTTGAGGAAAGTCCCTCTACCGGTATCCACGCAACGAAACGGGCAGCGATTGCTAGCTCTTCGTTTTTCTGAGATTCGGGAATTAGAGAGAAAATGGAGAGGTAGAAAATCCGAAATCAGATTTCAGAGAGTTGTTTAATTGCGGCTGAAGCAAGGATTGACTAGGGTTTCGACTGAGAGTTAATTATATAGGGTGTGAGAGTTTGTTCCCATAACCAACTCTCACGTCCTCCACTTCTCTCAGCAGTGGGAGTCTAAACTCCCACGTCCAATCAACCTCTTTTGGCAGTGGGAGTCTATAACTCCCACGTGCACTAGACTTCTTCTGCTTTATTGTAAAATAGATTACATAAAACTAGGGACTACTTGAATAGTATTTACATAAGAAAATGAGTTTTACTATCAAATCATGCATTTGATGTTCATAAGCAAAATTTACTATTCATATGAAATGCTCAAAAAGATATAAAACGCATAACATATGCTAATGGTCCTGTGGCACTACTAACAATCTCCCACTTGCCCTCTAGGTCCAATCATACATGATCTTCAATCCCATTGACCTAGTATGACTCTCATGTTTAGGCTGTGGGAGTGGTTTGGTCAATGGATCTCGCAATGTTGTCGCTCTGTATGAACTTTGCAAATACTAACGCCTCTCTCTGTCGATGATCTCT
The DNA here is from genome assembly GCA_026122235.1 of Vinca minor. Classification (NCBI taxonomy): domain Eukaryota; kingdom Viridiplantae; phylum Streptophyta; class Magnoliopsida; order Gentianales; family Apocynaceae; genus Vinca; species Vinca minor. The sequence goes on from JAOCZM010000195.1 coordinate 1,928, forward strand.
CTAATCGGATGGAAATGCTCGAGAATGTGTTTGGATCGTTGGTGAGATCTAGGTTCCTTAGCTTGTGAAATGGCACCAAGTATTATCACAATAGAGGTTCACCGGGTTCACAATGCTAGTGGACGACACCTAGTTCCGATACAAACTTCCCGATCCAAACGACTTCTTTACATCGCTTTCAGAGGCAGCTAGATACTCACCTACATTTGTAGAGTCGGCCACGGTTTCTTGCTTTGAGCTCTTCCACTCACAAGTACCTCCATTCAAACAAAACACAAAGCCGGATTGCGATCGATAATCATCTACGCTGCGTCTGAAACTTACGCTCAGTGTAACCATTTACAACCGGACTTCCTTCCCGACCTCCGTAAACCAAGAACATATCTTTAGTCCTTCTCAAGTACTTAAGAATGCTCTTGACTCGCAGTCCAATGTGATTCTCCGTGGTCGATTGATATCTGCTAGTCATACTTAAAGCAAATGAGACATCCGGGCAAGTGCATATCATGGCGTACATATTAGACCCAATGGTCAAGCATATGGGATCTTACTCATGCGCTCTTGGTCCTCCTCTGTGGAAGGTCCTTGAGTTCTCGCTGAAGTTTAACGCCATGTGACATGGGCAAGAATCCCTTTTTGGAGTCTTGCAAACTCGAACTGCTTTCAGAGATCTTTGTCAATGTATCCACTCGGCTTAGGCCAATCATTTTGTTATATCTATCTCTACAGATTCTAATACCCAAAATGTATGTAGCCTCGCCTAAGTCTTTCATGGAAAAACACTTCCCCAACCAAGCTTTTACGCTTTGTAATGTGGGGATGTCATTTCCAATCAGTAAGATGTCATCCACATAAAGTACAAGGAACACTACTGCATTATTAGTTACTTTCTTATAAACACAAGGCTCGTCTTCGTTTTTGATGAAACCGAATTCTTTAATACGTTCATCAAAGCGACGATTCCAGCTTCGAGATGCTTGCTTCAATCCATAAATGGACCTTTGAAGCTTACACACTTTGCTAGGACTTGTTGGATCAACAAACCCCTCAGGTTGTGTCATATACACATCCTCGAGAAGGTTTCCATTAAGAAACGCAGTCTTAACATCCATTTCCCATATCTCATAGTCATAATATGCGGCTATGGCAAGTAAAATCCTAATTAACTTTATCATTACGACAGGAGAAAAGGTCTCGTCATAGTCAATACCATGAACTTGTCTATAACCTTTTACTACCAGTTGAGATTTAAAAGTGTGTACATTACCATCCATGTCGGTCTTCTTTTTGTAACACCATTTGTTATCAATGACCTTGCACCCTTCGGGTGGGTCAACCAAAGTCCATACTTGGTTGTCGTACATGGATTGCATCTCAGACTTCATAGCCTCTAGCCACTTATCCGACTCGTAACTACGAATTCCCTCTTTGTAGGTAGAGGGTTCATCTTGATCAATCGGGTTCAAACCGATGATCACCCGACTACGAGAAATCCATATCTCTCAGTCGTTGATGTACCCGACTCGACCTTCTTGGGCCTTGTGTCAAAGATTGAAGCTCGATGATCAGCACGTGAGCTTGCTTGAACTTCTAAATTTGGTTCGGGATGTTGTTTGGGGGATCTTGAATTTCCTCAAGATGGAACTTACTCCCACTATCCTCTTTGGAAATAAATTCCCTTTCAAGGAATAAACCATTACGAGCAACAAACACTTTGTTCTCTCGATGGAAGATAGAAGTAATATCCTTTAGTTTCTTTAGAATATCCCTACGAACAAACACTTGTCGATTTAGGGGCGAGTTTATCGGATAACAAGCGCTTTTACATACGCCTCGCATCCCCAAATTTTGAGAAATGACAAGCTAGGTCGTTTCCCAGTCCATATCTCATATGGAGTTTTCTGAACCGCTTTAGAAGGAACTCTATTTAATATAAATGCAGCAATTTCTAGGGCGTAGCCCCAAATGGAAATTGAAATACTTGTTTGACTCATCATAGATCGAACCATATCTAATAATGTGTGATTCCTCCGTTCTGACACGCCATTCCATTGTGGTGTGCCATGAGGAGTTAATTGTGAAACAATTCCACAACCACTAAGATGTTCGTCAAACTCTTGGTTAAGGTATTCGCCACCTCGATCTGATCGAAGTATCTTAATACTTTTGCCAAGTTGATTTTGTACTTCATTTTGAAATTCTTTGAATCTTCCAAAAGATTCGATTTATGTTTCATTAGATAGATGTAGCCATATCTACCGAAATCATCTCGTGAATGTGATGAAAGTACTGAAAACCCTCATCTAGCACTAGTGTTTATTGGTCCACAAACATCTGTATGTATGGGGCCCAATAAATCAAAAGCTCTTTCACTTTGTCCAGTAAAGGGAGCTTTAGTCATTTTGCCTAACAAGCAAGAATCACAAGTCTCATAAGACTAAAAGTCAAATGATGTCAAAATTCCATCCGAACGGAGCTTTGATATGCGTTTCTCATTTATGTGGCCCAAACGACGATGCTAAAAGTAGGTCTCGCTTTAAGTCATTTGATTTAAACCTTTTAGTATTAATGTTATAGATGGGCCTTTTAATGGAATCATCGAGGTTAAGAACATAAAGCCCATTCATCAAAGAGGCATCTCCATAGAAGATACGATCTTTATGAACGGTGCAAATTTTATTCATAATATTAATTTCAAAACCATCAATATCCAAACAAGAAATCGAAATAATATTCCTACTCAAAGTTGGAACATAAAGACAATTATTCAGTTCTATAATAAGGCCACTTGGCAAAATTAAATTAAATGTCCCGTAGCTACAGAGCAACAACTCTTGCTCCGTTCGCTACTCTCGAGTCCACTTCTCCTTTTGCCGCTGATCTACTCCTTTTCGAACCCCCTGCACATTTGCACAAATGTGAGATCCACAACTCGTATCTAATACCCATGAAGTAGGAGCAGACATGTTAATTTAAATAACATAAATACTTGGAGAGACAATCAAACCGGCCTTTCCCTTTTTTCTTCTCTTTCCAAATAGAGCTTGCAGCTTCGTTTCCAATGACTCGGTTCATTGCAATGGAAGCAAACTCCCTCCTTTGGTGCCTTGGCTTTGGGGTCTGGGGCTTGGGCTTGTCATTGCCTTTGCCTTTTGCCTCTCTTGGCCATGGGCTTTCCCTTGCCTTTCTTCTTGAAATTCCCTTTTTGAACCATTAAGACTTCGGGGTCTTCTTAATGTTCGGGTTCAAACCTGCTGAGCAGCCCGTGTATTTCATGTATGGTCTTCTCCATGGCATGCATGTTGAAGTTCATAATGAATTGGTCATACTCCGGTGGGAGTGAGCCCAAGATCATATCTGTGGCCATGTCATGACCTACGGTAGCTCCAAGCTTGTCAAGTTGGTCAAAATAGCCTTTCATCTTAAGAACATGTGCACTAACAGAGGTTCCAGGGGCCATTTTGCAACTATTTAACGCCTTAGTTGTGAGGAATCTTTCATGACGAGCTTGCTCTTGGAACATTTCCTTGAGCTGGCCCATCATCTGGAAAGCCTCAACTCCTTCAAACTGTTTTTGAAGGTCAGTGCTCATCGTGACTAACATGAGACAAGTCACATCGTTAGAGTCATCGAAATGCTTCTTCCAAGCATCTCTTTCGGTTCTAGGGCGTTGTTTGCAGAGTTGTTCGAGAATGTCCAGTATCAAGAACGTATGACTTTCTTTCCCGCTTAAGGACAATCCTTAAGTTGCGGGCCCAATCAAGGAAATTGGCCCCGCGTAGTTTTTCCTTCTCAAGGACAGATCGCAATGAATTGTGTGGTGTATTGGTTGCCATTATCTATTAAGTTAATTGCAAAGTTATTAGTTTTTGAGCAAAAACATTTTCCACAATTTCAACACTTGATAATAGTGGGGAAAAACATTTTACAATAGTTATAGGAAAGCTTTGGCTTAACACCCACGATTAAAGTAAAATCATCTAATGGGAATGACATCTATATGTCCCGACTTTTTCCCATTTTATGCCCTAGGCCCAAAACTATTTTGATGGCCTAGCTAAGTTGAACCATGTCTAAGCTTATGGAAATCACTATTTTCCCATCTCTCTTTGCTTAGATAACCACTTGTCTGTTGCTTTGGCAAGCAGACAGAATGATGATCCAAACTCAATGAGTGCTTAGATTATGGTAGGCATTTTAAGACTTAGTTAAAACGTTCGGTTTGAATAAGACAATAAAACGCGTAATACATTCATACAAGCATCTCATGCAGTATATAAAGCATAATAATTCAACGTGAGACAAACGATGGCCTAATCCTATGATGACTCCCACGAGCCTTGTGGGAGCCAAGGGTCAATCTAAGTCGAGTATCCATCTCATGGATAAAGTCTTCGATCCAAACGAAACTTCTCGACCTTTGTTACATATTTGCATGGGCATACCCAGCCTTCAATGTAAAGCAGTAAAGCTAATCTAATAAAGCGATTCCAATTTTACAACATTGAAAACGGCTCGCAGGCCGTATTATAAAAGTACGACCAAAATATGTAAAACAAGGGGTATAGTAGGCCATGCTATTCACCATTCTAAAATCACATAAATCACAATGAAATTAACCACGAGTACATACACAAAGTCTTAATTCGGGGGGAACGACGAATCGAGGTGACGCAGACGAATCGAGGTGATTCTACATCAGCTCATCGAATGAGTTTTTCCTCCCAGATTTACCCCTCTTCTGCCTTACTTACATAATCGGATTATGTATTGGTTAATCGGATTAACAGCAAGATTAATCGAGTTAATTACAGTTTATGCGTGAGAATAGAATTAATCAGATTAATTCCTGATTCACGAATACGCTTTATGCCGAATCAATATTCACAGAAACAGTTTATGCATAATCAAAAACCGAAAACAATTTATATCATAATAGTTCATATAACCGTATAAACATGATGAACCGAGAAGAGTTTATGCGTATACTCATCAAAAGATACAATCTTTAAATGCAGTTAAACAGTTTATGCATTTATCATGACCAAAGAAACGATCTTTTCTGTTTTCAAACATACACATACCAAATCAGAATTGATAGTGTTATTGTCTAATTAACAATATCGAATTCGAATCGTATGAACAAGGCTCTGATACCACTGAAGGGATTCATGGGCGGAAACTCGTTCCAAACACCCATGAGTCCTCCCCTGAAGGATCCGCTCATACAAAACAAATCGAAAAACTGCAAGAAAAAACTTACGTTTTGGATTCAAGAAGCTACTTCTTGAATGGAGGATGACGTTTCTTGGATCGGATGCTGCTACCGATTGATCTCCCTTTTGCGGAAAGTCCCTCTACCGATATCCACGCGACGAAACGAGCAGCGATTGCTAGCTCTTCGTTTTTCTGAGATTCGGGAATTAGAGAGAAAAGGGAGAGGCATAAAATCCGAAATCAGATTTCGAGAGTTGTTTAATTGCGTCTAAGCAAGGATTGACTAGGGGTTTCGGCTGAGAGTTAATTATATAGGTTGTGAGAGTTTGTTCCCATAACCAACTCTCACGTCCCTCCACTTCTCTCAAGAGTGGGAGTCTAAACTCCCACGTCCAATCAACCTCTTTGGCAGCTGGGAGTCTATAACTCCCACGCACTCAGACTTTCTGCTGTAGTGGGAGTCTTTATCTGATAATGACTCGCACGTAATCCCAGCTATACTGAAAATGCCCCCTTATCTCTAATTCGAATAATAACACTTTATTATTCTCGTAAAGTGAATGTCATATACAATGAACCTAGACACATTCTAGATTCATCGAATCTGACATGAAGCTCGCTAGCTGCCTCATGCGTGTGATCCTCAGAGGTTCATATCACAATGGCAATGAAAACACACTTAGTAGTAGTGTGAGTTCATAAATCACAAACGGTCCCTAGCAGACATCGTGACTACCCAAAGTGAATGAATATACAACGGAACCTAATATCAATCCACTATTTAATCCCTTTGTCTCGCGATATCCTAATTAAGCATAAGCATGGTAGTCGCCACCCTTATTATGCTTAATTATATTTATGCTCGATCTCTGGGTAGATCTGCTCCAACAAATAGTATTCGATAACCACTTTATCAAATACATTTGAGCACGCCACGCATTTAGACAGTCTTTTCTTATCGAGGGCCCATGGATATATCTCTCTAATAATAGAGAGGATAAATTCCATTCAATGCCTCTCACATTCAAGCCATGATAGGATGCTACATCGATCACTGGGCCGTATTGATTACCGATCAGCAACGTACGATCGAATCAAAACGCGGCTCCATTATTGCTAGAATCAAATGGAGACATATGTCTAAGGATTATAAAATTGATTGAGGAAGTAATACTTATGACTAAGGACCATGAAGTATTACTTCTAACGGATCACGTCCGATACGATATATCTCAATACATTGCATCTATGATATGATTTGTACTCATTACACAATTAGTAAAACGTAATCATCAATCAAACATCATACTAGTTTTATTTCATTGTAAAATAGATTACATAAAACTATGGACTACTAGAATAGTAATTACACAAGAAAATGAGTTTTACTATCAAATCATGCATTTGATGTTCATAAGCAAAATTTACTATTCATATGAAATGCTCAAAAGATATAAAACGTCATAACATATGTTAATGGTCCTGAGGGCACTACTAACAATCTCCCACTTGCCCTAGGTCCAATCATACATGATCTTCAATCCCATTGACCTAGTATGACTCTCATGTTTAGGCTGTGGTGTTAGTAGTGCCCTAGGACCATTAGCACATGTTGTGCGTTTTGTTATCTTTTTGAGCAAGTAATTGAATAGTTAATTTTGCTTTTGATTATCAAATATGTGATTTGATAGTAAAACTCATTAGCTAATGTAATTACTATTCTAGAAGTCCCTAGTTTTATGTAATGCTTAATTACTATGAAATAAAACTAGTATGATTGTTGATTGATGATCTTGTTTTACTCGATCATGTGTAATGGATACAAATCACATCATAGATGCAATATATGAGGATACATTGTATTGGGACGTGATCCGTCGGAGAAGTAATACTTCATGGTCTTAAGTCATAAGTATTACTTCCTCAATACTATTTTAGAATCCTTAGACCTTATGTCTTCATTGATTCTAGTATGAATGGAGCCACGTTTTGACTCGCTCTGAGCGTTACTTGTAACGAGTAATCAATACGACCGATGATCGGATGTAGTGTCCTATCATAGCTTGAATGTGAGAGACATTGTAAGGAATTTGTCCCTCTCATTATTAGAGAGAGATATCCATGGGCCCTCGATAGGGAAAGACTGCTTTAAATGCATGGCCGTGCTTTCAAATGTGTTTGATAAAGTGATTATCAAATGCTATTTGTCAAAAGCAATCTACCCGAGATCGAGCATAAATACAATTAAGCTTAATAAGGGGTGACGACCACCATGCCTTATGCTTAATTAGGATATCGCGAGACAAAGGGATTAAATAGTGGATTGATATTAGGTTCCGTTGATATTCATTCACTTTGGGTAGTCACAATGTCCTCGCTAGTGACCGCTTTCGTGATTTGATGGACTCACACTACTACTAAGTGTGTTTTCATTGCCATTGTGAGATGAACCCTGCAGGGTCACACGCATAGACGAGCTAACAAGCTTTACATGTCGGATTCAATGAATCTAGAATGTGTCTAGGTTCATTGTATCCGACATTTGTTTTTCCGAAAAATAATAAAGTGTTTATTATTCGAATTGAGAGATAAGAGCAATTTTGGTATTTAACTATAGCTGGGGATTGAGTGGGAGTTGTTATCCGATAAAGACTCCCACTACCAGCAGAAGTCTCAGGGGACGTGGGAGTCGAGTCTCCCACAGCCGAGAGAAGTTGAGTAGACGTGGGGAGTTGTTCTGGGAACAAACTCCCACACTCTATATAACATCTCTTAGCCGAAACCCTAGGTGACAAGTGATTCAAACTGAAATTAAACAAGTAACCCGAAATCAGATTTTGGATTTCTCACCTCTCCCTTTTTCTCTCTAATTCCCGAATCTCGTAAAGACGAAGAGCTAGCAATCACTGCTTGTTTCGTCGCGTGGATACTGTAGAGGGAAATTCCGCAAAGGGAATTCGCTGGTGAAAAGAAAACTTCCAAGAATCGTCATCCTCCATTCAAGAAGTAGCTTCTTGAATCCCAAAATTGTAAGTTTTACCATTGCTGATTCGCTACGTATGAGCGGATCTCTCAGTGGGAGGATCCATGGGTGTTTGGAACGAAGTTTCCGCCCGTGAATCCCTTCGGTGGGAGTGGCTTGGTCAATGGATCTCGCAATGTTGTCGTCTCGTATGAACTTTGCAAATACTAACGTCTCTCTATCGATGACTCTCTAATCGGATGGAAACGCTCGAGAATGTGTTTGGATCATTGGTGAGATCTAGGTTACTTAGCTTGTGAAATGGCACCGATACTATCACAATAGAGGTCCACCCGGGTTCACAATGCTAGGGGACGACACCTAGTTCCGATACAAACTTCCCGATCCAAACAGACTTTCTTTAGCATGCTTGCAGAGGCGACTAGATACTCGACTACAGTTGTAGAGACGGCCACGGTTTCTTGCTTTGAGCTCTTCCACTCACAAGACCTCCATTCAAACAAAACACAAAGCCGGATTGCGATCGATAATCATCTACGCCGATCCGGAAGCTTGCGTCAGTGTAACCATTTACAACCGGACTTTCCTTCCCGACCTCAGTAACCGAGAACATATCTTTAGTCCTTCTCAAGTACTTAAGAATGCTCTTGATCTGCAGCTCTAATGTGATTCTCCGAGGGTCGATTGATATCTGCTAGTCATACTTAAAGCAAATGAGACATCTGGGCAAGTGCATATCATGGCGTACATATTAGACCCAATGGCTGAAGCATATGAGATCTTACTCATGCGCTCTTGGTCCTCCCTTGTGGAAGGTCCTTGAGTTCTGCTGAGTTTAACGCCATGTGACATGGGCAAGAATCCCTTTTTGGAGTCTTGCAACCGAACTGCTTTCGATGACCTTGTCAATGTATCCACTATGGCTTAGGCCAATCATTTTGTTATATCTATCTCTACAGATTCTAATACCCAAATTGTATGTAGCCTCGCCTAAGTCTTTCATGGAAAAACACTTCCCCAACCAAGCTTTTACGCTTTGTAATGTGGGGATGTCATTTCCAATCAGTAAGATGTCATCCACATAAAGTACAAGGAACACTACTGCATTATTAGTTACTTTCTTATACACACAAGACTCGTCTTCGTTTTTGATGAAACCGAATTCTTTAATACGTTCATCAAAGCGACGATTCCAGCTTCGAGATGCTTGCTGCAATCCATAAATGGACCTTTGAAGCTTACACACTTTGCTAGGACTTGTTGGATCAACAAACTCCTCAGGTTGTGTCATATACACATCCTCGAGAAGGTTTCCATTAAGAAACGCAGTCTTAACATCCATTTGCCATATCTCATAGTCATAATATGCGGCTATGGCAAGTAAAATCCTAATTAACTTTATCATTACGACAAGAGAAAAGGTCTCGTCATAGTCAATACCATGAACTTGTCTATAACCTTTAACTATCAGTCGAGATTTAAAAGTGTGTACATTACCATCCATTTCGGTCTTCTTTTTGTAACACCATTTGTTATCAATGACCTTGCACCCTTCGGGTGGGTCAACCAAAGTCCATACTTGGTTGTCGTACATGGATTGCATCTCAGACTTCATAGCCTATAGCCACTTATCTGACTCAGAACTACAAATTCCCTCTTTGTAGGTAGAGGGTTCATCTTGATCAATCAGTTCAACCTGATGATCACCAGTCACGAGAAATCCATATCTCTCAGGCTGTTGATGTACCCGACTCGACCTTCTTGGGCCTTGTGTCAAAGATTGAAGCTCAGTATCAGCACGTGAGCTTGCTTGAACTTCTAAAGTTGGTTCAGATGTTGTTTGGGGATCTTGAATTTCCTCAAGATGGATCTTACTCCCACTATCCTCTTTGGAAATAAATTCCCTTTCAAGGAATAAACCATTACGAGCAACAAACACTTTGTTCTCTGATGGAAGATAGAAGTAATATCCTTTAGTTTCTTTAGGATATACCACGAACAAACACTTGTCAGATTTAGGGGCGAGTTTATCAGATAACAAGCGTTTTACGTACGCCTCGCATCCCCAAATTTTGAGAAATGACAAGCTAGGTCGTTTCCCAGTCCATATCTCATATGGAGTTTTCTGAATCGCTTTAGAAGGAACTCTATTTAATATAAATGCAGCAGTTTCAAGGGCGTAGCCCCAAAAGGAAATTGAAAGACTTGTTTGACTCATCATAGATCGAATCATATCTAATAATGTGCGATTCCTCCGTTTTGACACGCCATTCCATTGTGGTGTGCCAGGAGGAGTTGATTGTGAAACAATTCCACAACCACTAAGATGTTCGTCAAACTCTTGGTTAAGGTATTCGCCACCTCGATCTGATCGAAGTATCATAATACTTTTGCCAAGTTGATTTTGTACTTCATTTTGAAATTCTTTGAATCTTCCAAAAGATTCTGATTTATGTTTCATTAGATAGACGTAGCCATATCTACTGAAATCATCTGTGAATGTGATGAAGTACTGAAACCCTCCTCTAGCACTAGTGTTTATTGGTCCACAAACATCTGTATGTATGAGGCCCAATAAATCATAAGCTCTTTCACTTTGTCCAGTAAAGGGAGCTTTAGTCATTTTGCCTAACAAGCAAGAATCACAAGTCTCATAAGACTAAAAGTCAAATGATGTCAAAATTCCATCTGAATGGAGCTTTGATATGCGTTTCTCATTTATGTGGCCCAAACAACAGTGCCAAAAGTAGGTCTGCTTTAAGTCATTTGATTTAAACCTTTTAGTATTAATGTTATAGATGGGCCTTTTAATGGAATCATCGAGGTTAAGAACATAAAGCCCATTCATCAAAGAGGCATCTCCATAGAAGATACGATCTTTATGAACGGTGCAAATTTTATTCATAATATTAATTTCAAAACCATCAATATCCAAACAAGAAACTGAAATAATATTCCTACTCAAAGTTGGAACATAAAGACAATTATTCAGTTCTATAATAAGGCCACTTGGCAAAATTAAATTAAATGTCCCGGTAGCTACAGCAACAACTCTTGCTCCGTTCGCTACTCTCGTGTCCACTTCTCCTTTTGCCGTTGATCTACTCCTTTTGAACCCCTGCACATTTGCACAAATGTGAGATCCACAACCTGTATCTAATACCCATGAAGTAGGAGCAGACATGTTAATTTAAATAACATAAATACTTGGAGAGACAGTCAAACTGGCCTTTCCCTTTTTCTTCTCTTCCAAATAGAGCTTGCAGTTCCGTTTCCAATGACCTGGTTCATTGCAATGGAAGCAAACTCCCTCATTTGGTGCCTTGGCTTTGGGCTGGGGCTTGGGCTTGTCATTGCCTTTGCCTTTGCCTCTCTTGGCCATGGGCTTTCCCTTGCCTTTCTTCTTGAAATTCCCTTTTTGAACCATTAAGACTTCAGGGGTCTTCTTAATGTCTGATTCAACTTTCGCTTGAGCAGCCCGTGTATTTCATGTATGGTCTTCTCCATGGCATGCATGTTGAAGTTCATAACGAATTGATCATACTCCGGTGGGAGTGAGCCCAAAATGACTGATTTTAGACCCTAAATCAAGTAGCAAATAAGACCAAAACAAAAAACTAAACAAGTAAATAAAAACAAGTAAGCTAAATAAGCATATTCTTCATGTATATACACTTACACAACCGCATGAACTACAAACACTATGCCCCACTCATACGGATCACACGATTATACACATTGCTTAGACACTACGAACATAGTTATCACTATGACACAAACTTCCCACGATTGAGCTCAATTATCTAGTCACGACTCTACGACAATAATTGTAAATGCCCTGACGTCGGTCAAGTTAGGATACCCCAAGAAGTACAAACACATGAGTTCAGTATAACCACCTGAACGAAAGGGTCCAAAGTTTTAAGGATCCATCCTACATTGTATCATCACCATGGACTCCACAAAACCGTTACAGTCCCAATGATCGCCACATCAGGTGAAGTCCCAAGAATTTCCACTTATCACAATAACATGAACTCCCGAGTTCAACACCTACATATTATATATTCGAATGAATCCTGCCATATCGCATTTTCAAGACAAGAGCTCAAACGGGGCGACGACTCGGTCGACCAATACCAAATAGACACAACTCCGGCAATACAACAATTAGGCAAAATCAACGACACCAATAGACGACTACTAAATGAACGACAAGTACAAATCAATCCAACAATTAAAAACAACCAATAAGGGTAGCTAATAATAACAATTACCTATCAAATTGCACGACACACGTATAAACGACGATCCACCACATACTATGCAAATACACCAACGCTTCATCCGTTTTATGCATTAAAACATGATAAACAATTCATAATTGAATTCACACTTGAAAATACTGATTTCACGAATTTTATAACAGAAACTATACAGGTGAATGATCCTTACTTGTTACAATAACAAATTAAGGAAGCAAAACACAAAACACCGAAATCTAGAAAACCAGTCCCGCTCCCGGTACTATAAGTTCTCGCTCCAAACTCCGAATCACAATCCTTATAAAGATCGTTCGAAATGGACTTCGCTTACACTCTCAATTTCTCACTCAAAGTTCTGCCCAGATTTTTCTTCTCTCTCTTTATTTTTGTCCCTCTTGTTGGCGCCTCTCTTTCTCTCTTCTGCACGCTTCTCTTTTTTTCCTTTTTCTTTTATTTTCCTTTATATATTGTAACCTCTCCCCATAAACCCATCAATAACTCCCCCATTAACTCCCCATAAATTATTCATCTAACTAAATCTCAACCAAATCCCTCAACTTCCAAACTCATCAAATACTCCTCTCAACAAACCTACCCCAAGATGTAACACGTAATCATGTTAATCACATAATCACATGAAATAAATCACGCCTTCTCAATTAGTCATGCAAAAATTAATTACGAGTCAATTAACACGTAAGAAAAAGTTACGAGTATCACATACTTCCCACCTTACATACGTTTCGTCCTTGAAACTTGCACTCCCCACAAGACATGAATATAGACAATCTCCTGCTAGGTGCAACTACTCCTAGGTATCCACAAAACAAGTATGGTACTAGATATAAATCTATGAAATATAAAATGAAAGGAAGTACCACATAACAAATACATATAAACATCAACGTACATGTTACCACCATGCTACTGTGATAAAATATAGTGACAAATCAAGCATGCTAATAAAATCATTTACACATCATAACTCAATTAGCAAATAAGGCATATTATCACATACTTAGCAATAAACATAACATGAAAACAATAGCATATGAAGCGATAAATAAACATATACATCCTAGTCCATATTCTGTACCCTTCTCACATCTCACATTATGTTTCGTGTTTTTCCTAAGTTCATTCCAAATTGTACGCCCTAAGCTTCGACCTGCTCTGATATTATTTTTGTCACACCCCGTAACCCGAGTGATGACTTGGCAGTGTCTCATAAGCCAATGAGACACCAAAGCCCACAAAACATAGTTACTAAAAGGGAATACGCCTCTATATAATGATCCAAAAAGGGTTCAAAAGTATTACATAGATAAAATAAGTAAAAAAAAGAAATAAGTTCTAAAATGAATTTTTTTTCTCTCTCGAGCCCTAGACTCCTAACAAAACTCCACTTTCTAAAGAGGGCTTTTGCCCGCCGTGACCATGGCCTCCACTTAATCCTGGCGCCGATGCAAAATTATGGCCAAGAAAATCCTTCGCAGATTTACTTTCAGCCCCCACCTCTCATATGGCATATCTACCAATTACACCTTTGGAGTCATTTAAAGGCGAACCCAATTTGATAATTCCCGCGGACGAACAAGAAAATCTAATTGCCCCATGGCGCTTAGCCTTGGTGGGCAAGTTCCATAAACATTCTCCCTCTATGGACTCGCTGCGGAAGGTTTTCCACAGAGTTGGATTCAAAGGGAGCTTTTGGATCGGTTGGATGGATTCGCGACATGTTCTTATCAGATTTGATATCGAAGCAGATTATTGTCGGCTTTTGCGAAAATCGAATTGGGTTTTTTGCAGATTGACCATGCGGGTTTTCAAATTGTCCAATGATTTTAATCTTCATGAAGAACCATATATTGTTTTGGTATGTATTGGTTTTGAGGGCCTTCCGGTACATCTATTCAACAAAGCGATATTGTTATTTTTGGCAAAAGCTAGTGGACAACCGTTAACCATTGATGAACTACTGCAAACATATCAAAACCCAGCATTGCAAAGGTTTGCGTGGAGGTTGACCTTCTCTCGGATCTTCCATCACAGATTCGAATTACACATGCAAAAATATGTAGGGTTTCTTGCAACCGGTTACATGTGATAATCTACCTGGATATTGTATCAATTGTATGAAGGTAGGACATAATTTAGATGAATGCATGGCTACTCGTGATCACCATCCGCATAATAAAACGAACCCTAACCCTAAGGGGACAAAGACTTCTTCAAAACCGAGCGGACAAAAGAGCATCACCATACTGAAAAATCCAAACCTTAAGAATGGAAACCATGTTAATGCACAACTTTTAAAATTGAAAAAACCTATGGTAGATGATATTGCTCATTCGAAAAATCTTAAGTCCGGGAAGATCATTACGTTTAATGTGGATCGTAGGGCAGGTCTATGGAAGGTAGTCGCTGCTATGGGTAGGCCGAGTATACTGGATAAGGCAAACACTGAGTTTGTGTCATACACTACAGGTGGGGCAACACTTGGTAAGGTAAACTCTGGGACTGACTCAGCTATAGAGGGTATGAAAAAAGAGGAAAATCATGGTCCGCAGCCAAATTTTTCTGAGGTAACTAGGACAACCCCAAACCAATTCATTCAGTTTATGGAAGAGGCAAGCAATGATGCTTTGCCACATCAAAGTGCTGATGAGGGAACTATGGTTATCACCAATAGTACATGTTAGCCCTAAGGGCGATCGAACTCGGTTTTTGATAATGGACAAACACTTGATGTTGTGTCTAATGTTTATATCTTTGTGATAGAATATTGGAACATATATTGGAAGCTCTAAGTACTTCAATCAAGCCATGATCAAGATTCAAAGTCATATTATTCAAGGCTCATCTTTCAAGATTGAAGATTGAAGACTTAGGTTTGGTTAGTTTAGCTTTGTCGTCATTAGTCGTTATCTTATAAAGCTCTAACCAATGCTCTCATGAACATAAGCTCTACACTCTAGTCTTGCATGTTTTCACAAACACGTTTTTAAAAGGCTAAGTTTTAAAAGGATTCTTAAATGTGTTCATATCTCAAAAGCCTTTGTTTTCAAAGTCTAAGTCCTTTAAAATGGTTTTCCAAGTATTCTTACTTGTTATCTTTTAGGAAAACCTTTTAGACTTCAAAAGACTTCAAAAGATTTCAAAACGTGTGAAAAATCATCTTGGAAGTTCGGTCAACCGAGCTCAAGCTCGGATCAACCGAGCAGATACTGAGAGGTTCAAAATGGAGCTTCGGTCGACCTTAGGCATGGGTCGGTCGACCGAGTTGGGGAAAGGTCAACCGAAGTATGGCTTCGGTCATCCGAGGTTGAACTTCGGTCAACCGAACTATGTCTTGAACTAGCCGTTTTTTTTTACCGTTAAAGAGTCATTTTTCAGCCAAATTTGAAATGTATATATACTCCAAAGCTAGAGAAACATTCCAAGACTTGCAAATTCATTTTACATTGATTTCTTATCAAGTCTAAACACTCACAAAGTAAATGCTCTTCATTTCTATGATATAAATCATTCAAGAGCAATCTTTCAAAAGCAAGACAAATAGTGGATTTCATATGTTCAAAGAGCTAAACATTATTGTACTTCAAAGGTATATTTCTCACTTATAAGAGTGATCAATCTTGTTCTTTAAACATTCTATTCCCTTTCTAAGTGATTGGGTAATTGTTGTAAAAGTCCTACTTTGTGTGGGCAAATTGTAAAGTCCTACTTAGTGTGGGCAAGCTCTTAGTGAGTTTCTTTGTAGTGTGGTTGTGTTGTAAAACTCTTAGTGAGTTAGCCACATTTGTAAACATTCTTCTTAGTGAAGTTGTTTGAAATCCTTGGGTGCGGCTCAAGGTAGTGGATGTAGATTCTAAGTGAATCGAACCACTCTAAATCCTTTGTCTTGTTGTTGGGTTTTGCATTGCTATTATTCATCTTGCTTAAACTTGCAATAGCTTTGTAAAGAATCGAAAAAGTTTACAAGATTAGTTAAAACCCAATTCACCCCCCCCCCTCTTGTGTTTTACAGTACAACTTTGGAGACACCCCTCTAGATCCTAACCGATTTCTTCCGAAGGTTACAAATGATATTCGGGAGGGTTGTATGAAATACAACATGGTCGACCAACCGAGACTAGCTCAATCCGCTGATCAAGCCACCGAGTTAGTAATATCAAGGGAGAAGACGATTGAGGACTTCATTAATTTTTGGCTAAGGGTGGAGATTTGTTTTGCAAATAGCCAAGTTATGAAAACGCCCCCAAAAATCCTATATATGGACGATAGGCAGACCCGCAGATTGTAGAGGTTATAGAGGATTCTTCAACAGCTATGGGAACACCAACTTTAGAGATCACTGTTGATGATCATAATGTGGATGAGGGGGTTACTTCATCAACGCCAACAGATAGTCTTGCGATTGAGCTTCCACACCTACAAGAACCAGCAGCTCCGATCTATGCTACAAAGGAACCCGAGGACGAGAACAATACTGAGGTACCAGCCCATAATAGTGAGCAGTCATAGGTACGTCGCTCTTTTTGGCTTTCTCAAAAGCTTCGAGTGTATCATACTGATGCGGGACCATCTAGAAGGCTACCTCATTACAAGCATCCCTTATCAAGCATCATTGGGACCAATGACTAGATCAAGAACCATTCAAGTTTAACAAGAACTATCTACATTGATCCGAGAGTTAAAGTCTAAAGAAGAAGCCAAGCAACATCTAGAATATGAAGTACAAGTTCAACTTCTAACTCTCAAAGACATTCAATTCGGCCCAAACAAGCAAAGTGGCTAAAAAGGGCATTTTAGTCTTTTTACACATTAAAGTCTATTCTAGCCTATTCTAGACTTTAATTACTTTCAGCATTGTTATTTCCCATTCTAGCCGTGTAATAGCAAGTATTTGCTATACTAAAGGACATGTTGTCCATGTGTTAGTTAGTTGGTTAATAAGAGTCCTAATGCAACTAGGACTCTTCATAGATTTATTCATTAGGACTCTTCATAGATTTATTAGTTTGTTATGGATTAGCCGCAAGATAATAGGAACATGTGCCTATTATCTTGTTTAAGTGTTTTACTTGATAGCAAGTTGTTATTCAAGAGTCCTAATTCTTCAAGGACTTTTATTTGTTTTCAAGAGTCCTAATTCTTCAAAGGACTCTTATCTTGTTTTATTGTTGGAACCGAAATTCCTCTACTTAAAGAGCAATTTCGGCCACCTTTAATATTAGACTTGATATATTGATATTTTGATTAAGGTTATTCCTTTGATACTTGTTTATGAATTTCCGGTAGAACTTCATATTCTTTGAGTTACTGTATCAACTAGTTTGTTTCTCTAGTTGTGGTGTTTAAGCCTTCATTGATACTTAGCCTACCCGGGGTTGTGTTGAGTATATTCCCATAGAAACTATTTCGAGATAGAGAAAGATCTGCTTAAGAGCCGAACCTTGATATAAAACATCACGGTTTCGCATCACATACTCTTTAAGCTATTAAGGCTTCTACTAATTCTATCATACATCTTTTTATGAATTGGTTGATATGGAACATTCGTGGTATATCCAACGACGCTTCAATAGCTTGTCTTAGCCAGTTGAAGCACGATAATAAACTTTCTTTTGTTGTGATTCTGGAGTCGATGGTTGAGTTAGGGGAACTATCTATTATTACTAGACGATTGGGTTTCGACAAAAGTTATGGTAACATTAATAGTAAAATCTGGATCTTCTGGGATATGATGGTATATATTACGATTCTTGGGGACAAGAAACAAGTTGTGCACGTGACTATTAAGACTCTTTCGAGTATTCTATATATTTGTCCTTCGTCTATGCTAAGTGCACCTACATTGAGCGACGTTCCATATGGGATATCTTAAGGAAAAAATCGTAATCCCCAAAATGCAGCGGAAAAAAAACGCGGGATTACGTTCATTTAGAGGATCTACTTACGAGAAAGAACCCAAAACCCTGTGTTAGGAATTATACCTTTTTGTCGATCTTATCGACGTTGCCCGGATTCTACTACTAGGAATCACCAACAGCAGCCTTATGGCTCCTGTCTCTACTGGTATCCACACACCAACCTTTGACTTTGTTAATTCGCATCTCAGACGCTAGTCCAAAGAACTCCGAAGATTGAAAACACTATTCCTGGAATCCACAAAGTATAGGTTACTTAGGAAAATCGGAAATCAAGAGATGAGAAAAATCGTATTTTTCTTCTCTTTGATTATTCTTGAGAGTGTGTAAACAAAGAAGGAAAAATCTCATATTTTTGCTTCTTGGGTTTCGGCTAGAGTGTAGAGAAAAGCTAGAGAGAATCTTGAAAAATCAAGTGAGAGTTAGAATGACAAACAAAATTTTCATCTAGTGTGGTGTAAGTGGAATTACCCACTCTCCCCTTATTTCTCTCCCACAACTCCCATATACACACACACACACACTCTCACACGTGTAGATGTGTCGATTTTGACCTGGTCCAACTGGTTCGGTCGACCGGAGATATGGCTCTCGGCCAACCAGAGTGACAAAGAGTTCGGTCGACCCGAGACAGCTCTCGGTCGACCGGGTCTTTTGCCCAATCCAATTGAATGCCTAATACAATTGAGTCTGCCCAATCCAATTGAGCACCTATATTAAATGTAAACTCTAACAAGCCCAATCCAATTGATAATAGTGTGCGACCTTTTAGGTATTTGCTATCTTGGCCGTGACAATAATTGTCAACAGTAATGAGAGGTATCTAGCAACACATCATTACTCCCAATTCACAAATAGTCCCGGTGATTCATGTACCCACAAGTATGATCTTTTGCACTAATCCCTTTGTCCTCGATATCTAGATTGAACACAAGTCACAAAGTATGTCAAACTTGTATAGTCCAATCAGTCAGTTTCTTGATTCCAGAGTAGACTAATCAAATGACATTAATATCTCATATTAATTCACTTGTTCATGGCCATGAATTAGTCTCACTAAATCAAGGGGCCCAAGATATCACTCATGTTGTATAGGAGGGGAAAATCCTCTAGCTATCACACCTCATCCTGACATGGTTCATCAATATACCCAACGAATGCCTTTATAGCCCATCTAGTTACAGACGACGTTTGACACCATCAAAGCATACCATTAGCCAAGCCGGAAAAATTGTGTGATCTTAAGTCGAAGGATTTATGTGTAAACAGGATCATTATAAGAACATTGTTGACATTTATACAACATTCCATGAAATGTTCTTATAAGCTGGTCAATCCAATATCAAATACCCTTGTGTTTTATTTAATATCACATATTTAATCACAACACATACTAGACTTCACACATTATTGTTGTCCTTAAAATTCCCCAATAATGAATGAATAGGGACATTTTAGAATAGTTCAATATGACAATTACATAACTATCTAAGGACGTTATTATAATACCCATGCTACAAGTATGGCGATCATGCTGCTGTTATGTCAGCGGCTTCGTTAGTGGGTCAGCGATGTTATCGTCCGTGTGAACCTTGCAAATCTCCACATCTCCTCTATCAATGATCTCACGGATCAGATGATACCGCCGCAGTATATGTTTGGACCTTTGGTGAGACCATGGCTCCATTCACAATGGAGATCAATCGCATTTGACATTCGAAATGCTAGGTATACCACACCAAGTTCATCAAATGAACTTTCGGATCCAAATCTCCTAAAAATCATCTAATGCAACTATATACTCGGTTTTTCGTTGTAGTTTAGACAAGACACATATCCTGATTGCGATCTAAATTCGTCTCTATCGGTTTGGAAACTAGCATTAGTGTAACCACTTACAATGAGCTCGTCTTCCCCACCATAGATTAAGAACGTGTCCTTAATCCTTCGCAAATACATAAGGATGTTCTTGACGACTATCCAGTGATATTCAGCGTATGTAGACTGGTATCTGCTCATTATACTCAAAAGCATACGAGACATCTGCACGAGTACATAATATGGCATACATGATAGATCCAATTGCCGAAGCATATGGAATCTCACTCATACGTTCTTTCTCATCCAGTGTCTTAGCACACTGTTGTCTTGAAAGAACCGTACCAAGTGATATAGGACAAAGGCCCTTTTTGGACTCTTGCATGCTAAACCAATTTAGGACTTTGTCTATATAGGTACTCTAACTTAGGCAAAGAATTCTACGTGATCTATCTCTATAGATCTTGACTCCTAACATGGAGCTTGCTTCACCTATGTCCTTCATAGAAAAATATTTCCCCAGCCAAACCTTTACAGATTCCAAGGTTGGAATGTCATTCCCTATGAGTAGTATGTCATCTACATACAAAACCAAAAATACCACCGAGTTTCCACTAAACTTATTATAAACACAAGGTTCATCAACATTCTTGATAAAACCAAACTCGTGTACGGCTTCGTCAAAACGTCGATTCCAGATTCTAGAAGCTTGCTTTAGTCCATAAATTGACTTCAATAGCTTACATACTTTATTGGCGTTATTTTGATCGACAAAACCTTCAGGATGTATCATATACACGTCCTCATCTAGGTTTTTGTTAAGCAAAGCTGTTTTGATATCCATTTGCCAGATTTCATAATCATAGTATGGATTTGAACATAACTACAGGGGGAAATGTCTAATCATAGTCAATACCATCAATCTGTTTAAAACCTTTCGCGACAAGTCTCTCCTTGTACGTTTCAACATTCCCTTCAATGTCATTTTTCAATTTGAAAACCCACTTGCCCGCTATTGGGATTACCCCCTCAGGCGCATCTACCAAGGTCCATACTTGGTTAGTGTACACGGAATCCATTTTGGATCTTATGGCCTCAAGCCATTTCTCAGAATCTGGACTAGTAATTGCTTGATTGTAGGTTGTAGGTTCATCGTGATCAATGAACATAACATCTCCATGTTCTGTTACGAAAAATCCAAATTTTTCGGGTGATCGACAAACTCTACTAGACCTACGCATTTTTTGTGTTTCTGGAACTTGCTCCACAGCAGCTTGTGTAGCTTGTTCCAATTCCACCTGGTCACTTGTGCCTGGAACTCCACTAAGTTCCCTTGGAATTTCACCAAGCTCAGGAACTTCATTAAGTTCCACGTGGTTTCCACTTGTTTTCCCAAAAAGAAACTGTTTCTCCAGAAAAACTCATTTTTGAGCAACAAACACTTTATTCTCATCAGAAATGTAGAAGTAGTATCATTTAGTTTCCTTAAGATACCCCACAAAAATGCACTTGACCGACTTTGGGCTGAGCTTGTCCAAAGTTTGACGTTTCACGAACGCCTCACAACCCCATATCTTTAAGAATGACTTACTAGGACGCTTCCCAATCCATATCTGATATGATGTCGTTTTAACAGATTTGGATGGAACTCTGTTTAGTGTTAAAGCTGCTTCTTCTAAAGTAAATCCCCAAAAGGAGTTTGAAAGGCTCGCGTGACTCATCATTGATCGAACCATATCTAATAGAGTTCGATTTCTCCTTTCGGATACACCATTCTATTGAGGTGTGGCCGGGCGATAAAGTTGTGAAACAATTCCACAACTCTTTAGATAGTCACGAAATTCTTCACTTAAGTATTCCCCACCTCGATCGGATCGAAGCATCTTAATACTTTTGCCAAGCTGGTTTTCTACTTCATTTTTGCACTCTTTGAACTTTTCAAAGGATTCAGACTTGTATTTATATGAAATACGTATCCAAAGCGACTGAAATCATCAGTAAAAGTAATGAAATATAGATAACCACCTCTTGCATGGATATTGAATTGACCACATACATCACTATGTATAAGTTCCAACAACTACTTTGCTCGTTCTCCAATTCTAGTAAAAGGAGAAGCAGTCATCTTACGTATTAAACAAGGTTCGCATGTATCATATCAATCAAAATCAAATGATTCCAACAATCCATCTTTATGGAGTTTGGAAATGCGGTTTTCGTTTATATGGCCTAAGCGACAATGCCAGAGGTATGTAGGATTAGACTCTTTAGCCTTTATCCTCTTTGTATTTATGTTATAAACCGGTGACTCTAGGTCTAATAAGTATAAACCATTCACCAATGTAACACTACAATAAAAGACACTATTTAACAATAACGACGTTCGTTGGTTTTTAATATGAATATCAAAACCCATCTTGTCCAAATAAGAGATCGAACTAATATTCTTTGTTAAAGTAGGTACATAAAGACAACTATCTAAATCTAGAACTGTCACGCCCCGGAACCGGTTCTATAAGTCCGGATCCGAAAACCCGACATGACCGTATTCTCAAATCAAAATCCAAGAATACCAGGTCCTTACATTCAGAGAATCTATTTCCATAAAGTGATAATCACCCATTTAATTCAACTATCAAAATTCCTCAATAAATTTTAATACATTAAAGTTGAGAAAAATACACTTAATGGAATATCCTAAAGTTTTATTCTGTAAGTAATCCCAAAGTTGCTTCTACACTCAGTCCCCGTCGTACGGTCTATCGTTCCCTTATGACTCATCATCTGTAAAAACAACAACGCAAGGAGTGAGCTACAACTCAGTAAGTATAGAAACGCCTCCCGGGAAAATCCGGTTACGTATATATAGTTTTCAGAAAATGGACAGATATATTTTAAACATAATCCTTTGTAAGAAAAGCACTTTCAGAAACTTTCAGATGTTCAGACATATACATTATATGTTAGCAGTTGCAGAACAGAACAGAATATACAGAGTGATACTTTGACCGGGGATCATAGATTTACCGAAACAGAAACAGAACAGATGCTAATATATCAGTCCTAGATTTATTCCCTCTAGGAATGGGTCAGTACAGAGTCCTAGCTTCTACCCCTAGGTGGGTCAGTACAGACAGTATTCCATGTCACCACGCAAAGTATCAACTGTAACAGAAACATTCTGAATAGTGTTAAATAGATTTTATAAAAATAAATTTCATGTTCCAACACACAGATCATAGTGTTGCATTATATGACTAATAGAACAATATTTGCATTTCTTGTTTAAACCAACACGGCTCATCAGTGGATGAATTTCGTCTAGGGATGATGGAAAGTCAAAAGTATATATAGTGGGCTACATCTACTTTAGATGCAACCATAGCAATCAATTTGTATCCTTTTCATATACAAAGAAATGACAGAAACATGCCTCTCTGCTCCAGAATAAGTGGAGATTATTTGCACAAAATATAAATAGAAGAAATCTCCAATAGTTACTATCAAAGAACAAATAGGCTTGAAAGAAAAAGAAGTCAGGCTCATTATGGGCAAAAGAGATTACTACTTCGAATGCCATTCCAAGGAGTTAAATAATGGAGTGATCTGACAACAAGGGACCCCTTCAACAAAGATAACAAGGAGCACAATGGTCTCTTGGTGAACGTAAAAATGCAAGCATTCATGAATTCAATTGAAATCCATTGATGACTTCTCCAAGTTTTATAGGGAATAAGAACAAAATATTGCAACAACCTTTGAATCCAAAAAGCTGTTGGTAGCAGAGAGAAAAGAAAAGGATAATCGATAAATTCTCAAAAAGTCGGTCAAGGATTCAAGATTTTAGTAAAAGAATAAAAAATAAAAAAAAAAATGGCTTAGAAATCATGACAAGCAACCTGACATAAAGGACTTGGAAATCAAAGCGTATGAATATTTCGGCACCGAACAAAAGGGATGTAATGTATAACAAAATCATCAGTTCATCGATAAACATTCGATTCGTTACAATATATACATTAGGACATAAAATAGCCTCAGATCTTCCCGTATTTGGTAGCAAAAAATATAATCTTTTATAAAATAGAGGGAATCTACACTTACCTTTGATTCGGCATATCTCACGATGAAAACTTATATCTTGAACCCCATCAAATATTGTGTTGAAGTTCTAAATAGAAAATTGTTTATCGCTCAAAATATTATCTTCTGTCCGCGGCTACTGCCCGACCGCTTTTCTGGTTTGTGCGCTTCGTGCACGGATGTATAAATGGCATAATGGTTTTCCAATGATGATGAGGCAATGATCGGCTTGGACTTTTCTTGTTTTCCTTGCGGCTGGTAGAGAGAGAGAGAGATATATAGGGTACCGCCTCTCTTTCTTTTCTCTTTTTGCAGGCTTCTCCAAAAGAGAGCCCTAATGCCCACGATGTGCCCATGATCCCTGATTCTCCAATCCCCACGATATGCTTTTCTCTTTCTTTTTAATTTTATTTTCTTTATTTCTTTCCCTCTTTTTTTTTCAATCAAAGTGAACTGTTTTCCTATTTTTATTTTATTAGTTTAATTTCTTTACCTAATTAATTCCAACCCATCATCTAGGTGAAACACAATCTAAATCCATTAATCATGATACGTGTGCGAAACGCCTCTTAATAAAACTTGCACATAATGAAACATGTAACATGTTATAAAATTAAATGGACACGTAAGCACGTAATCATACGAAATAAATTACGACTACACAATTAGTTGCGAAAAATTAAATTACACGTCAGAAATCACGTAGGCAAATGTTACGGGTTTTACAAGAACAATTTCAGAAGGATAACTAAGACTATATGTTCCTACAGCTAATGCAGCAACTCTTGCTCCATTGCCAACGCGTAGGTTCACATCGCCTTTTGCAAGCTCTCTACTCATTTTTAGTCCCTGTACATTTATGTGAATGTGAGAACCACATCCGGTATCTAATACCCATGAAGAAGTAGTAGTAGACAAGTTGATCTCAATAACATAAATACCTAAGCTAGAAGCAACGTTTGCTCATTTTTCAAGATTTTTACCAGCAAGATAACTAGGGCAGTTTCTTTTCCAGTGTCCTTTATGTCCACAATGGAAATAATTTCCATCCTTAGCCACAGCGCCCTTGGGCTTCAGTGCTTTCTCATAATGGTTAGGTTTGCCCGAAGGCTTGCCATTAGGCTTACCAAAACCCTTACCCCTGTTGTTAGCCCTAAGGGCGATCGAACTCGGTTTTTGATAATGGACAAACACTTGATGTTGTGTCTAATGTTTATATCTTTGTGATAGAATATCAGAACATATATTGGAAGCTCTAACTACTTCAATCAAGCCATGATCAAGATTCAAAGTCATATCATTCAAGGCTCATCTATCAAGATTGAAGATTGAAGACTTAGGTTTGGTTAGTTTAGCTTTGTCGTCATTAGTCGTTATCTTATAAAGCTCTAACCAAAGCTCTTATGAACATAAGCTCTACACTCTAGTCTTGCATGTTTTCATAAACACGTTTTCAAAAGGCTAAGTTTCAAAATGATCCTTACAAGTGTTCGTATTTCAAAAGCCTTTGTTTTCTAAGTCTAAGTCCTTTAAAATGGTTTTCCAAGTGTTCTTACTTATTACCTTTTGGGAAAAACCTTTTAGACTTCAAAAGACTTCAAAAGATTTCAAAACGTGTGAAAAATCAGCTTGGAAGTTCGGTCAACCGAGCTCAAGCTCGGATCAACCGAGCAGATACTGAGAGGTATGAAATGGAGCTTCGGTCGACCTAGTGAAAGGGGTCGGTCGACCGACCTTGGTAAGGTTGATCCGAAGTTGGCCTCGGTCATCCGAGGTGCTCTGTTCGGTCCACCGAACTCTGCATTTTCTAGCCGTTATTTGACCGTTGGAGACTCGATTTTCAGCCTATTTTGAAATGTATATATTCTCCAAAGCTAGAGAATCATTCTAAGACTTGCACATACAATTTACATTGATTTCTTATCAAGTCTAAACACCTTCAAAGCAAAAACACTTGATCTCCATGATCTAATTCATTCAAAGGTGTTCTTTCAAAAAGCAAGACAAAGAGTGGAATTCATATGTTCAAAAGAGCTTAAACATTCTTGTACTTCAAAGGTATATTTCTCACTTATAAGAGTGATCAACCTTGTTATTTAAACATTCAATTCCCTTTCTAAGTGATTGGGTAATTCTTGTAAAAGTCCTACTTTGTGTGGGCAATTTCTAAAGTCCTACTTAATGTGGGCAAGCTCTTAGTGAGTTTTTCATTGTGTGGTTGTGTTGTAAAACTCTTAGTGAGTTAGCCACAATTGTAAACATTCTTCTTAGTGAAGTTGTTTGAAATCCTTGGGTGCGGCTCAAGGTAGTGGATGTAGATTCTAAGTGAATCGAACCACTCTAAATCCTTTGTCTTGTTATTGGGTTTTGTTTTGCTATTGCTCATCTTGCTCAAACTTACATTAGCATTGTAAAGAATCAGAAAAGTTTACAAGATTAGTTAAAACCCAATTCACCCCCCCCCCTCTTGTGTTTTACAATTGGTATCAGAGCCTCGTCTTCATCTTTAGCTTAATAGCTTGAAGAAAAGATTAATGGCCAGAAATTCCGCATTGGCGTATCTAGAGGGGTCTTCCACCAATAGGCCACCACTTTTTGATGGAAATAATTATGAGGCTTGGAAGGAACGTTTCAAGATATATGTGTGCTCAATAGATTATTCTTTATGGCATATATTTGAAGATGGTCCATATGTGCCTTTGAAAATGGTGGATGGTGTTCAAGTGCCAAAGACGGACAAGGAGTTAAATGAGCTTGAGTCCAAGAAGATGACTCAAAATTACAAGGCAATGAACATCCTTAGTTGTGCCTTAAGTCAAGATGAGTACAATCGTGTCATTGGAAGAAAATCCGCACACTCCATGTGGAAAATGCTTGAAGTTACTCATGAAGGCACAAATCAAATCAAGGAGTCAAAGTTAAATTTGCTTGTTAGAAAATATGAGCTCTTCTCCATGAAGCCAAATGAGTCAATAAATGAGATGAGCACAAGATTCACAAATGTGATAAATGGCTTGAAGTCTTATGCCAAAGAGTACACCATGGGTGAAATGAATAGGAAGATTCTCAATTCTCTTCCTAAAAGTTGGGAAAATAAAGCCCTTGCCATTGAAGAAGCCAAGGACTTAAAGACATATTCAACGGAGGAACTTCTTGGCTCACTACTCGCCTTTGAGATGAAGATAAAGAAAAATGGTTCTACAAAGGGTAGTGATCTTGAGTCCATCATCAATAAAGAAGAAGTAGAGAAGTTGTTCTTCAATCTCAAAAATGCAAAGTGCTTGTTAAGCCATTGGGATGAAGATGAAAGTGATGATGATCAAGAAGAATGTGATCACACAAGTCTTATGGCATTTGGTAATGAGGTACATCCTTCTCCTTCTACTTCAAATTCTTATGATGATGAGGAGGATGATCCTAATGTGCTTTTATGTGACATGTATGATCAATTGAAAAAATGTGCAAAGCAAACCAAAGACATGAAGCTTAAAATTGAATCTTTGCTTGAAGATAAATCTAGGTTGTCTAGTGAGAATAAAAAGCTATGTGATGATGTTGATTGCATGAAAATTGAAAAAGAAAAGCTTATTTCTACTTGCAACACTTCATCATTAAAGTACCTAGAAACCTATGATAAATTGACATCTCTTGAACTCAAACTTGTTGAATTTGATCTTTTGGAGAACAAAGTTAAAGATCTTACCCTTCTTGTTGAAAACTTTACTAAGGGTAAGAAAAATCTTGATCAAATTCTTGGTTTGCAACGTGCTTCACATGTTAAACATGGTCTTGGTTATAATGCTAATCACATTGATCATGCTAGCTCTTCTAAGTTGCCTAAGAATCACTTTGTGCATGCTAGTACCTCACATAGGCAAATTAGATATCATGAGCATGTTCACAATTCTTCTAAGCCACACATTTGTTGCACATATTGTGGAAAACATGGTCATTCTAATGCTAGATGCCATGTTAAGAAGAAGATTGAAAGGGGAGTTAAAACCATTTGGAAAGTTAAGCTCATTTCAACTAACCCCCATGGACCCAAACAAAAGTGGGTACCAAAAGCTACTCTTCCCTTGAGCTTATAGGTTCTTATAAGTTAGATGTATGCCACAAAGCTTCAATGGACTTGATTCGAATAGAAGTGGCATTGGGAAGAAGTCAAAGGAGATGTGCCAAAAGAAGAAATTCAAAAGCGCTCCTTAACACATGGATTCTCAAAGTTCAAATGTTAATATATTGGAGAACCAAGTTGGTTAGATACAAAGAGCAAAGCATCATGTGATGACAAGAGCCAAAGTATCAATCCAATGTCTTCATCACTTGGTAAGAAAGCAAAGAATTCCTTGTAGGTAACAAAGAGTTCTAAACTTCAAGAAGAAGATATGAACTACAAGAAATGGCACAAGTGAGCTAAGACTCCAAGAAAAGAGTCAAGTGCCAAGGATCACAAGATTGTAGAGGGTTCATCAAGAAAAGAAAAGCCACCCATCAATGATGACTCTACACTTGTCATTAATAGAAGAGGAGATTGCTTTCATCTCATCAATCAAGGATGAACAACAAAGAAAATGGAGCAATCACATGTCAACCTCTCTATGAGCTTCAAAAGATAATGATCACACAAAAGGCCTCTATGGACTTGTTGATAAAGAAGATCAACTAAAATGGTAAGAAGTCCAAGCTCTAAGAGCATTGAGGTACAAGGCTTAACTCATCCCTTGTAGGTGATCATTGTTTTTGTGTTCAACTTATACCCCCCTCTATTATGTAGTGTTTTATGCTTTGGGGGAGTTTGTATATGCTATGCTCTGTTTTTACTTGATCTTCATTGCATATAGGGGTGTGTTTATATTCAAGTCTATAGCATTAATCTTATGTGGTTGATCGTCTAGATGCTTGACTTAGGATGTAAACTCTTTATGTGATGTATGCTCAATTGTCTTATTTTACATCATCACATCACTTGTTGGCTTGCCTTTCATCTTTTATATCTTATAGCCAACTTGTGTAAGTTATTTTGGAAGTTATATGTGTTATATATGTTTTTGTCTTCAATTGGTATCACATATATTCTACCTTAATAACTTTGAGATCATATTCTTCATTCTCTTATCCTTTGTGATCTCATTATGGTTTTTGGTTAGTATTACTTTAAGAGTTGTTACACTCATTTAGCTAACCATTAACTTGTTAGAGGATGTACTCCAAGTGTTATCTTACACTTCCTCTACTTCTTTTGGTTGTGATACATGTGCCTATCTTATGTATTCATGGTATCACTTCTACTTGTACTTTGTTAGCTATATTTTCAAACGTGTTTTACAATTGGCTATATTTACAATTGGTATCATGTTTTACAATTGGTCAATTGGTATCAAACTTGGTTTTATCTCAAATAGCTAACATCGTATGTTTGATAAACGGGGAGATTGTTCTTTAAGGTTTATTCCCTATCTCCTTAGTTTTTAGCTTTGGTTGATATTCTTTTTGAGCCATACATGACCATCTTTTGGATTTATGTGTTATTATGGACTCCTTGTTTTTTTAGAAATCAACTAAGCTTATTCATAAGTAATCCTTCTTCAAAATTGTTTTTGGTCTTTAGGATTGATCTTTTGTTTCTTATTTTATCAATCTACAAGACCATCAAGTTGTCTCCATGGTTTTTAAGTTTTTCTTTATATGGGGAGGATTATTAAATTTCATCAAGCTTCTCCTAAATTAATCTTTACTTTTTGTTAAAATGCTTTTCTTATTGGCGCTCTGATATCCCTTTTTGATTTTGACAAAAAGAGGGAGAGTTTTTAGTGTTGCAAATGTGCCAAGAGAAGTAATTTACAAAAGGAGAAAGCTTAGAACTTGCGAAATGGGTGAGATAAGGGATTCTTTAATTTAGGGGGAGTAGAATTTTTTTTGAGAAAACTTTTACTTGTCTGGATCCTTAATATCCTTATCTCATGCATACATTTGGTATCTTATTTTTGCATATTATTCCCATTTGCATCAATGTTTTGTCATCATCAAAAAGGGGGAGATTGTTAGCTGGAAGGGCAAAATATTCTATGTTGTTTTGATGATAACAAACCATTGTTAGTTCTAATGTTTGTGTGAGCATGTTCTTTGTAATAGGATCCTTAGCACTCACATCAACATTGATGAAAATGGTAAGTTAGCTTCTTGTGTAAACTTAAGGTATGTATTTTACACACAAGAATGCTATTATATGGAAGGAAGGAGGCAAGGAGGTTGGTTGGGAAATAGGGCTCTTCAAAGAGCCCCTAATGTATATGGCATAAGATCTTAACATGCTAGTGCTTATGTTTATCGTTCTATCTTGGTTAATCTTATAAGCACTTAGCTTTACACTTAATTGTTCTTATATCCTTTTGCCATGCTTCCTTGTACTTTAAATTGTCCATATCCTATCTAATTACATCAAAGTTTGTCATAATCAAAAAGGGGGAGATTGTTAGCCCTAAGGGCGATCGAACTCGGTTTTTGATAATGGACAAACACTTAAGTTCAAAAGACAAAGAGTGGAATTCATATGTTCAAAAGAGCTTAAACATTCTTGTACTTCAAAGGTATATTTCTCACTTATAAGAGTGATCAACCTTGTTCTTTAAACATTCAATTCCCTTTCTAAGTGATTGGGTAATTCTTGTAAAAGTCCTACTTTGTGTGGGTAATTTGTAAAGTCCTACTTAGTGTGGGCAAGCTCTTAGTGAGTTTTTTATTGTGTGGTTGTGTTTTAAAACTCTTAGTGAGTTAGCCACAATTGTAAACATTCTTCTTAGTGAAGTTGTTTGAAATCCTGGGGTGCGGCTCAAGGTAGTGGATGTAGATTCTAAGTGAATCGAACCACTCTAAATCCTTTGTCTTGTTATTGGGTTTTGTTTTGCTATTACTCATCTTGCTCAAACTTACATTCGCATTGTAAAGAATCGGAAAAGTTTACAAGATTAGTTAAAACCCAATTCACCCCCCCCCCCCCCTCTTGTGTTTTACAGTATTTGTACTTAATAATGAATTAGAAACTCTTATGTAAGACCTTTGATTTACATTTATAGGTAAAATGCACTAAATGACTCTAAACTATTTTCAAATTTTAAATGTTGGGCCAAAATAATTATTTTGGCGAATCATGAACAATTTATGGGCAGCGGAAGAGGACCTCTGGCGATTTTTCTGGTCAAAATAAAAAAAAAATAAAAAAATCCCTCACATGCCCGGACGTGAGGGGTATAATCGTCCATAAAAATTGGCCCCCATTTTCATCCTCTCCCGCCGATATTCCTCCATTAAATAGCCATGAAATGCATTATTTGGGCTTCAATTTTTGTCTTCCTCAGGAAGAATACCGCTGGTTGCAATAAAAAAGTTTTGATTTGATGAATTCAAAAAACTAATTGAATACTGGAAGCAATTGATTTCTAGGATAAAAATGGGAATGAGTTTCTAGGATGGAAATGGGTTTCTTGGATGTTGTTGGTGATTTTGGTGGTGGTCGGCGGATTCGGAGAAGAACTCAAAATCAACTCATCAATGTTTGAGCAGAGATCTGAGCAGAACCCAGAAAATTCAAACTACTCAAAATACAGATTGAAGTACTAATCGGCCAACAGATTTAAGCCTAAAACTGCCGCCTCCGCTTCTGGCGGCGTCGCTGGTACTGGAGCAGAAGCAGCAGCTTCCTTATTCTCCGGTGGTTTATCTTACTGATCAGACGGCTTCTTCTCAGCCTCCTCTGGTTCGGGTTTCTTCTCGGCTTCTAACATCTCTGGTGGCTTCCTTCTTCAGTGGTGGCCGGATTCATAGTGCCACTTTGAGACTCCTCCTGGGAAGGTTCAGCAAAATTCAGCAAGAGTTTGGTTTTCTTTGAAGAAATTTTTACATTGTAAATCAGAGCCAACAGAACTTCATGATCCAAAATCAAGAAAACAAAATTTAAGTTCAATCTTGACAAGAAAAACAGGTGATGGTGGTAGGTCAGGTTGTTCAAGGTCAATAGCTAATCTCAAAGATGTTATTCATGGTAGTAATTCAAAGAGACACATGGAAGAAAAAAACCCCAAGTTGCATGTAGTCCAAGATCGATTGGTAGTAGTGAATTTCTTAACCCAATAACCCATGAAGTTATTTTGAGTAATTCAAGATGTGAGCTCAAAATCACTAGCTTTAATGGTATCAGAGCATCATTTGGTATCAGAGCAAAATGTTTATCTCTTTCTTGGTGTACCTCTTTTGTCGAATTCTCTAAAGTTCTTGGAAACGCACGAAGAAACCTTTAAAGTGCTTTTGGAAAAGCACAAGGTTGTTCTTCATTATTTGGTATCCGAGCAAAAGATACCTCTCTTTCGTGGTGTATCTTTTACCGTTTTCATTAAATTTTTTCTTGTTTGCTTGGAATGGACAGAAAAATTACCAAAAAATAATAATTAGGAGGCAGCCGTGAGTTTTGGTTAGACAAAGAGCAAACCAAAAGCAAACTTCCTTGTCCGTTCGGACACAAAGGAATTGGCTCTTGTTCCCTCTTGTTCTTGAAA
The DNA here is from genome assembly GCA_026122235.1 of Vinca minor. Taxonomy (NCBI): domain Eukaryota; kingdom Viridiplantae; phylum Streptophyta; class Magnoliopsida; order Gentianales; family Apocynaceae; genus Vinca; species Vinca minor. The sequence continues at coordinate 34,779 of JAOCZM010000195.1, forward strand.
AGCCGTCAACAAATTCATCAAATCGAGGTAAAATCTTCCTAATCCGAAGTTCTTGATATCGTGTGGGCAGGAAAAATGGTAAGTCTTTGAGTAAAGAAAGAATCATTCCCTTAATGTTCATTCTACCACAACGATCAAGATTCGAGGACGAATCTTTTTTGAAGAAAGAGAGAATGATAAGGGATTGGACAGCTTTGTAACAGTTTGGTATAAACGTCATATCTATCGATCCAGGAATCCAATGGAGCTGATTCAAGTTGCATCTGAAAGATAAGAGACAGATCTACAACTTTCATGAGATCACAAGATGAGATTCTGCCGTTATGGAGTCCGAAATTGTCGTGCATGTTGGTCCAATAAGCTGTCCAGATTTTGGACGAGAATTAATCTTGTTATTTCAAGTTTAATTATTAATTAGATTTCAGCTATTATTATTATTAAGTGTTTTAGGCACATAATATTAGTGGTTTCTAGATAATAGGACATGTTGTCCATTATCTTAGATATGTTTCTTTTATAGTTAGTTTGTTATGCTAGAGATTGAAGAGCTCTAATCCAATTAGGACTCTTCCTTTGTAAGGTTAAGATAGTCGTATTCCACCTCTATATAAAGGGGAATTCGGCCCACATATTAATCATATTAGTTGTTTTAATACAAGATATTTTTGGAACATGATGTGAGGTTCTTACCTTGTCATCCCTTCTTGAGTTACTGTATCAATAAGTTTAGTTTACGCTTATTGTGGTGTTTCAGCCTCCATTGATAATCAACCTTCTTGGAGTCGCGTTGATTATAATCAACCTTCTTGGAGCCACATAATCTATCTTGTATGCATTATCATTGATCTTTGCAATAACTTGGAATGGTCCATCTCCTCTTGGATGTAATTTACTCTGTCTTTCCTTTGGAAATCTATCTTTCCAAAGATGTAACCAAACCCAATCTCCAACTTCAAAAGAAATTTGCTTGCGGCCCCCTTGTTAACATGTTTTGAAAGTTGTGCATTCTTCTTCTTTATACTCTCGGCTACATGTTGATGAAGTTGTTGTATATATTCTTCCCTAGAATCACCTTCTACATTATAATACTCATCAACATGTAAAGAGATTAGATCTAACGGGGTTAAGGGGTTAAAACCATAAACAACTTCAAACGGAGAATTATTCGTAGTAGAATGTAAAGTTCTATTATAGGCAAATTCAGCAATAGGTAAACATTCTTCCCACCTTTTTAAGTTCTTTGCAATTAAAGCACGAAGTAAAACCCCTAAAGTTCTATTTGTTACCTCAGTTTGGCCATCGGTTTGGGGATGGCTAGATGTAGAAAATAGCAATTTAGTCCCCAACTTACTCCATAATGTCTTCCAAAAGTAACTCAAGAACTTTACGTCCCTATCACTTACTATGGTTCTTGGAATCCCATGAAGCCGAACCACCTCTTTTAGGAATAAATCTGCAACATGACTGGCATCGTTTGTTTTCCTGTAAGGGATAAAGTGAGACATTTTATAGAAACGGTCTACGACAACCATGATACTATCATTACCTCTTTGAGACCTCGGCAAGCCTAAGATAAAATCCATAGATAAGTCAATCCAAGGTGAAGAGGGAATAGGTAAAGGCATGTATAATCTATGAGCTTTGCTTGTACTTTTAGCTTGTTTACATTTAAAGCAAAGTTCACATATTTTCCTAACATCCTTTTTCATTTTAGGCCAATAAAAGTGTTCTTGTAAAATATCTAAGGTTTTAACAACACCAAAATGACCCATTAAGCCGCCACAATGTGCTTCCCTAACAATTAATTCTCTAATAGAACATGATGGAATACACAATCTATTGCTTTTGAACAAGAAATCTTCAAATATGAAAAAATCATTTTGAGCCGTGAGCTCACATTTAGTATATAAATCAGAAAATTCCAAATCATTTTTATATAATGCTTTGATATGATCAAAACCAAGTAATTTAGTATGCATTAAGGAAAGCAAAGTATATCTTCGACATAGAGCATCGACAACGATGTTTTCTTTACCTTTCTTGTATTTGATGATGTATGGAAAAGTATCGATAAAAGAAACCCACCTTGCATGTCTTTTATTCAACTTACTTTGGCCTTTTAGATACTTGATTGACTCATGATCGGTATGAATGACAAATTCCCTTGCGATCAAGCAGTGTTGCCAAGTTTCTAAAGCTCGAACAATGGAATATAACTCCTTATCATAAGTAGGATAATTAAGCGAAGCTTTGCTTAATTTCTCGCTAAAATATGCTAAAGGTTTACCTTGTTGTAAAACAGCCCCTATACCTAAACCTGAAGCATCACATTCAACTTCAAACATTAAATCAAAGTTAGGTGATACAAAACTATGATGTTTTATATCAAGGTTCGGCTTTTAAGGAGATCTTTCTCTATCTCGAAATAGTTTCTATGGGAATATACTCAACACAACCCCGGGTAGGCTAAGTATCAATGAAGGCTGAAACACCACAACTAGAGAAACAATCTAGTAGATAAAGTAACTCAAAGAATATGAAGTTCTACCGGAAATTCATAAACAAGTATCAAAGGAATAAACTTAATCAAAAAATCAATATTGTTGGAGTACATTTAATCTAAGGTGCGCCAATTCGATTGGGCCGGGCCGGGATTGGATTGGGCCCTTAATCGGGTTGGGCCGACCAATATGATTGGGCCGACCAACCCATTTGGACCGACCTTATGGCTGGACAATTGGATGTATTTTCCAACCCTTTATCTCTTTGAAAGGAGGTTGAAATGGTAGAGAAAGTGGAGGAGTGGTTTCCTCCATGATCTTCCACTTTCCTCTTTTTCCCTCCCCACTCTCCCTTGAATGACTAGGAAGAATACTGATTTTTCCTAGCATTCTAAGTTAGTATTCTAAGTTAGTTTTCTCCAACTTTTGGAAGCTTAGAGAAGAGGGAAAAGAGAGAACATTTAGTAAGAAAAGAAAAGACAGATTTTCATATACTTGTTTTCTAGCTTTTGGCTAATAGAAAAGAAGTAAGAAAAACTGTTTTCTTGTTCTTCTAAAGGTCATAGATTCATACTCCATCTTGAAGAGTGTCTTCAAGACTTCTAAGAGGCGTTGGCTAGAACCAAGCGGTAGAAGACCATCACCGGAAGATCGAGTGGATATTGGGAGAGACGGAGCCTGCGTTGGTGGCGTTCCGTTCGTGACAACAAGCTGCAAATTTGAAACCATTTCAGCTATCCTAGCACTTCTAAAGGTATAATACTATCCCATAGTCTTAGGTTCTTACTCGTGATAGATCCTATTAGAGGCGGGTCACTTTATTTCCGTTGCACAAAGCTGATTTTGACCCTGGGTTATTCCTCTAACGAGTGGTATCAGAGCCACTCACGAGTACCCTATAGACTTAATGTGCTATAGTATTTGAATATGGATTATGAATCTATGTTTTGCATGAATTAGGATTGCTAGAAATGTTGTATATCATGTATGACATGTTTTTTGCATCATTTTGTATGTATGAGAGTCAAGTTTTACTCTCAGTATCTCTGTTCGGATTGGTATTCGGTCGACCGCAGTGCCTGTTTTGGTCAACCGAGTACTCTCAGTACTTTGTTCGGTCGACCGCAATATCTGTTCGGTCGACCGAAATGTCTGGTCGGTCAACCGAGTACTCTCAGTACTTTGTTCGGTCGATTGTGAGATATGTCGGTTCAGCTAGATTAATTACATGGTCGACCGAGTTTGGATGGCTCGATCAACCGAACCGAAACGAGAATATGAAATGTTACGTTTGTTGGTTGCTCATTTTTCCATAAATTGTTATGTTAGTTGAGCATGATGCATAGTAATCGCCTTTACCCTGTTGGTTTTATTTTATAATACGATCTGCGTATAGTGCCCATATTTTTCTATCAAAAGTTGTAATTCTATTCTCATCAAATCCCCTCGAATGTAACTCGAGGTTTCCTTAGAATTATGTAATTCTAGATTAGGAGAAGGTACAGCTGTGATGATGATTTGGAGGCAATCACCTGAAGGTCAAGACGGTGTAGAATAGAATGTTTTCTTTTCACACCCTTAGATTGACTTCACGGTTTTTCCATTGGCTTGGAAAAACCGAATAGGATATGGCGATTACTTTGCATTTTACTTTTATGTATTGGATGCATATGTATATAAGCATAAACTGTTTTATTTTATGCTTTTCTGGTGAGATTGTTAAAAACAAAACCCCTCAATTAAATATTAATTAGTGCCTTCCTAAGTTTGGCCCTCGTCAAGGCCTAGATCGACATTAGTATGGGACATGCCAAAGCTGTACATATGTGTTTATCCGGGTGAGGCGCGAAGGATAATTTGTGATATCCGCCGGCTAAAACTTAGGGTCCTAGTTAACTGGATTATCTCAATAAATGGATTGAGGATCTAGAGGCAAAAGAGTTGAGAAAAGTGTATAATGATACGCTTGAATAAATGTTATTCACTCAACTAACCAAGAATTACATAATTTGATGTAATTGGCAAACGTTGCCTACCTAAATAACTAAGTTTTGGGCGATCAGCCAAAGCTGACTCAGAACGAGGTGATATATGGATCTTTGCCCGCTATAAAGTTAACGAACTTTACGAGTTGATAATGAGGGTTATTCACTTGAAGAAAATAGTGGGAGAAATCATTAAAAAGATAAAGACCTAATAATGATTTTAATCGGTACTTACTTTGTATGTGCATATTTTTTTGATGTAGAAAATGGCAAATTCAAACCAAACACTATCACTGCGTTCTGTCCTTGAGAAGGACAAATTAGAGTGAGTTAACTTCCTCGACTGGTTCAGGAACTTGATAATCGTTCTCAAGCATGAAAGAAAGCTGTATGTTCTAGAACAGCCTATTCCTGCTACACCAGAGGCTCGCGTTTCGGCCGCTGATAAAAGTGCTTATCAGAAGCATTGTAGTGATGGTTTAGATGTGTCTAGCCTCATACTTGTCGCCATGAACTCTGAGCTTCAGAAGCAACATGAGGACATGGGGGCTTATGAGATCTTTGGCTCACCGAAGCAACTATATCGAGGGCAAGCACGCCGAGAGAGATTCGATGTATCGAAATCTCTTTTTCGATGCAAAAATGTCCGAAGGAATGCCAGTAGGAACTCACGTTCTTAAGATGATAGGTTATGCTCGGGAACCTTGAAAAAGCTGGGATTTCCTTTGGGGACAGAGAGTCGTCGACTCGATTTGATCTTGCAATCGTTGCTCGAATCATACAGATCGGTTCATTACGAATTATCACATGAATGAAATTGACAAGCCATTGCTCGAGTTGTTGAATATCGTTTGAGGACTGCCGAGAAGGAAATAGGCAAGTCCAAGCCCAACACCATACTTGATGGTGCAAAAGGGGCAAAGGCAAAGGTTTTGTGAAACCCAAAGGCAAACCGAAAGGTAAGCCCGAGGGCAAGCAAACCACTTTCAACAATGCACTCGAAACCTAAGGGGTGGTGTAGCCAAGGACTCTATCTGTCATCATTGTGGTGAGAAGGGTCACTGGAAAAGGAACTGCAAAAGCTATCTTGCGAGAGAAAAGGGCTGGGAAAAGAAGAAAGCAAATGTTGTTTCGGGCTCAGGTATTTATGTTGTAGATATTAATATGATTGATATCAATTTAAATACAACTACTTCTTGGGTATTTGATACCGGATGTGGTTCTCACATTTGTACTAATGTGCAGGGACTGCAAAGGAGTAGAGAGTTGGCAAAGGGTGAAGTGGAACTACGAGTTGGCAACGGAGCACGTGTTGCAGCCCTAGTTGTAGGGACTTGTACTTTTACTTTGCCTTCAGGGCTTTTTTTGGGTTTAGAAAACTGTTTCTATGTACCTAGTTTAATTAAGAATATTATTTCAGTTTCTTGTTTGGACAAGAAAGGTTCAATCAAAAACCAACGATTGTCGTTATTTCTGGATAATATGTTTTATGCAAGCGCCTCTTTGATTAGTGGTCTATATGTTTTAGACCTTGATATGCCAATTTTAAATATAAATACCAAAAGGATTAAGACTAATGATTCTAATCCGACATACCTCTGGCATTGTCGCTTAAGCCATATAAACGAAGACCGCATATCCAAACTCCATAAAGATGGGTTGTTGGAATCATTTGACTTCATGTCTTATGATCGATGTGAATCTTGTTTGTTGGGTAAGATGACATCATCACCTTTCACTAAGCTAGGTGAGAGAGCCGATGCTTTATTAGGACTAATACATAGTGATGTATGTGACCCTTTTAATATACATGCAATGGGTGGTTACCTCTACTTCATTACCTTTACTGATGACTTCAGTAGGTATGGATATGTGTTCTTGATGAAACACAAATTCGAAGCATTTGCTAAGTTTAAAGAGTTTAAACTAGAAGTAGAAAACCAACTTGGCAAGAGTATTAAGGTTCTTCGATCTGATTGAGGAGGAGAGTACTTGAGTCAAGAATTCTATGACTATCTAAAAGATTGTGGAATCGTTTCACAACTTTCTCTTCCATCTACTCCACAATGGAATAGTGTGTCTGAAAGGAGGAACAGAACCTTATTAGATATGGTTCGTTCTATGATGAGTCACACGAGCCTGCCCAATTCCTTTTGGGGACACGCACTAGAGACAACATCTTTAACACTTAACCACGTTCCATCTAAATCAGTTGCAAAGACGCCATACGAGTTATGGACTGGGAAGCGTCCCAGTTTGTCTTTCCTCAAGATTTGGGGCTGTGAAGCTTTTGTAAAACGCTCGACTTCGATAAGTCGCTCCAAAATCTAAAAAGTGCATATTTGTAGGTTATCCTAAGGAAACTAAAGGATACTATTTTTATATCCCTAACGAGAACAAAGTGTTTGTTGCTCTGCACGGAGTCTTTCTAGAAAAAAGAATTTGTTTCTAGAAACACGAGTGGGAGTAGTGTAGAACTTTCTGAAGTTCCAGACTCTCAAACTAGCACTAATGATGAGATGGAAATTGAACAGACTCCACAAGTTGTTGTACAGCAGGTGCCACAAACAGTTGTGTAGCAGCACTGATTCAAGAAACACAAGAATTGCGTAGAGTCCGGTAGAGTTCAGTCGTCCACCTCTTTCGAAAAATTTGGATTTTTCATAACAGAACATTGTGATGTTATGTTTGTGGATCACGATGAACCTTCAACCTACAAACAGGCAATTAATAGCCCGGATTTCGAGAAATGGCTTGAGGCCATGAGATCCGAAATGGACTCCATGTACACAAACCAAGTCCGGATCTTGGTTGATCCACCCTGAAGGGTAACTCCCATAGGGGTGCAAATGGGTTTTTAAGATTAAAACCGACATGGAAGGGAATGTACAAACATATAAGGGGCGACTGGTCGCGAAAGGTTTCAAACAAGTTCATGGTATTGACTATGACGAGACCTTTTCCCCTGTAGTTATGTTCAAGTCCATTCGGATTTTACTTGCTATTGCAGCTTACTATGACTATGAAATCTGGCAAATGGATGTCAAAACTGATTTCCTTAATGGAAAACTTGAAGAGGATGTGTATATGACACGACCGAAGGTTTTGTCACTCCGGAGAATGCTTTGGAAAAGTATGTAAGCTTCAGAGATCCATTTATGGACTCAAGCAAGCTTCTCGAAGCTGGAACATCCGATTTAATGATGCCGTCCGTGAGTTTGGCTTCATTAGAAATGAGGATGAGCCTTGTGTTTACAAGAACGTCACTGGATCTCAGTCAAGAATATCCTCAAGTACTTACGAAGGACTAAGGATACATTCTTGATTTATGGAGGGGCGGATGAGCTCGTTGTAAGTGGTTACACCGATGCTAGTTTCCAAACCGACAGAGATGCTTTCCGATCGCAATCGGGATATGTGTTTAACTTGAATGGAGATGCTGTGAGCTGGCGCAGTTCAAAGCAATCGACCATCGCAGATTCTACGACAGGGTCGAGTACATAGCGACTTGTGAAGCGACTAAGGAGGCGGTTTGGATCGAGAAATTTATTTCCGACCTCGATATGGTTCCTAGTATTGCGAACCCGATAGACCTCTATTGTGACAACAATGAGGCTATTTCACAATCTAGGGACCTAGATCTCACCAGAGGTCCAAACATGTACTACGGCGTTTTCACCTAATCCGCGAGATTATAGAAAGAGGTGATGTGCGTATATGTAGAGTAGATTCGACAGAGAATGTCGCCGATCCATCGCGAAGCCACTCTGTCAGTAGCGACAACATGATCGTCACACTAGCTCCATGGGTATCCGATATCCGGAGGGCTGATCTTTAGAGACGAGTCATTAGTATGCCCTAAAGACCATTTATTGTAATTTGGGTCTTTAGTGCAAGTGGGAGATTATTGTAATTGTACCAGTATTTATGTAATTTTCATTTTGATGAATAAAAAGGCATTAATTCCGAGTATTATTCATTATGTTTCTGCGTTCTTAACAACATAAATAAATAATATGTCCTTAGAATAGTATTCATAATTGTTATGAGATACTATTCGAAACAACCCTAGTCGAACATTATTATGGAATCTTCGAGGACAATAATAATGCGTAAGACTAGTATGTGCGATGATTGATATAAGATATCGGATCGTCACATAGGTATATATGATTAGAGAATCATTATCTTTGCACTGCAGACAGACATGAGAAACACACCATGGGTTGTTATATAATAGTCAACGGTGTTTTTCAATTTTTGGCTAGGGTTGTATAAAAGATCCTTCGACTTGAGGTCTCACAAGAGTTCTTGCATGGCTAGTGTTATGCTTTGATAATGTTAAACGCTATCCAGTAACGGGGTGAGCAATAAAGGCATTTATTGGGTATATCACGAATTTTGTTCAGGATGAGTGGGATGCAGAAAGGATTTGTCCCTCCTATATAGCAGGAGCGATATCTGAAGGGATTCATGGGCGGAAACTCGTTCCAAACACCCATGGATCCTCCCCTGAAGGATCCGCTCATATGAAACAATTCAAAAAACAGCAAGAAAAACTTACGGTTTTGGATTCAAGAAGCTACTTCTTGAATGGAGGATGACGTTTCTTGGATCGGATGTTGCTACCGATTGATCTCCCTTTGCGGAAAGTCCCTCTACCGGTATCCACGCGACGAAACGGGCAGCGATTGCTAGCTCTTCGTCTTTTCTGAATTTTCGGGAATCAGAGAGAAAAGGGAGGGGCTAGAGTAGAAAACGGTTTTCTAATTATCAGTATTATTTCAGCTGAAAACTTGTTACCTAGGGTTTCGGCCAAGAGTTCATTATATAGGGTGTGAGAGTTTGTTCCCATAACCAACTCTCACATCCTTAACTCCTCTCGGCAGTGGGAGTCTTTAACTCCCACGTCCCCTAGACTTCTGCTGGTAGTGGGAGTCCTTATCGGATAATAACTCCCACGTAATCCCAGCTATAGTAAAATACCAAAAATGCCCCTATCTCTAATTCGAACAATAAACACTTTATTATTTTCAGAAAGACAAATGTCAGATACAATGAACCTAGACACATTCTAGATTCATTGAATCTGGACATAAAGCTCGTTAGCTCGTCTATGCGTGTGACCCTGTAGGTTCATCTCACAATGGCAATGAAAACACACTTAGTAGTAGTGTGAGTTCATAAGTCACAAGCGGCCCCTAGCAGGACATTGTGACTACCCAAGGTGAATGAATTTACAACGGAACCTATTGTCAATCCACTATTTAATCCCTTTGTCTCGCGATATCCTAATTAAGCATAAGGCATGGTGGTCGTCACCCTTATTAAGCTTAATTGTATTTATGCTCGATCTCCAGGTAGACTGTTTCGACAAATAGCATTTGATAACCACTTTATCAAATACATTTGAGCACGGCCATGCATTTAAACGGTCTTTCCCTACGAGGGGGCCCATGGATATCTCTCTCAATAATAGAGAGGGACAAATTCCTTACAATGTCTCTCACATTCAAGCTATGCTTGGACACTACATCCGATCTCGGTCGTATTGATTACTCTGTTACAAGTAACGTCCGAGTCGAGTCAAAAGCGTGGCTCCATTCATACTAGAATCAATGAAGACATAAGGTCTAAGGATTCTAAAATAGTATTGAGGAAGTAATACTTATGACTTAAGACCAAGAAATATTACTTCTCGACGGATCACGTCCAATACAATGTATCCCTATATATTGCATCTATGATGTGATTTGTATCCATTACACATGATCAGTGAAACAAGATCATCAATCAACAATCATACTAGTTTTATTTCATAGTAATTAAGCATTACATAAAACTAGGGACTTCTAGAATAGTAATTACATAAGCTAATGAGTTTTACTATCAAATCACACATTTGATAATCAAAAGCAAAATTAACTATTCAATTACATGCTGAAAAGATAACAAAACGCACAACATGTGCTAATGGTCATAGGGCACTACTAACAATCTCCCACTTGCCCTAGTTCTAATCATACATGATCCTCAATCCCATTGACCCAGTATGACTCTCATGTTTAGAGTCGTGGGAGTGGCTTGGTCAATGGATCCGCAATGTTGTCGATGCAGTATGAACTTTGCAAATACTAACGTCTCTCTGTCGATGATCTCTCTAATCGGATGGAAGCGCTTTGAGAATGTGTTTGGATCGTTGGTGAGATCTATGTTCCTTAGCTTGTGAAATGGCACCAGTACTATCACAATAGAGGTCCACTCGGGTTCACAATGCTAGGGGACGACACCTAGTTCATCAACAAACTTCCCCGATCCAAAGCGAGCTTCTTTAGCTACTTCGGAGCGACTAGATACTCGACACATTTGTAGAGTCGACCACGGTTTCTTGCTTTGAGCTCTTCCGACTCACGGTACCTCCATTCAAACAAAACACAAAAACCCAGTTGCGATCGATAATCATCTACGTCGGTCCGGAAGCTTGCGTCTGTGTAACCATTTACTACCGGACTTACTTCACGACCTCAGTAAACTATGAACATATCTTTAGTCCTTCTCAAGTACTTAAGAATGCTTATGACTGCAGATCAATGTGACTCATCGGGGAGTCGATTGATATCGCTAGTCATAGTTAAAGCAAATGAGACATGCAGGGCGAGTGCATATCATGGCGTACATAATAGATCCAATGGGTGAAGCATATGAGATCTTACTCATGCGCTCTTGGTCCTCCCTTGTGGAAGGTCCTTGAGTTACTGCTGAGTTTAATGCCATGTGACATGGGCAAGAATCCACTTTTTGGAGTCTTGCAAAGCTGAACCGTTTGATACCTTGTCAATGTATCCACTGCAGCTCAGGGCCCGATCATTTTGTTAGATCTATCACTATAGATTCTAATACCCAAAATGTATGTAGCCTCGCCTAAGTCTTTCATGGAAAAGCACTTTCGACCAAGCTTTTACGCTTTGTAATGTGGGGATGTCATTTCCGATTAGTAAGATGTCGTCCACATAAAGCACAAGGAATACTACTGCATTATTAGTTACTTTCTTATAAACACAAGGCTCGTCTTCGTTTTTTATGAAACCGAATTCTTTAATACGTTCATCAAAGCGACGATTCCAGCTTCGAGATGCTTACTTCAATCCATAAATGGACCTTTGAAGCTTACACACTTTGCTAGGATTTGTTGGATCAACAAACCCCTCAGGTTGTGTCATATACACATCCTCGAGAAGGTTTCCATTAAGAAACGCAGTCTTAACATCCATTTGCCATATCTCATAGTCATAATATGCGGCTATGGCAAGTAAAATCCTAATTGACTTTATCATCACGGCGAGGGAAAAGGTTTTGTCATAGTCAATACCATGAACTTGTCTATAACCTTTAACTACTAGTCGCGATTTAAAAAGTGTGTACATTACCATCCATGTCGGTCTTCTTTTTTATAACACCATTTGTTATCAATGACCTTGCACCGCTCGGGTGGAGTCGACCAAAGTCCATACTTGGTTGTCGTACATGGATTGTATCTCGGACTTCATAGCTTCTAGCCACTTATCGACTCGGAACTACGAATTGCCTCTTTGTAGGTAGAGGGTTCATCTTGATCAATCGAGTTCAACTTTGATGATCATCGATCCCGCGAAATCCATATCTCTCGATGTGTTGATGTGCAGGCTCGACCTTCTTGGGCCTTGTGTCAAAGATTGAAGCTCGAGTATCGGCACTTGAGCTTGCTTGAACTTCTAAAGTTGGTTCGGATGTTGTTTGGGGATTTTGAATTTCCTCAAGATGGATCTTACTCCCACTATCCTCTTTGGAAATAAATTCCCTTTCAAGGAATACACCATTCCGAGCAAGAAACACTTTGTTCTACGATGGAAGATAGAAGTAATATCCTTTAGTTTCTTTTAGGATATCCCACAAACAAACATTTGTCGGTTTAGGGGCGAGTTTATCGGATAACAAGCGTTTTACATACGCCTCGCATCCCCCAAATTTTGAGAAATGACAAACTAGGTCGTTTCCCGATCCATATCTCATATGGAGTTTTACGAACCGCTTTAGAAGGAACTCTATTTAATATAAATACGGCAGTTTCAAGGGCGTAGCCCCAAAAGGAAAGTGGAAGACTTGTTTGACTCATCATAGATCGAACCATATCTAATAAGGTGCGATTCCTCCGTTCGATACTCCATTCCATTGTGGTGTGCGAGGGAGGAGTTAATTGTGAAACAATTCCACAACTTGATAAGATGTTCAGTCAAACTCTTGGTTAAGGTATTACGCCACCTCGATACGATCGAAGTATCTTAATACTTTTACCAAGTTGATTACGTACTTCATTTTGAAATTCTTTGAATCTTCCAAAAGATTGATTTATGTTTCATTAGATAGGCGTAGCCATATCTCTTTGAAATCATGCGTGAACGTGATGAAATACTGAAACCCTCACTCTAGCACTAGTGTTTATTGGTCCACAAACATGCGTATGTATGAGGCCCGACAAATCGGAAGCTCTCTCACTTTGTCCAGTAAAGAGAGCTTTAGTCATTTTGCCTAACAAGCAAGAATCACAAGTCTCATAAGACTCTAAGTCAAATGATGTCAAAATTCCATCTGAATGGAGCTTTGATATGCGTTTCTCATTTATGTGGCCCAAACGAGTGCCAAAAGTAGGTCTGGTTTAAGTCATTTGATTTAAACCTCTTAGTATTGATGTTATAGATGGGCCTTTTATTGGAATCATCGAGGTTAAGAACATAAAGCCCATTCATCAAAGAGGCATCTCCATAGAAGATACGATCTTTATGAGCGGTGCAAACTTTATTTATAATATTAATTTCAAAACCATCAATATCAAACAAGAAAGCTGAAATAATATTCCTACTCAAAGTTGGAACATAAAGACAATTATCCGAGTTCTATAAATAAGGCCACTTGGCAAAGCTAGATTAAATGTCCCGGTAGCTACGACAACAACTCTTGCTCCGTTGGCTACTCCGAGGTCCACTTCTCCTTTTGCCGGTGATCTACTCCTTTTGAACCCCCTGCACATTTGCACAAATGTGAGATCCATAACCGGTATCTAATACCCATGAAGTAGGAGCAGACATGTTAATTTCTATAACATAAATACACGGAGAGGCAGTCAAAGCTGGCCTTTCCACTTTTTCTTCTCTTCCAAATAGAGCTTGCGATTCAGTTTCCAATGACACGGTTCATTGCAATGGAAGCAAACTCCCTCTTTTAGTGCCTTAGCTTTGAGGGGCTGGGGCTTGGGCTTGTCGTTGCCTTTGCCCTTGCCTCTCTTAGCCATGGGCTTTCCACTTGCCTTTCTTCTTGAAATTCCCTTTTTGAACCATTAAGACTTGAGGGGATTTCTTAATGTTCGATTCGACTGCTTGAGCATCCCAGTGAATTTCGTGTATGGTCTTCTCTATGGCATGCATGTTGAAGTTCATTACGAATTGGTCATACTCCGGTGGGAGTGAGCCCAAGATCATATACTGTGGACATGTCATGACCTACGGGAGCCCCAGAGTTTCTCGAGTTTGTCAAAATAGCCCTTCGTCTTGAGAACGTGTGCACTCACGAGAGGTTCCAGGGGGCCATTTTGCAACTATTTAACGCCTTAGTTGTGAGGAATCTTTCATGGCGAGCTTGTTCTTGAAACATTTCCTTGGTGGCCCATCATCTGGAAAGCCTCAACTCCTTCAAAGCTTGTTTTTGAAGGTCGGGGCTCATTGTGACTAACATGAGACAAGTCACATCGTTAGAGTCATCGAAATGCTTCTTCCAAGAATCTCTTTCAGCTCTAGGGGCGTTATTGGCGGAGTTGTTCGGGAATGTCCAGTATCAAGAACGTCTGACTTTCTTTCTACTTAAGGACAATCCTTAAGTTGCGGGCCCAATCAAGGAAATTGGTCCCGCTTAGTTTTTCCTTCTCGAGGGACGGATCGCGATGAATTGTGTGATGAATTGGTTGCCATTATCTACATTAAGTTAATTGCAAAGTTATTAGTTTTTGAGCAAAAACATTTTCCACAATTTCAACACTTGATAATAGTGGGGAAAAACATTTTACAATAGTTATAGGAAAGCTTTGGCTTAACACCCACAATTAAAGTAAAATCATCTAATGGGATTGACATCTATATGTCCCGGCTATTTCCCATTTTATGCCCTAGGCCCAAAACTATTTTGATGGCCTAGTTAAGTCGAACCATGTCTAAGCATATGAAATCACTATTTTCCCATCTCCTCTTGCCTAGATAACCACTTATCAGTTGCTTTGGCAGCAGGACATAATGATGATCCAAGCTCATGGAGTGCTTAGGTTATGGTAGGCAATTTAAGACTTAATTAAAACCATTTGATGTGACGTTCAAAATTAAATCCATCCGGACATAAAATAAACATCACACGCCGAGTTATGAAGCGAAAAAGTAAATGTGATATAGCATGGCCTATTCCTATAATGACTCCCACGAGCACTTGTGGGAGTCGAGGGTCAATCTAGGTCAAAATCCATCTCATGGATAATGTCTTCGATCTTGCACCTCCGGCCTTGTTACATATTTGCATGGGCATACCCGACCTTCAAAGTAAAGCGATAAAGCTAATCTAATAAAGCGATTACAATTTTACAACATTCAAAAAGCGACTCGCAGGGTCGTATTATAAAATTACAACCAAAAATATGTAAAACAAGGGGTATAGTAGGCCATGCTATTCACCATGCTAATATCAAATAAAGCACAATGAAATCATACACAAAGTCTTAATTCGGGGAAGCGAGCGAATCGAGCGCGCGAGACGGGCGGTCCCGCTTAACGGTTAGCGGGCGGGGTCGAGGGCGGCGGCCCCTGCTGAGGGGTTTTCCGAGGCAGCGCCCACGAGAAAAATCTGATTCTACATCAGCTCATCGAATGAGTTTTTCCTCCCATATTTACCCCTCAATTGCCTAACTTACATAATCGGATTATGTATTGGGTTGATCGAATTACGGCGAGGATTAATCGAATTAATTTACGATTTATGCGTGAGAATATTATTAATCAGATTAATTCCAGATTCACGAATACTGATTTATGCGAGAATCATTATTCCACGAAGCTTGATTTATGCCGAATCAACATTCACGGAAGCTTGATTTATGCATAATCACTAGCAAAAGCAGATTTATATCATAACGAGTTCATATAACCTAGTATAAACATGATTAAACCGAGAGCAATTTATGCATATAACACATATATTCATCAAAAGATATATTCTTTAAAGCGATTTAAGCAGTTAATACATCTTTCAAGATCAAAGAAAGCGATTTTTTTGTTTTCAAACATACACATATCAAATCGGAATTGATAGTTTTGTTATCGATAAACAATATCGAAATCGAGTCAGTATGAGCAAGGCTACGATACCATCGAAGGGATTCATGGGCGGAAACTCGTTCCAAACACCCATGGATCCTCCCCTGAAAGGATCCGCTCATATGAAACAATTCGAAAAACGACAGAAAGCAGACAAGAAAAAACTTACGGTTTTGGATTCAGAAAGCTACTTCTTGAATGGAGGATGACGTTTCTTGGATCGGATGTTGCTACTCGATTGATCTCCCTCTGCGAAAAAGTCCCTCTACCGGTATCCACGCGGCCAAAGCGGGCGGCGATTGCTAGCTCTTCGTCTTTTACGAATTTTCGGGAATCGAGAGAGAAAAGGGAGGGGGCTAGAGTAGAAAACGGTTTTCTAATTATCGGTATTATTTCAGTTTGAAAACTTGTTACCTAGGGTTTCGGCCAAGAGTTCATTATATAGGGTGTGAGAGTTTGTTCCCATAACCAACTCTCACATCCTTAACTCTCTCGGCGGTGGGAGTCTTTAACTCCCACGTCCACTAGACTTTCTAGCTGGTAGTGGGAGTCACTTATCGGATAATAACTCCCACGTAATCCCAGCTATAGTAAAATACCAAAAATGCCCCTATCTCTAATTCGAACAATAAACACTTTATTATTTTTAGAAAGACAAATGTCGGATACAATGAACCTAGACACATTCTAGATTCATTGAATGCGGACATAAAGCTCGTTAGCTCGTCTATGCGTGTGACCACTGTAGGGTTCATCTCACAATGGCAATGAAAACACACTTAGTAGTAGTGTGAGTTCATAAGTCTGCACGGCCCCCTAGCGGGACATTGTGACTACCCAAGGTGAATGAATTTACAACGGAACCTATTGTCAATCCACTATTTAATCCCTTTGTCTCGCGATATCCTAATTAAGCATAAGGCGTGGTGGTCGTCACCGCTTATTAAGCTTAATTGTATTTATGCTCGATCTCCCGGGTAGACTGTTTCGACAAATAGCATTTGATAACCACTTTATCAAATACATTTGAGCTACGGCCATGCATTTAAACGGTCTTTCCCTACCGAGGGGCCCATGGATATCTCTCTCTAATAATAGAGAGGGACAAATTCCTTACAATGTCTCTCACATTCAAGCTATGCTAGGACACTACATCCGATCTCAGTCGTATTGATTACTCTGTTACAAGTAACGTCCGACCGAGTCAAAAGCGTGGCTCCATTCATACTAGAATCAATGAAGACATAAGGTCTAAGGATTCTAAAATAGTATTGAGGAAGTAATACTTATGACTTAAGACCAAGAAATATTACTTCTCTGACGGATCACGTCCAATACAATGTATCCCTATATATTGCATCTATGATGTGATTTGTATCCATTACACATGATCAGTGAAACAAGATCATCAATCAACAATCATACTAGTTTTATTTCATAGTAATTAAGCATTACATAAAACTAGGGACTTCTAGAATAGTAATTACATAAGCTAATGAGTTTTACTATCAAATCACACATTTGATAATCAAAAGCAAAATTAACTATTCAATTACATGCTCAAAAGATAACAAAACGCACAACATGTGCTAATGGTCCTAGGGCACTACTAACAATATCTTGGGCCCCTTGTTGGAGTCTGACTAATTCATGGCCATGAACAAATGAATCAGTATATGATATTGATGTCATTTGATTAGTCTACTCGCGAATCAAGAAACTAAAAGATTGGACAATACAAGTGTGACTTTTTCCATGACTTGTGTTCAATCTAGATATCAAGGACAAAAGGATTTAAATACAAATGTCAAATGGTGTGACTATGATAGTCACTAGATATTTATGAATTGGGGGTAATGATGCGTTGCTAGATACCTCTCATTACCTGTGACATATGATATCACGGCCAACATCATAGATACATTCTGGGTCGCACTCATAGATCAACTGGATTGGGCTTGTTGGAGTACATATAATCTAAGGTTCACCAATTCGATTGGGCCGGTCCGGGATTGGATTGGGCCCTTAATCGGGTTGGGCCAACCAATATGATTGGGCCGACCAACCCATTTGGACCGACCTTATGGCTGGACAATTGGATGTATTTTCCAACCCTTTATATCTTTGAAAGGAGGTTGAAATGGTAGAGAAAGTGTGATACGTGACCATCTAGAAGGATACATGATCCTTTACAAAGGATCCATAGACCAATGACTAGATCAAGAACAAGACAAAGGAATCAAGAACTAGCCACTTTGGTCCGAGAGTTGAAGTCCAAAGAAGAAACCAATCTTCATTTAAAAGATGAAGTACAAGTTCAACTTCTAACTCTTGAAAGCATTGAAATCGGCCCAAACAAGCATTTTGGCTAAAAAGGGTATTTTAGTCTTTTCACATATTAAAGTCTATTCTAGCCTATTCTAGACTTTAATTATAGTAAGTATTATTATTTTCCTAGTTCTAGCCGAGTTATAGCAAGTTTGCTAAATAAAGGACATGTTGTCCATAAGTTAGTTAGTTTGTTATTAAGAGTCCTAATGCAACTAGGACTCTTCTTTATTTTGGTATTTATTTAGTTTGTGCCGCCAAGATAATAGGCACATGTCCCTATTATCTTGTTTAGGTAGTTACTTGATAGCAAGTTGTTATTCAAGAGTCCTAATTCTTCAAGGACTCTTATTTCCCTTTTCCTAGTTTAAGTTAGTTTGGTTCTCTTATAGCCGAATTATCTCTATTTAATAGAGCTTTGGGCAGCCATGTAACTTAGACTTGATATATTGATATTTTGATTAAGGTTAAACCTTTGTTACTTGTTTATGAACTTCCGGTTGAATTTCATAAACCTTTAAGTCTTGTATCAACTAGTTGGTTTCTCTAGTTGTGGTGTTTCAACATTCATTGATACTTAACCTTTCCGGGACTGTGTTAAGTATATTCCCATAGAAACCATTCGAGATAGAGAAAGATCTAAATTTCAGCCGAGTCTTGATATAACCCATCAAGATTTCGCATCAAGTGGTATCAGAGCAAAAGGTTGATCTCTATCTTGGTGTACCCTTTACAGTTTTACTTGAAATTTTTTTTCTTGTTTGCTTGAGAAAAGCCGAAAGATAACAAAAATATTCTACCCAACGAAAAAGCCACTCGGATATAAAGAAATTGGCAGCCGAGTTATCCCATAAAAGACAAGGATACAATCCAAAAGCAAACTTCCTTCAACAAGGAATTGGATCTTGTTCCCTCTTCATCTTGAATTAGTCACCATCAAGGTTAAAATATCAAGGTAACATCTTCATCCCATAGAAGTTCTTGATCTGTGTGGCCAAGATAAGGGTAAGTCTTGGGTAAAAAGGTATAGAAAGGCGTCAAGAAAAGCAATATCAAGAAGAAAGAAAAAATCAAGAAGCGTAAAGGTTACATCTTTTTAAAGATTACTTTTTTTTCTTTCTTACTACACTTTTCTTTTAAGTCAAGAAAGTACTTCTTGCACTATTTTTTCAGCCTTCCATCCTTATAACCCTTTAAACATTCAAAGTTGGAAGTTCTTGACAAGTATATTGGGAAAAATCGAGAGAAAAGATTCAATATTGAGAGAATACACAATCTGATTACTATTCACAGATTACTATTCACGGATTACTATTCACTGATTACTATTCACAGATTACTATTCTCAGATCACTATTCACAGATTACTATTCACAGACTACTATTCACAGATTACTATTCCCAGATTTTGTGAAAAGATTCAATCTTTTATATCTTTTTTCTACTAACGATTTTTTGTGTGAATTTTTTCTTTGCAAAGATAATGTCTTTTAATGAAGGTACTTGGAGCAAGGTGCCATGGAAAGTGATAAACTTTTCAAAGAATCAATGCAACACACAATGAAAGCGGTATTGCAATCCATTGATGACTTAAAAGATCGAATGGATGTTCTTGAATTCAAGAACCATTCGGATAAAGGTAAAAAGGCTGTCCAAGATGATCAAGAAGATCAAGACTCTCAAGCATCAATTGATCACAATGCAAGAATCAACCCTCGGCACAATGATGATTTTAAACCGAGAGTTGTGCCAAAGATGATTCCAAATCCGGCCTATGAACAAAGGCAATCCCATCAAGATGTAAGGTATGATCCAAGACCTTTTGGTCATGAAGAGAGAATTGAGCCGAGACCATTCCATCATCAAAATCAAAGGTATGATCCAAATCCTCTTTTTAATAATGAACCGAGGCCAAACAATCAAAGGTATGATCCTAGACCCTTTGATCTTGATGAACCGAGACCAAATTATCAAGCTCAAAGGTTTGATAATAATCTTGGTTCAATCAAGACCAAGATTCCTCCTTTTCTTGGTACTAATGATCCTATTTTATTTTTTGATTGGACACGAAAAAGTTAACCATGTTTTTGATGTCCATAATTACTCCGAAGAGAAAAAGGTTAAATTAGCAGCCATGGAATTTGGAGAATATGCATCCATTTGGTGGGATCATGAGGTAAGTGAAAGAAGAAGAACGGAGCAAAGACCAATTGATAATTGGGAGGACATGAAAGCAGTTATGTCACGACGATTTGTACCCCGAATTTTAACCGTGAGTTGTATAATCAACTCCAAAGATTGAGGCAAGGGACAAAGACCGTTGATGCATACTTCAAGGAGATGGAAATGTCCATGATTAGAGCTAATATTCGGGAAGCAAATGCGGCTACTTTGGCTCGTTTCTTGGCTGGTCTAAATGACAAAAATTAGACCCAAGGTAGAACGTGCTAACCTTACTTCTCTTATTGATATGGTTTATTTTGCTTGAACAAGTTGAGAGGCAGCAAAAAGAGAAGAGTTCAAGGACTTATTCGGCTAATTTCCAATCTTGGAAACGGCCAAATCAGTCCCTAAACAATTCTACTGTTTTGCCGAGCCCAATTAATGCTAAGGGCAGTTTGGGAAATACAAAAGTGGCCACGGCTTCTTTTGGGGGCAGCAAGGACATCAAACACTTCAAAACCAACCGATTTGAGAACTAAATCAACTACATCAAATGATCGGGAATGTTTTAAGTGTCAAGGCAAAAGGACACTTTGCTCGGGATTGTCCTAATAAAAGCACCATGATCATGATGGACGATGGATCGTGGGTTAGTGAAGATGAGGAAATAACCGAAGAAGCAATTTTTGGAGGAAGAAGCCGAGGACACTCGACAGGATAATGGTAACAATTATCTTTTGGTAAATATGCAACTTTTACATTCTCAACCTTTAGATAATTTGCATCAACAAAGGAACAATCTATTTCAAACTAAATGCACAATTCAAGGAAAGATTTGTTTACTTATCATTGATAGCGGTAGTTGTACTAACGTTTGTTCTTTTGAGATGGTTACGGCTTTAGATTTACCCTTGAAAGCACATCCATCGCCCTATAAGCTTTCTTGGTTAAATGATAGCGGAGAGATTAAAGTTGACAAACAAGTGGAACTAAATTTCAGCATTGGCAACTATAAAGATTCGGTCACTTGTGATGTGGTCCCGATGACCGCAAGTCACATCATTTTAGGAAGACCTTGGCAATATGATCGAGATGTAGATCATAAGGGTAAAAGGAATATTTATGCGGTGACAAGGGATAAGATTCGCTATAATTTACATCCTATGTCACCCATTGAAGTTTGTGAGATGCAACAAAGGATGGCCGACGGTAGAGAGAAAAGAAGACAAGAGCGGGAGTTGATCAAATCACATACCCCTGCCCAACCGGCCAAAACCGAGGTAAAAAAAAGGTTGAAAAAGCCGAGAGTTTAACAAGCAAAAAGGTATACTCGCAAAAAGACAAGAAAGATTGCTTATTTATCAATTTTGCAAAGGTAGAAAGGGCTTTACGTGCAAATAAACCCCTTGTTTTACTTGTTTTTAGAGAAGCCGAGAGGTTATCTCTTCCTAACACTTTGAATTTTGATGATTTAACTTCTTCTCTTCCTAGTTTTGTATTGATGTTTTGAAAGAATTCAAGGAACTTTTTTCCAAAGGAGTTGCCGAGAGGTCTACCTCCAATACGAGGCATCGAACATCAAATCGACTTCATTCCGGGATCAAATCTTCCAAATAGGGCAGCCTATAGAGCAAATCCGAGATGAGACACGAGAAATCCAAAGGCAAGTCGATTTACTCTTAGAAAAAAGAAGCGAGTACGTGAATCTTTAAGTCCTTGTGCTAGTCCGGTTATTTTGGTACCTAAAAGAGAAGGCACTTTCAGATTATGTACGGATTGTCGCGATATTAATAAGATAACTATTAAATATAGACATCCTATACCTCGCTTAGATGATATGCTAGATGAGTTAAGTGGTGCTTTAATCTTTTCTAAAATCGATTTAACTCAAGGTTATCACCAAATTAGAATGAAAGAAGGTGATGAATGGAAAAGCTGCTTTTAAGACTAAATATGGTTTATATGAATGGATTGTAATGCCTTTTGGTCTAAGTAATGCACCTAGTACTTTCATGAGATTAATGAACTACATATTCCGTCATTGTTTTGGTAAATTTGTTGTAGTTTATTTTGATGATATTCTTGTTTATAGTAAAACCTTAGAAGAGCATGTTCAACATCTTAAGGCTGTTTTTACTATATTAAGAGAACAAACATTATATGCCAAGTTAGAAAAATGCGTTTTTTGCACTAATTCTATTAACTTTCTTGGATATATTGTTAGTTCAAGTGGTATTAAGGTTGATCCGGTCAAAATTGAGTCCATTACAAGCTGGCGAGACCAACATCAGCCACACAAGTCCGATCATTCTATGGTTTAGCAAGTTTTTATAGGCGTTTTGTGCGTGACTTTAGCTCAATTGCCGCACCATTGAATGAAGTTGTGAAGAAAGAGCGTCTCTTTCTTTTGGGATAAACCGCAAGAAGATAGTTTCAATAAGCTTAAGCAATTACTAACTTCTTCCCCTATTTTATCTTTACCTAATTTTACACTAACTTTTGAAGTTGAATGTGATGCTTCGGGTATAGGTATTGGGGCTGTTTTGCAACAACAAGGGAAACCTTTAGCGTATTTTAGTGAGAAATTGAGTGGCGCTGCCCTTAATTATCCTACATATGATAAAGAGTTATACGCTATTGTTCGAGCATTGGAAACATGGCAACACTACTTGGTGGGCCGAGAGTTTGTGATTCACACGGATCATGAATCCATCAAGTATCTCAAGGGACAAAGTAAGTTAAACAAGAGACATGCAAGGTGGGTTTCCTTCATTGATACCTTTCCATATGTGATCAAATACAAGAAAGGTAAGGAAAACATTGTTGCCGATGCTCTTTCTAGAAGGTACTCTTTACTTTCTCTTCTACATACTAAATTACTTGGTTTTGAACATTTAAAAGCTTTGTATGTAGATGATAATGAGTTTTCAGATTTGTTTACATCTTGTCAAGTCTCGGCAAAACAAGATTTTTACATATTTGAGGGCTTTTTGTTTAAAGGTAACAAACTATGTGTTCCATCATGTTCTATTAGAGAATTAATTGTTAGAGAGGCACATAGTGGCGGTTTAATGGGTCATTTTGGTGTTATTAAAACATTGGATATTTTACAAGAACACTTTTATTGGCCTAAAATGAAAAGAGATGTACAAAGAATTTGTGAGCGTTGTTTTAAGTGTAAACGAGGCTAAAAAGTACTTCAAAGGCTCACGGTTTACTCATGCCTCTTCCCATACCTTCTTCACCTTGGATTGATCTTTCCATGGACTTTATTTTGGGATTACCGAAATCCACAAGAGGTAATGATAGTATAATGGTTGTTGTGGATAGATTTTCTAAAATGGCACACTTTATTTCTTGTAGGAAAACAAATGATGCTAGCCATGTTGCGGATCTATTCTTTAAAGACATCATTCGGTTACATGGTGTTCCAAAAACAATCGTAAGTGATAGGGATGTTAAATTCCTAAGTTATTTTTGGAAGACCTTATGGAGCAAATTGGGAACAAAACTTTTGTTTTCTACTTCTAGCCATCCACAAACCGATGGCCAAAGCGAGGTAACAAATAGAACTTTAGGGGGCTCTACTTAGGGCACTTATTCAAAAGAACTTGAAAAAAGTGGGAAGAATGTTTACCTATAGCTGAATTTGCTTATAATCGTACATTACATTCTACTACTAACAATTCACCTTTTGAAGTTGTTTATGGTTTTAACCCCCTTACCCCTTTAGATCTAATTCCTCTTCCTATTGATGAGTATTATAACATAGAAGGTGATTCAAGGGCTGACTTTGTTCAAAGGATACATTTCGAAGTAGCCAAGAACATCAAGAAGACAAATGACCGGAATGCAATTAAATCCAACAAAGGCCGCAAGGTTATTAACTTTGAGATTGGTGATTGGGTGTGGATACACTTTAGGAAAGAAAGATTTCCAAAAGAAAGGCAGTCCAAACTACATCCAAGAGGAGATGGCCCTTTTCAAGTCATTAAGAAGATAAATGACAATGCATACCAAATAGACTTGCAAGGTAAGTATGGTGTTCATTCTACTTTTAATGTTTCTGACTTATCTCCTTTTGATGTTTCGGATTACATAGATGAAGATGATGATGATTCGAGGTCGAATCCTTTTCAAGAGGGAGGGGATGATACGGGACCATCTAGAAGGATACATGATCCTTTACAAAGGATCCATAGACCAATGACTAGATCAAGAACAAGACAAAGGAATCAAGAACTAGCCACTTTGGTCCGAGAGTTGAAGTCCAAAGAAGAAACCAATCTTCATTTAAAAGATGAAGTACAAGTTCAACTTCTAACTCTTGAAAGCATTGAAATCGGCCCAAACAAGCATTTTGGCTAAAAAGGGTATTTTAGTCTTTTCACATATTAAAGTCTATTCTAGCCTATTCTAGACTATTCTAGACTTTAATTATAGTAAGTATTATTATTTTCCTAGTTCTAGCCGAGTTATAGCAAGTTTGCTAAATAAAGGACATGTTGTCCATAAGATAGTTAGTTTGTTATTAAGAGTCCTAATGCAACTAGGACTCTTCTTTATTTTGGTATTTATTTAGTTTGTGCCGCCAAGATAATAGGCACATGTCCCTATTATCTTGTTTAGGTAGTTACTTGATAGCAAGTTGTTATTCAAGAGTCCTAATTCTTCAAGGACTCTTATTTCCCTTTTCCTAGTTTAAGTTAGTTTGGTTCTCTTATAGCCGAATTATCTCTATTTAATAGAGCTTTGGGCAGCCATGTAACTTAGACTTGATATATTGATATTTTGATTAAGGTTAAACCTTTGTTACTTGTTTATGAACTTCCGGTTGAATTTCATAAACCTTTAAGTTACTGTATCAACTAGTTGGTTTCTCTAGTTGTGGTGTTTCAACATTCATTGATACTTAACCTTTCCGGGACTGTGTTAAGTATATTCCCATAGAAACCATTCGAGATAGAGAAAGATCTAAATTTCAGCCGAGTCTTGATATAACCCATCAAGATTTCGCATCAAAGTGGAGGACTGGTTTCCTCCATGATCTCCCACTTTCCCCTTTTTCCCTCCCCACTCTCCCTTGAATGACTAGGAAGAATACTGATTTTTCCTAGCATTCTATGTTAGTATTCTAAGTTAGTTTTCTCCAACTTTTGGAAGCTTAGAGAAGAGGGAAAAGAGAGAACATTTAGTAAGAAAAGAAAAGACAGATTTTCATATACTTGTTTTCTAGCTTTTGGCTAATAGAAAAGAAGTAAGAAAAACTGTTTTCTTGTTCTTCTAAAGGTCATAGATTCATACTCCATCTTGAAGAGTGTCTTCAAGACTTCTACGAGGCGTTGGCTAGCACCAAGCGGTAGAAGACCATCCCCGGAAGATCGAGTGGATATTGGGAGAGATGGAGCCTGAGTTGGTGGCGTTCCGTTCGTGACAACAAACTGTTAGTAGTGCCCTAAGACCATTAGCACATGTTGTGCGTCTTCATTATCTTTTGAGCATGTAATTGAATAGTTAATTTTGCTTTTGATTATCAAATGTGTGATTTGATAGTAAAACTCATTAGCTTATGTAATTACTATTCTAGAAGTCCCTAGTTTTATGTAATGCTTAATTACTATGAAATAAAACTAGTATGACTGTTGATTGATGATCTTGTTTTACTGATCATGTGTAATGGATACAAATCACATCATAGATGCAATATATAGGGATACATTGTATTGGACGTGATCCGTCGGAGAAGTAATACTTCATGGTCTTAAGTCATAAGTATTACTTCCTCAATACTATTTTAGAATCCTTACACCTTATGTCTCCATTGATTCTAGTATGAATGGAGCCACGTGTTGACTCAGTCGGACGTTACTTGTAACAGAGTAATCAATACGACTTAGATCGGATGTAGTGTCCTATCATAGCTTGAATGTGAGAGACATTGTAAGGAATTTGTCCCTCTCTATTATTAGAGAGAGATATCCATGGGCCCCTCGATAGGGAAAGACTGTTTAAATGCATGGCCGTGCTCAAATGTATTTGATAAAGTGGTTATCAAATGCTATTTGTCGAAGCAGTCTACACGGAGATCGAGCATAAATACAATTAAGCTTAATAAGGGTGACGACCACCATGCCTTATGCTTAATTAGGATATCGTGAGGCAAAGGGATTAAATAGTGGATTGATATTAGGTTCAGTTGTATATTCATTCACTTTGGGTAGTCACAATGTCCCGCTAAGGACCGCTTGTGATTTATGGACTCACACTACTACTAAGTGTGTTTTCATTGCCATCGTGAGATGAACCTACGAGGGTCACACGCATAGGCGAGGCTAACTGAGCTTTATGTCAGATTCAATGAATCTAGAATGTGTCTAGGTTCATTGTATCGACATTTGTCTTTCTGAAAATAATAAAGTGTTTATTATTCGAATTAGAGATAGGGGCAATTTCGGTATTTTACCTTTAGCTGGGATTACATGGGAGTTATTATCCGATAAGGGACTCCCAGCTACCAGTGAAGTCTAAGGGGCGTGGGAGTTGAGGACTCCCATTGCCGAGAAGGAGTTGAGGACGTAA
This sequence comes from Vinca minor, assembly GCA_026122235.1. Lineage (NCBI taxonomy): Eukaryota > Viridiplantae > Streptophyta > Magnoliopsida > Gentianales > Apocynaceae > Vinca > Vinca minor. The sequence continues at coordinate 61,719 of JAOCZM010000195.1, forward strand.
GAGTTAGTTACGGGAACAAACTCTCACACCCTATATAATAAACTCTTGGCGAAACCCTAGACTTCAATTTTTTTCAGCGAAATACCTAGAAGCCGAAATAGTTTCACGCCTCTCCCTTTTCTCTCTAATTCCCGAAACCCGAGAAAAAGCGAAGAGCTAGCAATCGCTGCCCGTTTAGTCGCGTGGATACCGGTAGAGGGACTTTCCGCAAAGGGAGATCAATTGGTGGCGATTAGCATCCAAGAAACATCATCCTCCATTCAAGAAGTAGCTTCTTGAATCCAAGAAAAGTAAGTTTTCCGCTGTTTTTTCGATTCGTTTACGTATGAGCGGAACCTTCAGGGGAGGATCCATGGGTGTTTGGAATGAGTTTCCGCCCATGAATCCCTTCACAAACTGCAGCTGAAACCATTTCAGCTATCCTAGCACTTCTAAAGGTACAATACTATCCCATAGTCTTAGGTTCTTATTCGTGATAGATCCTATTAGAGGCGGGTCACTTTATTTCTGCTGCACAAACTGTTTTGACCCGGTTATTCCTCTAACAAATATATCAAGTCTAATCTTAAAGGTGGCCGAAATTGCTCTTTAAGTACAGGAATTTCGGTTCCAACAAAAAAACAAGATAAGAGTCCTTTGAAGAATTAGGACTCTTGAAAACAAATAAGAGTCCTTGAAGAATTAGGACTCTTGAATAACAACTTGCTATCAGGTAAAACACTTAAACAAGATAATAGGAACATGTTCATATTATCTTGCGGCTAATCCATAACAAACTAATAAATCTATGAAGAGTCCTAGTTGCTTTAGGACTCTTATTAACCAACTAAATAACACATGGACAACATGTCCTTTATTATAGCAAATACTTGCTATTACACGGCTAGAATGGGAAATAACAATGCTGAAAGTAATTAAAGTCTAGAATAGGCTAGAATAGACTTTAATGTGTAAAAAAGACTAAAATGCCCCTTTTTAGCCACTTTGCTTGTTTGGGCCGAATTGAATGTCTTTGAGAGTTAGATGTTGAACTTGTACTTCATCTTCTAGATGTAGCTTGGCTTCTTCTTTAGACTTTAACTTTCGGATCAATGTAGATAGTTCTTGTTCAACTTGAATGGTTCTTGATCTAGTCATTGGTGTTAGTAGTGCCCTAGGACCATTAGCATATGTTGTACGTTTTATATCTTTTTGAGCATTTCATATGAATAGTAGATTTTGCTTATGAACATCAAATGCGTGATTTGATAGTAAAACTCATTTGCTAATGTAATTACTATTCTAGTTGTCCCTAGTTTTATGTAATCTATTTTACAATGAAATAAAACTAGTATGATGTTTGATTGATGATTACGTTTTACTAATCATGTGTAATGAATACAAATCATATCATAGATGCAATATATAGGGATAATTGTATTGGACGTGATCCGTTAGAGAAGTAATACTTCATGGTCCTTAGTCATAAGTATTACTTCCTCAATACTATTTTAGAATCCTTAGACCTTATGTCTCCATTTGATTCCAGCATGAATGGAGCCACGTTTTGACTCAGTCGTACGTTGCTTTTAATCGAGTAATCAATACGACTGGTGATCGGATGTAGCGTCCTATCATGGCTTGAAAGCAAGAGGCATTGTAAGGAATTTGTCCCTCTCTGTTATTTGAGAGAGATATCCATGGGCCCCTCAATAGGGAAAGACTGTCTAAATGCATGGCCGTACTCAAATGTATTTGATAAAGTGGTTATCAGATACTATTTGTTGGAACAGTCTACCTAGAGATCGAGCATAAATATAATTAAGCTTAATAAGGGTGACGACTACCATGCCTTATGCTTAATTAGGATATCGCGAGACAAAGGGATTAAATAGTGGATTGATATTAGGTTCCGTTGTATATTCATTCACTTTGGGTAGTCAAATGTCCTGCTAGGGACCGCTTGTGATTTATGAACTCACACTACTACTAAGTGTGTTTTCATTGCCATTGTGATATGAACCTACAGGGTCACACGCATAGACGAGCTAACGAGGGGTATGTCCAGATTCAATGAATCTAGAATGTGTCTAGGTTCATTGTATCTGACATTCACCTTTCTGAGAATAATAAAGTGTTATTATTCGAATTAGAGATAAGGGGCATTTTCGGAGTCATTATCCGATAAAGACTCCCACTACCAGCAGAAGTCTAGTGCACGTGGGAGTTATAGACTCCCACTGCCAAAAGAGGTTGATAGGACGTGGGAGTTTAGACTCCCACTGCTGAGAGAAGTGGAGGACGTGAGAGTTGGTTATGGGAACAAACTCTCACACCCTATATAATTAACTCTCAGCCGAAACCCTAGCCTATCCTTGTTTCAGCCGCAATTAAACAATTCACCCGAAATTAGATTGCAGATTTTTCTGCCCCTCCCTTTTCTCTCTAATTCCCGAATCTCAGAAAAACGAAGAGCTAGCAATCGCTGCCCATTTCGTCGCGTGGATACCGGTAGAGAGACATTCCACAAAGGGAATTTCGTTGGTGGCAGATTAGCATCCAAGAAACGTCATCCTCCATTCAAGAAGTAGCTTCTTGAATCTAAGAAACGTAAGTTTTTCACTGTTTTACCGAATCGAATTCGTATGAGCGGATCCTTCAGGGGAGGACTCATGGGTGTTTGGAACGAGTTTCCGCCCATGAATCCCTTCAATTGGTCCAATGATGCTTGATAAGGGATGCTTGTAATGAGGTAGCCTTCTAGATGGTCCCGCATCATTAGGTATAGATAAAACGGGAGAACAAGTAAGTAATTGTTTCATCTTCTCGAAGCATTCTTCTTGCGGCTTGTCCCAAAAGAATGAGACGTCTTTTTCATTACTTCATTAAATGGGGCTGAAATCGTGCTAAAATCACGAATAAAACGCCTATAAAAGCTCGCTAACCCATAAAACGATCGAACGTGTGTCACGCTTGTTGGTCTCGGCCACTCTTGAATGGCTTGAATTTTTACCGGATCAACACAAATACCTTAAGAACTAACTATATATCCAAGAAAGTTAACTGAATTTGTGCAAAAAATACACTTCTCAAGTTTAGCATATAAAGTTTGCTCTCTTAGAATAGTAAAAACAGTTTTAAGATGTTCTATATGCTCTTCTAAGTTTTTACTATAAATGAGAATATCAACAAAATAAACTACAACAAATTTACCAAAACATTGTCGAAATATGTAGTTCATTAATCTCATGAAAGTACTAGGTGCGTTAGTAAGACCAAAAGGCATAACAATCCATTCATACAATCCATATTTAGTCTTAAAAGCGGTTTTCCATTCATCACCTTCTTTCATTCTAATATGGTGATAGCCTTGAGTTAAATCAATTTTAGAAAATATTAAAGCTCCACTTAACTCATCTAGCATATCATCTAATCGAGGAATCAGATGTCTATATTTAATAGTAATCTTATTAATATCGCGACAATCCGTACATAAATCTAAAAGTCCTTTCTTTCTTAGGTACTAAAATAACTGGACTAGCACAAGGACTTAAAGCTTCTCTTACCTGCTCCTTTTCGAGAAGTAAATCGACTTGCCTTTGTATTTCTCGGGATTCATCCGGGTTGGCTCGGTAGGCAGCCCGGTTTGGCAAACTTGCTCCCGGAATGAAGTCGATTTGATGTTCGATTCCGCGAATAAGAGGCGGCCCTCTCGGCAACTCCTTGGGAAATACGTCTTGGAATTCCTGTAAAAGATCAAAAGCAAGACTAGGGAGAGAAGATGATGTTAGATCAAAAGAAAAATCATTAGAATGGAGAGACCTTTCGATTTCTCGGAATACTAACAAAACAAGTGCTTGTTTTGCTCGTATCGCCCTATCTACCTTTCCCGGGTTGATAAATAAACACTATTTTTGTAAGCCCTAAGGGCGAACGAACTCGGTTTTTGATTATGGACAAACACTTGATGTTGTGTCTAATGTTTTATATCTTTGTGATAGAATATCGGAACTCATAATGGAAGCTCTAAGTACTTCAATCAAGCCATGATCAAGATTCAAAGTTATACTTAAAGGCGCATCTCGTCGAGAATGAAGATTGAAGACTTAGGTTTGGTTAGCATAAGCTTAGTCTCTATAGTCTTTGTTTTATAAGCTCTAACCAATGCTCTCATGAACATAAGTTCTACACTCAAGTCTTGCATGTTTTCATAAACATGTTTTCAAAAGGCTAAAGTTTCAAAATGATTCTCATATGTGTTCATATCTCAAAAGCCTTTGATTTCAAAGTACAAGTCTTTTAAAACGGTTTTCTAAATGCTCTTACTTGTTACATATTGAGAAACCTTTTAGACTTCAATAGATTTCAAAAGCGTGTGAAAAATCAACATCTCTCAAAGCTCGGAAGGTCGGATCATCGAGCTTTCCTCGGATCAACGAAGAGAAAGCAGAGTTGTGATTATGAGCTTCGGTCGACCTAAGGGGTAAGGTCGGTCGACCGACCTAGGGTTAGGCTCAACCGAAGTGAGCTTCGGTCATCCGAGCTCTTGAACGGTCAACCGAGCTCTGCGAGAACTAGCCGTTATTTGACCCAGTTGCGAGTCGTTTTTCAACTTTATTTTGAAATGTATAAATACTCCAAAGCTAGAGAATGACTTTATGACTTGCACTTCAAAGATACATTGATTTCTTATCAAGTCTAAACACTTTCAAAGTAATGCACTTCATTGCCATGATCTAAATCATTCAAAGGTGAATTTCAAAAGCAAGACAAAGAGTGTGCTTCCTATGTTCAAAGAGCTGAAAATTGATGTACTTTTTAAGAAAGCCACCAGCGTGGTGGGGCGGACCCCCGTTTTATTAATAAAAGCCAAAAAGGCAGGAAAAAAAGAAGTGATGAGAGGGGGACTTAAACCTGACCTCCCGAATACAATATGCGTGTGACCTTAATCATTTATAAATATGATCAAGGATGAAACAAAGTATGGCTATACTAGTATGCAAAGCAGTAAATGGCTAAACAGAACTAGTATTCTCAATACTAAGAGCTAAACAATTATGAACAATCAAATAAACTCTAAGATTTAATCTTTCTAATATAAGCAACGCCCTCCGCATCTAGTCGACATAAACCTCGAATAAGATGGGGCAGCAAATGAAATTGGTGGAAATGGCGAGAGGTCTGGGAGTCACAAGCTTCGTTTGCAAGACTATCCGCAACCTTGTTTGCTTCTCGAAAGATGTGATGAACCCGAAAGTTCCCAATAATGCCCAAAAGTTCTTGAAAAAGGTGGTCAAGTCTCCAGGATGAGACTCTACCCAACCGAATAGAGTCATTAAGAAATTTAGAATCCGTCTGTATACTTATATTAAGATAACCCAGTGAAAGACCGTGTTGTATACCCCTAAGCATTGCTTCAATCTCAGCCACCGAATTAGTCAGATTATCTCCAAGGAAAATCGAAAAAGCTCCAAGAAACTCACCTGATGCAGTGCGCAATATACCACCAGCTCCAGCAATTCCCGGGTTACCGCGAGAGGCCCCATCAACATTTAGAATAATCGGATCTTGACTGCCCTTCCAAGTTACCGCCATCACCCGGGGGCATTCCAAACATGAGCCGCCCATGAGCACCTCTAAAAGTCCCGCACATTTCAAAATAGGCAACGAGAAGCTATCAAATTCATATAAAGACTTTGAGGGCCTGATTTTTTCCCATAAAAAACAAAACGACATCGATTTCGCCAAAGTATCCAGCAGACGCTTGCAATGATAATAGAATTAATATCTCTCCACTTAACATGTCCTTTCCACCAAAGCAAGTTTAAAAGAGAGCGATAAGAATCGAACCTGAGGGTGTCCCAGACAATGCCGAGCACGGCACAAGCATGCTTCCATAAGGAACAGGCCAATCGACATATCGAGAAGATATGATCAAAAGTGTCCTCTCCGTAACCACACTGGCATCTGGAAGCCAACGGTATCCCCCACCGCTTCCGGACCTCATCCAGGGCCAGATATCCATTCAGCAATCTCCAAAGAAAAATCTTTTGAGCCAGAGGCAAAACCGAGCTCCATATCTGAGTCCGAGATAGCTGAGAAGGGCCATTTATGCAGAGTAAATTCAAAACCGACTTAATGGTAAAATTACCTCGAGGTTCCAGTGTCCAAACATGTATATCCCTGCCTGCAGAAAGCCGAATCCTGGGCAAAATGTGTAAGTGACTAAAAGGAAGACACTGGCGAGCCGTATCCTTCCATCCTTCCTCATCCAGGTGAGTACTTATTGAGGAATTATCTGCAGGCACCCGCGAGAGTAAAGATAAAGGACCTTGAAAGGAAAAAATTTCATACCAGAAAGAAGAATTGCCTTCCCGGACCAAAAGATGCATGAAGGTCTCAGTCGAGTTCCGAATCGCAAGCATTCTTCGCCATATAGGAGAGTCAGTGAGCTAGAGATGGGACTAAAACCGGATGATCTCCATTGGGACAGTATCTATCCATCATGAAAGTCTTCCACAAAGAATCTGAGGTCCGAAATCGCCACCAGAGTTTATGAGAATAAGCAATATGATAGGATTCCAGAGTAGATAATCCCAAACCGTTTTGTGATGTATCCCGGCATAACTAGGTTCCAAGACATCCAATGTCGTCTTCCTCCAAAAACCGTGTTGCCCCCAAAGGAAATTGGAAAACAACCGTTCCATATTAAAAAGTACTTGTTTGGGGGGGATGAGACAGCCCAAAATATGCATAGGCATGGAAAGTAACACAAAAGCGAATTAAAACTAGACGACCAATCAATCCTAGAAACTTCTTTTGCCATCAGGCGATCTAGATTCAATTTTCTCCAATATGGAAGAGTAGTAAATTACCTTTTTCCTTCTCGTAAAAATTGGGCATCCAAGGTATGTCATAGGAAATATGCCACGGTTAAAGCCTGTAACTCTCAAAACCATCTCCTGATGTCTCGCACTGGTTCGTTCAGACACATAGAACGAGCATTTAGCATCATTAACTCGTTGTCCCGAAGTGTGTTCATATTGCCGAAGAAACCGCACCAAAGCCTGCAAGCCACGTTTAGCACCATTCATAAAAACAACTACATCATCCGCATAAGCCAAATGGGAGATCATAAGTGTAGAGCGTGGGACTAAATATCTGCCTATACACCCTGTATTTGTAAGATAGTCCAAACCCCTTGAGAAGACCTCAGCAGCAATTATAAAAAGTAGAGGAGACAAAGGATCCCCTTGTTTAACACCTCGACCCGATTTAAAATAACCATAAGGAGTCCCATTAATTAGTACCGAGAACCAATTATTAGACAAGAGATTCTGTATCAGTTGCATAAAGTGCGGGCTGAAACCAAATTTTCTGAGCACAGACAAGAGAAAAATATGTGAAACCCGGTCAAAAGCTTTCATCATGTCTAATTTAATGATCATATTTCCACCCCGAGTTTTTTTGGATAAAGAGTTTGCCATTTCCATTGCAAGCAGGATGTTATCTGAAATAACTCGTCCCTTAATAAACCCCGTTTGATTCCGGCTTAAAATTTGATCAAGCAAAGGTGACAGACGACTAGCTATAACCTTTGAAATGATTTTGCTAGTAAAATTGCATAAAGAAATAGGGCGGAACTCACTGAATGAATCTGGGCAGTCCTTCTTTGGGATAAGAACTAGAAAAGAGGCGCCATAGAGCGCGGAAGAGGTAATCCTGCCCAGAAATCTTTAACTGCTTGAATAACATTTCCCCCAACAATATCCCAGCAAGATTGAAAAAACCGACCGGTGAACCCATCTGGGCCGGCTGCACTAGATGGACTCAGAGCAAAGACTGCCTCTTTAATCTCCAAATCGGTAGGCATGGAGTCCAATAAGCGATTCTCCAAATCCGAAATAGTGTGTGGTATCATATTCAGAAGCTGATGATCCGGCTGAACTTGAGTGTCTAGAGCGAATAAGTGTTCATAATATTTTGCTCCCTCCGCCCCAATATCCGCAGGAATGGTGTGGAAAGTACCATCAGATGAAGTAATCTTGTTAATAAATAAACGCCGTTGACGATTCCTGCAATAAGAGTGAAAATAGCTAGTATTAGCATCTCCAGCTTGAATCCATTTTTGTCGCCAAAAGATTCCTTCTAATTCCAAATTACGGGCATGAGCTTCCCGTGCCTCCGTTAAATCACCATGTAGGGCAGCCGAAGGATTCAAATCGTGAAGTCCTTCTAAACGAGAGACTTCCCTCTCGGATTCCTTTACCTTTGAGTGGATATTACCAAAGCGTTGATGCTGTTCCCGAGCAACCCGATACTGTTTTAGCTTTTTGAGTTTAAATTGCAACGAGAATCATTCCCGATCCATCGACATCAGCTGTCCAAAAATTACGAACAATATCCATGAAGGTAGGATGACGGACCCACATGTCCTGAAAACGAAAACCAGATCCACCTCTATCTGTAGTTAATCGAACAGCTATAAGAAGACCACAATGATCAGAAATAGTACGGGGTAAATGTGTTACCGTGGTGAATGGGAAAACAGTATTCCAAGAAGCTGATACCAATAACCGATCCAGTTTTCTGAGTAAAGTGCGCGTACCTCCACGACACCAAGTATATGGGCTTCCCGATCCCGGGATCTCTACTAATTCACAGTCATTAACCGTTTCTCCAAACTCCTGCATAGGAAGCATAGCTAGGGATCGACCCACTGACTTTCTCCAACCCGCAGACAACATTAAAATCCCCCAATGGACGAGGAAGATCATATTGAGAATAAAATAAACGCGAGTTCACTCCATAACTCTCTCCAGTCGAGTGTAAGAGCATTTAGCATAAACAAAGGAGCGAGTAAATAGTGGATCTTTGAGAAAAAAATTAACTCGGCGAGTGTATAACACGTTTACGAATCTTTAATGATCACAATATCCACTGTATCTTCCCACATTAACCAAATTTTACTGTTACAGTTTCCAAAGTATGAATCAAACCCCAATCTCCGAGCATACAATGGTAATTCCGAAACCTCAATCAAAGGTTCCAACAAAACAACAAAATGCGAGATGATGTTCCCTTTTAATCGACGTAAATTAGCTAAGGTACTTTCATTAGCTATCCCCCAGAATATTCCATATGATGTAATTCATTATAACATAAAGAAAGGGGTCAATAAAAGAGACTCTTAAAGAGAATTAGTAGACTCTGAGAGTCGAGGTGATCTTCTCAGAGGACCATGTACCGTCTTTTCTTTTTTTCCTTTTTTTAACCAGCAAAGGCGACAAGTAAATGAGTATCCGCATATACACGAGTATTAGTGGCTTGTACTTGAGACGGTTCAGGAGCTGTCTGTAGCCGAGATGGACTTTCACTGGTAGTCGCATAAACCTCTTGGTCATCCATTGATCCGGGTAGAGCCGAATCACCACCCACTTCAACACGGGTAGAGATTCAAGCTCATCCAGGGTACTTCGAGGGCTTCATCATCCTTCTCGGTTCCCACTTCCACTTCAGTATCCGATCCCGGTCTTCTATACAGGGACCAAATTTCCAATACCGGCTCCCGGGCTTCCCAAAACAATCGGTTCGTCCCAGTGATATCTCGATCCGAGTTCAGCGAGGGGTAGCATGTGTGTTACGTGAAGCGAGATGCTTCAAACTAGGTACAAAATAGCGTAAATCGGCTAGAATTACCTCCATTGGCTTTGTTGATTTGCCTCCATCGGATAGTGTAAGACGCGAATTAAAGGGGGGATTTGGCACATCCTACAATAATATCATCAATACCCCTAGGACTCAACACAACCGGGATCAATTTCCAAACTATATTTCTCCTTGAAACCGATTTTTTACCTCCCTGGCAGCCTTGTTTTTTTCACAGGGCGATTGCGAAATCAGCCCTGTTTCCTCTGTTTCAGCCGCGAGTTGGCTGCAGATCACTGCGGGCTGAGGTTGCTTGTGCTGCTAGCTGAAAGGCTGTTGTACCCTGCAAGTGAGTCTGCTGTACTGCAGTTGAAGCTGTACCTGCGGCTGAAGCTGCTTTGCACTCGCGATTGAAGTCTGCACTGCGACTGAAAGCTGCTTGTACTGCACTGAAGTCTGCTGTACTGCATGCTGAAAGGCTGCTTCTGCATCTTGCCACGAGGCTCCGCGGCCCATTATGTCTCTTCTCGGCCCTGAAGTGCCGCAGCAGTATGTTTTTTTTCTGCCGCACGTTTCTTTGTCTCGAATCACCAATGCACGACCCGATGGACCCGGATCTCGCCGCGAACTCATCGGAACCCACTGGTTAATGGGAGCCGTGACTACTATTCCAGATTTGAGAATGCGATGCTCCGCAACTACGGCTTGCTTGCCTTTGATTTTTGCGGGATCTGCACGGTTGAACAAATTGGGGGTTTATCCAATTCAAGCTGATTTTTTGCGATGTACATTGCTTGATTATTATGACCAATTCTCTTACATTTGACACAATATTCAGGCAAATCGTCATATATAATTGATTGCCAATATCCCTTCCCCGTGTGAGCATGTGTGATACGTATACGCTTAGGTAAATCGATAGTAAATCTACCTCAACACATACCTTCGCAATCGCCGGTCCGGAGGCTGCGGTTTGTAGGGGCATCAATGCAAGCGGTTGTCCAACCGCCGTTGCGAGTGAAAAAAATCTTGGATTTGTTATACAAGTGAATCGGTAGACCCTCAAAACCAATCCAAATTGGTACTATTGACGGTTCTTCATCAACATTAAAATCATAGGTCCACTTGAAAACCCGCATGGTAATTCCATAAAAATTCCATATTCCTTTTGCCATTCTTCCTTGTACTTAAATTAACCATATTCTATCTAAGTACATCAAAGTTTGTCATAATCAAAAAGGGGGAGATTGTAAGCCCTAAGGGCGAATGAACTCGGTTTTTGATTATGGACAAACACTTCATGTTGTGTCTAATGTTTTATATCTTTGTGATAGAATATCGGAACTCATAATGGAAGTTCTAAGTACTTCAATCAAGCCATGATCAAGATTCAAAGTTATACTTAAAGGCGCATCTCGTCGAGATTGAAGACTGAAGACTTAGGTTTGGTTAGAATAAGCTTAGTCTCTATAGTCTTTATTTTATAAGCTCTAACCAATGCTCTCATGAACATAAGTTCTACACTCAAGTCTTGCATGTTTTCATAAACATGTTTTCAAAAGGCTAAAGTTTCAAAATGATTCTCATATGTGTTCATATCTCAAAAGCCTTTGATTTCAAAGTACAATTCTTTTAAAATGGTTTTCTAAATGCTCTTACTTGTTACATATTGAGAAAACCTTTTAGACTTCAATAGATTTCAAAACGTGTGAAAAATCAACATCTCTCAAAGCTCAGAAGGTTGGATCTGTTAGAGGAATAACCGGGTCATACATAAATGCGCAGAGGAATAAAACTTGACCCGCCTCTACCAGTATCTTCCACGAGTAAGAACCTACGACTATGGGATAGTGTTTTACCTTATATTGATGCTAGAATGGCTGAAACGCTTTCAGCGGTATGTTGTCACGAACGGAACACCACAATGCAGGCTCCGTCTCTCCCAGTATCCACTCGATCTTCCGGGGATGGTCTTCTACTGCTTGGTGCTAGCCAACGCCTTGTAGAAGCTTTGAAGACACTCTTCAATGGAGTATGTATTTCAGACCTTATCAGAAGAATAAGATACAGGATTTCTAACTTCTTTCCTATTAGCAAAAAGCTAGAAAACAAGTCTAGAAATCTATCTTTTCTTTTCTCTCTAAAACTCACTTTTTTCTCTTCTCTCTAAGCTTCAAAAGCTGGAGAAAAACTGATTAGAAATGAATAGGAAAATCAGTATTTTCCTAGTCTATCAAGAGAGAGTGAGGAGAGTGAAAGGGGGAAGTGGGAGATCATGGAGGAAACTACTCCACCACTTTCTCCACCACTTTAACCACCTTCTAAGAGATAAAATGGCTGGATAATATCTCTAATTGTCCAGCCATATGGTCGGTCCAAAACGGGTCGGTCGGCCCAATCATATTGGTCGGCCCAACCCGATTAAGGGCCCAATCCAATCTCGGCCCGAAGCCCGGCACGGCCCAATCGAATTGATTGATCCAAATGGGTTGGTTGGCCCAATCATATTGGTCGGCCCAACCTGATTAAGGGCCCAATCCAATCCCGGCCTGAAGCCCAGCCCGGCCCAATCGAATTGGCGCACCTTAGATTAAATGTACTCCAACAAGCCCAATCCAGTGAGTGCGACCCAAGAGGTATCTATGACGTTGGCCGTGACATCATATGTCACAGGTAATGAGAGGTATCTAGCAACGCATCATTACCCCCAATTCATAAATATCTGGTGATTTATCATAATCACAACATTTGACATTTGTAGTTAAATCCTTTTGTCCTTGATATCTAGATTGAACACAAGTCATGGAAAAAGTCACACTTGTATTGTCCAATCTTTTAGTTTCTTGATTCGCGAGTAAACTAATCAAATGACATCAATATCATATACTTGATTCACTTGTTCATGGCCATGAATTAGTCGGGACTCCATCAAGGGGCCCAAGATATCGCTCTCGCTATATAGGAGGGACAAATCCTTTCCGCATCCCACTCATCCCGAACAAGATTCGTGATATACCCAATAAATGCCTTTATTGCTCACCCAGTTACGGATAGCGTTTAACATTATCAAAGCATAACACTAGCCATGCAAGAACTCTTGTGAGACCTCAAGTCGAAGGATCTCATATACAACCCAGTCAAAATTTTTGAGAAACACCGTTGACTATTATATAACAACCCATGGTGTGTTTCTCATGTCGAGTCTGCATCGATGACAATGATTCTCTAATCATATATACCCATGTGACGATCCGATATCTTATATCAATCACTTTCGCACATACTAGTCTTGCGCATTATTATTGTCCTCGAAGATTCCATAATAATGTTCGACTAAGGGACGTTTTCGAATAGTATCTCATAACAATTATGAATACTATTCTAAGGACATATTATTTATTTATGTTGTTAAGAACGCAGAAACATAAAGAATAATACTGGAATTAATTGCCTTTTATTCATCAAAATGAAAATTACATTAAATACGATACAATAATCTCCCACTTGCACTAAAGACCCAAATTACAATAAATGGTCTTTAGGGGCATACTAACTACTTGTCTCTAAAGATCAGCCCTCCGGATATCGGATACCCATGGAGTTAGTGTGACGATCATGCTGCTGCGCTGCGACAGTGGCTTACGTCGGTGGATCGGCGACATTGTCTGCCGAGTCTACTCTACATATATGCACATCACCTCTCTCTATAATCTCGCGGATTAGGTGAAATCGCCGTAGTACATGTTTGGACCTCTGGTGAGATCTAGGTTCCCTAGATTGTGAAACAGCCCCATTGTTATCACAATAGAGGTTTATCGGGTTCGCAATACTAGGAACCACATCGAGGTCGGAAATAAATTTCCTGATCCAAACTCGCCTCCTTAGCTGCTTCACAGCTGCTATGTACTCGGCCTCTGTCGTAGAATCTGCGATGGTTGATTGCTTTGAACTGGGCCAGCTCACAGCACCTCCTTTCAAGTTAAACACATATCCGGATTGCGATCGGAAATCATCTCTGTCGGTTTGGAAACTAGCATCGGTGTAACCACTTACAAAGAGCTCATCCGCCCCTCCATAAATCAAGAATGTATCCTTAGTCCTTCGTAAGTACTTGAGGATATTCTTGATCGAGATCCAGTGGCGTTCACCGTAATTAGGTCGGGTATCTACTCGTAATGCTTAAGGCAAACGAGACATTTGGGCGAGTACATATCATGGCGTACATGATGGATCCTATGGCGAAGCATAAGGAATCTCTTTCATGCGTTCTAATTCGGCAGGTGTTTTAGAACACTGTTCCTTCGACGAAACAGTTACCATGTGCCATAGGACAAAGTCCTTTCTTAGACTCTTGCATGCTAAACCGCTTTAGCACCTTGTCTATATATGTACTCGACTTAGGCCAATGAGTCTCCCTGGATCTATCTCTATAGATCTTGACTCCCCGAGAATATAGTCAAGCCGCTTTAAGTCTTTCATAGAAAAACACGTACTCAACCAAGCCTTTACAGGACTTTAAGGTTGGTATGTCGTTTTCCAATGAGTAGTATGTCATCTACATACAAAACCCGAGAATACAATTGAGCTCCCACTAACCTTTTTATAAACACAAGGCTCATCCTCATTTCTAATGAAGCCAAACTCACGGGACGGCATCATTAAAAGCGGATGTTCGGCTTCGAGAAGCTTTGCTTGAGTCCATAAATGGATCTCTGAAGCTTACATACTTTTTCGAGCATTCTCTGGAGTGACAAAACCTTCGAGTCGTGTCATATACACATCCTCATCAAGTTTTCCATTAAGGAAAGCGGTTTTGACATCCATTTGCGGTTCGTAGTCATAGTAAGCTGCGATAGCAAGCAAAATCCGAATGGACTTGAACATAACTACGGGGGAAAAGGTCTCATCATAGTCAATACCATGAATTTGTTTGAAACCTTTGCGACCCGATCGCCCCTTATACGTTTGTACATTCCCTTCCATGTCGGTTTTAATCTTAAAAACCCATTTGCACCCTATGGGAGTTACCCCTTCAGGGTGGATCAACCAAGATCCAGGACTTGGTTAGTGTACATGGAGTCCATTTCGGATCTCATGGCTTCAAGCCATTTCTCGAAATCCGGGCTATTAATTGCTGTTTGTAGGTTGAAGGTTCATCATGATCCACAAACATAACATCACCATGTTACTGTTATGAAAAATCCAAATTTTTCAGGAGGTGGACTGACGAACTCTACCGGACCTACGCAATTCTTGTGTTTCTTAAAGCTGAGTCTTTGGTTGCATAGCTGTTTGTGGCACATGCTTTGCACAACAACTTGTGGAGTCTGTTCAAGTTCTATCTCATCATTAGTGCTAGTTTGAGAGTCCGGAACTTCGATGAAGTTCTACGCTACTCCCACTTGTGTTTCTAGAAACAAATTCTTTTTTCTAGAAAGACTCCGTGCGAGCAACAAACACTTTGTTCTCGTTAGGGATATAAAAAGTAGTATCCTTTAGTTTCCATAGGATAACCTACAAATATGCACTTTTCAGATTTTGGAGCCGACTTATCGGAAAGGTAGGCGTTTCCCAAAGCAGCTTCACGACTCCCAAATCTTGAGGAAAGACAAAGCTGGGGACGCTTCCCGAGTCCATAACTCGTATGGCGTCTTTGCAGCGATTTAGATGGAGCGCGGTTAAGTGTTAAAGCTGCTGTCTCTAGTGCGTGTCCCCAAAAGGAATTGGGCATGCTCGTGTGACTCATCATAGAACGAACCATATCTAATAAGGTTCTATTCCTTCTTTCAGATACACCATTCCATTGTGGAGTAGCTGGAGGAGAAAGTTGTGAAACGATTCCACAAGCTTTTAGATAGTCAAAGAATTCTTGACTCAAGTATTCTCCTCCTCGATCAGATCGAAGAATCTTAATACTCTTGCCAAGTTGGTTTTCTGCTTCTAGTTTAAACTCTTTAAACTTAGCAAATGCTTCGGATTTGTGTTTCATCAAGAACACATATCCATACCTACTGAAAGGTAATGAAGTAGAGGTAACCACCCCTTGCATGTATATTAAAAGGGCCACATACATCACTATGTATTAGTCCTAATAAAGCATCGGCTCTCTCACATAGCTTAGTGAAAGGTGATGCTGTCATCTTACCCAACAATCAAGATTCGCATCGATCATAAGACTCAAAGTCAAATGATTCCAATAGCCCATCTTTATGGAGTTTGGATATGCGATCTTCGTTTATGTGGCCTAAGCGACAATGCCAGAGGTATGTCGGATTAGAATCATTAGTCTTAATCCTTTTGCTATTTATATTTAAAATTGGCATATCAAGATCTAAAACATATAGACCATTAATCAAAGAGGTGCTTGCATAAAACATATTATCCAGAAATATCGACAATCGTTGGTTTTTGATCGAAATCTCAAAACCTTTCTTGTCCAAACAAGAAACTGAAATAATATTCTTAATTAAACTAGGTACATAGAAAGCGGTTTTCTAAACCCCAAAACAAGCCACGAAGGCAAAGTAAAAGTACAAGTCCCTACAGCTGAGAACTGCAACACGTGCTCAGTTGCCAACTCGTAGTTCCACTTCACCCTTTGCCAACTCTCTACTCCTTTGCAGTCCCTGCACATTAGTACAAATGTGAGAACCACATCCGGTATCAAATACCCGAAGTAGTTGTATTTAAATTGATATCAATCATATTAATATCTATAACATAAATACACGAGCAGAAACAACAATTGCTTTCTCCTTTTTGCGGCCTTTTTTGTTGCAAGATAGCTCTTGCAATTCCTTTTCCGGTGACCCTTCTCACCACGGTGATGACAGATAGAGTCTTTGGCTACACCACCCTTAGGTTTCGAGTGCATTGTTGAAAGTGGTTTGCTTGCCCCTTAGGGCTTACCATTCGGTTTGCCTTTGGATTTCACAAAACCTCTGCCTTTGCCCTTTTGCACCATCGGTATGGTGTTGGGCTTAGACTTGCCTATTTCCTTCTCGGCGGTCCTCGGCATGTTCAACAATTCGAGCGATGGCTTGTCAATTTCATTCATATGATAATTTAGATTGAAGCTGATTTGTATGACTCGAGCAACGATTGCAAAATCAAATCGATCGACGACTCTTGTCCCAAAGGAAATCCCATTTTTTCAAGGTTTTGAACATAACCTATCATCTTAAGAACGTGAGTTCCCTACGGCATTCCTTCGGACATTTTTGCCTTGAAAAAGAGATTTCGACACATCGAATCTCTCTGGCGTGCTTGCCCACTAATATAGTTGCTTCGGGTGAGCCGAGCATCTCATAAGCCCCCCATGTCCTCATGTTGCTTCGAAGCTCGAGTTCATGGTGACAAGCATGAGGCTAGACACATCTAAAGCATCACTAACATGCTTCGATAAGCGATCCTTTCAGTGGCTAGTAGCACGAGCCTCCGGTATAGCGAGAATAAGGCATTACAGGGACATACGACTTTCTTTCATGCTTGAGAACGATTCTCAAGTTCTGAACCAGTCGAGGAAGTTAACTCCCTCTAATTTGTCCTTCTCAAGGGACGAGCGTAATAATAGTGTTTGGTTTGAATTTGTCATTTTCTACAACAAAAAATATATGCAAAGTAAGTACCGATTTAAAAATCATTATTAGGTCTTTATCTTTTTAATGATTTCTCCCACTATTTTCTTCGAGTGAATAACCCTCAATATCAACTCGGAAAGTTCGTTAACTTTCTAGCGGGCCAAGATCCATATTTCACCTCGTTACGAGTCGACTTTGGTGATCGCCCAAAACTTGGTTATTTAGGTAGGCAACGTTTGCCAATTACATCAAATTATGTAATTCTTGGTTAGTTGAGTGAATAACATTTATTCAAGCATATCATTATACACTTTTCTCAACTCTTTTGCCTCTAGATCCTCAATCCATTTATTGAGATAATCCAGGTTAATTAGGACCACTAAGTTTTAGCGGCGGATATCACAACTTATCCTTCGCGCCTCGCTAGGATAGACACGTATGCACGGCTTTGGCATGTCCCATACTAATGTCGATCTAGGCCTTGACGAGGGCCAAACTTAGGAAGGCACTAATTAATATTTTAAATGAGGGATTTTGTTTTTAACAATCTCACCAGAAAAGCATAAATAAAAAAGTTTATGCTTATATACATATGCATCCAATACATAAAATAAAATGCAATAGTAATCGCCAAGATCCTATTCGGTTTTTCCAAGCCAATGAAAAAACCGTGAAGTCAATCTAAGGGTGTAAAAAGAAAAACATCTATTCTACACCGTCTTGACCTTTAGTTGGTTGCCTCCAAATCTTCATCATCTCAGCTGTACCTTCTCCTAATCTAGAATTACAAAATTTCTAAGGAAACCTCGAGTTACATTCGAGGGGATTTAATGAGATTAAAATTACAACTTTTGAATAATAAAACAGGCACGATACGCAGATCGTATTATAAAATAATACCAACAGGGTAATGGAGACTACTATGCATCATGCTCAATTAACATAACAATTTATGAAAAATAATGAGCAACCAGCAAATAAGAACATTTCATATACTTGGTCGGGTTCGGTTGGCCGGACCCAGTAAGCTTCGGTCGGCCGAAAAAAAGTACTGAGAGTACTCGGTTGACCAACCAGGTACTTCGGTCGACCGAAGACCAACTCGGTTCGACCAAACACCCTCTCGGTTGACCCGAACCTAATACCCTTTAGCTACTGTCTTGCCTCGGTCGACCGAAACTGAGTCCCGGTCGACCGAAGTGCTAGAAACTGAGAGTTTTTCCAGCTTTTGAATGACTTCAAAACTGGAAATTCTCAACAGACATACATACAGAAAACTGGAAAAGCATGTCATACATGATTTACAACATTTCTAGTATCTTAAGGCATGCATAACATAGATTCATAATCTATATTCAAACACTATAACACATAAAGTCTATAGGGTACTCGTGAGTGGCTCTGATACCACTGTTAGAGGAATAACCGGGTCATACATAAATGCGCAGCGGAATAAAACTTGACCCGCCTCTACCAGGATCTTCCACGAGTAAGAACCTACGACTATGGGATAGTGTTTTACCTTATATTGATGCTAGAATGGCTGAAACGCTTTCAGCGGTATGTTGTCACGAACGGAACACCACAATGCGAGCTCCGTCTCTCCCGAGTATCCACTCGATCTTCGGGGATGGTCTTCTCTGCTTGGTGCTAGCCAACGCCTTGTAGAAGCTTTGAAGACACTCTTCAATGGAGTATGTATTTCAGACCTTATCAGAAGAATAAGATACAGGATTTCTAACTTCTTTCCTATTAGCAAAAAGCTAGAAAACAAGTCTAGAAATCTATCTTTTCTTTTCTCTCTAAAACTCACTTTTTTCTTTTCTCTCTAAGCTTCAAAAGCTGGAGAAAAACTGATTAGAAATGAATAGGAAAATCAGTATTTTCCTAGTCTATCAAGAGAGAGTGAGGAGAGTGAAATGGGGAAGTGGGAGATCATGGAAGAAACTACTCCACCACTTTCTCCACCACTTTAACCACCTTCTAAGAGATAAAATGGCTGGATAATATCTCTAATTGTCCAGCCATAAGGTCGGTCCAAAACAGTCGGTCGGCCCCGATCATATTGGTCGCTCGACCCGATTAAGGGCCCAATCAATCTCGGCCCGAGCACGACGCGTCAATCGAATTGATTGATCCAAATGGGTTGGTTGGCCCAATCATATTGGTCGGCCCAACCCGATTAAGGGCCCAATCCAATCCCGGCCTGAAGCCCAGCCCGGCCCAATCAAATTGGCGCACCTTAGATTAAATGTACTCCAACAGGATCATCCGAGCTTTCCTCTGATCAACCGAAGAGAAGCAGAGAGTTTTGATTATGAGCTTCGGTCGACCTAAGGGTAAGGTCGGTCGACCGACCTAGGGTTAGGCTCAACCGAAGTGAGCTTCGGTCATCCGAGCTCTTGAACGGTCAACCGAGCTCTGCGAGAACTAGCCGTTATTTGACCGTTGTAGAGTCGTTTTTCAGCCTATTTTGAAATGTATAAATACTCCAAAGCTAGAGAATGACTTTATGACTTGCACTTCAAAGATACATTGATTTCTTATCAAGTCTAAACACTTTCAAAGTAAAATGCACTTCATTGCCATGATCTAAATCATTCAAAGGTGAATTTCAAAAGCAAGACAAAGAGTGTGCTTCCTGTGTTCAAAGAGCTGAAAATTGATGTACTTAAAAGGTATCTATCTTTCACTTAGAAGAGTGAACAACCTTGTTTTTTATCCATCTTATTCCCTTTCTTAGTGATAGGGTAAATCTTGTAAAAGTCCTACTTAGTGTGGGCAAGTAACTCTTAGTGAGTTTGTGTATTGTGGTTGTGTTGTAAAACTCTTTGTGAGTTAGCCACAAGTGTAAAAAGTCTTCTTAGTGAAGTTGTTGAAAATCCTTGGGTGCGGCTCAAGTTAGTGGATGTAGATTCTAAGTGAATCGAACCACTCTAAATCCTTTGTCTTGTGATTGTCTTTAGATTTGCTTTTGTTCATCTTGCTCAAACTTACACTAGCATTGAATAGATTCGAAAAAGTTTGCAAGATTGATTGAAACCCAATTCACCCCCCCCACCCCCTCCCCCTCTCCCTTGTGTTTTACAATTTTCTCTCTTTGTGTGAGCTTGCCTTTTGTCTCACTAAGCTCACGGCTTTTACTTCTTTTTTTCTCTCAGATTTTACCTCAAGGTTCGGATCACTCGTATTTTTCCCCTAACTCTCTTTTGTTTGCTTTTCTCTCTTTTCTCTATTGATGGCCATTTGTTTATGTACCTCACATGCTGCATTTAAAGATAAAGGAGTTAGTAGAAACTTTAAATTATCCTTTTGAAGGCGATATGTATTTTCTCGTCCCATATGATTGGAACTTCGATCATATTGACATGGCCTTCCCAAAATCATGTGACTTACGGTCATCGGGACCACATCACACAAAACCGAATCCTTATATCTCCTGATCTCGAACTCTATCTCAACTTGCTTATCCACTTTGATTTCACCATTATTATTCAGCCACGATAATTTATAAGGCATAGGATGTGCCTTACATGGTAAATCAAGTGCGGAAACCATATCATAAGAGCAAACGTTAGTACAACTTCCATTATCAATAATTACTAAAACAGACTTGCCTTTAACGTCGCACTTGATTTGGAAAAGATTACTTCGATGTTGATGAAGATCATCCAAAGGTAGAGAATGAAGGAGCTTCATCGTAACCAAAAGTTGTTTATCACACGAATCTACCGGAATTAGGTCGGTTTCCTCCTCAAAATTTGTTGCATCGGTTTCCTCATCACTTACCCACGATCCATTGTCCAACATGATCATTGAACTCTTGTTAGGGCAGTCCCTAGCAATGTGTCCTTTGCCCTTACATCTAAAACATTCTCGGTCCACAAATGGAGTCGAATTTACCTTTGTATTGGACGTATTTGATGGGTTTTGAGACCTTGCTGCCCCAAATTGTCCCGTGGCTGTTTTTCCCTCATAAAAGACCTCTTTTCCCTTGCTTTGGCTCGGCAAAACAGTAGGAAAATTCTGAGTTGGATTCGGCTTCCTCCAAGGTTGGAAAGTTGCATGTTTTGCATTTAAACTCTTTTCCTTTTGCTGTCTTTCGATCTGCTCTGCATAATATAACATAGACGTAATATTATCAAGATTAGCACGTTCTCCCTTTGATCAGATTTTTTCGTTAAGACCAGCCAAGAACCGAGCCATTGTTGCCTCATCTCCTTCACTAATATCGGCCCGAATCATTGCAATTTCCATTGCCTTGTAGTATTCATCGACGGATCTATCACCTTGCCTTAATCTTTGTAGACGGATGTAAAGTTCCCTTAAGTAATTTAGAGGAACAAAACGCCGCTTCATCACCGCTTTCATCTCAACCCAAGTGGAAATTTCCGGTTGTTCCACTTTTGCCCGTGTTTCGGTTTCTTTGTCCCACCAAATGGATGCATATCCATAAAACTCCATGGCTGCTAGCTTCACTTTATTTTCTTCCGAATAGTTATGAACAGAAAATACATGGTTAATTTTACGAATCCAATCTAAAAATAACTCGGGATCATTTGTACCTTCAAAAAGGGGAATCTTGGTTTTGATGGAACCAAGATTGTTGTCAACATGCGGAATATAATCTCCTCTTCTCGGCTGATATACCGGATTGTTGATAATCCGATTTGCTTGAATTGCCGGATTTGCCATATTTGCCCTCGGAAATTGTGGTGCCCTTGGCGGTTCCATGTTCTCAACTCTTTGAAGGTTGATCTCGCCATTGTCTTGAGGAAGACGTTGCTGATTTTGAATTTTCATCTCCACCATGTCTCCCTTTAATTCAGCTATTTGTCCCGACATCTCCGCAATCATATGATATAACTTTTCTAAATCAAAGGTTTCACCTTTCTTTGATGGAGATCCCTGAAAAGACATCTTTATAGTTCAAGAAAAACACACAAAAACGTTAGATAGCAAAGAAAGATTCACTCTTTATTCCAACACCGCTCGTATAGAACTTCAAACTCTAGATTAAATAATGGGTTCCTAACTTGTTGCGTTGACACAAAGATGAAAAAAAAAATAAGGAAAGGAATCCTATCTTTGACCTAAACAAAAAGCTTTAGAAAGAAAAAGATGAAGAAACGAAATCCTAATCGAGAATGGAAACCGGTTCTTGATGATCTTGATCTTCTTGATTTTCTTGATGTTTCTTGATTCGGATGAACAGTACCGTGAACAGTAACTTGAATTTTCCCTTGATCTTGACCGGATGTATCAAATAGTGAGGCTCTATCGCTTTCAATACTTGATGTATGGGATTTATTTTCGGCTCAAAACAACAAGGGGGAACGTTTGCCAATTCTTGGACGAGGCTATATCGCTTTCGTTGGCAAGAAGTTTGCTATTGGCTTTATAGTTCTCTATTCTATACTTGGCTACCAATTTCTTTATACCAAGTGGCTTTTTTCTTTGTAATCGGCTGCCTTTTACTTTAATAATGCCGCGGCTATTTTTTTTATTTTTTTGTCAATCTAGCAAACAAGAAATTTTTTTTTGGCGAAGGGTACACCGGGAATTGGAGAAGAACCTTTTGCTCTGATACCACCTGATGAAGAACCGAATGGTACTAAGTACCAAAGAGTTCGACTTTGAGTTTGAGCCCGATCTTTCTTCAATTCTCGAACTAGTTTCTAAGGGAATATAATCAACGCAACGCTAAGGATGGCTAATTAACAATGGAGGCTGAAACACCACAACAAGAGAAACTATTCTTATTGATACAGTAACTCAAGAATGAATGAATTTCTACTTAGAAGTTCAAACACGAGAAGCTAAGGAATAACATTACCAAAATATCAATATATCTAACGTAAGTATAAAGGTGGCCGAAATCTCCCCTAAATAGGTTGAGATTTTGGTTACAACAAAAAGGAAGAGTCCTTGAAGAAGTAGGACTCTTGGAAAACAACTTGCTAAGTAAAACACTTAAACTAGATAATAGACAACATGTCCTATTTTCTTGCATACTAGGCGGCTAGAATAACAAACAAATAGCAAACAAATGAAGAGTCCTTGAAGTATGAGGACTCTTTAATAACTAACTAAACAACACTTGGACAACATGTCCTTTATTAAAGCAATTAGGCTACACACGCCTAAGAATAAAATAAATAACATTGCTGAATATAATTAAAGTCTAGAATAGACTTTAATGTGTAAAAAGACTAAAATGCCCTTTTTAGCCACTTTGCTTGTTTGGGCCGAATTGAACACTTGTAAAACTCAAGAGGTTGATTTGAATGTCTTCTTCTAGATGAAGTTTAGCTTCCTCTTTAGTTTTGATACTTTGGATCAATGATGAGACTTTGTCCATTGTCATCTTTGCCCTTGGTCTTGTTATTGGTCCTTGAAGGTTCTTTAGTGGATCTTTGGAGTAGGGCTGCCCTTGGTATGGTCCCGTATCAACTTCCCTCAAGAGAGTGATGGTTGTGGTGGTGGTGGTGGTGGTGGTGATAACTCAACATTAGTGGTGGTTTTAGGTATTATTGGAGGAAGAGCGGCGGGAGAGGATGAAAATGGGGGGCAAATTTGTATGGACGATTATACCCCTCACGTGAGGGGATTTTTTTGAAAATTGTTCACTTTCACTGCTTATAAATTGTTCATGCCTAATTTCCGTCAAAATAATTGTTTTGGCCCAACATTTAAAATTTAAAAATAACTTATGGTCATTTAGTGCATATTACCTACTTTTATTTAATAATATAACTTTGGATTTATTATTTGTGTCTTGGATTCGGTGCCTCATTGATAGATGAGGTGGTGTCAGGTCATCACCCGATTTTGAGATGTGACAACCAATTTTCGCAGCGTGTCAGAAATATATGAAGGTAAAAAGAGACAAACATGAGAAATAAAATAACAATCGAGCAATTGTTTAAGATGCAACAGTACACGTAAAGTAAAACATCAACAAAACCTCTTTACAGGACACATCCTTTAGCCGACCTAATGGAGTCTTTGTAGTCCCCCATCATGATAAAACAACTCTATATACACCATCACATCTCCAGTACGGAACGGATTCTCAGCCGTTGGATTAAATCTTTTACGGCTGAGATTGATTTAAAAAATACCTGTTCTTATTTTTGAGAACACCTGTTCTCCGAACACCTATTTTTTTATACATGTTTTTCACGTAAAAAAAAAAAAGTTTCGCATGTGCAAAAAAAACATGTTCTGCATACGAACCGGACTGTATATACACAACTTATAGCCTTTGTTTCCTTTGCAATACCACAAATATAGTTAATCTCTTTTGGTAAAATAGAGAAAATATATAGAACAAATAAAGTACTCCCTAACCCGTAGGGATAGGTACAAAGTTATTAAAATTAGGCCTATCTAGTGATATCTCTTGTCCATATCCTGCCACTAAAAGGTTAACAAAAGGATGGGTATGGAGATAGGTATCAGAAATAGTCCTATCAAAAAAAGCCCCACGGGCATCCCCCGACACTAAGTGGCTAACAAAGGGGGGTAAAGAGTGAAAAGTAACTAGATCAGAGGATGTAGAAGATCCTCCTGCTTTGGAGAGACCGTCAACACATGCATTGGCCTCTCTGAAAATATGTGAGATCCTAGTCTCCGGCAGTCGCCCCAGTAATGCCCTGCAATCAGAAATAAGAGGAGATAAAGGGTGAGTAGAGGTATCTGCATGGTGAACAAGATGGATCACCACTTTAGCATCCATCTCTATGTGAAGTTTCTACGCATGAATGCTAATGGCAAGGTTAAGTCCGTCCTTGAGAGCCCAAAGCTCCGCTACATTGTTCGTACAGGTACCAATATTCCTATAGAAACCTATGATCCAGTCCCCCCTGTTGTTTCTGATTAACCTTCCACCACTACCCCATCCTGGGTTGCCAACAGAAGACCCATCAATGTTGATCTTCAACCAATCATGTTCCGGCTTGGTCCAAGCAACCGAGATCTGTAGAGTTCTTTTTGAAATTGGACTGGTCGCACCCAAAGCATAAAATTCGGTAGCTCTTGTGACTGTATCAAAGAACGTTTCCTTTAAAGGTTTATGAGGAGAGAAGAGTTTGTTGTTTCTGTAAATCCATAGTCCCCAACATCCATAAGCAAACAAGCATCCCCACGGTACGTTATTAAACAGTGATGTGTCTTTGCACTCTATACATTTCTTGAACCAATCTTCGAAATTGGTATTTCTTATGTTTTTTATGTACTGGTAGATGTTCAATAGTTTCAGGGTGAAGACCACACTGAGGGCAATTTGGATCTTGGGTTATATTTTTCTTGTGAAGGTGCTCTCTTGTTGCCAGGCGATTGTGAAAACATTGCCAGAGAAACATTTTAATCCTCTGATTACAATTTGCCTTCCAAATCCAATTCCAATTTTTTTCTTGCTATCTTATCATCCACATTGTCTTGATAGATAAAGCAATGGGTATCCTTCGCATTAAATTCACCATCCGACGATGACTTCCACTTTCTCCGATCAGGTAGATCGGTTCTATCTGATCGAGGAACCCCTCTAATGTATTCTACAAGGTATTCAGGCAGGACAAAAGAGATAGTATCGAGGTTCCATTTGCCAAACTCACCATAGATGTTTTTTAACGGGGTATCCTCCTCGTCCTTATTAAATGGCCCCTTGATAAGTTTCCTTAAGGCCCCCAAGCATGTCCAATCTTCATGCCAAATTCTGATAGTGTCGCCATTCCCAGGGATCCAGGCAAAAGATATATGGAAGAGATCAATTCCATTTTTGAGGGCCTTGAGATTGATGGAACCTTGAGTTTTCTTAAGAAGCATTAGCGGTTTGGTGTCGTCTTTAATATACCTATTTTTAAGAATAGAAGACTAAACACTTCCATTATCCCGGTTGAGCCTCTATATAAGTTTGGCCAAACCAACTAGGTTGGTGTGCCTGGCTTTCCTAATCCCCTATCCCCCCATATTCTTAGGCTTGGCAACCCTATCCCATTTGACTAAGTGGATCTTCTTATTAGCTGCCGAACTTCCCCAAAGAAATGACCTGTTCTCTTTGTCAATCTTGTCACTGATAGAGACTGGGATAGGAAGACACTGAGAATAGTAAGAGAGGATTTGAGAAGAAGATGACTGAATAATAGTCTTCCTTCCAGTCATGGAAAGGAGGTTTGCTTTGCACCCCGAAAGCTTGTTCCTGACTTTATCCAATATGAACTGGTAATCCGAATTTTTTGATCTAGTCTGGAAGATCGGGAACCCCAGGTATTTGCCAAGGTTCAAAGTATGCCGGATTAGAAGTTGGTTTTCAATTTCTAATATCCTGTCTTGAGATAGGTTCGCCGAGGCAATGAATTTTGATTTATTAAGATTGATGTCGTCGAGGACCCTTTTCATCTCCATGATCGAGGCATCATCCGCCTACCCGAAAAGGATGACATTATCAGCAAAAAGTGAATGAGATAAAAGGGGCCCTCGCTGACCTACCTTGATAGGCTTCCACCGCTTAAGACTCACAGAATTCTCGATACTGATAGTAAGATATTCCATACAAATAACAAAGAGGTAGGGTGACAGCGGATCCCCCTGCCTTATGCCTCTAGAAGGAAAGAACCATTCTGTAGTTTCCTCATTAAGATGGATCGCCATTTTACAATAGGAAACTGAATTCATGATAAGTTTGATAACTCCCGAGGGAAATTGAAGAATTTCAGCGATTCTTTGATAAAGTCCCACTCTAAGCGGTCAAAAGCTTTCTCCAGGTCAATCTTTACTGCAATAGCACCATGCTTGCAAGAAGTTTTCCAAATGGCGAATATAGCCTCTTGAACAATAACCACGTTATCGGAGCATCTTCTACCCGGAATGAAGCTACCTTGATTAGGAGAGATGATGGAAGGGAGGAAAGGCCTGATCCTGATCCTGTTAACCTAAAAAAAAAAAGTAACTAATTTTGGAATATTGTGTTATAATTGGAATATTGGATATTGTATATTTTTGTGAATATAATCTGATTATTTTTGTGAATATAAATATATTTTATGAATTTTGGAATATTGTGAATTTTTTTAGTCTTTTGAATATTTTGGGATATTATGTTAATTTGCATTCGGACATTTTGTTGGAATTTTTTTTGATATTGTAAGTTATGAAAATTTGTCGTTTGCAATTTTTATTGTATGATAATTTTCTGATAATGTCATTGTTTTTTATTTGTTTTTATGTATAGATGACTAGTCTACGTGCTACACCTGCTTCTCTCCATCCCGGACTTTAGATTCTAGTGTTTTAACCAAACAGCGGGATCATAGGTTGTTAGGTATTTGACACGGTTTATCTAGAGAGACATTAGATACCTCATTGACTGTTATTTGGAGTGACATATATTTTTTAGGCATACGGGAGAGAGGAGAACTGGTCTCTCATTGAGCTTATTGACTCATTAGGTTTTGGGGGATTGTGTCGCATTGGTTTTATTCGGGTAGATCATGCCTTAGTGACTGTCCTAGTTGAGAGATGGCGTCCAAAGACGCACATGTTTCATTTGCCTTGCGGGGAGGCTACCATTACATTAGAGGACGTAGGAGTCCTTCTTGGACTACCCATCGAGAGAACTGCCTGATCGAGTAATTAGGAAATTTAGGTATCAGCAGAAGGTACCAGATGAGGCAGGGACGCATGGTTTGGTTGAGGGTAAAGACGTCCACGGGATTAGATTTGTGCCAAATAAGAAATGGGCCACTACCCACAAAAATTACATAAAGATGTGGACTAAACGCTTAGAGCGGATCGTCGAGAGTGTTCATATGGTAGATAATGTTTTTGTACCTACCGATGAGTACATGGCGTGGTACAAGAACATTACTATCTTTATTAGTAACCCCCGAATTCGGGGCACTTCGCACCTTCCTCAGGGATTTCAACCAAACGCTTCAGCGGATCAAATTCTGGTTTGTTGTATTTTTCAACCAAATGTTTCATAGGATAAAATTCTGGTATTTTTCATTACAGGCTGCCGAGTAACATAAAATGCTAGATAACTTCCAAAAAATCGTGGGTACTATCCGTGATCCCCATTCCAAGAGTCTGATCTAGGCGACCCACCTTATGACACAAACCTTCAAGGCTGTTGGGAGGGCACTATCGTGCAGACCGCTCTCAACCACCATTTCAGAGGCGGTCATAGAGCGACCATTGACATTCCTCAGACAGTATGTGGAGGGTAGGAGTCAGGTTGAGAGGCGGGGAGGGCGTCGATCTCGCCGGGATACACACGTTCATTATGAGTCAATTCAACGGACGCATGTCGGTTGAGAGATTTGTGGACCTTGGGACGCTATGATCCCTTCTTCTCATGATCATTCAAATTAGGGTGATACACAGACCCAGACTGAGAAGGCTCATTCTCAGCCTCAGCCTCACACTGATCCTTCTCAATATGAGGCACTAAGTAGGTTGGTGACCCATGGGGCTGGTTTCACGTTGCCCAGCAGCTTCGACTGGTCTGGTTTTACCGCTCAGTTTAGCGATCCAAGTTCCTCTTCATCGGGAATGCAGGCCGATCCTCTGCATGAGGGGCCCTTGTACTCTCTTGGACTTGATCAGCCACAGACCAAGCAGGAGGATCCACTACTCCCGGCATAGTCACCTAAGGAGCCTGTTTTTATCGACCCAAAAGGCATTCAGTCAGAAGACACACCTAAAAGTAGTGTGATAAAAACAAGAGAGGGAAGAACATACTTGCTGAGGTCGAACCCAAGAAGGAAGGATCCTTGGACACCGATGGAGCAGCCGATAAGACGTTGATTTTTTAATTGTATTTTTGTTTAGGTTAGAAACAATGAATTTATATTTTTAGCGTTGTTTTTTATGTTGATGATGTAACACCCTGTTTCGTAAGCACTTTTACGTATATCAATTTTGAGCTGATAATTGTTTTTATAAGAGACAAGGGTATAATAGTCATTTGATATTTTATAATTAAAATAAAATAAACTAAAAGTAGAGTGAAACTTGGCTTCCACGAATGGAAAAAAAAATGTTGCTTAAAATCTCCAAATGCCACGCCATTCCATGAATCATCTCATTTCTGACACCCTTTTATTTTATTGCAACACCTAGCACTAGCTGTGTCCTTCTCTCATTGCTCACTGTATTTTCTTTAGCAATTTCCTCATTTATGTTTAATAAGATTTTGGATTGCCAGTTTCTTTCTCCAAGAACTCCAACTCCACTAAGTCTCTCATTTTACCTATGTCAATATCCTTATCCATATAACCCATTAATTATCTCTGCCTAATTTGCTTTGGCAAACCGAGAGCTACTAAGTTCTATCACTTTCTTATTCCCGTGCATTGATCTTCGAATTCAAAGTAAATATTTAGAAATTATGTTTGCATTTATTTCTTATTTTAATGAATATAGTGATTAAGTGGAAGATTATAAATTTTGTGGATATTGGTTTTAGGATTTGGATTATTTTGGATCAGTCTGTCGGCATTTTTATCAGGTGAGTGGTCTTAACCCTTTTGTAAAATTATATATATGTAATGTGTGTTCATTTGTTCATTGCACTCATGATCTGGATCCACTCATGACATGCACATGTTACATTTATTTGGCACTATGAAATATTTTTCTGAATTGGGGATTTGTTTTGTAATCTTATTTTATTGCATTGAAAATGATAAGTTTGACTGAATCT
This sequence comes from Vinca minor, assembly GCA_026122235.1. NCBI lineage: Eukaryota > Viridiplantae > Streptophyta > Magnoliopsida > Gentianales > Apocynaceae > Vinca > Vinca minor. Next base: position 91,635 of record JAOCZM010000195.1, read on the forward strand.
TATACGGACTTGTCCTGTGAATATGACATGACATGATAAGACTATGCGTCTAATGAATCGGGCCCAGTGATTTGATTTGAAGGACCTAAGTGCTACACCAAAGGGTGTGAGCCACCTCTAGATTCCTAACTTTGATTTGTGCATTTGGGGCCCGTATGAAATGTGATCTGCGGTTATTGTGATGCCTATGTCAATTTTATCTCGACAGTCCTGGACAATTGTTTCAGAAAATCAGGCCCCTAATTATAATTAGTATAAATATGATTTTCTCATTGTGCGGACTATTTTCCAGATATAAAGTATTTTGGAAGGAAAATGGTTTTAAAGACATACGCACCACTTGCACGGCCCTCACTGAGCTTCGGCTCACGTTTTCCAAATGTTTTCCCCCTCCACAGGTATCTGAAGGTGGTGCAATATTTTGGCATCAGAGTGCGCAACAGTAGCTTGAGATTAGCAATCTGGACATATAGATTTTAGTCTTGTATTTGATTGAATTTCAATGTAACCCTGCGGTTATTATATATATATATATATATAATTTTTGGGGTAATAGAATGTTTGTTTAGATCCTTGGCGGTTCGGCTTGTTCCCGTCCGGGTAAGGGGCCGGTCGGGGCGTCACAGATGAATTAATATCAGTATTTATGTTATTGAACGTATTTTTTTATGGTGAAATATTAACTACATTATTGATGTTAATCTATTGAAGTGTGTTAGTACAATTTTGCATTGTTATAAATTTTGAATCGTGTTGAATTGGACGTTACAATTCTAGGCAAAAAAAACAAAATGGCACATTTTGTTTAATTCTTGGCAAAAAAAAAAAAAAAAAAAAATTCAAGTGTTAATGGGACTAGCCACTGCCAATCCAAAACGGATTTCCCAAATCCGTTATTGGTCCATTATGGATTTGTGGAATCCGTTCTAGGCTGACGTGGCAATGCGCGTCAAAAATTGCCACATCAGCCCAGAACAGATTCCACAAATCCGTTATGGACTCAGAACGGATTTGGGGAATCCGTTATGGAAAAAAAAGTTGCTCCACCAAAAAACAATGTCATGGTTGGCCCATTATGCCAAACAATGACTAGTCTAAGGCCAAACTCGGACTACAGTACAGGGGTGTACCCAATGTTACAGAGAGAATACCTTTCTATCTCAGTTAAAAACCTCATAGAATTTCTCGATAACGAGTAAGCCCGAGTTAATTGATTCTGAAGGGTCTTTACGAAGTTTGTGTCTTAAGCAATTGGGGATGACAGTAGCAATATCCTCAGCAGTTACTTTGTCTCTTCCTTTTAAAGCAACCACTGCTCTTGCAGCCCTATTTGTAACTATGTCTCCTCTTAATCCATCAACATTCAGTTCAGCACAGACCTTAGAGATCTTAACACGAAGATCATGATCAATTGTAACAGCAGGAAGAGAGTTTCTAGCTGATGAGATTTGCTGCTGGAGCTTTTCTTGCTCTGCTTTGTAAGATTCGCGGAATTCCTATCAAAACGAGCCCTCTCTTCCACAATCTTCATCCTAAGCTCTGCATCCCTGACAGTCCCCACTTGTGCGTGCATTCTAAACCGATCTAGAAGCTGTGGTCTAAGCTCACCTTCTTCAGGATTTCCCGAGCCTATAAGTACGAATCGGGCAGGATGTGAGATTGAAATTCCTTCTCTCTCAACAGTGTTCCAGCCAGAGGCAGCAGAGTCCAAAAGAACATCTACTAAATGATCATCCAAAAGATTAACTTCATCAAAATAAAGAATTCCTTTGTTAGCTTTTGCAAGAAGACCAGACTCAAATGCCTTCACACGCCTTTTCAATGTCAATGGTGCCACAAACTCGATCTTCGGTAGCAGACAACGGCAAATCAACCATGTTAAATTTGGTTAACACGACACTGAGTTCCTCTCCTTGTGAGGCTTTTTCCCGGACTTCAACTCCCATAAGTTCTGGATCATTTGGATCAGAATTGTATGGATCTCCAGCAACTACATTGATTTCAGGAAGTAAATCTACCAATGACCTAACTGTTGTAGACTTCCCTATTCCTTTATCACCCATTATCATAACTCCTCCAATCTTTGGATCAATCACATTTAGCAAAAGGCATAGCTTCATCTCATCTTGCCCTACTATAGCCGAAAATGGATAGACTGGTCTCTGGCTTTTCTTAGAATCAACCTTTTGGACCTGAGATGACAAAGTATCACAACTTGAGTTATTTAATTCAACCATTTTAGCCATGTTAATTCCAACTTTATCTTCTTCCCTTACACACTTTGTGAATGTCTATCTTTAGAAATCTTATTTCATGGAAATACATGCCTGGCTTAGAAATGTAGTCAAATAAAGAAATTTTAGCCCTAAAAGGCACCTAGAAACAACATTACACTACATTATTGTAATTCTCTCCATATATGCAATGCTAGGCTACACATGTAATAATATATGTAGTGAAAATGAACTTAATTAAAACTATAAAACAATCAACTTATGGCAAATCAAAATGGAAATAGGAAAGGAAGGAAGGAACATCAGCAAGAAAAAATTGAAATTCCTGTAAAAAATAATAAAAATAAATAACAATCGAGGACTAAACAATATCTGCACAAGGCTTAATTCAGTAGCAACATTGGAAACAGAGAACTTTAACTTAGACCTCCCTTTCTTAACTGGGATTCCAATCCCTCCACAGAATTTCCTCCCCTGGGATATGAAGGGATTCATGGGCGGAAACTCGTTCCAAACACCCATGGATCCTCCCCTGAAGGATCCGCTCATACGTAAACGAATCGAAAACAGCGGTAAAAACTTACAATTTTCGGATTCAAGAAGCTACTTCTTGAATGGAGGATGACGATTCTTGGAAGTTTTCTTTTTCACCAACGGAATTCCCTTTGCGGAATTTCCCCTCACCAGTATCCACGCTGACGAAACAAGCGGTGATTGCTAGATCTTCGTCTTTCCGAAGTTCGGGAATTTAGAGAGAAAAGGGAGAGGTTTGAGAAAATCCGAAATCGATTTCGGGTTACTTGTTTAATTTCGGTTTGAATGACTTAGTTGCCTAGGGTTTCGGCTAAGAGATGTTATATAGAGTGTGGGAGTTTGTTCCCGGAACAACTCCCAGCGTCTACTCAACTTCTCTCGACCGTGGGAGACTCGACTCCCACGTCCCCTAGACTTCTGGCTGGTAGTGGGAGTCCTTATCGGATAATAACTCCCACGTAATCCCAGCTATTGGTAAAATACCGAAATTGCCCCTTTATCTCTAATTCGAATAATAAACACTTTATTATTTCCAGAAAAACAAATGTCAGATACAATGAACCTAGACACATTCTAGATTCATTGAATCTGGACATGAAGCTTGTTAGCTCGTCTATGCGTGTGACCCTGTAGGTTCATATCACAATGGCAATGAAAACACACTTAGTAGTAGTGTGAGTTCATAAGTCACTAGCGGCCCCTAGCGGGACATTGTGACTACCCCGAGGTGAATGAATTTACAACGGAACCTATTGTCAATCCACTATTTAATCCCTTTGTCTCGCGATATCCTAATTAAGCATAAGGCATGGTGGTCGTCACCCTTATTAAGCTTAATTGTGTTTATGCTCGATCTCCAGGTAGACTGTTTCGACAAATAGCATTTGATAACAACTTTATCAAATACGTTTGAGCACTGGCCATGCATTTAAACGAGTCTTTCCCTATCGAGGGGCCCATGGATATCTCTCTCTAATAATAGAGAGGGACAAATTCCCTTACAATGTCTCTCACATTCAAGCTATGATAGGACACTACATCCGATCATCGGTCGTATTGATTACTCTGTTACAAGTAACGTCCGAGTGAGTCAAAAGCGTGGCTCCATTCATACTAGAATCAATGAAGACATAAGGTCTAAGGATTCTAAAATAGTATTGACGAAGTAATACTTATGACTTAAGACCATGAAGTATTACTTCTCAAGCGGATCACGTCGATACAATGTATCCCTATATATTGCATCTATGATGTGATTTGTATCCATTACACATGATCGGTAAAACAAGATCATCAATCAACAATCATACTAGTTTTATTTCATAGTAAATAAGTATTACATAAAACTAGGGACTTCTAGAATAGTAATTACATAAGCTAATGAGTTTTACTATCAAATCACACATTTGATAATCAAAAGCGTAATTAACTATTCAATTAAATGCTCAAAAGATAACAAAACGCACAACATGTGCTAATGGTCCTAGGGGCACTACTAACAATCTCCCGGTTGCCCTAGGTCCAATCATACATGATCCTCAATCCCATTGACCTAGTATGACTCTCATGTTTGAGGGTCGTGGGAGTGGCTTGGTCAATGGATGCTGCAATGTTGTCGTCTGTATGAACTTTGCAAATACTTACGTCTCTCTTTCGATGATCTCTCCGATCGGATGGAAGCGCTTTGAGAATGTGTTTGGATCGTTGGTGAGATCTAGGTTCCTTTGCTTGTGAAATGGCACCCGAGTACTTATCACAATAGAGGTCCAGCTGGGTTCACAATGCTAGGGGACGACACCTAGTTCATCAACAAACTTCACGATCCAAAGCGAGCTTCTTTAGCTGCTTAGAAGCGGCTAGATACTCGAAACTTACATTTGTAGAGTCGGCCACGGTTTCTTGCTTTGAGCTCTTCCGACTCACGACACCTCCATTCAAACAAAACACAAAAACCCGATTGCGATCTAAAATCATCTACGTCGATGCGGAAGCTTGCGTCTGTGTAACCATTTACAACCGGACTTCACTTCACGACCTCCAGTAAACTAAGAACATATCTTTAGTCCTTCTCAAGTACTTAAGAATGCTCTTGATTGCGAGTCCAATGTGACTCTCCGAGGGTCGATTGATATCTGCTAGTCATACTTAAAGCAAATGAGACATGCAGGGCGAGTGCATATCATGGCGTACATAATAGACCCGATGGCGAAGCATATGGGATCTTACTCATGCGCTCTTGGTCCTCCCTTGTGGAAGGTCCTTGAGCTCTGCTTGAGTTTAACGCCATGTGACATGGGCAAGAATCCCTTTTTGGAGTCTTGCAAAGCTGAGCCGTTTGATGCACTTGTCAATGTATCCACTGCGGCTTAGGGCCCGATCATTTTGTTAGATCTATCTCTATAGATTCTTATACCCAAAATGTAATTGGCCTCGCCTAAGTCTTTCATGGAAAAACATTTCCCCAACCAAGCTTTTACGCTTTGTAATGTGGGGATGTCATTTCCAATCAGTAAGATGTCGTCCACGTAAAGCACAAGGAACACTACTGCATTATTAGTTACTTTCTTATAAACACAAGGCTCGTCTTCGTTTTTGATGAAACCGAATTCTTTAATACGTTCATCAAAGTGGCGATTCGACTTGAGATGCTTGCTTCAATCCATAAATGGACCTTTGAAGCTTACACACTTTACTAGGATTTGTTGGATCAACAAACCCCTCGAGGTTGTGTCATATACACGTCCTCGAGAAGGTTTCCAGTTAAGAAACGCTGATCTTAACATCCATTTGCCATATCTCATAGTCATAATATGCGGCTATGACAAGTAAAATCCTAATTGACTTTATCATCACGACGAGGGAAAAGGTTTCGTCATAGTCGATACCATGAACTTGTCTATAACCTTTAACTACTAGTCGCGATTTAAAAGTGTGTACATTTACCATCCATGTCGGTCTTCTTTTTTATAACACCATTTGTTATCAATGACCTTGCACCCGCTCGGGTGGGTCAACGAAAGTCCATACTTGGTTGTCGTACATGGATTGCATCTCGGACTTCATAGCTTCTAGCCAACTTATCGACTCGGAACTACGAATTGCCTCTTTGTAGGTAGTGGGTTCATCTTGATCAATCGGTTCAACTTTGATGATCATCGATCCTGAGAAATCCATATCTCTCGAGTTTGTTGATGTACCCAGGCTCGACCTCCTTGGGCCTTGTGTCAAAGATTGAAGCTCGATGTCGGCACGTGAGCTTGCTTGAACTTCTAAAGTTGGTTCGGATGTTGTTTGGGGATTTTGAATTTCCTCAAGATGGATCTTACTCCCACTATCCTCTTTGGAAATAAATTCCCTTTCAAAGGAATACACCATTACGAGCAACAAACACTTTGTTCTACGATGGAAGATAGAAAGTAATATCCTTTAGTTTCTTTAGGATATCCCACAAACAAACATTTGTCGGTTTAGAGGGCGAGTTTATCGGATAACAAGCGTTTTACATACGCCTCGCATCCCCCAAATTTTGAGAAATGACAAAACTAGGTCGTTTCCCGAGTCCATATCTCATATGGAGTTTTACGAACAGCTTTAGAAGGAACTCTATTTAATATAAATACGGCGAGTTTCAAGGCGTAGCCCCGAAAAGAAAGTGGAAGACTTGTTTGACTCGTCATAGATCGAACCATATCTAATAAGGTGCGATTCCTCCGTTACGACACGCCATTCCATTGTGGTGTGCCGGGGAGGAGTTAATTGTGAAACAATTCCACAACCACTAAGATGTTCGTCAAACTCTTGGTTAAGGTATTCGCCACCTCGATCCGATCGAAGTATCTTAATACTTTTACGAGTTGATTTTGTACTTCATTTTGAAATTCTTTGAATCTTCCAAAAGATTGATTTATGTTTCATTAGATAGGCGTAGCCATATCTCTGAAATCATCACGTGAATGTGATGAAAGTATTGAAACCCTCCTCTAGCACTTGTGTTCATTGGTCCACAAACATCTGTATGTATGAGGCCCGACAAATCGGAAGCTCTCTCACTTTGTCCCGAGTAAAGGGAGCTTTAGTCATTTTGCCCAACAAGCAAGATTCACACGTCTCATAAGACTCTAAGTCAAATGATGTTAAAATTCCATACGTATGGAGTTTTGATATGCGTTTCGTTTATGTGGCCCAAAGCGGCGATTGCCAAAAGTAGGTTTGGTTTAAGTCATTTGATTTAAACCTTTTAGTATTAATGTTATAGATGGGCCTTTTAATGGAATCATCGAGGTTAAGAATATAAAGCCCATTCATCAAAGAGGCATCTCCAGTAAAAGATACGATCTTTATGAATGGTGCAAATTTTATTCATAATACTTAATTCAAAACCTTCGATATCGAACAAGAAAGCTGAAATGATATTCCTACTCAAAGTTGGAACATACAAACAATTATCTAGTTCTATGATAAGGCCACTTGGCAAAACTAAATTAAATGTCCCCAGTAGCTACGAGCAACAACTCTTGCTCCGTTGGCTACTCCGAGGTCCACTTCTCCTTTTGCCGGTGATCTACTCCTTTTGAACCCCCTGCACATTTGCACAAATGTGAGATCCATAACCCGGTATCTAATACCCATGAAGTAGGGAGCGAGACATGTTAATTTCTATAACATAAATACACGGAGAGGCAGATCAAAGCTGGCCTTTCCCTTTTTCTTCTCTTCCAAATAGAGTTTGCAATTCCGTTTCCAATGACACGGTTCGCCACGATGGAAGCAAACTCCCTCATTTGGTGCCTTGGCTTTGAGTGCAGGGGCTTGGGCTTGTCATTGCCTTTGCCTTTACCTCTCTTAGCCATGGGCTTTCCCTCGCCTTTCTTCTTGAAATTCCCCTTTTTGAACCATTAAGACTTCGAGGGTCTTCTTAATGTTCGATTCGACTTGCTTGAGCATCCCAGTGTATTTCATGTATGGTCTTCTCCATGGCATGCATGTTGAAGTTCATAATGAATTGGTCATACTCACGGTGGGAGGGAGCCGAGATCATATCCGTGGCCATGTCATGACTTACGGGGAGCTCGAAGCTTCTCGAGTTGGTCAAAATAGCCGCTTCATCTTAAGAGCGTGTGCACTCACGAGAGGTTCCGAGGGGCCATTTTGCAACTATTTAACGCCTTAGTTGTGAGGAATCTTTCATGGCGAGCTTGCTCTTGGAACATTTCCTTGAGTGGCCCGTCATCTGGAAAGCCTCAACTCCTTCAAAGCTGTTTTTGAAGGTCGGGGCTCATTGTGACTAACATGAGACAAGTCACGTCGTTAGAGTCATCGAAATGCTTCTTCCAAGCATCTCTTAGAGCTCTAGGGGCGTTATTTTCGAGTTGTTCGGGAATGTCCGTTTCAAGAACGTACTGACTTTCTTTCTCGCTAGGACAATCCTTAAGTTGCGGGCCCAATCAAGGAAATTGGTCCCAGCTTAGTTTTTCCTTCTCAAGGATTGATCGCGATGAATTGTGTGATGAATTGGTTGCCATTATCTACATTAAGTTAATTGCAAAGTTATTAGTTTTTGAGCAAAAACATTTTCCACAATTTCAACACTTGATAATAGTGGGGGAAAAACATTTTACAATAGTTATAGGAAAGCTTTGGCTTAACACCCACAATTAAAGTAAAATCATCTAATGGGATTGACATCTATATGTCCCGGCTATTTCCCATTTTATGCCCTAGGCCCAAAACTATTTTGATGGCCTAGTTAAGTCGAACCATGTCTAAGCATATGGAAATCACTATTTTCCCATCTCCTCTTGCCTAGATAACCACTTATCCGTTGCTTTGGCAACCCGGACATAATGATGATCCAAGCTCATGGAGTGCTTAGGTTATGGTAGGCAATTTAAGACTTAATTAAAACCATTTGATGTGACGTTCAAAATTAAATCCATCCAGACATAAAATAAACATCACACGCAGGTTATGAAGCGAAAAAGTAAATGTGATATAGCATAGCCTATTCCTATATTGACTCCCACGAGCACTTGTGGGAGTCGAGGGTCAATCTAGGTCAAAATCCATCTCATGGATAATGTCTTCGATCTTGCACCTCCGACCTTGTTACATATTTGCATGGGCATACCCGACCTTCAATGTAAAGCGATAAAGCTAATCTAATGAAGCGATTACAATTTTACAACATTGAAAAAGCGACTCGCGAGTCGTATTATAAAATTTCAATCAAAATATGTAAAACAAGGGGTATAGTAGGCCATGCTATTCACCATGCTAATATCACATAAAGCACAATGAAATCATACACAAAGTCTTAATTCGGGGGGAGCGACGAATCGGGGCGACGCAGACATCAGTCGTGTTGATTACTCGATTACTCGATTACAATGTCTCTCACATTTAAGCTATGACTTACAATGCCTCTCACATTTAAGCTATGATAGGACGCTACATCCGATCATCAGTCGTGTTGATTACTCGATTAAAAGTAACGTCCGACTGAGTCAAAACGTGGCTCCATTAATGCTAGAATCAATGGAGACATAAGGTCTAAGGATTCTAAAATAGTATTGAGGAAGTAATACTTATGACTAAGGACCATGAAGTATTACTTCTCTAACAGATCACGTCTGATGCAATATATTCTAATATATTGCATCTATGATATGATTTGTATTCATTACACATGATTAGTAAAACATAATCATGAATCAAACATCATACTAGTTTTAATTACATAAGCTAATGAGTTTTACTATCAAATCACGCATTTGATGTTCATAAGCAAAATTAGCTATTCAATTACATGCTCAAAAGATATAAAACGTACAACATATGCTAATGGTCCTAGGGCACTACTATGCTAATGGTCCATGGTCCTTGTGAAAGTCGCATTATTTACTGAGATTCCTCTTGTTCGAAGGAGTTTCCATCCTTGTAGGGGTTCCAGAATTCCTAAAGCCTCCACCTGTTTCCATATGTGGGCACGAGATGCTTTGAGGGGAGTGTATGTCGCCCCAATTGCTTATTGGCTCAGTCAGACGCTTCTTAGAAAGAAAGGTTCTCGAGGCTTGTCCTTAGGCTGCTCCATCTCTTGGGGGCGAGTATACGGGTGTGAGGGTATGTCTTGCTGTTAGCCTTATTTTTTCGGTTCAACGTCTCTTTTCTGGAGATTCCGAACTCCTCTCATCGGGAGAATTTGTTGACCATCAACAATAGCGCCTGCACATCCGTTGGGTCAACAATTTTTCGGGTGAAAACCATGTTTCTAAGCCCCCGTACTTATAACCTTGTATAAATTCAGCTTGAGATAGGGATTTTACCTTCATATAGACTTGATTAAACCGCTTTATGAATTCCCAGACAGTTTCATCCTTTCCGTGCTCAATCTGTAGCAGATGATCAATTTAATACTCGAACGCTTGTAGGGCACAAAAGTGGTCCTGGAAAGCTCTTTACAGCTAGGTGAAATTATGGATGCTTTGATTCGAAAGGCGTGAGAACAATCTCAGCCCTAGACCCTTCAAGGTTTTTGGGAAGAGTTTGCACAAGACTGCGTCATGAAGTTCGTGGATGTACATCGCTGCTTGATATAGATCCAGATGATCATGAGGATCGGTGGTGCCCTCGTATTTTTCTATCTCCATCTTCTGGCATTCCCAGTGGATTTTTACTACTCGTTAGGAAACAACCAAAGAATCGTGTTGAGTAGAATTCCACGCATTTTTGCTACTGTGGTACATGGGTTTGCTGGAACCTGATAAGAACTCATATACTGATGCTTCAAGGAACGATGAGGCTTGGATAATGGCTCAAAGGAGATCTAGGAATCAAGCACTTACATCACATCACTCGTTTTGGAGACCCAAATACTCTACGTAATGAGAACTCTCATCAACTTGGATCAACATTAATTTCAGCTTTACGACAGTTTGGTGTAATGGTCATAACATTCAATCCAGGAATCCAATGGAGCTCATTCAAGATGCTATGGAAATCTAAGAGGCAAATCTACAACTTTCATGAAGACCACAAGATCAGATTATGTCATTTTGGAATCCGAAATCATCGTTCAAGTTGCTACATCATGTTGTCCAGATTTTAGGCGAGAATTAATCTTGTTTTTCCAAGTTTAGTTATTATTTAATTTTCATCTTTTATTTCCTTTATTATTTAGCCGAATTATTTACTATAATAAAGGACATGTGGTCCATCTAGTTATTTAGTTTATAGCAAGTACTAGTTTAAGGTAGTTTACTATACTTGTGATTTCTTTAGTTCTAGTCCAATTAGGACTCCTTTTTGTAAGTTTCTAGCCGAATTCCCTTCTTTATATATAGAGAGATTTCTGCTACTTTCATATTTAGATGGAGATTTGATATAATATATTGAGAGGTTTATTCCTTTGTTACTTTGTGAATTGAATTTCTTTTTAGATGATCTTCATTTCATTGTTATTGTACCAACAAGTTAGTTCAATTGTTGTGGTGTTTCATCCTCCATTAGAATTCTTTTGACATGGTTTCTTTATGCTCATGCTATCTTGAAGTCTTGTGTGTCGAATTCTCTTAAAGTCATCTTCTAGTATTGCTTGGTGCTCATGCTACCTTGACGTATTAGTGAGGCATTCACGTGAACTAATTTCAAATTAGAGAAAGATCCTATCTTTTACTTTGTGTTGAATCTTGATATAACTCAATTTGTCAAGGTTCTTCATCACATTGGTATCAGAACTCAAGGTTGATCTCTTTCTTGGTGTACCATTTTCTTGATATTAAAAAAAAATTACCCTATTTATTTATTTTTCAGCCTAGACAAAAGAAAAAGAAAGAAAATAGTCAATTACCATATTACTTGGCCTCTTGATTTCGACAAAAAAAAAATAGGAACTTTCCTAATTTTTCCACCTTTCCTACATTTTCACATTTCCTTAATTTTTTTGATTGGAATGATGATGGATAAATTATATCTACAACAAAATATTATAGACAAATTCAACGAGATATTAGATAAGTTAGAAAAGAAAGTAAACTCTCATGGGCTGCCAATTCTCCAAAAAACGAGAGAATAAATACCTTCTTTGGAAGAAATAATTCAACAATTGAAAAAGAAAGAAGAGGCAAGATTGAAGGAAGAAACAAAATTGGAAGAAGAGGTAAGATTGAAAGAAGATGAAGAAGACGAGAGATTAAAAAAAGAGGCAAAATGAAAGATGAGGAAAAAGTGGTGAGCGACGAGTTGCAAAATTTGACCACAATTGCTTGATGAGGAAAAAGATCTTCCTATTGCAATAATTTTTGAAGAGGCAAAATCATCATTTTTTTCGTTCACCACTCTTGATCTAACAACTCCTACTCTTCCTAGTATTGTTTCTGGGTTTTCGAAAAATAGAGAGAAGGAATGGTTGAAGAGTTTTGGTTTCTGAGAGTTTTTTGTGCGGCTGAAAAATAAATGTTATGTTATTTCGTCCAAAAAACTATTTAAGGCCGTGAGAGTTTGTATCACATATAAACTCTCACGTAATGCCAACTCCTTGGTAGTGGGAGTTTTATCGCATAATAATTGTCACGTCATCCCAAACAAAATCAGAAACCAAAAACTCCCCATCAGTTATTCTAATTCAAAATAGAATAACATTTTATTATGTCCAGAAAATACATGTAATATACAATGAATCTAGACATTTTCTAGATTAATTGTATTTGGACATAACACTCGTTAAGTGGCCATCTATGCATGTGACCATGTAGGTTCAATTAACACTGGTAATGTAACATACTAAGTAGAGTATTTATCCATAAGTTACTAGTGGTCTCTAGCAAGACATTGTGACTACCCGGAGTAAATAAAAAATCGGTTGATCGGGTACATATTCTCAATCTACTATTTTACCCTTTTGTCACACAATATCCTAATCAAGCATAAGGCATGAACATTGTCACCCTTATAAAACTTAATTGTATATGTACTCGATCTCCAGGTAGACTGCACCAACAAATAGTATTTAATAACCTCTTTATTAAATATTTTTGAGCACGCTCATGTATATTTAAACAGTCTACCATATCGAGGGGCTCATTGATATCTCTCTCCAATAAGAGGGAGGGAATATCTTATAATGTCTCTCACATTGAAGTCATGATAGAATACTACATTTGATCATCAGTCATATTTATTACACGATTAAAAATGATGTTCGACTGAGTCAAAACATAGTCATGTTCATGCCGGAAACAGTGAAGACATAAAGTCTAATGACTCTAAAGAGTATTGATTAAGAATTACTTATGACTTTTTAACCATGCAGTATTACTTATTTTGTCGGTTCACGTCCGATGCTATATATTCCAATATGTATCTATGATCTGACTTGTATCCATTGCACATGATTAGTAAAACACGACCATCACTCAAACATCATACTAGTTTTATTTCTTGCATATAACATTTCATAAAACTATGGACAATTAGAATAGTAATTATATAAGCTAATGAATTTTACTATCAAATCACTTATTTGATGTTCAAAAGCAAAATCCACTATCAAATAACATGATCAAAACAACAAAGTATAACATTTGCTCATGGTCATAGGACATTACTTACAAAGGGATATTCTTGAGAACTTACTGTTGATTTACGTTGTCTAGGGCTTTGCCCATAATTTGCCCTTCCGACTTTAGCCACTCGCGATTGGGCCTCGGTCTGTGTCTATTTGCTTTGGGTCTTTATGTTAGGCATGCTTGATTAATTCGTTGGAGTATTGTGCTTGATATTCACTAGTGGATTTAAGTTAAAACTCAGTTCATTTAGGATACACTATGGTTTAAACTATACTACTTAAAGAAAATGGGAGCATCTAGGGAATTAATCGGAATGTAGCAAGATGAGCTCGAGTTTTCCCATAGCTGCCATATATATCCCCTTCACATGTTGTAGTAGGCTAGGATAGTTTTACTCAATTATACTATTGAGCTTTGAGGATACTCTGGAAGATCTCAAAAGAGGAAGTTTTAATTCGTTTCGATTCAGAATTGTCTACGAAATTCAAATTAAGTCATACTCATTTGCTTGTTTTAAAATTTAATGGGTCTGGTTATTGCTGCATAATCTGGTTTCCCACACTAGAAGGGTTGAAACAAATCATAGCATGTTTTCTACTGTAATTGGCTTCTGAATTGACACCAACTAATAACATCGTTAAATTCTTCTAACTACTTTTGTTACGGAGTCTAACCATAGTTTCGTTAAGGGTATATTTGTCACTTCAAAAAATAATCATTAGAATGGTTTCCTTCCTTCCAATCCCGTCCACTTTTGGATGTAGACAAAACTGACAACTTAATACTAGGTCGTATGCTTCATTTCCCGTTCTATTCCTTTCTTTTCCATTAAACAAAATAACTTTAACATTAAAATTTGAATATAATCCCTCTCTAATCTCCTTTCTTCTCATTCCGTTTTGCTCAAACCAAATGGTGCAATTGAGTGAACTCGTATTTATGAAATTGAGAGTCGTAGAATTGGTATTCAATCCTAATTATAAATTTATTTATGATCCAAATACGAGAAGTTGAAGTTGAAATTCCAATTCCGATACTCTAATTACGTGGAATCATCATCATACACATTGCAATTAAAATAAATATAGGCAATATTGCCAAGGGAAGTATCATCATGCTAGTGCAAATTTTGCTCTATTAACAATTATGCCCTTATTTTTATGTTAATAAATACTTTTTTGTTTCCCTAATTACACAACATGATGAATAAATATATTCACTCTTTCATCCAACTTTATACTCCACTTTTCTTTATTTTGCAAGCCTCTCTTCATCTTTTCCGTTCATCAAATGAAACCTCCAATGTCTTTGTTTTGTTGGCTTGACACCCCTACAATTACCATCATTCACTCCCATCAAACTCAATCGTAATACTCCCATTCTCTTCTGTCTCCTATCTCCTATCTCCTATCGCCATCGACATTGCTGCCTGCGCCAGTATTGGCGTTGACTTTTATTTTCCGTATTTCTTAATTAAATTCTCTTTCTTCTAATTTTTTTCTCATATGTTCTTTCATATCTAAATTAGGGAGTCTAATGTAATTCATTTAAAAAACTCGCAACGTGAAAAAAAAAAAATAGAAATTGGTGACACACTGGGTGTGGGAAGAGATAAAAAATAAAGTGATGAGATTTGAAATTTAATTGAACAGAGGAAGTGAGAAATATCAGTGGCACCAAATGGGTTTGAAATCGGTGACTGTCAGCTCTAAAAGGAGAGAAAGAAGAGAGAGGTTTGGGTGAACATATAATAATTTATGGAACAATACGATATAGTGACTATAAGGGCATAAATGTCGATCGAGCAAGGTTTTCTTTGAGTATCATCCATCAAAAAATAAATGCTAAAAGAGAAAACAGAAAGAAAAGTACTGGCAAACGGACTTGAAGTCTGTGGACTGATACGAGTCTGTTCTATATGACCTGGATTTGAATTTCACATTTCAAGTCCGTTTAGAATCAATTTTTTTTGGGTGTGGGTATGTTTTTGGATGCGGACTTTGTTGACCGGTCTGTAAAAAAATAAAAATAAAAAATATTTTTAAAAATATCTCAAATTCTAATTCTAAAAATAATGAATTTTATTTTTTTAATCTTTTATAAATTATAAAAATGCATATATAATTATATAATGTGAATTAAGTATGATCCGATCCATTTCAAATAAGTTTGTGCGGACTTGAATTCGGACCGGACATGTGAGTTTGATAGTGCTAGAAAGAAAGAAGGGGGCAGGGCAAAAATGTGTAATTAACCGATAATATCACTCTTCAGCCAGAAAAACAGAAAAGACATACATCATTCTTCTTTGTTTTTTGTTTTTTGTTTGCCTTAGCCGAAGAGTGAAGAAAAAAGCATTGTTGCTTGGGTGGGTGATGAAAGATAAGGTTGAGAGGACAGAAACCAAAACCGAAACCAACAATCAAAGGTAGTATACTTGGCAAGTTAGTAGTAGTTGGATGAAGGAAGAAAGATGATAACAAAGCCTTCAATCACAATTGAGAGAACCCTTATTTTTCCAAAATCCTTTTCTTCTTTTGCTAAAACCCTTAAACCCCACTCAAGACATGTTTTTTCCACCACTTCAAATTCAAGACTCTTCTGCATTGGTTCCAAGTCCCTCAAAATCAAGGCCGCCTTTAAAGCTTCTTCATCTCAGAGTTCCGATGATACTAAATCAGCTCACCAACTTTTCCAGGTTAGTTTTCACTCTCTGCTTCTTTATCGGTTTAAGTTTTTTGAATTTCCTTTTAAATTTTTTATGATGCTATTCTGGATCAATTAGATTAGTGTATTTGTGCAATTTCGCATTGCAAACAACATAATTGAAAGTTTAGCAGAGAAATTCAATTTTAGGGTTCTGAATAGGTTTTTCTTGTAATTCTGCTTGAAAATTGATTCCATTGGATATACTATATTATGTTGAGTAGTAATAATTAGATTACATGATTCAGAAATTGAAAGAGGCGGAGAAAGATCGTACCGATAAGTTGGAGGAATTAGAGAGGAAGGCCAACCTTCAGTTAGAGAGGCAACTTCTAATTGCTTCAGATTGGAGCAGGACATTGCTCACAATGAGAGGGAAGTTGAAGGGAACAGAGTGGGACCCTGAAAATTCTCACAGGATAGATTATAGTGAATTTCAGAGACTTCTGAATTCAAATAATGTACAGTTTATGGAGTACTCAAATTATGGTCAGACTGTTTCAGGTTCGATATTTCTGCTCTACTGGTTTTAACTTTTTTTTTTTTTTTTTAATGAATTACTCCCTCCATTATATAAGTCGTTTAGGGCATGTAGTGAAAGTTAAGAAAGGAAAAAGAAAGGTACTTTGTTAGCCAAAATATCAATATTACTCTCTTAAATTGGACTAGTATACCACTAATTCTATTTAAGAGAGTAATATTGATATTTTAACTAACAAGGTACTTTGTTTTTTGCTTCCTTAATTTTCGTTACATATGATAAACAACTTATATTATGGAATTGAGTAGTACTATGTTATGGTTAGGTAGCTGAGGATATTGTAGTAATGGAATACAAAAGGGAAGACGTGACTTCTAACATAAAGATTTTGTCATATGATATCTCCTGTCTTCACTCGAATACATAGTACTGTCATAGCTGCGCTTGAAAGACATTACCTTGATATCAAAAGGACTTAAATTTACTGATTTTTTTTTTTAAAGTTTTTAAATCGAATTCTAGTGAGCACAAAATAAGTAGCTTGAAACTTCTTCTGCTGACCTGTATGCATGTTTGTGTATTTATTTGAATTTTGTGATATTTTACGTAAATGTAAATCTTGGTAAACCTTTATAATTTATGCTTGTGCACAAAAATAGATGCCTCAGAGAGTATGTTCACAAAGAAGTAATAATATAATTATTAGTATTCACATCGAAACAGAAAGTATGTGGGGGTGTTTACACAGTGGGGAAACTATGTCGATAAAAGATTATATTTTTTAGACAGAGGGAAACTATGTCTATGATGATATATTATGTTTTCCATCATGTTTCCTCTGATTTCTGTCTAATATTATGTATCAACTGTGTTGACTTGAGAGCATAATCAGTAATGGAAGTGGTGGAAGTTGTTATAAGAATCTTGAATTTAGAAGGCATGATGGATTATTTTCCAAATTTAATGTTATTCAGCTGACTGTGGTGAGAGACTTTTATACAACATTAGGCTTACGTAAACATTTTTTCTTTTGGTATCTTTCTTTTTTGCCCCCAAATATGTAGAGAATTCAATGTAATGTCCTTCCTGTTCCTGGTAGACTTGGTATAGTTTTGGGTTGCCAAACCAAAGTTCCGTTTGTATCCCTTTTAGCTGCCGTATTTGTGAAGAAGGGTAGAGTTAGATGTCCGTTCTTTTCCTCGTTGTATTACTTTGATTATCCATTCAAAGAACACAGAAAACACGTAGACATACATAAGGTTTCCCCGTAAGGTTGTTCTCTACTGTAATTTTCATACTAGTTCTTTCTCATATTTCTTTTTTCTTTTTTTGGTTAATGCTTTATTTCTATATTTTACCATATCCTATTCATTGTTCCTGGTATCTTGCATGAAAACTGGAAAAAAATAAAAAATAAAAGAAAAGAAAAAGGATGCAATGTTTCAGAAATGATTTGGACCATACACGATGTAAGTAAAGTTGATTCATAGATACAAATGCTAGGAACTAGGTTTACTTATCTGATAAAATACTAGATTTTTGACTTCTCTTCAAATTGAAGCTCCTTTCAGTGGCACTTGGTGAATTTAAATGGGTATCCATTACTGGATTATGAGATGTAGGTGAAGGGATTCATAGGCAGAAACATGCATAATAAACCTATGAATCGTCCCCGATAGGACTCGTTCACACCATAAGAACCGAATACAATGAAAATAATCTTACAATTTGCTGTTGTTTTCGTGTCTGATTCAATGACCACATCAACCACCACAACTAGTCCCTCGCGGATTAGTTCTCCACCGGTATCCACGCGACGACACGAGCCACGAGTGCTAACTCTTGTATTTTTCTGAGATACGAAAATCTGATAGAAATAGGACTGCAGAATTATTTGATATTATAAGCTAATGAGTTTTACTATCAAATCACATATTTGATATTCAAAAGCAAAAGCAAAAGAAAAATTCACTATTCAATTAACATGCTCAAAATATAAAAACGTAAAACATATGCTCATAGTTCTAGGGCACTACTAATAGCAGGGTCAACTGTCTAGTTTGAAAAACAACCTTGAATATTAAACATTTGTTAGTTAGTTGGAGTACTGAAATAACTTACGGAAGTTTCTAAGATTATTATTTTTCTTTTCCTTTTATATTCCTCTAAAACTATTCTTAAATTGAAGATTCTGCATGATTGAAATAAATTGTAAACTCGTACGACCTCCTTTTTTTGTTGCCTAGCGATCACTTGAAAAAGTAACTATGAAATACAATGTCCAAGTTTTTGTCTTCTTTATGCAAATTAACTTTCTTATCCTTTTGATTTTCTTTTTATATTTCAGTGTTTTGGATTTGTATCCCTTTCAGCTTTCTTTGTTTGCAACTTTATATGAACAGGTCAAAAATTGAGATTGCTTTTATATGTTTACAGATACCAATACATTGAGATATAAGCATATTATATTACAAGCGGCTAGATGTCTTTGTTCTTGTCTTCTATAATCGTTTCATTATTTCTCTTTGCTTCGAATCCATGATTTCAGTGATTTTGCCATACTACAAAGATAAAACCAAAGGATTGGAAGGAGATACAAGGAACAATATTGTGTTCCGACGCCATGTGGTTGATCGTATGCCTATTGACTGCTGGAGTGATGTCTGGCGGAGGTTACATCAGCAGCTTGTAAATGTTGATGTGATTAATGTTAATTCAGTTCCTGCAGAAGTTTATTCTACTGTCGCAACTGCAGTTGTTTGGTCTATGCGACTTGCTCTTGCTGTTATATTTTATCTCTGGATTGACAGTAAGATGCAACCAATTTATGCAAAGCTTATACCTTGTGATTTGGGAACCCCTCCAAAAAAGACAAGACAGCCGCCGAAGCGTCGTCCCCTTGGATCATTAGGCAAGAGTCGGTAGGTGCATATTGATTATTTTTTTCAGTTTTTTTTCTTTTTTCTTTTTGGTTTGTTTGTTGTTGTAAACCCCTTGTGTGATTTCTCTTGACTTTGACTTAATTCCAATAAGCATTGCTTGTTACAAAGGAAGGATTCAATGGGGGAGGCCAGTCTTATTGCATATCCACCTATAGCAAATTAAGGTCGACTAGTTTGAAAGCTGGATGTGCAACTTTCTATATTTTGAAGTGCATGTGCAGTTTATATTCTGGAATATAAATTCTTTGAAACACTTTCTGTTTAGGTTTTGTTCACAAGCATGCCATGTTATTGAAACTCTTCTCATATGCTGAAAGTGACTGTTGGATATGAAAGTTATCTTGGTGATCTTTCTATTACAGTCACTGAAAGATAAATTACGACATTCTTTCTCATTCTCACTGTCATCATAAAGCATTTGTCAGTTGACTGAAATATGAGCCTCCTATTTAGTCTTAGTCTTTGTCCTTGTAGGTGCTTTATAGGTTTAGGTCATCATATGAATAAATGTCAAATTTACTTGCTTTGAGTCTAAACTACAGAAAGCGAAGAGGGATATGAATCCTTTCCCTCCGCTAAATGAGAGGGATATGCATCTCTATTTAATTATTTGCTACTCTGGCTAAGGTTTTCTTTACTAATCGAAAAATGTGCTGGCGGAGTCATTTGATAGTTCTGACCTTTTCATCTGGCTTTGTTTCAGAGCTAAATTTATCTCAGCAGAGGAAAAAACTGGCATTACCTTCGATGATTTCGCTGGGCAAGATTATATTAAGAGGGAACTCCAAGAGATTGTCCGCATACTAAAGAATGAAGAAGAGTTCCAAGATAAAGGCATCTATTGTCCAAAAGGTGTACTGCTCCATGGTCCCCCTGGTACTGGTAAAACACTTTTGGCGAAAGCCATAGCTGGTGAAGCTGGACTTCCTTTTTTTGCAGCTAATGGCACTGACTTTGTGGAGGTAAGCTATTCTTTTTCCTTTCTTCCTCTACAATGAACTCAGATGCCATATTTGGTTTCTCATGGCAACCAAGACTGACTGATCAATTGGTGCAAGAAATTGCTTTAGACAGAGAACTATAGAACTGCCAATATTCTCAAGAGGTTACATGGTCATGTACTCATGTGAGGTTACAATTTTTGACAACGTTCTGAGTCCTGACATTCTTAGCATGTTTTTTTTCACTCTTTAATTTGGTTTCGACAGGAAAAGTTTTGAAAGTAAACTTTTAGGGATAAACCCAGACATTGAAATTCATATTCAACTCGTATTATATTGTTTAATTTTGAGTTTCAAACAACAGATACATGTAACTTTGTCTTGTAAGAGAACTCCTATCACTTTATGAACTGTCTTTATCCTGATAATGTGATCTATAACTACGGCACTCTTATGTGCTATAATATTTGCCAAAGTTAGCACTCAAAGATCATCTGGAAATGTCTAAATTGGAAATTAATTTTATTCAGAATATTTGTATAATATGCTTTCTGCAAAAATCATGTGGCTGACCGTGGTTGCTGTCACGCCTAATTGGGACTTTGTTCTTGTGTATTCGCTAAGCCAATACTATACAGAGCATGTGCACCTGCATTGCTTGAGAATTTATCCCTGTACATCTGAATATACCTATCTGTTTTATCTCTGGGATGAATATTACATGTACACCCATTCTTTGGTTGAAAATATGATTTTATATAATTCTGTTCAAGTCCTAGAGATGCTACAAAGGAGATTGTCTACTTTTCTTTTTTTTTTTTTACCCTGGGGCAAGAAACAAAATTTCAGTCAGATTCATTTTGTAGTTCTGAAGCCATAACATGAACTCCCTTTTTTTTTAGAAAACATTTTGGTAAATATTTCAAGACGCATAAAAAGAAGACCGAGTGATGCTTCTGTTAGAAGAATTGAAGGGTGGAAGGAATAATGAGGGTGTAAGAGGTAGAGGGAAACCGAGGAAGATCTGGACGGAAGTGATAAAGGGTGCTATGAATTGGTTAGTTTTAGATGAGAGTATAGCCTTGGATGGAAAGAAATAGGGAGAATATATTCATGTTGACGACACACGCAATCCTTTCTTCGGTTCATGTAGCCGAGCACAATTGCTTGCGAGTTAGGTTCGGTTGTTATTGTGTTGTTGTTGTATTTGAAGACCCTACTGGATCCTAAAAATTATTACTTCTGATTCGTGATAATGGTTCTTTCTCATAAATATTTCGTCAGCATAGCAACTAAAGTTTGGGTGTGTTTAGTATAATAGAATAAATTTAACTTAAAAGCCTAAGCTTTCCAGATGTTTGTTGGGGTGGCTGCATCACGTGTGAAGGATCTGTTTTCTAGTGCAAGGTCATTTGCTCCCTCCATCATCTTTATTGATGAGATAGATGCTATTGGCAGCAAACGTGGTGGACCTGATATTGGAGGGGTAAGATCTGTTGCTCTGTGTATAATTAATATGACAATTTCACATCAAATAATATGTTTTCTTTCTTTTCTTTGTTCTTGCACTATTATTCTACTGTATTTAATTGTTGAAAACAATATACTTTAAGAACCTGAACTTTCTTTAAGCTTTTCCTAATTGCTTGTTTGGCATTGACGGATCATAGATGAATAAATTTTACGATTGATATATTAGTACTAATTCATTTAAACCTTATGATATGTTCAGAGGTTCCAACATGTTACCCACTTAGCTGAAATGTTGTCGAGCTTACTTTGCTGTCATAGCATGTTTTTTTCAACTTCCACTTAAAAGTTCACTATGCCAAGAGAAACCAATCTATTGTTTCAAATGACAAAGTAACTAAGTTCCTTAAAGACCTATATTTCATTTCCTCCAGTACTAGTTTGGTGAAGTTGTAAAGTCGAATCTAGATGGACCATCCCTAATTGAATCATTATTCACATCAAAATTCACAAGCGCATAAAGATGGCCTTCAATATTCTTTTTCATCCCCTTAGGCTTTGTATATTTGGTTAGGAGCCTGTATTAGGATTAGAGAATCATTGGAAACAAAACAAAGGCCGTGATACTCCATATCAGTTCAAATAGAAAAGGACTTTGCATGATTATTTTGAATTCATAAAAATTGACGAGGTAGATTGAATACAAATCAGATTTTTAATTTTAGCGTGTCTATTGTACCAGGGTGGTGCTGAGAGGGAACAGGGGTTACTTCAAATACTTACTGAAATGGATGGTTTTAAAGTGGAAACATCACAGGTTGGGATATATTTGTCTTAATTATTCATTTTTTGTCTCTTTTTGTGTGTGTTAGTGTCACACCCCGTAACCTGGAGGTGACCTATCAACGCCTCATTCACCGATGAGACACCGGACCCATAACAGAAAGGCTAAAATCCGAAATAACTTCAATAAACTTAAAAGGAAATTTAATGTCTTACATCATACTTAAAGGACTTCAAAAGTAAAATTCCTGTTCTTACATCATAACGAAAACACAAGTGTTCAACTTCAGAAGAAACTAAACTATTATAGTGCATAAGTTCCATAACAAGTCACTCATCGTACTCCCTGTCCCATGTATCAACATAATTACCTTCCACATCATCATCTGCAAAAGAGGATAAAGAGTGAGCTACACTAGCCCAGTAAAGATCAAACACCCTTGGGATGAATTACCAAATAGGACTCAAACAATTTTCCCGATTTCCCAAAACATATGAAAATGTACTTGACTTTAGTAGGCTTGAAATAACCTTTAAAACACTTGAAATACACTTGACATAATTTATAACATACTTGGCTTGAAACCGGAACAGAATAGAAATCAAAACGGACAAAAATGACCTTGTGGACGAGGCCACGGACGAAGCATTGTCCGAACCTATCGTCCACAGTACACTTGTCAAAAGCTTGGACGAAGCTTCATCATCCAGACCGGTCAACCAAATCGGGCTTCGTCTGGACCGTTCATCCGCGGTTCAGACAGCCTCAGTAGTTTGTGTAGACAACGCCAAGGATGAACCGATCATCCGTGACATTCAGAAACAGCGTTTTTCAATACAAAATAACAAAGGAACAGTACATTTCTGAAATATAACATTCCTAACCCCAAAATAACACCTTTTTGACTAACACAAAACATACCAAAACAAGAACAGAGCAATGAACCATACTCATCATAATCGACACTTATACATCGGAAATGTGCTACGAACACCATGAATCACTCATTACGAACCAGACGAATATACAGAATTATCGAATACTACGAGTACGGTTAATGCTAGGATACACAATTCCACACAAACGAGCTCAATTATTCAATCCCGACTCTAAATCAACTACTAATAACCCCCAACTATTAACCTGTTAGGCAAGACCAGTAAAGTCATGAGTCTAGATATCTAACCCCTGGACAAATCAATGTTGCAGAAGTCGCTAGTCGCTACTCGGTCGCCAGACTGGCGACTAGCGAGTAATCGGCGTAGTCGGCTTACCTAGATTACAAGGGATTTTTTAAAATTCCCTTATCCTATTATATTTAGTCTAACAAAATTCCATAAATAATTAACAATCAAATACTAGTCAAATCAAAGTACACAAAGTCCATCCATAATAATTAAATTCATTATCATAACAAGTTCAAATACTAAAATAATCAATTTGACCGATTTTGGCGGACTTTGACCGATTAAGTTGGTCAACCGATTTTTTATTGCAACACTGGGACAAATAGGGCTAATGATTTAAGGATGCACCCCATTTCGACTGCTAGTAGCCATAACTTTTAACCCAGTTAGAGAGTGGGCCAGTGATACAGTATAAAATAACGCGAATGCCCGGGTTCAGCGGTATACAGTAATCGGGATGGATCCTGCTATAAAGTCATTCATAAACAAGAGCTCTAGATCATGTGTTTTTAAGGCTCACGCCTCAGGTGCACCTTTGCGCCTCAAGCTCCGGCTCGAGGGATATCGCCTCAAAATCTCAGGCGCGCTTTAAATTAGTGAGGCGCGCGCCTTGAAGAAAAGGCTCCAGGTGCCCCCGAAATTAATCTAATTCTAATGAATTGGTTGCTTGGAGAGTTAGAAAATATTGAGCGAGTATTTGAAGATTCTGATTTAACAAACATTTTCACCTTTCATCAACGCCTCTTCACCACATCAAGTCGGGTCGCTGCTCTCCAATCCACCTTGATCAGAAAACATTTAATGACTTACTCTTTGTTAAATACAATAGAGCTTTACTAAGTCGTAATATTGATGATTGTAATGAGTGGTTGGTTGGAGATTTAGTAAATGAGGATTTGGTGTTTGATGATTCAGATTTTCCTTTGTCTGAGGTTTCTGGGGCAACTGGAGTAAATGAACCACTCTACCCATCTAGGTCAAGAGGAGTTGGTACTTCTCATTCTCAACCTTCACCTCCTAATTTAAGACCATCATCTTCTTCATCTGTCTCTAGCTAGCTTTGATGAGAATAATGAAGATAAGGAAGAAAAAGATTCTCCCTTGGATAAAGAGAATCAAGTCGAAGACATTGATATTGAAGATGATTCTGATGATGAAGGGCATTAGCTTTTTATTTGTTTTGCTTTATCTGATTATCACGCCCCGTAACCGGGAAATGACCTGGCAGCGTTCCGTTGCCAAACGGAACACAGAACCCATAACATAAAACCCATAAACGCATCAACGGAAGCTATAAAACATGCTAAGAAATAAAACCTCAAATAGTATATATATAAAACTTAACTTAGAAGGGTACTTCATAACTTAAAATGAAATGATACAACTTAAACATACTTCAAAGTTCATCACACTTAATCTATTTTAAAACAGTAAAGTGAGCTAGACGTCTATAAAGTGTCCTCTCCTTGATACTCGAATACGTCGTCCCCCACGTACCCTTCGTAGCTAACATCCTGCTCATCTGAAAATGAAAGGTGGATAAGGGTGAGCAAAACCAACTATTGCTCAGTAAGATCCCTTCAACCTTGGGATGAAGAAATATATAGACACTTAATTAAAACAGTTTATGCATCCTAAAAACATTTCATAACTTTAAAAACATAATCACCAATAAAGCAGTAAAATCATGGTATGCAAAATACTTCTGATTTCTTAGAATATTGGGAGTGCAGAATCGCCGCCTATACAACGACCCTACACTCTTACCCCTCCACCCGAGAAATCATAAATACATGCGACTCGCCATTCTTACCCCTCTACTGCGAGGCCGCTAGGAAGTGAAGGTTCTAGCCTAACGTATACGTGGGAATGCCTAGCTTCTCACTAGCTCGAGTACTGGGGACGATGGCCGTCGTCTACACCCCTTACTACGAGACAGACTAAACAACTCCAAAACCTGAAAAACCGTTAGAAAACGACTTCCATTTCCCTGTAAAACCGCTCACATCAAATATCAAATGCAAACATCATATATCGTTGTATACTGTTCGTGACATCGTACATCATGACTTGATGTTTGGGCCTCTCCCAACATCTTATCTAAGTACTTATCATATAACACAACTCTACATGCTACATCTTATCCCCAAATTAGGTACATTGACTCTTCATGAAATCCATAACATAACATAAGCATAACATAAACATATTGGATCCTTTCTTAGTCAATGTCCCTAATGGGATGTTCCCTTATGCTTACAATCATAAAACAGCAAGTAATCATGCTATCATAGACATGCGCAATTAAACATCATACAATTCATACATTCACATTAAATATTGCTTCATCCACTTTTATGCAAGAAAAACATGATAAAACCATTTTTCATTCATAATCTGTAAAAAAATCAGTATATGAAAGCTTTGGAAATACTCAAAGTTGAAGGGTCCTTACCTTATCACCGTTATGTTCTTAACTTGTAAAAATCCAGAAAATCTGGTTCGTGTTCCTAATTGAAAGACGTACACAGGAAAATCTGAAAGTTAAAATCCTAAACCCTCTGGTCAAATCGTAGCCCTATAAGTCTAGTTTCTAAATCAAAAAGAATCAGAGGATTTGGAGTTCTAGATTTACCTTTATGACGTTTCTAGTGCAGTGCACGCAGGCTGCCCAGAATCTGTTTTTTCTTGCTTTTCTGAGACTTAGAACTGACTTCCAAATCCTATAACTAGAAATCCAGAATTCCAAATGCTACTCCGTCGAATCCCAAGCGTAAATCTATCGGTCCACTTCGAAACGCCCTAAGAATCGCTGAAAACCGACACCATTTGCTATCTCAAAAGTGTATTCTCCCACAGCCTACCCAATCTGCCAGAAATCTGCTCTCTTCTTTTTTTCTCTCTTCTAAGACTTAGAACTGAATGGATTTCGAAAATGACAGCCTAAGAAGTCTAGAAACCACCTCTAACTTCTTCCCCACTACTTTCTCCACTCCCCACTACTTCCTAGAAATCAGCAAAGGTCTCTTATCTTATCTTAATGTTATACAAGTCCTAAAACATGTTATAACACTTAGCAAATAATAAAAGCAAATAAAACACTTAAGCAAATATGACGCGTTTCGGTCAACGTTGACTTAACCTCGGTCGACGTTGACCCGTCTAAAAAAAATAGTAAAAGTTACGGTCTTCACACTGATAATGTTTTTTTTTGTTTTGGAGGGAACTATATTATTATGCTTATTTATTATTATGTTTTGCCTAAATTTGCATGCTACTAATATATCTATAATAATATTTATTCAAGGTGCGCCTTTTTTCGAAAGGCGTTCGCCTTTTTTGCGCTTTGCACCTCAAGGCTCCAAGCGCCCGCCTCAATGCCTTGACAACACTGCTCTAGATTAGGGAGACTACCAAACCACAAATACATCAAACACGACACAACAATCAACAACAACAATAGACATATAACATGCGCAATTTGACACGACGATCAACCACACAAGAATGCTACAACATTCAACACTTCATCCAATTTTAATGCAATAAATATGTGAAGAAACATTTCATCATAATCCATAACTTTAAAATACTTCAGCTCATTCTTTTTGGACAGAAAACAAGAGTGTAAGATCCTTACCTCAAATGCTTAATCAAATCTTCAAGGATTGCACAATTCCTTTTTTTTTTTTCCAGATTCAGAGTCCTAAGTTCCAGAAGCAATTACTCTGAACTCCACCATGCAAAATCAAGTCCTACGGGTCTTCTAACTTTTGCAACAAGAATCAGGTCGATCGGATTCCGTTTGATCCCTCAACTTAGAGTTTTAAGTCAACACTATTTTTTTTCCAGATTATCTTCCATCTTTTCTTTCCTTTCCTTTCCTTTATTTTCTTCCCTCTCTTTTGTAACTTCCCTTCTCCTTAATTTCCAGCAGTAACTCCCCCTCAAAAGCCTTTCAAATCCCTTACAAAACAACCCCTCAACTTCCTAATGTCCACACTTGGGTCTTTCTACTTCCTAACATCATCAAAGCTCCCTTAAACGAATAAAATCCTATCATATAACACGTAAGGCAATTTAAACATACAAAATCAAATATGATCATACAAAACACGTAAGCAAAAAGTCCAGGGTATCACAGTTAGTTATTGATATTTTCAAGTATCCAGTCAAGATATATGCATGTAATGGAATGGGGTTTATCCATTCAGACATATACAACCACTTGGATGAAAATTTTGATAAATCCACATCTATTGGAAAAAATTATGGTTGCAGGTGTTAATTATTGGTGCTACAAATAGATTGGATATTCTTGATCCTGCTCTCTTGAGAAAAGGTCGTTTTGACAAGATTATAAGGGTAGGTTTACCATCAAAAGATGGTAGACTGGCCATATTAAAGGTATACTTCACCATTTGTTCTCTTTAAAATTCATGTTATAATTATTTATGAACTCGTGGAAAAAGAGAGATCTCGCTAGTTGTTCGTGCATGTAATTGTCATTGCAAATGCCACAGGTCCATGCACGCAATAAGTTTTTCCGTTCAGAAGTAGAAAAGGAGACATTATTGCAGGAAATAGCAGAGCTTACAGAAGATTTTACTGGAGCCGAACTGCAGAATATTCTGTAAATATTTTCAAGCTTATGGTTCTGTCTTTATTTAGGACCGGATGGAAGATCCTTACTTTTGTTAACTGGACAGGAATGAAGCTGGAATCTTGACTGCTCGAAAGGACTTAGACTATATAGGACGAGAAGAACTTCTTGAGGCTCTAAAGAGGGTACAGTACAATAATTTTCTATGCATGCTGCGGTTAAAATTAGCACTTTTTGACATCATTTTCCCTTGAATGCTGCAGCAAAAGGGAACATTCGAAACAGGCCAAGAGGATAGTACAGAAGTCCCTGAAGAATTAAAGCTGAGATTGGCATATCGAGAGGCTGCTGTTGCTGTTCTTGCTTGCTACTTCCCAGATCCCTACCGGCCTCTTACCGAGGTTGATGAGATACTTTTTGCATGTCTCGTTTAGCTACACTACCCATGCTGAGGCACTGTTTCTGTATTTTATATATTTCTGCAGACAGATATTAATTCCATCAAGAGTCAGCCAAATATGCGATATATAGAAACCTCAGGCAGGGTTTT
Source organism: Vinca minor (assembly GCA_026122235.1). Lineage (NCBI taxonomy): Eukaryota > Viridiplantae > Streptophyta > Magnoliopsida > Gentianales > Apocynaceae > Vinca > Vinca minor. Next base: position 120,629 of record JAOCZM010000195.1, read on the forward strand.
CAAAAGGAAAGAAGATTACGTGAATTCCATTGTTCGTGCATGTGCTCGTAAGTTGCTGAAGTTCTTTGGGATTATTTTTCTTTCTATTCTTCCGAATTTCAAATTTCTCTTTCCTCTACTTTCTTAATGTCCCAAACCTGTAGGGCTCTCTGACATAAGTTTCTAGGTGGAAGATCAACGATAAAGAACTTGCATGGATTCCAATCTCAGATCTTCTTTTCTACACGCTGCTTTACCCTTACCAAGGGAAAAAAAATTAAAAAGATGGAAGCTCAAATAGATTAGGGAAAGCTTTTCAACACTTGGAATGAACTGATGAAGCATACATAATTCTACTGTTATTTTCTCTAATATCACATTCATGTTTTCCAATTTGATTTCTCTTGGCAAGGCCTGATTATTTTCTTGCTCTCTTGGAGTTACATTAGAATTATCACATGTATGAAGAGGATTTTATGTTTCACGTGCTTCATGGTACTTTTTAAGAGTGAAGGTTTGCCTAAATGGACTGTTAAGTTCATACTGATTGTGCTTCAGATTCATGCTCATTTTAAATATTTGCCCAATATACTTCTCTGACTGATCACAACAGAATTTGGGCAAGTTGTTTCTTTTGCTTAGAGTACTCATCTCATTGATAATCTGATGACATAAATTTCAGCCAGAGTTGTTGAGGAAGAGATGTTTGGCTTTGACAATCTATGTTGGATATCTGCAAAGGCTACTCTAGAATCTTCAAGGCTTGCTGAATTTCTGATTCTGCAGACAGGAATGACTGCTTTTGGGAAGGCTTACTATAGATATCAGCAAGATTTGGTGCCTAATGTGAGGATAATGATATCTGCATATTGCAAAATCTCACTTGCGACACGTTTCACTTTTTCCTTATACATCGCTTAAGAATGAGTATAACCAAGTGCAAACATTATTTGCAGCTTTCTGCCAAGTTAGAGGCACTCAAAGATGAATACATGAGTTTTGCTGTGGAGAAATGTTCTTCTGTTTTAAGGCAGAACCACTTTGCTTTGGAGAAAATAACAGGTGCTGGCGGCTTCTGAAACCTTCCATGTCGTGAGAATGTTTACATGCAATTGATAGGCGCTTAGTATTGATTTTTATACATTCTTCTAAATTGAGCAGATACTTTACTTGACAAGGGAGAGATTAAAGCTGATGAGATATGGAGTATCTACAAAAGTTCTCCCAGGACACCTCAGGTAGTTTTCCAAATTTAGGAAGTCAGATTTTTGCTTGTCTTGGCTTGCTCTCACAATTGATCCTAGACATAATCCTTTTTGGGGTTTTTTCGCTTGTAGTTTTCTTTTGTTCTTGAACAATTCGAAGCTTTGGGCCCCATTACATGCTTTTTTTGTTTATCAAAATGTAAATATATATTGATCAAAAGCATATAGCTATACCATGAAGTGTCAGCTATTGTACAAAAAGGATGTCTAATCGAATGGCTCGACCAAATCCTCATCCTGACTTGACATAGAATTCAAAGCATAGGGATACAAAGCAAAAGTAAACCTGTATACATGTGTTTTGATCCTATTCCCTAGATGCCCTGCTTGAGTCTCAAAAGTAACCCTGTATACAATTAATTTGAAGATATTGCCAAGGGAATTTATTAGTTGGAGTTTTATCGTCTTTGCACATTAGTTGGAGAGTATTATCGATTTCACTATGTGCAAAAGTAGGGTATAGCACATAGCTGGAAATCTAAAGCACCGTTTGGATTGAGGGAAAGGAGACGAGAGGAAAAGAAAAGATTCAGTCAATTTAGTGTTTGGATAGGTAGTGAGAGAAAGGAGAGGAAACTATTAGTTCACATAATTGTCCTTATTTTATGTGAATATAAGTATTTTAAATAAGGACAAGTTAGTCAATACGATAAAATTCATTTAAGTTGGTTTCCTTTCCCTCCTCTTCCGTGCACTTTTGGACGGAAATGAGGCTGGTATTTTATAACTAGAGCTATTCCCTCGCTCTCCCTCATATTCCTTTCCTTTCCATTACAAAAAATCAATCCAAACACCAAAAATTAAATCCATCTGTATCCTCTCTTTTCCTCTCCTTCTGTTTCCCTCAATCCAAACTGTCCTTGAAGAATTTTCCTTTGATTTCCAGTTTCCCAAGCCAAAGTTTGTTCCACAGGTTTATGGTCTAAACCTGTACTCTGTTCTGAAACTTTACTTTGGCGTATAAATATTCTTGATCTATTTCTATTACATTGTTGGTCTCACAATTCAAGTCTTTCTATTCAGCCTCCTGTTAGTCCAGTAGATGAATATGGAGCGCTAGTTTATGCGGGACGATGGGGTATTCATGGTGTTTCCCTTCCAGGAAGAGTAACTTTTGCACCAGGAAATGTGGGCTTTGCAACATTTGGTGCTCCACGTCCCATGGAGGTACGGCTGCACTGTAATTCTATAGCTATACTCTGTATTCATTATATTTGAGACCGGTCTAACTACTTTCATAAACAGACTCAAATTATCAGGGATGAGACTTGGAAGTTAGTTGACGGAATTTGGGATAGAAGGGTCCAAGAAATTGAAGCTGAGACCTCAATGGAAATTGAAGAAATTAAGGAAGAGCCACAGCTTCTGATGACCAGTCATTTTCTGTAGACCTGATGTAAATTATTGGGTAAGTTATATTCATTTATATCACCAACAAATGCTTTGCATGCTTGGCACGTGCCACATGGAATTGTTATCGAGGTTTTCGTTGAGTTTTTAAATTCTATTCTAGATTACAGATCTTGCCACAAAACCAAGGATACAAAATATGGCATTAAATTATTCCTCAATATTTTCCATAAGGTCTTAGGACTCTTTAAGGCTTGGTGGTTGTTGTATTTGCCTTAAAGTATATGGATAAAAAAAATACTTTATGTCGAGGCTAAAATGAAGTGGGGAAGCATATATTTTCCCAAGCAGAAGAAAGGTAATGTATGAAATGTTAACGAGGTTGAATGAAATTTTATGTCGAGGCTAAAATGAAGTGGGGAAGCTAATATATTTTCCCAAGCAGAAGAAAGGTAATGTATGAAATGTTAACGAGGTTGAATGAAATTTATCTATTTTCCAAGTCCTTAGCGACATTTATTGGAGAAAGGTAATGCATGAAATGTTAATAAGGTTGAACGCAATTGATCTATTTTCCAAGTCCTTTGCAACATTTATTGGAAAAGTAATTTTCTTCATGATTGAGTACCATTCTTTGGCGATGCTAGCATGAATTTGTTATGCCGAGTAGCATATTTGTGTACTATGCATCACCCATATGGTTAATTCGCCATGATTAAGTTTGTTATTCCTTTGATGATCTGAGCTTTCTTGTATCTTTACGAATTAATAACCTTGGTGCTGGTTTGTTTTCCGAGCTAAGAGGAGCTTAATGCTCATCTTTCTTTTCATTATTGTACTTCAGCAATGAAGTTATTGATGACTCTGCTCAAGCGAATAATTTGGATTTCAAGGAAGAACCTGCAGATAGGTGCGACGTGGATGCTCTTTGTTAAGGATCAATCACGAAGACTGCAACTGATGGAGCAGATGTGGTCAATGATGGTTAGAGGTTCCCATTGGAGGAAGTGTATAAAACTGATGTTTGTCTCACTTGAACTCAGTAAAAGAGTTCATAGAAGGGATGATGCAGAAGAATCCAGATTTAGCTCATAATTTTTGTCCAATCCAAGTTTTGGAGTAAATCATAGTTCAAACAACTGACCCTTGGGTCAAACTTAGTATCAGCAAAAATATTTTATCACTATTTTGTGGGTTGTGAAATTTTGTTGTGGTATCATGAAATGGCAAAATCCTTTGTAATTTCCTTCTTTTGAGAGAAGTTTATGGACTATTTACATTTTTTTTTGTAATTTCTTCTTTTGAGAGAAGTTCATATATATATATATATATATATATATATATATATATATATATATATATTACGTAAGCGAGATTCGATCCCTCGAACATGCGAGTCAAATACTAGACCACGTTGCCAAGTATTTTGACATGTATTTGACAATAATTTTCTTTAATTCTTTTAATGGAATGCTAATTTAAGTAAAAAAATTCACGATCTCTAACAAATTTAAACAAACAATATTTTTTGTATAATAGAATAATCTACATTAATTATATTGTGTTCTTTAATTTCAAAATTTAAAACTCATCACATTCTTTTATATCTTACGTGTAATTTGCATGAATTTTGATTCAATTAATTATTTTATAAAATTTCGATTGGTTAGTTAAATTCTACTTATATTTATATTACAGAGTCTGTTTTTCATTTTCAACCAATCACAACCCTTTATAATCGTACGTGTAATTTTATGAAATTGTTTGGTTTTTAATTAGTTCAAAAAACGTGATTGGTTGAGATTATTTTTATTTATTAATTTAATGATATAGCTTGATATCTTTGACTTATTCAAATGAAATAGTTAATTTTAATAATTTTAATAATTTTTTATTTTTCCTATTTAATTTTATTCTTTTTTCTCTTTTCAATACAATTCAAGATCCCACATCGGAAGTTTATGAAGTTTTTGAAATTTGACAACATTATAAATAAATGGGTTGAGAATGGTTTTTTACTGAATAAATTGATTGAGTTGGTTTTTAGTCCATTAAATTGAGTGACAAATTCAATTTTCTTTTCAATTTTTTCATTCAAATAGTTAAAGTTTCTTTAAAAAAAAAATTAGTTTAACGAATCATTTAGTTTATAAATTAACCCGCAGGTCAACCTGCTCACTAATATTTTTCATTAAAAGAGTTTAAAAAAATAATTTTTTTTATCCCGCCATTAGTTTTTAGAGTATAATTAACTAAGTTGGAATGTTCCGAATGAATTTGAGAGGCAGACTTTATTAGCTTTTCAGATTCTTCAATTAAACAATCTATCTATATTTATATTATAGAGTCTATTTTTAGTTTCAACTAATCGCAACCATTTACAATCCTACATGTAATTTTATTTATTAAATTACGTGTAGGATTGTAAATATATTTAAATAGTTCAAAAAACATGATTAGTTGAGATGGTTTTTTATTTATTAAATTAATGATATAGCTTGATATCTTTGAATTATTCAAATGAAATAGTTAATTTTAATATATATTTTTTTATTTTTCCTGTTCAATTTCATTCTTTTTTCTCTTTTCAATACAATTCAAAATCCACATCGGAAGTTTATGAATTTTGACAACAATATAAATAAGTGGGTTGAGAATGATTTTTTATTGAATAAATTGATTGAGTTGGTTTTTAGTCCATTAAATTGTGACAAATCCAATTTTCTTTTCAATTTTTTCATTCAAATAGTTAAATTTTTTTTTTTTAAAAGAAAATTAGTTTAACAAATCATTTAGTTTATTAATTAACTCGCAGGTCAACCTACTCACTAATCTTTTAGAGTATGATTAACTAAGTTGAATTTTCCCAATGAATTTGAGAGACAGACTTTATTAGCTTTTCATATTGTTCAATTAAACAATCTATCTATATTTATATAACGAAGATTGTTTTTCATTTTCAACCAATCACAACCCTTTACAATCTTACGTGTAATTTTATGGAATTGTTTGGTTTTTAATTGGTTAAAAAACATGATTGGTTGAGATGATTTTTTATTTATTAATTTAATGCTATAGCTTGATATATTTCACTTATTCAAATGAAATAGTTAATTTTAATATTTTTAATTGTTTTTTTATTTTTCCTATTCAATTTTATTCTTTTTTCTCTTTTCAATACAATTCAAGATCCCACATCGGAAGTTTATAAAGTTTTTGAAATTTGACAACATTATAAATAAATGGGTTGAGAATGGTTTTTTATTGAATAAATTGATTGAGTTGGTTTTTAGTCCATTAAATTGAGTGACAAATCCAATTTTCTTTTCAATTTTTTCATTTAAATAGTTAAAGTTTTTTTTAAAAAGAAAAAATAGTTTAACGAATCATTTAGTTTATAAATTAACCCACAGGTCAACCTGCTCACTAATCTTTTTCATTAAAAGAGTATAAACTTTTAAAAAATAATTTTTTTATCCAACCATTAGTTTTAGAGTATCATTAACTAAGTTGAAATTTCCCAATGAATTTGAGAGACAGACTTTATTAGGTTTTCAGATGGTTCAATTAAACAATCTATATCTACTTATATTTATATTACAGAGCCTGTTTTTTCATTTTCAACCAATCACAACCCTTTACAATCCTAAGTGTAATTTTATGGAATTGTTTGATTTTTAATTAGTTCAAAAAACATGATTGGTTGAGATGATTTTTTATTTTTAAATTTAATGATATAACACGATATCTTTGACTTATTCAAATGAAATAGTTAATTTTAATATTTTTAATATATTTTTATTTTCCCTATTCAATTATATTATTTTTCTCTTTTCAATACAATTCAAGATCCCACATCGGAAGTTTATGAAGTTTTTGAAATTTGACAACATTATAAATAAATGGGTTGAGAATGATTTTTTATTGAATGAATTGATTGAGTTAGTTTTTAGTCAATTAAATTGAGTGGCAAATCCAATTTTCTTTTCAATTCTTCATTCAAATAGTTAAAGTTTTTTTTAAAGAAAATTAGTTCAACGAATAATTTAGTTTAATAATTAACCAGCAGGTCAACCTATTCACTAATCGTTTTCATTAAAAGAGTAGAAAACTTTTGAAAGATATTTGTTTTATCTAGCCATTAGTTTTTAGAGTATCATTAACTAAGTTGGAATTTTCCCAATGAATTTGAGGGGCAAACTTTATTAGTTTTTCAGATGGTTCAATTAAACAATCTATCTATATTTATATTACAGAGTCTGTTTCCAGTTTCAACCAATCACAACGCTTTACAATCCTATGTGTAATTTTAAGGAATTGTTTGGTTTTTAATTAGTTTAAAAAACATGACTGGTTGATATTTTGCATATAAATACAAAATTCTTATATTGTTTCTTTTTTCTATATAGGTATGTTGAAAAAAAATAAACAACAATATCCGTGTAGAATGTCATTTTTCACTTTTATGCTATTTAATATTTTTTAAACAATTAATTTTGTTTCCGTGCATAGCACAGGTGATTAGGCTAGTGTATATATATATATATATATATATATATATATATATATATATATATATATATATATATATATATTACAGAGCGATTATATACGTATATTTGTATCTATATATTTCTTCAATACTATTTTCTTCGATTTTCACATTTTTTAATTAATTTGCTATTTTTTATTGGTTGAGAATATTTAGGTTAATTAAATTAATTGAAAATTAACTTATCTCAATAAAAATTAAATTAAATAAAAATTAAAGTTGGGAGTACTTATCTTATAAGCCTTTTAACCATTTATTATTTAATAAATTATCTAAACTTGATAAGTGATATGAAATCAAATTTCTTAATATGTTCCATGATAATTTGTTGGTTTGTGATCTCTTTAGAAATTTGATTGTGTTTGAATTAGGATAGTAAATGATAGCAGACTAGGATGATTGAGATATTTAATTTATTGTAATTTAATTCTTTCTAATTTCTAGCTATTCACACACATTCGGTAGAAGATTAGGATGGTTATAATGGTTAATTTTAATTATTTTACAGTAACATGGTTGGTTGAAAAGATTTTAAAAGATTGAACAAACATATATCTAGCCATTTACATAGAGTCCTTTCTTATCTCAATTTTGAATGTCAGTAAATATCTTTTAAAAATTAAATGTGTTATATGACTTGCACTCTACAACGAAATCTAACAAATCAAATAAAGCTGGAAAGGCAAGGTTTTGTTTTGTTTTTTTATTATTATTTCGGTTTCATCTTTCGCAACATCTTCCTTTGTTTTGGCTTTTCTATTCCTTTTCCTTCTAGCATTTTTCTCTCGACACATCACGTTGATGTTTGTATAGGTAGGTTACTTCTATTATCATCCTTCATATTTTCTTTTATTTTTCTCAATTCATACCACTAATACTTTTTTTCTTTCTATATTCTAGTTTATGTGTTGCTGTTTGTAACAGTGCATGAAATGAAACATAAATTCTTGAAGGTTTAGCTTTTTTATTCTCCATTCACTGTTACTTAAATTATTATTAATATGGGTGTTTCATATTTTATTTTATAGATAGCTATTGTGCATCGATGCAGAAATTTTGAGAATTTCCAATCTTATTCTACTTTGAATGTTTTGGACATTGTAGGCGATAGGGATTTTTTTGGATGGCTGATGTAACATCATAAATTGGTCAAATGGATGTGTGCACGTGACTTATTTGTGTAACAAAATCAAGTTGAGACGACATATTCTTGGTCAATTTTAGTCTTTCCCCTCCCATATTCACCAAAAATCTTTTTTTTTTTCCTGAAAATTCACAGGAAACGTTGCTAATTGTTATGAGGGGAGAGCCGAATCGACAGATATGAAGAAATTATGGATGCCACAGGTGGCTGACTTCCTCTTTCAGTTTACATATGAAAACAATTAAACTTGAGTTTCCAAGCAATTTTTTTTCTTTAAATTTTCTTTCAGTTTCATTCCTTGAATTCTTCTAATGTTTAATTTCATATATAAATTGGTTTGAGGAGTGTGTTCAATATTTAGAGGCGCTAACGATAAATTATGGTCCTTTTCCATTATATGAAGGTATTATAATCATTTGACTCTTTTTTTCCATGATACATATTTTCTTATAACTATTTGGTGTTTATAATTGTTTCTTTTCTTTTTTCCACCGGTGCCATTTTCAATAGGAATATTATATCAAAATTAGAGATCAAACAGTTAGACTCAGCTTGGTATAACTAGAGAACTATCAATATTTCATTTTTCTGGTGTATTCTGAGACTTGCTACATCACTTTTACATGAAACTTGGCAATAACACCTGCTTTGCCATGCTCCAAGTTTACCATAGAAAATGACTTTTAACTTTCTTGAGTTATCAATTGGGGCGGTTTATTTTGGTAATCTTAATTTGCGTAATTCTTTCATGATTTTATTTTTGTTCTGCGGACTTTTTGTTTGTTATTTTATTTATACGAATTTATACTATTAAATTATTAATATATTTTTTTTTGTTTTTCACTTCTTAAATTTATAGTGATTGATGAGGTTGTGGTTGAACAATAGAGGTTGTGGGAAGAAACTTTTTGAGGAGATATAGGAGCATCTAGAAAGTAGATGAGGGTTGAAAGAGGTTGAACGTGATTTCAGTGTAAGGGTTCATGGGCGGAAACTCGTTCCAAACACCCATGGATCCTCCCCTGAAGGATCCGCTCATATGAAACAATTCGAAAACAGCAAGAAAAACTTACGTTTTTGGATTCAAGAAGCTACTTCTTGAATGGAGGATGACGTTTCTTGGATCAGATGCTGCTACCAATTGATCTCCCTTTGCGGAAAGTCCCTCTACCGGTATCCATGCGACGATACGGGCAGCGATTGCTAGCTCTTCGTCTTTTCTAATTTTCGGGAATTAGAGAGAAAAGGGAGAGGCTGAGAATATCGAAATCTGATTTCGGTTTTCTTGTTTAATTGCGGCTGAAGCATTAACCTTCTAGGTTTCGGCTAAGAGATGTTATATAGAGTGTGAGAGTTTGTTACTAGAACAACTCCCACCTCTACTCAACTTCTCTCGGCAGTGGGAGTCTCAGAATCCCACGTTCCCTAGACTTTCGCTGGTAGTGGGAGTCCTTATCGGATAATAACTCCCACGTAATCCCAGCTATAGTAAAAATACCAAAATTGCCCCTATCTCTAATTCGAATAATAAACACTTTATTATTTTCAGAAAGACAAATGTCAGATACAATGAACCTAGACACATTCTAGATTCATTGAACTCTGACATGAAGCTCGTTAGCTCTGCCTATGCGTGTGACCCCGTAGGTTCATCTCACAATGGCAATGAAAACACACTTAGTAGTAGTATGTGTTCATCAATCACAAGCGGTCCCTAGCAAGACATTGTGACTACCCAAAGTGAATGAATATACAACGGAACCTAATATCAATCCACTATTTAATCCCTTTGTCTCGCGATATCCTAATTAAGCATAAGACATGGTGGTCAGTCACCCTTATTAAGCTTAATTGTATTTATGCTCGATCTCCGGGTAGATCTGCTTTGACAAATAGCATTTTGATAACCACTTTATCAAATACATTTGAGCACTGGCCATGCATTTAAACAGCTCTTTTCCCTATCGAGGGGCCCATGGATATCTCTCTCAATAATAGAGAGGACAAATTCCTTACAATGTCTCTCACATTCAAGCTATGATAGGACACTACGTCCGATCATCGATCGTATTGATTACTCGTTACAAGTAACGTCCGATCGAGTCAAAAAACGTGGCTCCATTCATACTAGAATCAATGAAGAGATAAGGTCTAAGGATTCTAAAATAGTATTGAGGAAGTAATACTTATGACTTAAGACAATGAAGTATTACTTCTCTGACGGATCACGTCCAATACAATGTATCCCTATATTGCATCTATGATGTGATTTGTATCCATTACACATGATCAGTAAAACAAGATCATCAATCAACAATCATACTAGTTTTATTTCATAGTAATTAAGCATTACATAAAACTAGGGACTTCTAGAATAGTAATTACATAAGCTAATGAGTTTTACTATCAAATCACACATTTGATAATCAAAAGCAAAATTAACTATTCAATTACATGCTCAAAAGATAACAAAACGCACAACATGTGCTAATGGTCCCAGGGCACTACTAACATTCAGCCACTTCAAATAATTTACATTTATTATATTCGTAGTTTGTCAGTAAGTTTCAAACATTTTATACAATATTAGTTCTTTCGTCAATTATAATGATGACAAAAATAACTTTTTTTTTTAAATAAATAACTTGCCAATTAATATGAAAAGGAAAATCCCTCTTTTGTTTCACCAAAACAAAAGTAGAAAAGAAAAATATTCTCATTTGCTAGTATATATACATATTACAGAAGCTCTTACTTTTTGTATCTATATCATATACCACATGTCATTTTTTAGGATTTTATATTTTTAATTAGTTATAAAAAATTTGATTGGTGCAAAAAATTTGAACTAATTTATTTAATTTGGGGGAGGCGGGATTCGAACCCGCAACATGCAGGTTAAATGTTACACCACATTGCCAGCTACTCCAGCAGGTATTTGACAACTATTTTCTTTAATTCTTTTAATGGTGCCTTCAAACCTCTCATCTAATTTCTTGAATTTTCTAAATTTTAATTATTTTACAAAACCATGATTAGTTTAGAAGAATTTAGATTAATTAAATTAATTATTTCCTTAATAAAATTTAAATATCAATTTACTTCCTCAATTATCTCCACAAATATTAAATTATCTCTCTGTAACTTTATTGGTTGAATAACTTTTTTAGATTTCTATGTAAAATTCAGTATATAATTTTCACTTTTGATAAAATGATCACGTTAGTGATTTTCTCAACCCTTTTTTGATTTTTTAATAAATTCTTAATTCTTTAGTCAGTAAAAGATTTTTTGGGATAGATTACTTTTTATAAAACAAATTATTACATTTTTTTAAGTAAAAGAAGTTGGACTCTTATTTATTTTAAGAAAAACAAAAGATAAGTAAGAAACTTTTGTGATGAAGATGATTTGTTTTGAATCTCTAAAAAGATTAATATATGTATACCTAAATAGCATGTTAGTGATATATTAGTTCTCAAAGATTTATGACACTTTTGAAATTTCAACTTGCTATCCGCATATTGAGTACTAATGACTTTTCAAAAATTTAGGATATGATAAGTTTAAATTATTTAAACATTCTATTTATTTGAATCATTGTCACCTAACTTTACAGATTAATTAGTCATTGAGTTGAACTAGAAGTATATTTAATAGTGAAATACAAGTCTTCCCATCTAGCATTATAAGAGCAAGTTCTATCCCATTATCAATGATGGGATACTCGACGCCTTAAAGGGCTCCGGTATGCAAAATCATTTATTCCTTTTATTGAAGGATTTTTTAAATATCGAGTTGCATTTATTTTCAATCCAATTGTGTTTAATTTGTATTCAATTATGTAGTCTTAGAAAATTATGAATGAATATGTGTTCTATTTGTTTGTTCAACTTGCAATTGATATTGATGTTAAACAATCATTTGTTTTCTTTATTCCTCTTTCATCAACAATATTTGAGGAATATTGTTCCCCCCTTCAAAATAGATCATGCTTTAAATGAGATGTTCTCATCCATATTGATATTGTTTTGTTTCTAAATTTTCCATATTGCAGGTTTATATTTCATTAAATTCTTTCTATTTCATGGGGAGTTTGCATGGTTAATTTGTAAGTTTCTTTTTTTTCTTCCATCTTTCAATTTTTTTTGTTTCCGAAAAGGATGTAAGCTAATTGCTCACAAATAAAAGCAATCTTTTGATTTCCTTTTCTTAGCTCAATGACAATCTTTTTGTTTAAATTTGTATTTATATATCTATTTATTTATTTATATTTGGGTAAGATATTTCAAGTAGTTGATCATTTCTCTACATGCGGTTTACAACTGTGGTTTGGCGAACACGTGTTGACCACCACTCAAAATTCGACACGTGAACATAGAAAATATTTTTTCCTTATGGGTTCACTATTTCTTTTAGGTTATAGATTTTTTAATTAAAAAATTGACACATGCCAAATTTTTATTGATAGTACATGTATGAGTACACAAGTTGGGGATACAAGATTCATAACCAATTTATCCCAATGATCAAGATGTCCTCTCGAGATTCTGAGAAGATATGGAAAAATTGAACCGAATTCATATAATACTTTTCGTGAATAATCTAAATCATTCTTCATTTGAGAATATGTGTTTATGTTTATGGGTTATGGGAATCACCTCCCTCCCTCCTCTCTTCTCGACTATGCTTCAATTTGTGGCTTCTGACAATGATATTGTAGATTAGCTTGACTTGTTAATGAAATGACCCTGGAAGCGGATTTTTTTATTTTCCGGCTAATAGTGATTGAGTGAACTTCAATTGCAACTCTCATTACTTTTAGTTTCTTGGATTGCAAATTCATGAGCATATATATATATATATATATATATATATATATATATATATATATATATATATGCAAAAGCATGTTACTGAATCATTTGACTGATCCGTATATTCTAAGAATAGAAGTTGAATAAAATATATATGTAATAACATCCTATGAATTGAAAAAATCATTGTACCTTTTCAATCAAGATTAAATGGTCATCAGACTCTTATTGTTCTTGTACGTTGTAAGGCTTCCATAACCTGATTCTTATTCTGTTTTGAGAAGCCACTATGAAATATCATATAAACATATGATTAAATCTGAGCTAAATATGAAAGCAAGAACATGGTTGTATAGAAATTTAACAACCTGAAGCAGATTACATACGCACATCATAACATGGTATATGAATGGTATTCTGGATGACAATTAATGTAGTTATGCAATAGCCTCCATCTATCATTTGATTGTATTCTATGTAAGACTATGGTAATTTTTTTTTTTTAAGCTGTAATGTCAATGGATGAAAATTTATGCATGATGCGTGCGTGGGGAAAATTGCTTAGATGTTGCCGCAATACTCAATCAATAAATAAGAATAAAAAAATACATACCTCAGCGGCTTTGATCGTACTTTATTCATGGATTGTTTCTTGAAACGAAAGGATTCGACATCGACTGCTCCTCCCCTCCCTACTTGTTCTTGGATTGCCGTTCTACACACATATTTTCTCGATTCTTTCTTCTTCTGTAAACAAAACATAATGAAGATTTTGTAGAAAATTACTCAATTTTTAAAAGAAAATAAAAAAATCAGACTATATACCTTGACTTTTGTTTTGCAAACAACATTTTTCTTGGAGGTTCCCATTTTTCTGTAAACAGAAAATTCATAGGATTTGAGCTTTGGGAAAGGAAGATAGAAGTAGCTATAACTCTTTTATCTTTCTTCTAGCAAATTTTTTAATTTTTGTCTATCAGTTTTATCATAACTCGTGAATTGTGAAGATTATAGAAATGAGTGATTTTTTATAATGGAATTTTGCTGGTCATTCATATTCCTTTGTTTTGTTTTTGATGGAAAACTCTTCACATTCTCTATTTAGACTTTTTCAGTTTTATAGATGAGAATTGAAGAGTCTTAAAATTCATTCATTAAAGAAAAAACAATGAACTTCTTCATTAAAGAAGAAAACCATTGAACATCTTCATTCAAAAAACCCATTCAACTTCTTCATTAAAAAAAAAAAAACCATTGAACTTCTTCATTTAAAAAAAAAAAAAAAAACCATTAAAACTTCTTCATTAAAAAAAAAATTCAACTTTTTGTTTTCTACATGAATATCTCAAAGCATTTAGACGTATTATAGCTATCTACTTTATGGAATACATTTAATTTTCATGTATATGGAATTTTAAAAGTTTCTTAAATTCAATTCATTTATGTTACATATTTTTTCTATAATCTATAATTAAACATAATTTATAGTATCATTTATGAGCTAAACTATTTATCGTCTAACATTGGCATTGATCTACTTTAATACATTTAATTGCCAGAATAGAGAATTGTAAGAGTTTCTTAAATTCAATTCATTTATGTTACATATTTTTTTATATAATCTATAAATATGTAACTTTAGAATGAAGATGAAGATTATATTTCATGAAACACTATTTTTAGAAGAAAATTAATGACAAAGTTGCCACATGGAAGCTTATCATTGGACCACATCTCATAATATGTCACATGTCACGTCATGAAACTTCTACCTCAACTTGGCCTAACTTTATATATTATAGATTTGTATGGTGTCGGTGTCCCATCGGCGATGAGCCGCTGCCAGGTCACCTTCAGGTTACGAGGTGTGACACAACCGTTGTTGACTTGTTTTTTATAGCGCAAGATGTAGTTGGCTATCCAAATTGGAAGCATGATTTGTTTCAAATGTTGCAGCATAAGATGGATCTATCCCTGCCTTTCTATTACATTAAGGCCCATCTGGGATTATTTTGCAGGATGAAAATGGAACAGTCAACTGCCAGATTGGTGGAAGTAAAAGCTTGACGACGATTATAACGCGGAGTTTGCAGGTCGGTCCCGCCAAGGGCCATGAGTTCCTTGATCAAGAATTATTTGGGATTTCAAAACTTCTGAACAATTCAAGACTTAGTGCGCCTAAAAATGGCTCACAATTTTAGTAGTACTTTCCTTTCCATAATAAAGTAATTTGCAGACTTCATGATTTTAATCATGGTAGTATTATGTTTTATTTCATATTTTAAATTAGGATTTATTTTAAGTTTTCATGTAATAAATCAATGGGGACGACCGTCTCAAAATTGGACAAGCATTACTCAAGGTAGAGATTTGCTGCAATGGTTTCGAATGGAGGATCGGGAGCAGACGTTCTATTCGTGTATGGCGTGATCAATGACTAACCATCCAACGTAGTTTTCAGCTGATCTCCCCTCCTAATTTTATGTGTTTTGAAAGTTTGCAGACAAAAATTATGGCAATTGTGGAAGACTTCTGTCACACCCTGTCTCCAGAGTGATGACATGGCAGTGCCCCATTGGTTAATGAAACACCTAAGCCACAGTCAGAGATTACTAATTAAGGCAGTTCACTTATGAAATTCATAAATATTAATAAAAACACTAGCGGAAGCATTATTCTAAAAATGAAATATTTCTAAGTTATTAAATCTGAAGGAACCTACAAGTTCCAAAATAAATAACTATGAAATGAAATAACACGTGTGAACTAATCCAGTTAGGATCACTCTTCGTAGCCCCCTTTCCAAGCATCAACATCATCATCATATTGCTCATCATCACCTGCACAGTAAGCGGATGGACTGAGCTCCGATGCTCAGTAGGGACCTAAAACAGTAATAACAATAGCAATATATAATAGAACAGATACAACATAATCAGATACAGATAATGCAGATGCCAGTTTCCCAAAATACCCCTATGGAAGTATATGCAAATGACTCAATCCAAGTCTCGCAAGACTCAGAACTCAGTGCAGGACAGTACAGAACAGATCATAACAAAATAGAGAGTTCATAACAGAACAGTTGACTGCACAGCTGCGATTTTTAGAAAAATGAGTTTTAAACTTGTGCAAAAGTGCACCAAAACACTACCCAAACCTACATGTGACCAAATAGACTCCAATAAACAGCAATTAAAGACCAAAACAAGAACGGACACATATAATACAACAATTAAGCAATTAACAACATTCTTCGCACCTAAACGATTCCATAACCGAGTGTATGACAAGCACCACGCGTTGCCCATCCGATACATCCAATCACATACTTGTCTTAGATACTTAGAACATCGCTAAGGCTATGACATAACAATCCCACCACATGAGCTCAGTTATTTATTCACTACTACTCAGCAATAACGGTAGTGGTCCCAGTTATAAACCAAACTAGGACGGTTCAGTAAAACTCGTGGGTTCGGGTTGCCCCCCAAACGACGGGGCACAGATTTTAAGGTTCAATCCATTACATTGTCTCATCATCCCCTCATTAGAGACTCCACAAAACCACTACCATATCTAATGATTGGTCCCACTAGATGAAGACCCAGTATAGAATAGAGCAGAAGACCTCTCGAGGTCATATATCAGAACAGAGCAGAGCAGAAGTCGGACGGAACCTGCTAACTAGTGATCCTAAACAAGAGCTTAATAGGGGGCGACGACTCGGTCGACCAAACCAAATAGGACTGAAACAATGACACTAATTAAGACGGCTCAATTAAGACTCAAATAAGGCAGGCATTTACAGAAAGGACTCCATAGTCCACAGAACAGTACATATACAGTGTATAGATAGTTTATAAGATTTTAGTAATTAATTTAAACAATTGAAATCAAACAGGCATGCTCAAATCAACCAATAATTTCGTAATTCAAATTAAACAATAAGATATTAGATAATCCAAGAATTAATTACCGAGTAGTTTATGCCATTGAATATCCCCAAATACAGTAAATCATGCCAGAATAGAAATTAACAGTAATCAGGATTCAAAACAGAAATAATAATCGAAAGCGAGGTCCCTACCTCTTACGAAAGCGATAAGACACAGAAATTCGAAATCAGTCCTGGTAGCTCACTCCGGGGGCGATAACTTTCTGTTGGAACCTCCCATTCACAATCCGTCTGCGCTCACTCGAAGGTCTTTCAATTCTCTTTAATATCGATATACTGTGGGTCGAAAAAGAAGGTCTATAGCCCCCTCAATCATCCCGTCAAAGTTCTGGACAGAATAGCTAATGGCTCAAAAAAAACTCTTATTGACTTGTTTCTTGTACGCTGCTACACGCAGCTGCTGCCGCTGCCCCCTTCTTCTTGTTTTCTGATTGCGCTCCCAATGAGAGAATCCCACTTTGATGATTCCCCTTTTGGTTGTCTCTGCGCAACCCCAAACGCAGCAAAACCCTTTTTTTTTCTTTTGTGTTCTTGCGGCTCCCCCGAGAACGCCTCACCCCACACACACGTTTTGCTTCTATATTCTTTTTTTTTTTCATTCCAATCCCCATGATCCCAGTAGCCACGAAATCCCACGATTTCTCCTTTTTCTTATTTTCTTATTTTATTCAATTCTTATTCCAATCAATTATCTAATTGAATTAAATATCTAAGGTGAATCACAATTAATTCCCTCAACTACGTTACGCGTGCGGAATGACCACCCTCAATAAAATGTTCACAAAAATAACACGTAACATGTTGTACAAATAAGTAGGCACGTAATCACATAATTACACTAAATAAATCACGCATACACAGTTAATCGTGAAAAATTAATTACACATAAAAAATCACGTAAGCAAAAGTTACGGGTATTACAACCTCTGGTTTGAACATGACCCCGATTTTTCTTTTTTGGTTATAGAGTCTGTTTGTAAATGTATAGTAATACGTATCTCAGGGAATATGTCTTTTAGAATTTTATATGCCCAAAAGTCATGTAATAATGTCTGGCTCACTTGTTGTCTGGACATCTTTTGAGGCTTGATGCCTCATTTAAAAGGTATGAGATCCTTAAAAATTCCACCTCCCTCATGTAATTTCTAATATCAATTAATAATACTACCTTTTCCTTCAGATCATGGTAGTCATTCCCCCCTAAAAGGATAAGATTGTTAATTTTAAATGATTATACAATAACTTTCTTTGTTAGAAAATAAAAAGCTCTTATGATCTTAAAATAAATCTATTCTTCCAGTTTCTTCACACCTCTCTTGTATATATATTTCATGTTATTTACCCCCAATTATGATTATTGTTTTGTCAATTCCGTTATTTCTTAATGCTTCAGAATGTATTTGTGTTTTTATTCCTCAACAGAGCAATTGTCTAATTGCCTCATTTTAATAAAAAAGTTTCTAAAATTTTTCATTTACTCATTTGGTATTGACATTTCATGCATGATTAAGATATCTAACAATACTTTCATAAGAATTTCAGCGATGCCGACACCAGCAATCTGAGTTAATGAATATTCTTGGAAGAGATTAGTATTGTTACGTAGGTGTGGACTGATGTTTTACTTGGGTGCTGCAATGGAATTATTTACCAATTTACTTGAGGTTTCATTTGGAAACACAATTTTAAACAAGAAGAATATGCATATTGTAGGGGTTTCGAATACTTCAAACGTCTCAATGTTACTGACACTCATGGACTGACATTTTTTAATACTCCCGCTACACAAGTGCTAATTTTACTACTAACAAATGTATAATGAAAAAGTCACAAAACTCTGATTATGTTATTATTACGATTTATTATACGCAGTGGCGGAGCCAGGAATTTTTCTTTGGGGTCACAATTAACATTTACAAAATACATTCATAAAAGCATATAAATATTGGCGGGGCAAAATTTTTTTTTTGATGAAATCTTATAGACTAGAGTTATTTACATTTTGTTCACCATTTTCACTATACTGATCAGTGCTTCATAAACCTCCATGTCCTCTAGCTTCATATTGTGCACTTTTTATTGTGAATTTTTTATAGTTTACAAGAGAGCCCATTGTGAAATTTTTATTAGTAATTTTATTTTTTAGTCTCTTACACTTAAGTTTGTTACCATTTTAACCAAAATTGTTAAAATATAAGTGGTGTCATTCCTATAATTCACAAACTAAATAATTTAATTTTAAATCGTAAAGTGATTCAAAATGGGTACAATAAACAATGTTTACGAGACGAGGTGTTACAAAAACAAAACTAAAACTAAAAAAATAAATAATTTAATTTTAAATTGTAAAGTGATTCAAAATGGGTACAATAAACAATATTCACAAGACGAGGTGTTACAAATCCGGATCCAAAGGTCCGAATTCGAAACCCGACATGACCGTATCCTCGAAGTAAACTCCAAGAATACTAGGTCCTTACATTCAGAGAATCTATAACGCAACGATAATTAATTTAACCATAAATAATAATATCCATAAAACCTTGTAGTACTTTCTTAGGAATTAAATAACGAATAAAATCCAAACATCAATGTTACTCAAGTTTAACTATTTTATTCGGAAATTAAATAAAACAATACTAAAAGATGTCTCTAGATTCCTCTACTCCCAGCCCTCCTCGTATGGACTATCGTACCCTTCTGATTCGTGGTCTGAAAAAAAAAAACAACATATAAGGGGTGAGATATAACTTAGTAAGTATAGAAACACCTCCCGGGAAAATCCGGTTACATATGTATAGTTTTAAAAAAACGGACAGATATATTTTAAACATAATCCTTTGTAAGAAAAGCACTTTCGGAAACTTTCAGAAGTTCAGACAGATACATTATATGTTAGCAGTTGCAGAACAGAACAGAATATACAGAGTGATACTTTGACCGGGGATCATAGGTTTACCGAAACAGAAACAGAAACAGAAACAGAAACTGATATATCAGTCCTAGATTTATTCCCTCTAGGAATGGGTCAGTACAGAGTCCTAGCTTCTACCCCTAGGTGGGTCAGTACAGACAGTATTCCTAGTCATCCCGCAAAGTATCAAATAATTTTCAGAATTTTCAGTATTATATGTTTCTAAAACACAATTTTTTTGTAGCAGATTATTTCTAAGAAAACCAACATTATTTTCTGTCATGAATCTCTTCTACAGTGTAAAGATTTAACAGAATTACACTAAGTAGCAAAAGTAAAGGAACAATTAAATCACGCCGCAATGGAAACGGTACACTGTACCATCATGAGTTAACAAGAAATAACATTCTCACTATATTTATTGTAGTATGATCAGTATTTCAAAGAAGTAGACAACAAGAATGGTTATCTCATGAGCTTCAAGCAATTAAGAAAGAAATGGAAACCCACTGGACATGTACAGTACTGATATATTGAGTAAAGGAAGACCAAATATTGCCAATCAAAACCGTACAAGAAGCCCACTTTTCTTAAGAGTCGAACAGAGAGAAACAAACATTAGAT
Organism: Vinca minor; assembly: GCA_026122235.1. NCBI lineage: Eukaryota > Viridiplantae > Streptophyta > Magnoliopsida > Gentianales > Apocynaceae > Vinca > Vinca minor. The sequence goes on from JAOCZM010000195.1 coordinate 141,232, forward strand.
AAGATCAATCCACAAGAATGTTTGATCAAATGTGCTGGATAATGAAAGAATGATTTTAATATAAAGAAGAAAACAAAACTCAGTAGGCTCCACAAAAAGAAAAGAAAACGCCTAAAATCGTTCCAGAGGGCTTTTGAACAAATTCATGAAAAGGTAAATTGGTATATTCTGGCCGGCAAAAATTCAAGACGGATCACAGTAACACTGAGCGGAAATAAATTGAGCTTGAATGGACTAACCAAACTATTAAATTTTTATATAACAAAACAACAGCCTTATGAACACGAATCAGTGGATACGTACAGAAATCAAAAGTATACTCGGAAATTCCCAATTTTTTTACATCAAAATATAATTTTTTAATAAAAACGAAGGGATTCTATACTTACCGTAATCGATCCTTAAACGTTTGAGATCACCGAATCTTCTACCAAAGGTCCTAACAAAATAAATTAAACTCCATCAATCGAGAAATCCTACACTAATAATTTACTACGAATCGAGACTATCCTTACCTTCGATACGCGTTTCTGACACCGGAGTCTCCTCAATTTCTGCCTCAGAAATTTTGTCTGCAACCGTGGAAAAAGAACGTAGAATGAATGACGGCAACCCTAAGAGATGAACATATATATAGGGATAGTAGTTGCCCTCCTAGTCCTTAACTATTTAATAATTGCAAAATTAACCCTTTTATACAAGACTAAAAAAATTAACCTAATCCTAATTATGGGCTGGGCCTTACAAAGAATCTACATCCACTACCTTGAGACTAACCCAAGGATTTCAACAACACGCTAACTTCACTTTACAACTAAATGAAGGTGGGATCAAACATATATTTCACAAGTGGCTAACTCAAAGAGTTTTTACAACAACCACTTTAACAAGCTCACAAAGAGCACAACTCACAAAGAAAGCATCTCACTAAGAGATTTCTAACTCACAAAGAGAAGAGGGAAAGATATAACAAAATATATGACACTTTATGTGATGGATTGTTACAAGTGTATAGCACAAATATTCTAAGCTCAAAAGATTTTGATCATTCTTGTTTAGCACTTGAATTTATATTAAGTGTGAATTGAATGCTTGTATAAAAGAATGGAACTTGAATACACTTAATAGCTTGGTTGGTTTGCAATAAATCAGCATCTACTATATATAGAGGGTTCAAAATCGAGCTGCATTTAATGCATTAACAGCTAGTATCTACCACCAAATGGGACACTCCGGTCGATCGACATGGGTGTCATGTCGTCCAGGGTTCGTCCGAACTTATATTGGCGGTCTACTAGATACATGCAGTCGATTAGAGATAAATCTCGATCGCCCGAAATAGTATCAAATTCGACCGGAAAAACTGGTCGTTGGAGTTCAAGAGCATCCAAAGTAACTAGTAGAACTCCACACTTTGGTCGACCTAACCACACAGGTTGGTCGACAGACCTTCATCAGGTCGCCTGAGATCATGCCTAGGTCGACCTAGGTGAAGGTCAAAAGTGGACACAAGGCATTCTATATGAAAACGTTTTCGTGCATGCATGGCAAGTGTGAGCATATACTTTGAGCTTTAGAATCTAGGGTTTACAAGATATAGAAATTATAATCTTCCCTAGTATATACCGAAGTCTTCAATCTTTCTTCATGTAATGGCATCTCTTGAATCTTTAATGTGTAAGGACTGCATATGACTTGTTGGTACAACTTGAAGGACTTAGTATTTCCTTGATATCTATCGCATTAGCAAATATAACGTTAAACCCCATCAACGGTTTGTCGTTCATCAAAATAGAGAAACTAACCCTTAGGGCTGACAATCTCCCCATTTTTTATAATGACAAACTTTGATGTAATGTGATGGGGTATAAATATGAAGAAAAAGGAAATATGACATTTGAATGATCAAATATAAGCACAAGGTCATCCATCACCTTTTAAGAGTTCAAAAATCAATTAACCTTAGCGAAAAATAGAGATTCACTTAATGAATTCTGCCCTTGAGATTGTGCCCATGTTATAAGGAAAAAAAATTGAAAGATAGATGAGAAAGAGTTCATAGTGTTGTCTGAGCATGTTCATCCGGTTGACCGCAATTCTTGGTTAGGTCAACTGAGCTTCTGCGGGCGACCTAAGCTATCCATGTGGTCTACCGGAATTTAGGCAGAATACAAGCTAAACATGCAAAGTTAGTTCCAAGGAATTTTCAAATGTCACCAACATAAATCACGGCATATATTTATGCCAACAGAGCAGTTGAGCTCACAAGTGAAGCAATATATGATCATAAGGTTAAAGAGCATGCTTAACACTTGAAGATTCAACCAAAATAACCCCATGCTATAAAATCTAGCAAATATACCACGGTAAGCACATTACATGACCTTGTATGACTATCATGTTTAGGCTGCATGAGTGGCTTAGTCAATGGATCGGCAATGTTGTCGTATGTATGAACTTTGCAAATTTTAACGTCTCCTCTATCAATGATCTCTCTAATAAGATGGAAACGCCTGAGAATGTGCTTGGATCGTTGGTGAGATCTAGGTTCCTTAGCTTGTGAAATGGCGCCAGTACTATCACAATAGAGGTCCACTGAGTTCACAATGCTAGGGACGACACCTAATTCTGAAGGGATTCATGGGCGGAAACTCGTTCCAAACACCCATGGATCCTCCCCTGAAGGATCCGCTCATACAAAACGAATCGAAAAACAGCAAGAAAAACATACGTTTTGGATTCAAGAAACTACTTCTTGAATGGAGGATGACGTTTCTTGGATCGGATGCTGCTACCGATTGATCTCCCGTTGCGGAAAGTCCCTCTACCGGTATCCACGCGATCGAAAACGGGCAGCGATTGCTAGCTCTTCGCTTTTCCGAGATTCGGGAATTAGAGAGAAAAGGGAGGGGCAGAAACTCATTCTCGGATATCAAGGTATTTCGAGCTGAAAAGCATTAGTTGTCTAGGGGTTTCGGCAAGAGATCTTTATATAGGGTATGAGAGTTTGTTCCCGGAACTAACTCTCACGTCCCTCAACTTCTCTCGGCAATGGGAGTCCTCAACTCCCACGTCCCTCTAGACCTGGCTGGTAGTGGGAGTCTTTATCGGATAATAACTCCCACGTAATTCCAGCTTTATACCGAAAATACCCCCTTATCTCTAATTCGAATAATAACACTTTATTATTCTCGGAAAAGTGAATGTCGATACAATGAACCTAGACACATTCTAGATTCATTGAATCTGGACATGAAGCTCGATTAGCTTCGTCTATGCGTGTGACCTCAGTAGGGTTCATATCACAATGGCAATGAAAACACACTTAGTAGTAGTGTGAGTTCATAAATCACAAGCGGCCCCCTAGCAGGGACATTGTGACTACCCAAAGTGAATGAATATACAACGGAACCTAATATCAATCTACTATTTAATCCCTTTGTCTCCCGATATCCTAATTAAGCATAAGGCATGGTAGTCGTCACCACTTATTAAGCTTAATTATATTTACGCTCGATCTCCGGGTAGATCTGCTTTTGACAAATAGCATTTGATAACCACTTTATCAAAAACATTTGAGCACGACCATGCATTTAAACAGCCTTTCCCTATCGAGGGGCTCTATGGATATCTCTCTCTAATAATAGAGAGGACAAATTCCTTACAATGTCTCTCACATTCAAGCTATGATAGGACACTACATCTCGATCATCCAGTCGTATTGATTACTCGTTAAAAGTAACGCTCGACCGAAAGTCAAAACGTGGCTCCATTCATACTAGAATCAATGAAGACATAAGGTCTAAGGATACTAAAATAGTATTGAGAAGTAATACTTATGACTTAAGACCATGAAGTATTACTTCTCTGACGGATAACGTCCAATAGAATGTATCCCTATATATTGCATCTATGATGTGATTTGTATCCATTACACATGATCAGTAAAACAAGATCATCAATCAACAATCATACTAGTTTTATTTCATAGTAATTAAGCGTTACATAAAACTAGGGACTTCTAGAATAGTAATTACATAAGCTAATGAGTTTTACTATCAAATCACACATTTGATAATCAAAAGCAAAATTAACTATTCAATTACATGCTCAAAAGATAATAAAACGCACAACATGTGCTAATGGTCCTAGGGCACTACTAAAAATTCCCACTTGCCCTAGGTCCAATCATACACGATCCTCAATCCCATTGACCTAGTATGACTCTCATGTTTAGGCCGTGAGAGTGGCTTGGTCAATGGATCCGCAATGTTGTCGCCTCAGTATGAACTTTGCAAATACTAACGCCTCCTCTGCCGATGATCTCTCTAATCGGATGGAAACGCTCGAGAATGTGTTTGGATCGCTGGTGAGATCTAGGCTCCTTAGCTTGTGAAATGGCACCCAGATACTATCACAATAAAGGTCCACCGGGTTCACAATGCTAGGGACAACACCTAATTCATCAACAAACTTACCCGATCCAAACAAACTTCTTTAGCTGCTTCAGAGGCAGACTAGATACTCGAACTACATTGTAGAGTCGGCCACGGTTTCTTGCTTTGAGCTCTTCCAGCTCACAAGACCTCCATTCAAACAAAACACAAAACCAGATTGCGATCTATAATCGTCTCACGCTCGGGCTCGGGAAGCTTGCGTCTGTGTAACCATTTACAACTGCACTCCCTTCCCGACCTTCGTAAACTAAGAACATATCTTTAGTCCTTCTCAAGTACTTAAGAATGCTCTTGATCTGCAGTCCAATGTGACTCACCCGTGGTCGATTGATATCTCGCTAGTCATACTTAAAGCAAATGAGACATCCCAGGGCGAGTACATATCATGGCGTACATAATAGACCCAATGGCCGAAGCATATGGGATCTTACTCATGCGCTCTTGGTCCTCCCTTGTGGAAGGTCCTCGAGTTCTCGCTGAGTTTAACGCCATGTGACTTGGGCAAGAATCCCTTTTTGGAGTCTTGCAAATCGAACTGCTTTCAGATTCCCTTGTCAATGTATCCACTATGGCTCAGAGCCAATCATTTTGTTAGATCTATCTCTATAGATTCTTATACCCAAAATGTATGTGGCCTCGCTTAAGTCTTTCATGGAAAAGCACTTCCCCAACCAAGCTTTTACGCTTTGTAATGTGGGGATGTCATTTCCAATCGATAAGATGTCGTCCACATAAAGCACAAGGAACACTACTCGCATTATTAGTTACTTTCTTATAAACACAAGGGCTGCGTCTTCGCTTTTTGATGAAACCGAATTCTTTAATACGTTCATCAAAGCGACGATTCGACTTCGAGATGCTTGCTTCAGTCCCATAAATGGACCTTTAAAGCTTACACACTTTGCTAGGATTTGTTGGATCAACAAACCCCTCGAGGTTGTGTCATATACACATCCTCGAGAAGGTTTCCATTAAGAAACGCAGTCTTAACATCCATTTGCCATATCTCATAGTCATAATATGCGGCTATGGCAAGTAAAATCCTAATTGACTTTATCATCACGACGAGGGAAAGGTTTCGTCATAGTCAATACCATGAACTTGTCTATAACCTTTGACTACTAGTCGCGATTTAAAAGTGTGTACATTACCATCCATGTCGGTCTTCTTTTTATAACACCATTTGTTATCAATGACCTTGCACCATTCGGGTGGGTCAACCAAAGTCCATACTTGGTTGTCGTACATGGATTGCATCTCGGACTTCATAGCTTCTAGCCACTTATCGACTCGAACTACGAATTGCCTCTTTTGTAGGTAGTGGGTTCATCTTGATCAATCAGTTCAACTTTGATGATCATCGATCCGACGAAATCCATATCTCTCAGTCTGTTGATGTACCCGACTCGACCTTTTGGGCCTTGTGTCAATGATTGAAGCTCAGTGTCAGCACGTGAGCTTGCTTGAACTTCCAAAGTTGGTTCAGATGTTGTTTGGGGATCTTGAATTTCCTCAAGATGGATCTTACTCCCACTATCCTCTTTAGAAATAAATTCCCTTTCAAGGAATAAACCATTACGAGCAACAAACACTTTGTTCTCTGATGGAAGATAGAAGTAATATCCTTTAGTTTCTTTAGGATATCCCACAAACAAACACTTGTCAGATTTAGGGGCGAGTTTATCAGATAACAAGCGTTTTACATACGCCTCGCATCCCCAAATTTTGAGAAAAGACAAGCTAGGTCGTTTCCCGATCCCATATCTCATATGGAGTTTTTCGAACCGCTTTAGAAGGAACTCTATTTAATATAAATGCAGCAGTTTCTAGGGCGTAGCCCCAAAAGGAAATTGGAAGACTTGTTTGACTCATCATAGATCGAACAATATCTAATAAGGTGCGATTCCTCCGTTCTGACACACCATTCCATTGCGGTGTGCTAGGAGGAGTTAATTGTGAAACAATTCCACAACCACTAAGATGTTCGTCAAACTCTTGGTTAAGGTATTCGCCACCTCAATCTGATCGAAGTATCTTAATACTTTTACCAAGTTGATTTTGTACTTCATTTTGAAATTCTTTGAATCTTCCAAAAGACTCTGATTTATGTTTCATTAGATAGACGTAGCCATATCTACTCGAAATCATCCGTGAATGTGATGAAAGTATCGAAACCCTCCTCTAGCACTTGTGTTCATTGGTCCACAAACATCTGTATGTATGAGGCCCAACAAATCGGAAGCTCTCTCACTTTGTCCAGTAAAGGGAGCTTTAGTCATTTTGCCCAACAAGCAAGATTCACACGTCTCATAAGACTCTAAGTCAAATGATGTTAAAATTCCATATGTATGGAGTTTTGATATGCGTTTCTCGTTTATGTGGCCCAAACGACAATGCCAAAAGTAGGTTTGGTTTAAGTCATTTGATTTAAACCTTTTAGTATTAATGTTATAGATGGGCCTTTTAATGGAATCATCGAGGTTAAGAATATAAAGCCTATTCATCAAAGAGGCATCTCCATAAAAGATACGATCTTTATGAATGGTGCAGATCTTATTCAAAATATTAATTTCAAAACCTTCAATATCCAAACAAGAAACTGAAATAATATTCCTACTCAAAGTTGGAACATACAAACAATTATCCAGTTCTATAATAAGGCCACTTGGCAAAACTAAATTAAATGTCCCAGTAGCTACATCAGCAACTCTCGTTCCGTTGGCTACTCTGAGGTCCACTTCTCCTTTTGCGCTGATCTACTCCTTTTGAACCCCCTGCACATTTGCACAAATGTGAGATCCACAACCAAAGTATCTAATACCCATGAAGTAGGAGCAGACATGTTAATTTCTATAACATAAATACTGGAGAGACAAATCAAACTGGTTTTCTCCTTTTTTCTTTTCTTCCGTGTAGAGTTTGCGATTGCATTTCCAATGGCCTGGTTTGCCACAATGGAAGCAAACCCCTTCCTTTGGTGCCTTGGCTTTGGGCTTGGGCTTTTCGTTGCCTTTGCCTTTGCCTTTCTTGGCCATGGGCTTTCCCTTGCCTTTCTTCTTGAAATTCCCTTTTTGAACCATTAAGACTTCAAGGGTTTTCTTAATGTTCAGTTCAGCCTGCTTGGGCATCCCGTGTATTTCATGTATGGTCTTCTCCATGGCATGCATGTTGAAGTTCATAACGAATTGGTCATACTCCGGTGGGAGTGAGCCCAAGATCATATCTGTGGCCATGTCATGACTTACGGGAGCCCCAAGTTTGTCAAGTTGGTCAAAATAGCCCTTCATCTTCGGGAACATGTGCACTTACAGAGGTGCAGGGGGCCATTTTGCAACTATTTAACGCCTTAGTTGTGAAGAATCTTTCATGACGAGCTTGCTCTTGGAACATTTCCTTGAGCTGGCCCATCATCCGGAAAGCCTCAACTCCTTCAAACCGCTTTTTGAAGGTCGATGCTCATTGTGACTAACATGAGACAAGTCACATCGTTAGAGTCATCGAAATGCTTCTTCCAAGCACCTCTTTCAGCTCTAGAGGCGTTGTTTGCGAGTTGTTCAGGGAATGTCCGTTTCAAGAACGTCATGACTTTCTTTCCCGCTTAAGGACAATCTTTAAGTTGCGGGCCCAATCAAGGAAATTGGTCCCGCTTAGTTTTTCCTTCTCAAGGACGGATCGCAATGAATTGTGTGATGTATTGGTTGCCATTATCTACATTAAGTTAATTGCAAAGTTATTAGTTTTTGAGCAAAAACATTTTCCACAATTTCAACACTTGATAATAGTGGGGAAAAACATTTTACAATAGTTATAGGAAAGCTTTGGCTTAACACCCACAATTAAAGTAAAATCATCTAATGGGAATGACATCTATATGTCCCGGCTATTTCCCAATTTATGCCCTAGGCCCAAAACTATTTTGATGGCCTAGTTAAGTCGAACCACGTCTAAGCATATGGAAATCACTATTTTCCCATCTCCTCTTGCCTAGATAACCACTTATCCGTTGCTTTGGCAAGCAGACATAATGATGATCCAAGCTCATGGAGTGCTTAGGATATGGTAGGCATTTTAAGACTTAATTAAAACGTTCGGTTTGAATAAGACTTTAAAACGCATAATACAATTATACAAGCATCTCATGCGATATATAAAGCATAAAAATAAACGTGAGATAGCATGGCCTAATACTATCATGACTCCCACGAACCTTGTGGGAGCCAAGGGTCAATCTAAGTCAATATCCATCTCATGGATAAAGTCTTCGATCCAGCAGCCTCCAGCCTTGTTACATATTTGCATGGGCATACCCAGCCTTCAATGTACAGCAGTAAAGCTAATCTAATAAAGCGATTACAATTTTACAACATTGAAAACGGCTCGCAGGCCGTATTATAAAATTACAACCCAAACATGTAAAACAAGAGGTATAATAGGCCATGCTATTCACCATGCTAATATCACATAAAACATGACATAAATAATTCGCGGATATAAATTGAAAGTCTTAAGTCTGCGTAACGACGAATCGGGGCGACGCAGACAGCGGTCAAGGGGGCAGCGGCCCCCTTGCGGGGTTTTCCAGGGGCAGCGCCCCTGGAAGTAAAATCTGATTCTACATCAGCTCATCGAATGAGTTTTTCTATCCCGGTTTACCCCTCAACTGCCTTACTTACATAGTCATATTATGCATTGGTTAATCAAATTAACGGCAGGAGATATACAAACAGTTTATGCGTAATTAACCGAATTAATCCAATTAAGCGATAACATAAACCGTTTATGCGGTATAATCGAATTAAAGACAGATTCATAAACAGTTTATGCGGTTTATTCATATTATTGACAGAATCATAAACAGTTTATGCGGTATAATCAAATTATTGACAAATGATTAATCAGTTCATGCAATATTAATGAGATTAAAATACACATAACAGATTAACCGAAAACAGTTTATGCAAATATCATAATCACAGAAAGATATGATAGGCAGTCAAAGAAACAATCTTTTCTGTTTTCACAAACACACATACCAAATCGAATTTGATATATGTTAAGATGTGATTAACAATATCGAATTCGAATCAGTATGAGCAAGGCTCGATACCATCGAAGGGATTCATAGGGCGGAAACACGTTCCAAACACCCATGGATCCTCACTGAAGGATCCGCTCATACAAAAGCGAATCGAAAAATGGCAAGAAAAAACTTACGTTTTGGATTCAGAAGCTACTTCTTGAATGGAGGATGGCGTTTCTTGGATCGGATCTCTGCTACTGGGATTGATCTCCGCTTTGCGGAAAGTCCTCTACCAGGTATCCACGCGACGAAGCGGGCAGCGATTGCTAGCTCTTCGTTTTTCTGAGATTCGGGAATTAGAGAGAAAAGGGAGAGGCAGAAAACTGTTTTCTGGATATCAAGGGATTTCGGCTGAAAAGCTTTAGTTGTCTAGGGTTTCGGCCAAGAGATCTTTATATAGGGTGTGAGAGTTTGTTCCCAGAACTAATTCTCGCGTCCTCAACTTCTCTCGGCAATGGGAGTCCTCAACCCCCACGTCCTCTAGACTTCTGCTGGTAGTGGGAGTCTTTATCGGATAATAACTCCCACGTAATTCCAGCTATACCATACCAAAAATGCCCCTTATCTCTAATTCGAATAATAACACTTTATTATTCTCAGAAAAGTGAATGTCAGATACAATGAACCTAGACACATTCTAGATTCATTGAATCTGGACATGAAGCTTGTTAGCTCGTCTATGCGTGTGACCCTGTAGGTTCATATCACAATGGCAATGAAAACACACTTAGTAGTAGTGTGAGTTCATAAATCACAAGCGGCCCCTAGCAGGACATTGTGACTACCCAAAGTGAATGAATATACAACGGAACCTTGTTAGTAGTGCCTAGGACCATTAGCACATGTTGTGCGTTTTATTATATTTTGAGCATGTAATTGAATAGTTAATTTTGCTTTTGATTATCAAATGTGTGATTTGATAGTAAAACTCATTAGCTTATGTAATTACTATTCTAGAAGTCCCCTAGTTTTATGTAATGCTTAATTACTATGAAATAAAAAATAGTATGATTGTTGATTGATGATCTTGTTTTCATCGATCATGTGTAATGGATACAAATCACATCATAGATGCAATATATAGGGATACATTGTATTGGGACGTGATCACGTCGAGAAGTAATACTTCATGGTCTTAAGTCATAAGTATTACTTCTCAATACTATTTTAGAATCCTTAGACCTTATGTCTTCATTGATTCTAGTATGAATGGAGCCACGTTTTGACTCAGTCGGACGTTACTTGTATGCGAGTAATCAATACGACCGATGATCGGATGTAGTTTCCTATCATAGCTTGAATGTGAGAGACATTGTAAGGAATTTGTCCCTTTCTATTATTGAGAGAGATATCCATGGGCTCCCTCGATAGGGAAAGATCTGTTTAAATGCATGGCCAGTGCTCAAATGTATTTGATAAAGTGGTTATCAAATGCTATTTGTCGAAACAGTCTACATGGAGATCGAGCATAAATACAATTAAGCTTAATAAAGGTGACGACCACCATGCCTTATGCTTAATTAGGATATCGCGAGACAAAGGGATTAAATAGTGGATTGATATTAGGTTCCGTTGTATATTCATTCACTTTGGGTAGTCACAATGTCCTGCTAGGGACCGCTTGTGATTTATGAAATCACACTACTACTAAGTGTGTTTTCATTGCCATTGTGAGATGAACCTACAGGGTCACATGCATAGACGAGCTAACGAGCTTCATGTCCAGATTCAATGAATCCAGAATGTGTCTAGGTTCGTTGTATCTGACATTTATTTTTCTGAGAATAATAAAGCGTTATTATTCGAATTATAGATAAGGGGCATTTTCGGTATTTGGTTAATAGCTGGGATTACGTGGGAGTTATTATCCGATAAAGACTCCCACTACCAGTAGAAGTCTAGGGAACGTGGGAGTTAAAGACTCCCACTGCCGAGAGGAGTTAAGGATGTGAGAGTTGGTTATGGGAACAAACTCTCATACCTTATATAATGATCTCTTGGCCGAAACTCTAGAGGATTAAGTTTTCAGACGCAATTAACCAAAGACAACCGAAATCAGAAATTGTATTCTGCCTTCTCCCTTTTCTCCCTAATTCCAGAAACTCAGAAAAACGGAGAGCTAGCACTCGCAGCCCGTTTCGTCGCGTGGATACCGGTAGGGAGTAATTCCGCAAAGGGAATTCCGTTGGTGGCAGCAAAGCATCCAAGAAACAGGATCTTCCATTCAAGAATCGGATTCTTGAGCCGAAAATTGTATGTCTTTTTCGCTGTTTTTCGATTCGATTTCATATGAGCGGATCCTTCAGGGGAGGATCCATGGGTGTTTGGAACGAGTTTCCGCCCATGAATCCCTTCAAACCTAATATCAATCTACTATTTAATCCCTTTGTCTCGCGATATCCTAATTAAGCATAAGGCATGGTGGTCGTCACCCTTATTAAGCTTAATTGTATTTATGCTCGATCTCCAGGTAGACTGTTTCGACAAATAGCATTTGATAACCACTTTATCCAATACATTTGAGCACTGCCATGCATTTAAAGCAGTCTTTCCCTATCGAGGGCCCATGGATATCTCTCTAATAATAGAGAGGACAAATTCCCTTACAATGTCTCTCACATTGAAGCTATGATAGGACACTACATCCGATCATCGATCGTATTGATTACTCTGTTACAAGTAACGTTCGACTGAGTCAAAACATGGCTCCATTCATTCTAGAATCAATGAAGACATAAGGTCTAAGGATACTAAAATAGTATTGAGGAAGTAATACTTATGACTTAAGACCATGAATTATTACTTCTCTGACGGATCACGTCCAATACAATGTATCCCTATATATTGCATCTATGATGTGATTTGTATCCATTACACATGATCTGTAAAACAAGATCATCAATCAACAATCATACTAGTTATATTTCATAGTAATTAAGCATTACATAAAACTAGGGACTTCTAGAATAGTAATTACATAAGCTAATGAGTTTTACTATCAAATCACACATTTGATAATCAAAAGCAAAATTAACTATTCAATTACATGCTCAAAAGATAATAAAACGCACAACATGTGCTAATGGTCCTAGGGCACTACTAACAATTAATTCATCAACACATTTCCTGATCCAAACAGCTTCTTTAGCTGCTTCAGAGGCAGCTAGATACTTAGCTTCTATTGTAAAGTCGGCCACGGCTCCTTCTTTGAGCTCTTCTAGCTCACAGCACCTCCATTCAAACAAAATACAAAACCAGATTGCGATCTAAAGTCATCAACGTCGGTCTGGAAGCTTGTGTCTGTGTAACCATTTACAACCAGACTCCCTTCCTGACCTTCGTAAACTAAGAACATATCTTTAGTCCTTCTCAAGTACTTAAGAATGCTCTTGACTGCAGATCCCAATGTGACTCACCAGTGGTCGATTGATATCTGCTAGTCATACTTAAAGCCAATGAGACATCCCAGGGCGAGTACATATCATGGCGTACATAATAGACCCAATGGCCGAAGCATATGGGATCTTACTCATGCGCTCTTGGTCCTCCCTTGTGGAAGGTCCTTGAGTTCTGCTGAGTTTAACGCCATGTGACATGGGCAAGAATCCCTTTTTGGAGTCTTGCAACCGAACTGTTTCGATACCTTGTCAATGTATCCACTATGGCTCAGAGCCAATCATTTTGTTAGATCTATCTCTATAGATTCTTATACCCAAAATGTATGTAGCCTCGCCTAAGTCTTTCATGGAAAAGCACTTCCCCAACCAAGCTTTCACGCTTTGTAATGTGGGGATATCATTTCCAATAAGTAAGATGTCGTCCACATAAAGCACAAGGAACACTACTGCATTATTATTTACCTTTTTATAAACACAAGGCTCGTCTTCATTTTTGATGAAACCGAATTCTTTAATACGTTCATCAAAGCGACGATTCCAGCTCCGAGATGCTTGCTTCAATCCATAAATGGACCTTTGAAGCTTGCACACTTTGCTAGGATTTGATGGATCAACAAACCCCTCAGGTTGTGTCATATACACATCCTCGAGAAGGTTTCCATTAAGAAACGCAGTCTTAACGTCCATTTTCCATATCTCATAGTCATAATATGCGGCTATGACAAGTAAAATCCTTATAGACTTTATCATAACGACAGGAGAAAATGTTTCGTCATAGTCAATACCATGAACTTGTCTATAACCTTTAACTACTAGTCGAGATTTAAAAGTGTGTACATAGGATTGAGGATCATGTATGATTGGACTAGGGCAAGTGGGAGATTGTTAGTAGTGCCCTAGGACCATTATCATATGTTGTACATTTTATATCTTTTGAGCATGTAATTGAATAGCTAATTTTGCTTATGAACATCAAATGAGTGATTTGATAGTAAAACTCATTAGCTTATGTAATTTCTATTCTAGTTCTCCCTAGTTTAATGTAATGTTCTTTACAATGAAATAAAACTAGTATGATGTTTGATTGATGATTATGTTTTACTAATCATGTGTAATGAATACAAATCATATCATAGATGCAATATATTGGGATATATTGTATCGGACGTGATCCGTTAGAGAAGTAATACTCCATGGTCCTTAGTCATAAGTATTACTTCCTGAATACTATTTTAGAATCCTTTGACCTTATGTATCCATAGATTCTAGCATGAATGGAGCCACATTTTGACTCAGTAGAACATTACTTTTAATCGAGTAATCTATACAAGTGATGATCGGATGTAGCGTTCTATCAGGGCTTGAATGTGAGAGGCATTGTAAGGAATTTGTCCCTCTCTATTATTAGAGAGAGATATCAATGGGCCCCTCGATAGGGAAAAACCGTTTAAATGCATGGCCGTGCTCAAATGTATTTGATAAAGTGGTTATCAAATACTATTTGTTGGAACAGTTTACCCGGAGATCGATCATAAATACAATTAAGCTTAATAAGGGTGACGACTACCATGCCTTATGCTTAATTAGGATATCGCGAGACAAAGGGATCAAATAGTGGATTGATATTAGGTTCCGTTGTAAATACATTCATTTGGGTAGTCACAATGTCCTGCTAGGGACCGCTTGTGATTTATGAACTCACACTACTAGTAAGTGTGTTTTCATTGTCATTGTGATACAAACCTACAGGGTCACACGCATAGACAAGCTAACGAGCTTCATGTCCAGATTCAATGAATCAAGAATGTGTCTAGGTTCATTATATCTGACAATTATTTTTCTGAGAATAATAAAGCGTTGTTATTCGAATTAGAGATAAAGGGCATTTTCGGTATAGCTGGGATTACGTGGGAGTTATTATCCGATAAAAACTCCCACTACCAGCAGAAGTAGAGAGGACGTGGGAGTTATAGACTCCCACTGCCAAAAGAGGTAGATAGTGAAGGGATTCATGGGCAGAAACTTATTCTAAACACCCATGAGTCTCTCCCGAAGGATCCGCTCATACCATAGGAATCGGAAAAAAAAAACTAGACAGGAACTTACTTTTCGGGTTCAAGAATCTGATTCTTGAATGAAAGATGCTGTTTCTTGGATACGTTGCTGCCACCAATGGATTTCCCTTTGCGGAATGTCCCTCTACCGGTATCCACGCGACGAAACGAACAGTGATTGTTAGCTCTTCGTTTTTCTGAGTTTCGGGAATTAGAGAGAAAAGGGAAAGGCAGAATAGAAAATCTAATTTTCTAGGTCTCTTTGGTATTTCGGCTGAAAAGCATTCACCCCTATGGTTTCGGCCAAGAGAAGTTTATATAGGGAGTGAGAGGTTGTTTCAAGCACAACTCCCACGTCCTATCCACCTCTTTTGGCAGTGGGAGTCTATAACTCCCACGTCCTCTAGACTTCTGCTGGTAGTGGGAGTCTTTATCGGATAATAACTCCCACGTAATCCCAGCTATACCGAAAATGCCCTTTATCTCTAATTCGAATAACAACGCTTTATTATTCTCAGAAAAATAATTGTCAGATATAATGAACCTAGACACATTCTTGATTCATTGAATCTGGACATGAAGCTCGTTAGCTTGTCTATGCGTGTGACCCTGTAGGTTTGTATCACAATGACAATGAAAACACACTTACTAGTAGTGTGAGTTCATAAATCACAAGCGGTCCCTAGCAGGACATTGTGACTACCCAAATGAATGTATTTACAACGGAACCTAATATCAATCAACTATTTGATCCCTTTGTCTCGCGATATCCTAATTAAGCATAAGGCATGGTGGTCGTCACCCTTATTAAGCTTAATTGTATTTATGCTCGATCTCCAGGTAGACTGTTCCAACAAATAGTATCTGATAACCACTTTATCAAATACATTTGAGCACGATCATGCATTTAGACAGTCTTTCCCTATCGAGGGGCCCATGGATATCTCTCTCTAATAATAGAGAGGGACAAATTCCTTACAATGCCTCTCACATTCAAACCATGATAGGACGCTACATCCGATCATCAGTCGTATTGATTACTCAATTAAAAGTAACGTCCGACTGAGTCAAAACGTGGCTCCATTCATGCTAGAATCAATGGAGACATAATGTCTATGGATTCTAAAATAGTATTGAGGAAGTAATACTTATGACCAAGGACCATGAAGTATTACTTCTCTAACGGATCACGTCCAATACAATGTATCCCTATATATTGCATCTATGATGTGATTGTATCCATTACACATGATCAGTAAAACATGATCATCAATCATACATCATACTAGTTTTATTTCATTGTAAAGAACATTACATAAAACTAGGGACAACTAGAATAGTAATTGCATAAGCTAATGAGTTTTACTATCAAATCACAAATTTGATGTTCAAAAGCAAAATTAACTATTCAGAGACATGCTGAAAAGAAATAAAACGTACAACATATGCTAATGGTCCTAGGGCACTACTAACAATGCACTCGCCCGAATTTCTCATTCGCTTTAAGTATGACTAGCAGATATCAATCTGACCCTGGTGAGACACATTGGACTGCAGTCAAGAGCATTCTTAAGTACTTGAGAAGGAATAAAGATATGTTCTTGGTTTACGGAGGTTAGGAAGGAAGTCTGGTTGTAAATGGTTACACATACGCAAGCTTCAAGACCGACGTAGATGACTTTAGATCGCAATCTGGTTTTGTGTTTTGTTTGAATGGAGGTTCTGTGAGCTGGAAAAGCTCATAGCAAGTAACCGTGGCCGACTTTACAACAAAAGCTGAGTATCTAGCAGCCTCTGAAGCAGCTAAAGAAGTTGTTTGGATCAGGAAATTTGTTGATGGATTAGATGTCATCCCTAGCATTGTGAACCAGTGGACCTTTACTGTGATAGTACTGGGGCCATTTCACAAGCTAAGGAACCTAGATCTTACCAACGATCCAAACACATTCTCAGGCGTTTCCATATGATTAGAGAGATCATTGATAGATGAGACAGTTAAAATTTGCAAAGTTCATACAGACAAAAACATTGCAGATCCATTGACCAAGACACTCCCGCAACCTAAACACGAGAGTCATACTAGGTCAATGGGATTGAGGATCATGTATCATTGGACCTAGGGCAAGTGGGAGATTGTTAGTAGTGCCCTACGACCATTAGCATATGTTGTACGTTTTATATCTTTTTGAGCATGTCTTTGAGTAGTTTAATTTTGCTTTTGAACATCAAATCTGTGATTTGATAGTAAAACTCATTAGCTTATGCAATTACTATTCTAACTGCCTGTAGTTTTATGTAATGTTCTTTACAATGAAATAAAACTAGTATGATGTATGATTGATGATCATGTTTTACTGATCATGTGTAATGGATACAATCACATCATAGATGCAATATATAGGGATACATTGTATTGGACGTGATCCGTTAGAGAAGTAATACTTCATGGTCCTTGGTCATAAGTATTACTTCCTCAATACTATTTTAGAATCCATAGACATTATGTCTCCATTGATTCTAGCATGAATGGAGCCACGTTTTGACTCAGTCGGACGTTACTTTTAATTGAGTAATCAATACGACTGATGATCGGATGTAGCGTCCTATCATGGTTTGAATGTGAGAGGCATTGTAAGGAATTTGTCCCTCTCTATTATTAGAGAGAGATATCCATGGGCCCCTCGATAGGGAAAGACTGTCTAAATGCATGATCGTGCTCAAATGTATTTGATAAAGTGGTTATCAGATACTATTTGTTGGAACAGTCTACCTGGAGATCGAGCATAAATACAATTAAGCTTAATAAGGGTGACGACCACCATGCCTTATGCTTAATTAGGATATCGCGAGACAAAGGGATCAAATAGTTGATTGATATTAGGTTCCGTTGTAAATACATTCATTTGGGTAGTCACAATGTCCTGCTAGGGACCGCTTGTGATTTATGAACTCACACTACTAGTAAGTGTGTTTTCATTGTCATTGTGATACAAACCTACAGGGTCACACGCATAGACAAGCTAACGAGCTTCATGTCCAGATTCAATGAATCAAGAATGTGTCTAGGTTCATTATATCTGACAATTATTTTTCTGAGAATAATAAAGCGTTGTTATTCGAATTAGAGATAAAGGGCATTTTCGGTATAGCTGGGATTACGTGGGAGTTATTATCCGATAAAGACTCCCACTACCAGCAGAAGTCTAGAGGACGTGGGAGTTATAGACTCCCACTGCCAAAAGAGGTGGATAGGACGTGGGAGTTGTGCTTGAAACAACCTCTCACTCCCTATATAAACTTCTCTTGGCCGAAACCATAGGGGTGAATGCTTTTCAGCCGAAATACCAAAGAGACCTAGAAAATTAGATTTTCTATTCTGCCTTTCCCTTTTCTCTCTAATTCCCGAAACTCAGAAAAACGAAGAGCTAGCAATCACTGTTCGTTTCGTCGCGTGGATACCGGTAGAGGGACATTCCGCAAAGGGAAATCCATTGGTGGCAGCAACGTATCCAAGAAACAGCATCTTTCATTCAAGAATCAGATTCTTGAACCCGAAAAGTAAGTTCCTGTCTAGTTTTTTTTTTCCGATTCCTATGGTATGAGCGGATCCTTCGGGAGAGACTCATGGGTGTTTAGAATAAGTTTCTGCCCATGAATCCCTTCACTATCTACCTCTTTTGGCAGTGGGAGTCTATAACTCCCACGTCCTCTCTACTTCTGCTGGTAGTGGGAGTTTTTATCGGATAATAACTCCCACGTAATCCCAGCTATACCGAAAATGCCCTTTATCTCTAATTCGAATAACAACGCTTTATTATTCTCAGAAAAATAATTGTCAGATATAATGAACCTAGACACATTCTTGATTCATTGAATCTGGACATGAAGCTCGTTAGCTTGTCTATGCGTGTGACCCTGTAGGTTTGTATCACAATGACAATGAAAACACACTTACTAGTAGTGTGAGTTCATAAATCACAAGCGGTCCCTAGCAGGACATTGTGACTACCCAAATGAATGTATTTACAACGGAACCTAATATCAATCAACTATTTGATCCCTTTGTCTCGCGATATCCTAATTAAGCATAAGGCATGGTGGTCGTCACCCTTATTAAGCTTAATTGTATTTATGCTCGATCTCCAGGTAGACTGTTCCAACAAATAGTATCTGATAACCACTTTATCAAATACATTTGAGCACGATCATGCATTTAGACAGTCTTTCCCTATCGAGGGGCCCATGGATATCTCTCTCTAATAATAGAGAGGGACAAATTCCTTACAATGCCTCTCACATTCAAACCATGATAGGACGCTACATCCGATCATCAGTCGTATTGATTACTCAATTAAAAGTAACGTCCGACTGAGTCAAAACGTGGCTCCATTCATGCTAGAATCAATGGAGACATAATGTCTATGGATTCTAAAATAGTATTGAGGAAGTAATACTTATGACCAAGGACCATGAAGTATTACTTCTCTAACGGATCACGTCCAATACAATGTATCCCTATATATTGCATCTATGATGTGATTGTATCCATTACACATGATCAGTAAAACATGATCATCAATCATACATCATACTAGTTTTATTTCATTGTAAAGAACATTACATAAAACTAGGGACAACTAGAATAGTAATTGCATAAGCTAATGAGTTTTACTATCAAATCACAAATTTGATGTTCAAAAGCAAAATTAACTATTCAGAGACATGCTGAAAAGAAATAAAACGTACAACATATGCTAATGGTCCTAGGGCACTACTAACAATGCACTCGCCCGAATTTCTCATTCGCTTTAAGTATGACTAGCAGATATCAATCTGACCCTGGTGAGACACATTGGACTGCAGTCAAGAGCATTCTTAAGTACTTGAGAAGGAATAAAGATATGTTCTTGGTTTACGGAGGTTAGGAAGGAAGTCTGGTTGTAAATGGTTACACATACGCAAGCTTCAAGACCGACGTAGATGACTTTAGATCGCAATCTGGTTTTGTGTTTTGTTTGAATGGAGGTTCTGTGAGCTGGAAAAGCTCATAGCAAGTAACCGTGGCCGACTTTACAACAAAAGCTGAGTATCTAGCAGCCTCTGAAGCAGCTAAAGAAGTTGTTTGGATCAGGAAATTTGTTGATGGATTAGATGTCATCCCTAGCATTGTGAACCAGTGGACCTTTACTGTGATAGTACTGGGGCCATTTCACAAGCTAAGGAACCTAGATCTTACCAACGATCCAAACACATTCTCAGGCGTTTCCATATGATTAGAGAGATCATTGATAGATGAGACAGTTAAAATTTGCAAAGTTCATACAGACAAAAACATTGCAGATCCATTGACCAAGACACTCCCGCAACCTAAACACGAGAGTCATACTAGGTCAATGGGATTGAGGATCATGTATCATTGGACCTAGGGCAAGTGGGAGATTGTTAGTAGTGCCCTACGACCATTAGCATATGTTGTACGTTTTATATCTTTTTGAGCATGTCTTTGAGTAGTTTAATTTTGCTTTTGAACATCAAATCTGTGATTTGATAGTAAAACTCATTAGCTTATGCAATTACTATTCTAACTGCCTGTAGTTTTATGTAATGTTCTTTACAATGAAATAAAACTAGTATGATGTATGATTGATGATTATATTTTACTGATCATGTGTAATGGATACAAATCATATCATAGATGCAATATATTGGGATACATTGTATCGGACGTGATCCGTTAGAGAAGTAATACTTCATGGTTCTTTACTCATAAGTTTACTTCCTTAATACTATTTTGAATCCTTAGACCTTATGTCTCCATTATTTCCAACATGAATGGAGCTAAGTTTTGACTCAGTCAGACGTTACTTTTAATCGAGTAATCAGTACGACTGATGATTGGATGTAGTATCCTATCATGGCTTGAATGTGAGAGGCATTGTAAGGAATTTGTCCATATCTTATTGGAGAGAGATATCCATGGGCCCCTCAACAGTTAAGACAGTTTAAATGCACGGCCGTGTTCAAATGTCTTTAATAAAGTGGTTATTAAATACCGTTTGTTAGAACATTCTACTTGGAGATCGAGCATAAATACAATTAAGCTATATAAGGGCGACAACTACCATGCTTTATGCTTAATTTGGATATCGCGAGACAAAGGGATTAAATAGTGGACTGATATTAGGTTCCACCACATATTCATTCACTATGGGTATTCATAATGTCCTGCTAGGGACCGCTTGTGATTTATGAACACATACTACTACTAAGTGAGTTTTCATTGCCATTGTGATATGAACCTAATGGGTCACACACATAGATGAGTGAACGAGCTTCATGTCCAGATCCTATAAATCTAGAATGTGTCTAGGTTCATTGTATCTGACATTTATTTATCTGAGAATAATAAAATGTTATTATTCGAATTAGAGATTAAGGAGGGGCATTTTCGGTATTTGGTTATGGCTGGGATTACGTGGGAGTTATTATGCGATAAAGACTCCCACTACCAGTAGAGGTTTACAGGACATGGGAGTTAAAGACTCCCACTGCCGGAAGAGGTTGATAGGTCGTGGGAGTTGTTCTTGGAACAAACTCTCACACCGTATATAATCCTCTCTTGGCCGAAACCCTAGTGAAAGTTTGCTTGAGCCGCAATAAACAAAAATACCCTGAAATCATATTTTCAGATTGTTTGCCTTATTTTCTCTATAGATTCCGAAACTCAGAAAAATGAAGAGCTAGCACTCGCTGATCATTTTGTCGCGTGGATACCGGTAGGGAGTAATTCCGCAAGGGAGGACTTTGGTGGTTGCAGCTAAGCACCAGGAAAAACAAAATCTTTAACCAAAAATGTAAGTCTTTTTTTGTATTTTTCGATTCCTATGGCATGAGCGGATCCTTCGGGGGAGTATTCATGGGTGTTTAGAACAAGTTTCTGCCCCATAAATCCTGTCACCAACAAGTAATACGATGATCACATCTTCCACAATATGAACACTTAGCATTAAGATTGGTGGAGTGTGAAGTTCTAGCATCAATAAAAGTAGAGTGTGCATGTTTATGCTTGTGTTTGTACTCTAAACAATTATTAACAAGGCATATGGAGCAACAAGAACATTACCAATGATACCTCGAGCATATGTACACTTATCCACATAAGCATCTAGAATATCAAGTTTGTGCTTCAAGACTGTTGGAGTTTACATTTGATATATGTGTTCAATTGGATTGGGCATACAATTGGATTGCGCAAAATACCCGGTTGACCGAGAGCTGTCTCGGGTTGACCTGACTTTTGGTCACTCCGGTCGGCTGAGAACCTGTTCTGCGGTCGACCGGACCAGTTGGACTTGGTCAAAACCGGCACATCTACATGTGTGAGGAAGTGTGTGAAGTGGGAGAGAAATAATGGGAAGTGGGGGTTAGTGGGTGATTCCACTAACACCACAAAAATTGATGAAATGTTCATCATATTCCAACACTTGAGAATTAATTGAATTCTTTCTTCTCTCTCTACCTCTAGCCGAACCAAAAGATAGAAAAATCATATTTTTCATTATTTTATCTTCTTACACACTTTCAAGAATAACAAACAGAAGAAAATTTGATTTTCTTGTCTCTTTGATTCCGGTTTTCCTAAGTAATCTATACTTTGTGGACTCCGGAAACAAAGTGTTTTTCCACCTTCATATTTTTCTTAGACTAGCACTTGAGACTTGGAGTGACAAGCTCAAGGTTGGTGTGTGGATACTAGTAGAGACAGGAGTCATTTGACTGTTGTTGGTGAATTCAAGTAGTAAGAATCTGAGCATCGTCGATAAGATTAACAGAAAGGTATAACTTCTAATCCCATGATTTTGGTTCTTTCTCGTTAGTAGATCCTCTAAAGGAACATAACCCCACACTTTTATTTCCGATGCGTTTTGGACGTTACAAATTTTTTCTTCAGTGGTATCCGAGGCTATCAGTAGAGCCTAATAATCTTGTTATGTGTTATCTTGCTGTTTTAGTAGTTGATAATGCATGGCATAGGAGCTTTTACCTTTACAGCCTCCGGAAAGTCGTTTAAGTGTTAAACGAATCCCGGGACGAATTGTAAAATTCATCTTTTTGGCTGTTTTCTGGTTATTATTCGCTCGACCAGAAGGGGTTGCGGCAGACCGGACATTAGTTAGAAAATAGGATTTTGCTACTGCCTAGATTTTGTACGACCGGTAAGCAGTCACAATCGACCGAGGCTAGTCTGTTTTCAGGCCGGTCGAACGGAAGTGTTCTGGGTCGACCGAGCAGGCCAAATTTTACACTGGTTTTGGTTACTGCCTTATCGCGGTCGACCGGGAGTATAGCCTGGGTCGACTGGAAAGGGACAGGCAGTGTATATTTGCGATTTTAGCATGATTTTGTGTATATTTTGAGCATTGTGCATAGTAATAGCCTTTCGACCAGTGATTTTTAATTATAATACGGCCTGCGTGTCGTGCCTTACCTATTATATCTTGTTGTAATTTTAATCTCGAATGTAACTCGAGAATTCTTTCCATGATGTAAAAGTTTTAGAATAGGATTCTTTCAATTTTACATATGTAACAAGTTATGAAGGAAGGCATCCATCAGATGGAGGAAACCACAAGAAGGCGGAAGACAATAGATATAATTTATTCCTTTCCACCTTTAGATTGACCTAGGATTTTCTGTTGGCTCGGAAAATCCGCATAAGGGCTATTACTATGTCACGCTTATTTACTGTTTTATGTATTTTGCATGAGATGCCTGATGCATGTTTACAATATTTTTTAGCATGTGATGCATATTTTTCAAGCGTATAATCAAATTATACACTGTTTGGTGAGACAATTTTAAAACCCTCATTTTTAAATATTAAGTATATTGCCTTCCATCATTTGCCCTCGTCAAGGCCAAGATCGACAGTAGTGTGAACTTTCGAGTGGAATATGCGTATGTCTATCCTGATGAGGAGCGAAGGATAAGTAAGTGATATCCGACGGTGCATCATGGGTCATACTTAACCGAATTGCCAATACCGAGCTTTGTAGCCAAAGCTGCCTCGGTATTGGGTCGGGAGGCAAAGGGTTAAGGGTAAGTGTTACCTACTTAACCAACCAAGAGTCACATAATTGATGTGATTAGCAAACGTTGCTTACCTAAACAAACATTTCTCGAGCTTTGTAGCCAAAGCTCCTTGAGATTGGTAATATATGGATATTATAGGGTTATTCATTTGAAGAAAATAGTGGGAGAATCATTAGATAAAGTCCTTTTAATGATTTTAAAATATTACAACTAAAACTTTGTAAATTCTTCTCTGTAAATAAAATGGCAAATGAAATCGTTGCATCAAACTCACTATCATTGCGATCCGTCCTTGAGAAGGACAAACTAGAGGGAGGAAACTTCCTCGACTGGTATCGGAACTTGAGAATCGTTCTCAAGCACAAGAAAAAGTTGTATGTTCTCGATGAACAAATTCCTGATATACCAGTCGCAGGGGCTCCTGCCACTGAAAGAAATGTTTATCGTAAGAACTTAGATCACACATTAGATATGTCTAGTCTTATGTTAGTGACCATGACCTCTGAGCTTCAGAAGCAACATGAGGAAATGGGATATTTCGATATGATTAATCATCTAAGGCAACTCTTTCAGGGTCAAGCCCACCAGGAGAGATTCGATGTGTCGAAGTCTCTATTTCAGTGCAAAATGTCAGAGAAAACACCAGTCGGAACTCACGTTCTGAAGATGATAGGCTATATTGAGAGTTTCAAAAGACTGGGATTTCCTCTAGTCTGGGCCAGAAGCTATCCACTGATTTGATTCTGCAATCGTTGCCTGAATCATTCAGCCAGTTTGTACTAAACTACAACATGAATGAGATAGACAAACCTCTCCCATAATTGTTGAACCTGTTGAGGACTGCCGAGAAGGAAATATGCAAGTCCAAGGCCATTTACTTTGTCAACAACAACAAGGGCAAAGGTTTTGGTAAGCCTTCGGGCAAACTTAAGGGCAAGCTTAACCAATCTGAGAAAGCATTGAAGCCCAAGGGCGTTGTGGCTAAGGATGGAAATTGTTTCCATTATAGACAGAAAGGACACTAGAAGAGAAACTGCCCCATTTATCTTGTCGGTAAAAAGCTTGGAAAGGGAGAAAACGTTGCTTCTGGCTCAGATATTTATGTCATTGAGATTAACTTGTCTACTACTACTTCCTTATGGGTATTAGAAACCGGATATGGTTCTCACATTTGCATGAATGTGCAGGGACTACAAAGGAGTAGGGAGCTGGCAAAAGGTGACGTGGACCTATGTGTTGGCAATGGAGTAAGAGTTGCTGCATTAGCTGTAAGAGCATATAGTCTTAGTTTGCCTTCTAGAATTGTTCTAGATTTAGATAGTTGCCTTTATGTACCTACTTTAACAAAGAATATTATTTCGATCTCTTGTTTGGACAAGATAGGTTTTGATATTCATATTAAAAACCAACGAATGTCATTATCGTTAAATAATGTCTTTTATTGTAGTGCTACATTGGTGATGTGATGAAGAACCGAGGTACAAAGTACCAAGAGTTCGACAACTTTAGCTTTAATCGGATCTTTCTCTATTCTTGAACTAGTTTCTAGGGGAATATTCTCAACGAAACACTAAAGGAAGGCTAAGAATCGGTGGAGGCTGAAACACCACAACAAGAGAAACTAAATCTTGTTGATACAGTAACTCAAGAATGAATGAATTCTATGCAGAAGTCAAACACAAGTAGCTAAGGAATAACCTTACCAAAATATTAATATATCTAACGTAATTATAAAGTTGTCTGAACCATCTCTTAAATAGAGAGATTTCGGTTACAATGAACAATAAAAAGAAGAGTCCTTGAAGAAGTAGGACTCTTCAACAACAACTTTCGATCAAGTAAACCACTAAACAAGATAATGGACAACATGTCCTATTATCTAGCATCTAGGCGGCTAAAATAACTAAACATGGCTGAAAATAACTAATCATGTGAATAGTCATAGAAGACGTGGGACTCTTAACAACTAGATAACCAACTATTCAACCACTATGGACAACATGTCCTTTATTATAGCAACTACTTTCTATACACACCTAAATAATTTATTTAAAGTAATAACAAAGACGAAAAATAATTAAAGTCTAAAATAGACTTTAATTTACAAAAAGACTAAAAATGCCCTTTTCAGCCACTTTGCTTGTTTGGGCTTTTTTGAACACTTATGAAACTTAAGAGGTTGACTTGAATGTCTTCTTCTAGTTGAAGTTTAGCTTCCTCTTTAGTTTTAAGCTCTCGGATTAATGTTGCAATATTCCCTAAAGTCCTTCTAGTCCTTGTTGTTGTCATAGGTCCTTGAATGTTGACTAGTGGGTCTTCTAAGTATGGCAGCCCCTTGGTTGGTACCGCATCATCCCCTCCCCCTTGAAAAGCATGATTCGTCCCCGAATCATCATCATGATCAAAAACATAATCTGTATCAAAATCGAAATGAGGTAAGTCAGAAACATTAAAAGTAGAGTGCACGCCATACTCACATTTCAAGTCTATTTTATATGTATTATCATTGATCCTTGCAACAACTTGGAATGGTCCATCTCCTCTTGGAAGTAATTTACTCTTTCTTTCATTAGGAAATCGGTCTTTCCTAAGATGTTACCAAACCCAATCACCAACTTCAAAGGATATTTTCTTGCGGCCTTTGTTGGCTTTGTTTGCAACTTGTTCATTCCTTTTGTTGATGTTCTCTGCTACTTGTTGATGTAATCTTTGTATATAATCAGCCCTAGAATCACCTTCTACATTATAATACTCATCAACAGGTAAAGGAATTAGATCCAACGGGGTTAAGGGATTAAATCCATAAACAACTTCAAAAGGAGAATTATTTGTAGTAGAATGTAAAGTCCTATTGTAAGCAAATTCAGCAATAGGTAAACAATCTTCCCACCTTTTTAAGTTCTTTTGAATTAAATCTCTAAGAAGAACCCCAAAAGTTCTATTTGTTACCTCAGTTTGGCCATCGGTTTGGGGATGACTAGATGTAGAAAATAGCAATTTAGTCCCCAACTTACTCCATAATGTCTTCCAAAAGTAACTTAAGAACTTTACGTCCTTATCACTTACAATGGTTCTCGGAATTCCATGAAGCCGCACCACTTCCTTCAAAAATAAATCTGCAACATGACTTGCATCGTTTGTTTTCCTGCAAGGAATAAAGGGAACCATTTAGAAAAATGATCTACGACAACCATTATACTATCCATACCTCTTTGAGACCTCGGCAAGCCTAGCATAAAATCCATGGACAAGTCAATCCAAGGTGAAGATGGAATAGGTAAAGGCATGTATAATCCATGAGCTTTGCTTGTACTTTTAGCCTGTTTGCAATTAAAGCAAAGTTCACATATTTTCCTCACATCCTTTTTTATCTTAGGCCAATAAAAGTGTTCTTGCAAAATATCCAAAGTTTTAAAAACACCAAAATGACCCATTAAACCGCCACAATGTGCTTCCCGAACAATTAAAATTTCTAATAGAACATGATGGAATGCACAATCTATTGCCTTAAAACAAGAAGTCTTCAAATTTAAAAAATTCTTTTTGGGTCGAATGGTCACACAATGAATACAAATCTGAAAATTCTTTATCATCCTTATATAATGCTTTAAGATGTTCAAATCCAAGTAATTTAGCATGCATTAAGGAAAGCAATGTATATCTTCGAGATAGAGCATCGGCAACGATGTTTTCCTTACCTTTCTTGTACTTGATGATGTATAGAAAAGTATCAATAAAGGAAACCCACCTTGCATGTCTTTTATTCAACTTACTTTGTCCTTTTAGATACTTGATGGATTCATGGTCGCTATGAATCACAAATTCCCTTGTGATCAAGTAGTGTTGCCATGTTTCCAAAGATCTAACGATGGAGTATAACTCTTTATCATAAGTAGGATAATTAAGCGAAGCATTGCTTAATTTCTCGCTAAAGTATGTAAAGGTTTACCTTCTTGTTGTAAAACAACCCCGATACCTAAACCTGAAGCATCACATTAAACTTCAAACATTAAATCAAAGTTAGGTATAAGTAAAACGGGAGAACAAGTAAGAAATTGTTTCATCTTCTTGAAACATTCTTCTTGCGGCTTGTCCCAAAAGAATGACACGCATTTCTTCATAACTTCATTTCTTACAGTCATCGGGACCACATCATATAAAACCGAATCCTTAAATATCCCAATCCCAAACTCGATCTCAACTTGCTTATCCACCTTAATATCACCACTATTATTCAACCAAGATAGCTTATATGGCATAGGATGTGCCTTACATGGTAAATCAAGTGCGGAAACCATGTCATAAGAACAAACGTTAGTACAACTTCCTTTATCAATAATTAATAAACATGACTTGCCTTTAACGTTGCACTTGGTTTGGAATAAATTACTTCTATGTTGATGTTGATCATCCAAAGGTTGAGAATGAAGTAGCTTCATCGTAACCAAAAGTTGATTCTCATTATCCGGATTTTCTCCCATCTCCTTAGTTTCCTCCTCCAAAATAGCCTCTTCGGCTTCCTCATCACTCGCCCACAATCCATCATCCAACATGATCATTTTACTCTTGTTAGGAAATTCCCTAGCAAAGTGTCATTTTCCCCTACATTTAAAACATTCCCGAACAAGATTTGGAGTAGAATTTACCCTCGTATTTGCCGAATTTGTTGAATTTTGTGACCTTACTGCCCCAAAATGCCCCGTGGCTGTTTTTGCACCAATTTGGACCTCTTTACCCTTGTTTTGACTCGGAAAAATAGTAGAAAAAATATGGGACTGATTCGGCTTTTTTCAAGCTTGGAAATTGGCCGTTTTGATCCTTAAACTCTTCTCTTTTTGTTGTCTTTCCACTTGTTCTGCATAATACAACATAGAGGTAATATTATCAAGATTAGCACGTTCTACTTGTGACCGAATTTTTTCATTTAGGCCAGCCAAGAACCGCGCCATTGTTGCATCATCTCCTTCTTGAATATAGGCCCGAATCATCGCAATTTCCATTGCCTTGTAATATTCATCGACAACTCTCACCTAGCTTTAACCTTTGTAAGCGGTTGTAAAGTTCCCTTATGTAATTTTGGGGAACAAAACATCTCTTCATCACCGCTTTCATCTCGGCCCATGTGTCAACTTCTTGTTGCCCAACTCTAGGCCTTGTTTCGGCTTCTTTATCCCACCAAATAGAAGCATATCCGAAAAATTCCATGGCTGCCAATTTTACTTTCTTTTCCTCCGAATAATTCTGAACAGCAAAAACATGGTTAACTTTTTGAATCCAATCTAAAAACAATTCGGGATCGTTTGTACCTTCGAAAGAGGGAATCTTGGTCTTCATTGCTCCAAGATTGTTGTCATTACGCTGAAATTGGTCCCTTCTTCTCGGCTAAAAAATCTGATTATTGATCACCCGATTTGGTGGCAGATTTGTTCTCGGAATTGGAGGGGGCCTAGGCGGCTCAACTCCATCAACTGAATGATCATCACTCTCGGCATCATCTCCAACATTACCTTGCTGATTTGAGACTCTAAGAAGTCTCACCTCTTCCGCCATATTAGCCAACATTTGTTCCAATTTGTTGATTTTGTTGTTCATGACCTCTTTGTAGAGCTTTTTTCAGATCAGCAAATTCGGGTTGATTTGATGGAGATTCTGAATAAGACATGATATAAACTCAAGAAACACACACAAAAAAATTAGATAGCAAAGAAAAATTCCCTCTTTATTCTACCACTACTCGTATAGGACTACAAACTCTAGATGAATGAACTGGTTCCTAACTTGTTGCGTTGATACAAAGATGAAAAATAAAGGAAAGAAATCCTATCTTTGACATAAACAAAAAGATTAAAGAAAGAAAGAAGATGAAGATTCGAAATCCTAATCAAGAATGGAATCCGAATCTTTTCTTTCTTGATGTTCTTGTTTCTTGAAGTTCTTGACTTTCTTTGAATTTTCCCTTCTTCTTGGCCGAATTATATCAAGAATGAAGCGCCTATGCTATCAATTCTCGATGTATATTTATGGATGAACAAGGCTCAAAGTAAAAGGGGAGACGTTTGCCAATTCTTGGACGAGGCGCCTACGCTATCGTTTCAAGAAGTTTGCTTATGGCTTTATAGTTCTCTATTCAATTTTTATGTTCGGCTGCAAATTTCATTACTTCCGAGAGGCTTTTGTAATCGATTGCTTTTTATATATTATGCCGTATGTTTGTGTCAATTCTAGCAAACAAGAAAAATTTATGAAAAACAGTAAAAGTACACCAAGAATTAGATGAACCTTTTGCTCTGATACCACCTGATGAAGAACCGAGGTACAAAGTACCAAAAGTTCGACAGCTTTAGCTTTAATAGAATTTTTCTCTATTCTTGAACTAGTTTCTAGTGGAATATTCTCAACGCAACAATAAAGGAAGGCTAAGAATCGGCGGAGGCTGAAACACCACAACAAGAGAAACTAAATCTTGTTGATATAGTAACTCAAGAATGAATGAATTCTATGCAAAAGTCAAACACAAGTAGCTAAGGAATAACCTTACCAAAATATCAATATATCTAACGTAATTATAAATTTGGCCGAACCATCTCTTAAATAGAGAGTTTTCGGTTACAATGAACAATTAAAAGAAGAGTCCTTGAAGAAGTAGGACTCTTGAACAACAACTTGCTATCAAGTAAACCAATAAACAAGATAATGGACAACATGTCCTATTATCTAGCATCTAGGCGACTAAAATAACTAAACATGGCTGAAAATAACTAATCATGTGAAGAGTCCTAGAAGACGTGGGACTCGTAACAACTAGATAATGAACTATTCAACCACTATGGACAACATGTCCTTTATTATAGCAACTACTTGCTATACACGCCTAAATAAGTTATTTAAAGTAACCGCATTAGAATAGTTTATACTTGTTAGACCTAGAGTCACCGGTATATAATATAAATACAAAGAGGACAAAGACTAAAGAGTCTAATCATACATACCTCTGGCATTGTCGTTTAGGCCATATAAACGAAAACCGCATTGCCAAACTCCATAAAGATGGATTGTTGGAATCATTTGATTTTGAAACATATGATACATGCGAACTTTGTTTAATGGGTAAGATGACCGCTTCTCCTTTTATTAGAACTGGAGAACGTGCAAAGGAGTTGTTGGAACTAGTACATAGTGATGTATGTGGTCCCTTTAATATCCATGCAAGATGTGGTTATTTATATTTCATCACTTTTGCTGACGATTACAGTCGTTTTGGACACGTATTTCTTATAAAATACAAGTCTGAAGCCTTTGAAAAGTTCAAAGAGTACAATAATGAAGTAGAAAACCAACTTGGCAAAAGTATTAAGATATTTCGATCTGATCGAGGTGGAGAATACTTAAGCCGAGAATTCCGTGACTATCTAAAGAGTTGTGGAATTGTTTCACAACTTTCTCTTCCAACCACTCCTCAATGGAATGGTGTTTCCGAGAGGAGAAATCGAACTCTATTAGATATGGTTCGATCAATGATGAGTCACGTGAGCATTTCAAACTCTTTTTGGGGACATGCTTTAGAAGCAGCAGCTTTAACACTAAATAGAGTTCCATCCAAATCTGTTGAAACGACGACATATCAGATATGGATTGGGAAACATCCTAATATGTCTTTCTTAAATATTTGAGGTTGTGAGGCGTTTGTGAAACGTCCAGCTTTGGACAAGCTCAGCCCAAAGTCGGTCAAGTGCATTTTTGTGGGGTATCCTAAGGAAACTAAAGGATACTACTTCTACATTCCTGATGAGAACAAAGTGTTTGTTGCTCAAAAAGGCGTTTTTCTGGAGAAACGGTTTCTTTCTGGTAAAACAAGTGGGAGCCACGTGAAATTTAGTGAAGTTCCAGATCTTGGTGAAATTCCAAAGGAACTTGGTGAAGTTCTAGGCACAAGTGACCAGTAGGTGGAATTGGAACAAGCTACACAAGCTGTTGTGGAGCCAGTTCCAGAAACACAAGAATTGCATAGGTCTAGTAGAATTCGTAGATCACCCAAAAAATATAGATTTTTCGTAACAGAACATGGAGATGTTATGTTTATTGATCACGACGGACCTACAAGTTACAATCAAGCAATTTCTAGTCCAGATTATGAGAAATGGCTTGAGGCCATGATATCTGAAATGGATTCCATGTACACTAACCAAGTATGGATCTTGGTAGATGCAACCGAGGGGGTAACCCCAATAGGGTGCAAGTGGATTTTCAAATTGAAAACTGACATGGAAGGGAATGTTCAAACGTACAAAGGGCAACTTATCACGAAATGTTTTAAACAGATTCATGGTATTGACTATTTTGAGACCTTTTGAAGGGATTCATGGGCGGAAACTCGTTCCAAACACCCATGGATCCTCCCCTGAAGGATCCGCTCATATGAAACGAATCGAAAATAGCGGTAAAAACTTACATTTTACGGATTCAAGAAGCTGCTTCTTGAATGGAGGATGGCGTTTCTTGGATGCTAATCTGCCACCGATCTGATCCCCCTTGCGGAAAGTCCCTCTACCGGTATCCACGCGACGAAACGGGCAGCGATTGCTAGCTCTTCGTCTTTTCTGTTTTTCGGGAATTAGAGAGAAAAGGGAGAGGCTAGAGAAGAAAAACGGTTTTTTTGATTCTCTATGTTATTTCGGCTGAAAAACCTTACCCTAGGGTTTCGGCCAAGAGATCATTATATAGGGTGTGAGAGTTTGTTCCTTTAACCAACTCTCACATCCCCAACTCCTCTCGGCAGTGGGAGTCTCTAACTCCCACGTTCCCTAGAATTCTGCTGGTAGTGGGAGTCCTTATCGGATAATAACTCCCACGTAATCCCAAGTATAACCGAAATTGCCCCTTATCTCTAATTCGAATAATAAACACTTTATTATTTTCGGAAAGACAAATGTCGATACAATGAACCTAGACACATTCTAGATTCATTGAATGCGGACATAAAGCTCGTTAGCTCGTCTATGCGTGTGACCACTGTAGGTTCATCTCACAATGGCAATGAAAACACACTTAGTAGTAGTGTGAGTCCATAAATCACAAGCGGTCCCCTAGCGGGGACATTGTGACTACCCAAAGTGAATGAATATACAACGGAACCTAATATCAATCCACTATTTAATCCCTTTGTCTCGCGATATCCCTAATTAAGCATAAGGCATGGTGGTCGTCACCCTTATTAAGCTTAATTATATTTATGCTCGATCTCCGTGTATCTTTGTTTAGACAAATAGCATTTGATAACCACTTTATCAAACACATTTGAGCACGGCCATGCATTTAAACGAGTCTTTCCCTATCGAGGGGCCCATGGATATCTCTCTCAATAATAGAGAGGGACAAATTCCTTACAATGTCTCTCACATTCAAGCTATGATAGGACACTACATCCGATCATCGGTCGTATTGATTACTCTGTTACAAGTAACGTCCGATCGAGTCAAAACGTGGCTTCATTCATACTAGAATCAATGAAGACATAAGGTCTAAGGATTCTAAAATAGTATTGAGGAAGTAATACTTATGACTTAAGACCATGAAGTATTACTTCTCGACGGATCACGTCCCAATACAATGTATCCCTATATATTGCATCTATGATGTGATTTGTATCCATTACACATGATCAGTAAAACAAGATCATCAATCAACAATCATACTAGTTTTATTTCATAGTAATTAAGCATTACATAAAACTAGGGACTTCTAGAATAGTAATTACATTAGCTAATGAGTTTTACTATCAAATCACACATTTGATAATCAAAAGCAAAATTAACTATTCAATTACTTGCTCAAAAAGATAACAAAACGCACAACATGTGCTAATGGTCCTAGGGCACTACTAACACCTTTTCCCCTGCAGTTATGTTTAAATTCAATCTTATCTTGCTTGCTATAGCTGCATACTATGATAATGAAATCTGGCAAATGGTGTCAAAATAGCTTTCCTTAACGGAAACCTAGATGAGGACGTGTATAGGATACAACCCGAAGGTTTTGTCGATCTAAAGAATGCCAATAAAGTATGTAAGCTATTGAAGTCTATATATGGATTAAAGCAAGCTTCTTGAAGCTGGAATCGACATTTTGACGAAGCCGTACGCGAGTTCGGTTTTATCAAGAAAGTTGATAAACCTTGTGTTTATAAGAAGTTTAGAGGAAACTCCATGGTATTCCTGGTTTTGTATGTAGATGATATACTACTCATAGGTAATGACATTCCAACCTTGGAATCTGTAAAGGTCTGGTTGGGGCAATATTTCTTTATGAAGGACTTAGGTGAAACAAACTTCATCTTAGGAGTCAAGATCTATAGAGATAGATTACGTAGACTTCTTGGCCTAAGTCAGAGTACTTATATAGACAAAGTGCTAAATCGGTTTAGCATGCAAGAGTGCAAAAAGGGCCTTTGTCCTATAGCACTTGATACAATTCTTTCAAGACAACAGTGTGCTAAGACACTGGATGAGAAAGAACGCATGAGTGAGATACCATATGCTTCGGCAATTAGATCTATCATGTATGCCATGTTGTGTACTCACCCAGATGTCTCGTATGCTTTGAGTATAACGAGCAAATACCAGCCTACATACGGTGAACGTCACTGGATAGCCGTCAAGAACATCCTTAAGTATTTGTGAAAGACTAAGGATACGTTCTTAATCTATGGTGGGGAAGACGAGCTCATTGTAAGTGGTTACACTGATGCTAGTTTCCAAACCGATAGAGACGACTTCAAATCGCAACCGGGTAATGTGTTTTTCCTAAACGACAGTGTTGTAACCTGGCGAAGTTCAAAGCAAGCGACCGTTGCGGATTCTACAACCGAAGCGGAGTATGTAGCTGCATAAAATGCTGCTAAGGAAGCCGTTTGGATCCGAAAGTTCATCACTAAATTTGGTGTGGTACCTAGCATTACAAATGCGATTGATCTCCATTGTGACAACAATTGAGCCATATCTCAATCAAAGGAACCACGATCTCACCAAATGTCCAAATATATACTGCGGCGGTATCACCTGATCCGTGAGATCATTGATAGAGGAGATGTGAAGATTTACAAGGTTCACACGGACGATAACATCGCCGACCCACTGACACAGCAACAACATGGGTATTCGATACCAAGAGAACTGGTCTTAGAGATAGTTCTTATGTACATTATACACTAAAAGGCAAGGTTGTTGTCTTTAGTGTAAGTGAGAGATTGTTGTATTTCTTTTCATGTGATGTAATATTAAGGCATGGATTCCATTATTATTGTTTTAAATACGGCTGTGCATTTTGTATTAAAACATATAATAACGTCCTTAAATAGTTATGTAAGCGTTACATTGAACTATTCTAAAATGTCCCTAGTCAATCATTATTGTGGAATTTAAGGACAACAATAATGTGTGGAGACTAGTGTGTGTTGTGATTAAATATGGAGATATTAAATCAAACACATGGGTATTTGATACTGGACTGACCCGCTTATAAGTACATTTCATGGATTGTTGTATAAATGTGAACAATGTTCTTATAATGATTCTGTTTGCACCTAAATCCTTCGACTTGAGATCACACACGATTTCCTACTTGGCAAATGGTATGCTTTGATGGTGTCAAACGCCGTCTGTAACTAGATGGGCTATAAAGGCATTTGTTGGGTATATTTGTGAACCATGTTAGGATGAGGTGTGATAGATAGAGGATTTGTCCCTCCTATACAACATGAGTGATATCTCGGGCCCCTTGATTGAGTGTGACTAATTCATGGTCATTTGATTGAATGGTACAAGTTTGACATACTCTGACTTGTGTTCAATCTAGATATCGAGGACAAATGGATTAGTGCAAAGATCATATTCGTGGTTAATTGAATCATCGAGACTATTTGTGAATTGGGAGTAATGATGTGTTGCTTGATACCTCTTATTACTGTTGACAATAGTTGTCACGGCCAACATAGAAAATACCTAAAGGGACGCACATTATAATCAACTGGATTGGGCTTGTTGGAGTTTACATTTGATATAGGTGCTCAATTGGATTGGGCAAAATACCCGGTTGACGGAGAGCTGTCTCGGGTCGACCGGACTTTTAGTCACTCCGGACCAGTTGGACTTGTTCAAAACTGGCACATCTACCTATGTGAGGAAGTGTGTAAAGTGGGAGAGAAATAAGGGGAAGTGAGGGGTTAGTGGGTGATTCCACTAACTCCACAAAAATTGATGAAATGTTCATCATATTCCAACACTTGAGAATTAACTGAATTCTATCTTCTCTCTCTACCTCTAGCCGAACCAAAAGAAAGAAAAATCAGATTTTTCAGTCTTTTATTTTCTTACACACTTTCAAGAATAACAAAGAGAAGAAATTTGATTTTCTTGTCTCTTTGATTCCGGTTTTCCTAAGTAATCTACACTTTGTGGACTCCGGGAAAAAAGTGTTTTTCCACCTTTATATTTTTCTTAGAGTAGCATCTGAGACTTGGAGTGACAAGCTCAAGGTTGGTGTGTGGATACTAGTAGAGACAAGAGTCATTTGGCTGCTGTTGGTGAATTCAAGTAGCAAGAATCCGGGCATTGTCGATAAGATCGAAAGAAAGGTATAACTTCTAATCCTAGGATTTTGGTTCTTTCTCGTGAGTAGATCCTCTAAAGGAATGTAACCCCACGCTTTTATTTCCGCTGCGTTTTGGGGGTTACGATTTTTTCCTTCAAAGACATCATGCTCAACTCGTTTAGATTCTACAATAAGCATATTGTCAAGCAATTCTCGGTTTTCAAGAGACAAAGCATCAATCAATAAATGCATATTCTCTTTTCCTTTTCTATGATGTGAAAAGAGGTAAGAATACTATCAAATTTGCTTGCATTTTTTATCTTTCATTAAGTGAGTAAGCAAGTTCTTTACATGTGATCTTGTTATTCTTAGCCATCTTTTTCAATTCATCATATAAATCATTTAAAGATCCTGCTCATTTTCATAGTCAAGATCCAACGAAGGATTTTAGTATTTTACCTCATTGCCTATAGATTTAGGACTTTGAATTTCGTTTTGATCTTCATCAATGAGACCAATGAGGCACACTGAGTAGACTTGATCTTGACCATATCTTTCTTTGGATGAGCTTACCTTTGATTACTTCTTCTTCTCATAATTACATTGGTTGCATTAGAGGCAATATTCGTGTTCTTTTTGGAGTCATCATTGATGATTGACATGTCATTCTTTGATGAACTCTCCACAAATTTGTTGTCTTAGCGTGTCTATGACATTCCTCGTGGTTCCCCTCTTCTTTGTGAGTGTTGGATCTCTTTGAACCTACAAGTGAAACTTGAGAACTAATAGGTTCCTCTTGTGAAGGTACTTTAATGTAAATGTTGTGTCTCAAGTGACAAATGTGTGTGCCCTCTTATTGCTTGGTTGGTTATGAAAACTCAGTTTTAGAAGCTTTATATATGGCCAAAATACACAAGCAAAATGAGTTACAATGGCTATATATGTTTTTCTTGGATTTGATAGCTTTGGTCGACTTGACTAGTCAGTAGGTCGTCCGAAGTGCCTCCGAAGTAAAGATTATAGCTGTTGAAGATTTGGAACATTCAAAATCTAATTAAGAACAATAACAACATCGGTCGACCAAGCAACACATATCGGTCGACCGAGCAACACATATCGGTCGACCGAACTTCATCAGGTCGCCCGGAGTTAAGTCCTAAATTGGTTTTTCCACATAGTAAATTTCCCAATGTTCTCAAACTCATGCCTAAGTGTTTTGTAAAGATATAAAACACATTTTAAGGAACTTAGGCATTAACCAACACTTATCTAAGTTTTCAAAAACTTTTTCAAATATTGAAACTATGTAAACATGTGGTTTTGAAAACATGCAAGGTTGAGCTTTAAACATCTATATCCTAGTGAACTACCCAAAGGGTAATTGCAATACCCAAAGGGGAGAACCTTAGGGTAGGATGAATAAGGTTCTCAAACTTTTTCGCTTTTCTACCAAATTCTTTTCTTAAGTGATGACCTTAATAACAAATACGTTCATTAAGAATATAAAGATGATTTAAAGGATAGAAGCTTAGATGACTTATATGTGTAAATGCAACACATAAGAACACAAGTGATGAGGACACATCCTTGAAGCTGCCTAAGACAAGTCATCCAAATGATCCTTTGATTAACATCAAGGGTCCAATTACAAGAGCTAGAAGATAAACTACGAATCAAGTTTTAACTACATTAACTTTAGAGATTCAAGCTAAGGAGGAAGCAAGACAACCTTCAAGCAATACAATACATGCAAGACAAGTCCATCTTATCACATTTGAAGACACTGCTCACAGCTCATCAAATGAAATTGGCTAGAGTGCATTTTTAGAAAGTTAGTCATTAAAGTCTATCTTAGACTTTAATATATTTCATCTTTTATTCCTTTTATTTATTTCTTAATTATAGTCTAAATTATATGTGGTCCATTAGTTATTTAGTTTAAGTCAAGTACTAGTTTTGTTAGTTTACTATACTTGTGTTTGTTTTAGTAATTCTAGTCTAATTAGAACTTGTTAAGAGGTCTTGGCCGAAATCTTTCCATCTCTATTTAAAGAGATTTCGGCATACAATGTTGAGGATTTTAAGACTTGATATAATATTTTGTGAGGTTATTCCTTCATTCTTTGTGTTTGAACTTCTTTAAGATCTTCTTTCATTGTTATTGTATCAACGAGCTAGATGCCTCGGTGTTGTGTTTCTTCATCCATTAGAGTTTTCTGCCAGGGTTGCTAGGTGCTCATTCAGCTTAGAGGTCTTAGTGTTAGCATTCACGTGATCTAAAGTTCAAGTTAGAGAAAGATCTTTAATCCGTTTTGTGTTGAATCTTGATACAATCTAATTGTCAAGGTTCTTCATCAGATTGGTATTAGAGCTCAATGTTGATCTCTTACTTGGTGTATCTTTTCTTGCTTTCTTGATAAAAAAAATCATTCTTTTTTTATTTTCAGCTGACAAAATAAAAATAAAAAGAAAAGAGTCAATTACCCAAATTATTTGGTCTCTTGATTTCGGCAAAAAAAAAAAAAAAATGAGAGAGAGAGTGAAGAAAGAAACAAAAAGAGCAAGGGCAAGAAAATATTAGGAAACTTTCAAAAAAAAAAGTTGTTTCCAAATCTAAAAAGGAAGATTGAGATCATTGAGTCCTAAACACAAAGGGATACAAAAAGTATTTCTTTTCCATTTAGGTTTAGGATTCCAACTTACCTTTCCTTATGTTTCTTTTACTCTTTTTCCAAATAGGCCTAGGACTCTTACTTCTTTCCTATTCCTTTTTCCATTAAGTCTAGGACTTCTTATACATTCTTTTTTTTAGCCGAAAGCAACACGAACGAATTTCAATTTTTTTGGCTTTCATCTTTAAAGCCATCTAGAGTTGAAGTTCTTATCACAAATCTTGAGAGATTTTACCAAAAAATTAAATGATTACAATTATGTCTCAAAAGGAAGCTTCATCATCCAAACAATCTGAAAGCTTTGTTGATGCCAAGCTTACAAAGGAGGCCACGATTCAACAATTCAAAAGACTTATGGACCGACTAGAAGAGGTGGCCGAGAAAGGTTGTCCATTTTTGAGCAAAAAGAGAGACCACAACTCCCCCAAAGGTAACCTATTGGTACTAGAAGAGGATGGCAAATAGAGGAAGAAGAGGGCTACTTAGATGGTGATGATGAAGAGTATGTGATGTGAATAGCATGACCCAATATCAAGTTCCAATTTCAGTTGTTCTGATGGCGATGACTCCACCTAAGAGATTCAAAGATAAGCTTAACAACTGGGTTCAGAGAGTCCTAAGACCGAAGGGAGTATGTTCACAAATGAAAGTAAACCAATATTGGTTTCCCTTAACAAGGTTTACGTGGATGATAGCATGAGCGTAACTTTCCACAGCTATCTAGACCATTATTTCATATTATGTTTAGTCGTTTTATTTCGTGTGTTATGGACTTAGGACATGTTGTCTATTAGTCTTATAATTTAGGTCCATAACTATTATTTTAGGCAATTTAATAAAGTAGTTTCTTATTTTTGTATTTCAGTCCAAGAATGATTAGACTTTGACTTGGACTTGAAAACTTTGTCGTATTTCAATTCAAGTAGGAATAGGAAACTTTGGCAGAAATCTCCCTATAAAAGGAGATATATATATATATATATATATATATATATATAATGTAAGATTTTGCTTTCATCTTGAGTTCTTGAAATGACTTATTCGAACTTATCAAAGATTTCATTTTGACGTTCAAACTGATTTATCAAACGAATTATTCACCTTCGTTTGTGGCTTCATCCTTATACCGAGGTTGCTAATCACAAGTTGATTAGAGGTCGAAGTTTCCACCCATCATAAGTTGATTATATCTAGGTTGCTAGTCACGACGTAGGATCATTCCTATTGGTTGATTAGAGGTCGAAGGTCCCCATCCAAACCTATACTTGGGCGAATTTCTGTAGTTGTTGCCGAATCGAATAGGGTCTCGTGCACATTGTTGGCTAAGGTTAGCATCATTTGGTATCGTAGCCGAGTTTCATTCTGTTAGGACTATCTTTACTACTTTATTTTTCATTTCAGCTTTCGTTAAGATTTCAATATTCAACTCCTATCAGAATTTTAGTTTTGTGAAGGACTTTCATTGTTTTAGTTTGACAAGAATTCCTTTCTTCGAATCCGAATTGGATAGGAATTTATTTGTTCTACTTTGTCTAAAACTCCTTTCTAAAATTCGAGTTTTTGCAGAATCCTTATTGTAAAGAAAAAGGCGAAGATAAAAAAAGCCAAAAACAAAATCTGCAGAAAAATGCCTATGTAGGCA
Source organism: Vinca minor (assembly GCA_026122235.1). Taxonomy (NCBI): domain Eukaryota; kingdom Viridiplantae; phylum Streptophyta; class Magnoliopsida; order Gentianales; family Apocynaceae; genus Vinca; species Vinca minor. The sequence continues at coordinate 182,213 of JAOCZM010000195.1, forward strand.
TAATACAATTCCTGGGCAGGAAATAAAAAAAAACAAAAAAAAAAGTCAATTGTTTTATATTATGGCGCGCAATCAAGAGAGAAACGTGCGCGAAGAGGTTCCTCTACCAATTGTCCTAGATCAACAAATGCAAGCACTTATAGGAATGATGAAAGAAGCATACGAGAAAGCAAGAGATGAGGTGTATATGTTAATTCACTCAAGAAGGGAAATACACGGCCAAAACCAACTTTACAAAAACCTAGTGCAGCACCAGGGAGGTCAAACTATCCAACAGCAGAGCTTGAACTTAAGCTAGCCACTAAATCCACACCTTTTATTGGTAAAGAAACCCCTATTTCATCTCATTATAATCATATTCAGTGTTTAAAATGTCGATGGAAAGGACACCTAGCTAGCAATGTCTAAACAAACGGATTATAGTGATCCAGGATGATGGTGAAATAGAATCCGAGGATGAAGAAGATCCTACCGAAGAGAAGGAGTATGAGGCTGAAAATGGTTAATTGTTGTCACTAGTTCCAAGGCAAGATAAAGAAGAGGAAGAACATGAGGAGTTTGAGGCTGAAAATGGTGAGATTCTTTCACTAGTTCAATGCCAAGATAAACAATATGAAGAAGAGGAGCATGAGAACATCTTTCACACTTGTTATGTAAAAGAAAAGCATCCTCATCCTTACAAGCTGCAAGGGTTGATTGATAGTGGAGAACTAAAGGTTACAAGACAAGTATACGAGGATCAGGATTTGAGGACAAATCCTTCTCAAGAAGGGGGGAATGATGTGAATATCATGACCCAAAATCAAGTTCAAATTTCAGTTGTTCTAATGGTAATGACTCGACCTAAGAGATTCAAAGATGACCTTAACAACTGGGTCCAGAGAGTCCTGTGACCGAAGGGAGTATGTTCACAGATGAAAGTAAACCAAGATTGGTTTCCCTTAACAAGGTTTACGTGGATGATAGTATGGGTGTAACTTTCCGCCACTATCTAGACCATTATTTCATATTATGTTTAGTTGCTTAATTTCGCATTATGGACTTAAGACATGTAGTCAATCAGTCTCCTAATTTGGGTCCATAACTATTATTTTAGGCAGTTTAATAAAGTAGTTTTTTTTAAACTTGTTTTTTGAAACAAAGGATGTCGAATGCTCCTTTTATAGGGAGATTTCGGTTCAAGTTTCCTAGTCCTAGTTGAATTGAAATACGACATAGTTTTCAAGTCCAAGTCAAAGTCTAATCCTTCTTGGAAAATATTTCTTGGACTACTTTTTAGATAGCATGCTAAAAAAACCTTGATTTGTTTAGGAACTTTTGGCTCTTTGATTGATAAAGTTCTTGGCTCTTTTTTCTTGGAATTCCTTTATTTTGTAAAATGCATCAAAGACCGTGCAAAAAAGATTACAAATAATAATAAGAACCAGTATAAAAATACAAAAATAAGAAAACTACTAAATAACTACTTTATTAAACTGACTAAAATAATAGTTATGGACCTAAATTATGAGACTAATGGACAACGTGTCCTAAGTTCATAACGCACGAAATAAAACAACTAAACATAATATGAAATAATGGTCTAGATAGTGGCGGGAAATTACGCCCATGCTATCATTCACATAAACCTTGTTAAGGGAAACCAATATTTGTTTACTTTCATCTGTGAACAGACTCCTTTCGGTCATAGGACTCTCTGGACCCAATTGTTAAGCTTATCTTTGAACCTCTTAGGTCGAGTCATCGCCATTAGAACAACTGAAATTTGAACTTGATATTGGGTCATGATATTCACATCAGTATGAGTCTCAAGTTTTAACACATTCAAGAAGGGGACAAAATAGACCCTTGAGAAGCCTAGCTAGGCTGAGAGGGAGGGATGAACAACGAATGGTTGTTGTAGATCGATTTTCTAAAATGGCTCACTTTATTCCTTGCAGGAAAACAAATGATGCAAGCCATGTTGCAGATTTATTTTTAAAGGAAGTGGTTCGGCTCCATGGGATTCTAAAAAACAATTGTGAGTGATAGGGACGTAAAGTTCTTAAGTTACTTTTGGAAGACATTATGGAGTAAGTTGGTGCTAAATTGCTATTTTCTACATCAAGTCACCCAAAAACGGATGGCCAAACTGAGGTAACAAATAGAACTTTAGGGGTTCTTCTTAGAGCTTTAATTCAAAAGAACTTAAAAAGGTGGGAAGATTGTTTACCTGTTGCTGAATTTGCTTACAATAGGATTTTGCATTCTACTACAAATAACTCTCCTTTTGAATTTGTTTATGGTTTTAACCCCTTAACCCCGTTGGATCTAACTCATTTACCTGTTGATGAGTATTATAATGTAGAAGGTGATTCTAGGGCAGATCATATACAAATAATGCATCAACAAGTAGCCGAAAACATCAACAAGAAGAATGAAAAATTTGCTAAACATGCCAAAGAAGGCCGGAAGAAAATATCATTTGATGTTGGTGATTGGGTTCGGTTACACTTTAGGAAAGACCGGTTTCCTAATGAAAAAAGAGCAAATTACATCTAAGGGGCAATGGACCTTTCCAAGTTGTTACTAGGGTCAATGATAATGCATACAAGATAGACTTGAAAGGTGAGTATGGCGTACATTCTACGTTTAATGTTTCTGACTTGTCCCCTTTTGATTTTGATACAGATTGGAATGATGATGATTCGAGGACGAATCATGCTTTCAAGGGGGAGGGGATGATAAGGGACCATCCTAGGGGCTGTCCTACAAAGATCTTTTATCCAGGCTTCACGGACCAATGACTAGACAAAGGACCAAGGAATCAACTAATTTCAATATTGGTCTGAGACTTCAAAGCTAAAGAGGAAGCTAACCTTCAATTAGAAGATGATGAAAAAGTCACCCTCTTAACTTTTCAAGACATACAATTTGGCCCTAACTAGCAAAGTGGCTAAGAAGGGCATTTTAGTCTTTTGTACAATTAAAGTCTATTCTAGACTTTAATTATTTTCAGTATTGTTATTTACTATTTTAGGTGTGTATAGCAAGTATTGCTATAATAAAGGACATGTTGTCCATGTGTTTAGATAATGGGTGAGTGGTTAGTTATCTAGTAGTTGAGAGTCCCACTTCTTCAAGGACTCTTCATTAATTTCAGCCATGTAGGGCACCTAGTATTAGTGTTGTCCATTATCTTAGATAGTGTTTTACTTGATACCAAGTTAGTTGTTCAAGAGTCCTACTTCTTCAAGGACTCTTCTTTTTTAGGCTAGATAGCCGAATTCTTCCTCTATTTAAGAGAGAATTCGGCCACCATTGTAATTACGTTAGATATATTGATATATTGGTAAGGTTATTCCTTAGATACTTGTGAATTGACTTCCTACATAATTCATTCATTCTTGAGTTACGCTTGTTGTGGTGTTTCAGCCTTCATCGATTCTTAGCCTTCTTTAGAGTTGCGTTGAGAATATTCCCCGTTAAACTAGTTCAAGAATATAGAAAGATCCGATTTAAACTAAAGTTTCGAGTTTTGGTACTTTGTACCTCGGTTCTTCATCACAGCTTCCAAGAGGACATAAAACCCTTTGTGAGACTGTTTGAATTAACACTGAAAAAATCCCACATTGAATAACCAAATTCAAGCCCTTGTAAAGAGCTTCCAGTTCGGCTCTCATCACTCCGTCTAATAATACCACCAATCCCATCAGGCCCCGGGTTTCCCTTAGAAGCACTATCAATATTAAGAATAGCCTGTGCTCCTCCCATCATGCCTTTCCAACGCAGAACAATAGTCTTTCTCAAAGTAAAATTACTTGTACCGCGATTATTCAACAATCCCTTAGCGTGAAAAAGGGTACGAGTGTAGTCCCTAAACTGAGCCAATATATTCAACTGAGAAGTAGTTTTTGTTGGAGTACATTTAATCTAAGGTGCGCCAATTCGATTGGGCCGGGCCGGGCCGGGATTGGATTGGGCCCTTAATCGGGTTGGGCCGACCAATATGATTGGGCCTACCGTTTTGGACCGACCTTATGGCTGGAAAATTGGACACATATTTTCAGCTCATATGTCTCTCATCTAGAGGTTAAAGGAGTGGAGAAAGTGGAGGAGTGGTTTCCTCCATGATCTCCCACTTTCCCCTTTATCTCTCCCCACTCTCTCTTGATAGACTAAGGGAAAAAATACTGATTTTTCCCATTCATATTAATCAGTTTTTCTCCAGCTTTTGAAGCTTAGAGAGAAGAGAGAAAAGTGAGTTTTTAGAGAGAAAAGTGAGTTTTTAGAGAGAAAAGAAAAGATAGATTTCTAGACTTGTTTTCTAGCTTTTTGCTAATAGGAAAGAAGTTAGAAATCCTGTATCTTATTCTTCTGATAAGGTCTGAAATACATACTCCATTGAAGAGTGTCTTCAAAGCTTCTACAAGGCGTTGGCTAGCACCCAAGCGATGAAGACCATCCCCGGAAGATCGAGTGGATACTTGGGAGAGACGAGCTCGCATTGTGGTGTTCCTTTCGTGACAACATACCGCTGAAAGCGTTTCAGCCATTCTAGCATCAATATAAGGTAAAACACTATCCCATAGTCGTAGGTTCTTACTCGTGGAAGATCCTGGTAGAGGCGGGTCAAGTTTTATTCCAGCTGCGCATTTATGTGTGACCGGTTATTCCTCTAACGGTGGTATCGAGCCACTCACGAGTACCCTATAGACTTTAAGTGTTATAGTGTTTGAATATAGATTATGAATTTATGTTATGCATGCCTTAGGATTGCTAGAAATGTAATAAATCATGTATGACATGCTTTTTCCGACTTTATGTATATACTGTTGAGAATTTCCAGTTTTGAAGTCATTCAAAAAGCTGGAAAAACTCTCGATTTTTGTCACTTCGGTCGATCGGGACTCATCTTGGTCGACCGAGGCAAGATAGTAACTAAATGATACTTGTTCGGATCAACCGAGGTTGGTCTTGGACGATCCGAGTTGGTCTTCGGTCGGCCGAAGACCACGACCGGTCGATCGAACTCGAGACAATATGAAATGTTCATTTGTTTGCTCGCTTGCTCGCTTTTTCCATAAAATGTTATGTTAATTGAGCATGATGCATAGTAGTCGCCTTTACCTTGTTGGTTTTATTTTATAATACGATCTGCGTATCGTGCCTATTTTATCATTCAAAAAGTTGTAATTTTATTCTCATTATATCTCCTCGAATGTAACTCGAGGTTTCCTTAGAAATTTTGTAATTCTAGATTAGGAGAAGACAAAGTGAGATGATGAAGATTTGGAGGCAACCAAGCTCGAAGGTCAAGACGGTGTAGAATAGATGTTTTTCATTTTACATCCTTAGATTGACTTCACGGTTTTTCCATTGGCTTGGAAAAACCGAATAGGATATGGCGATTACTATTGCATTTTATTTTATGTATTGGATGCATGAGTATATAAGCATAAACTGTTTTATTTATGCTTTTCTGGTGAGATTGTTAAAAACGAAATCCCTCATTTAAAATATTAATTAGTGCCTTCCTAAGTTTGGCCCTCGTCAAGGCCTAGATCGACATTAGTATGGGACATGCCAAAGCTGTGCATACATGTCTATCCGGGTGAGGCGCGAAGGATAAGTTGTGATATCCGCCGGCTAAAACTTAGGGTCCTAGTTAACTAGATTATCTCAATAGATGGATTGAGGATCTAGAAGCAAAAGAGTTGAGAAAAGTGTATAATGATACGCTTGAATAAATTTTTCACTCAACTAACCAAGAATTACATAATTTGATGTAATTGGCAAACGTTGCCTACCTAAATAACTAAGTTTTGGGCGATCAGCCAAAGCTGACTCAGAACGAGGTGAAATATGGATCTTGGCCCGCTAGAAAGTTAACGAACTTTCCGAGTTGATATTGAGGGTTATTCACTCGAAGAAAATAGTGGGAGAAATCATTAAAAAGATAAAGACCTAATAATGATTTTTAAATCGGTACTTACTTTGCATATATTTTGTTGTAGAAAATGGCAAATTCAAACCAAACACTATCACTGCGTTCTGTCCGTGAGAAGGACAAATTAGAGGGAGTTAACTTCCTTGACTGGTTCAGGAACTTGAGAATCGTTCTCAAGCATGAAAGAAAGTTGTATGTTCAGAGCGACTTATTCTGCTATACCGAGAGGCTCGTACTACGGCAGCTGAAAGGACTCGCTTATCGAAGCATGTTAGTGATGCTTTAGATGTGTCTAGCCTCATGCTTGTCACCATGAACTACGAGCTTCGAAGCAACGTGAGGACATGGGGGCTTATGAGATCTTTGGCTCACTGAAGCAACTATATCGAGGGCAAGCACGCCCGGGAGAGATTCGATGTATCGAAATCTCTCTTCGATGCAAAATGTATGAGGGAATGCCGGTAGGAACTCACGTTCTTAAGATGATAGGTTATGTTCGGAACCTTGAAAAAGCTGGGATTTCCTTTGGGACAAGAGTCGTCGATCGATTTGATCTTGCAATCGTTGCTCGAGTCATTGAGTCAATTCATTCGAATTATCACATGAATGAAATTGACAAGCCATTGCCTGAGTTGTTGAATATGCTAAGGACTGCCGAGAAGGAAATAGGCAAGTCCAAGCCCAACACCATCTCGATGGTGCAAAGGGCAAAGGCAAAGGTTTTGCGAAACCCGAAAGGCAAAGCGAAAGGTAAGCCCGAGGGCAAGCAAACCACTTTCAACAATGCTGCTGAAACCTAAGGGTGGTGTAGCCAAGGACTCTATCTGTCATCATTGTGGTGAGAAGGGTCATCTGGAAAAGGAGCTGCAAAAGCTATCTTGCGAGGGAAAAAGGTTTGGAAAAGGAGAAAGCAATTGTTGCTACGGGCTCGAGTATTTATGTTATAGATATTAATATGATTGATATCAATTTAAATACAACTACTTCTTAGGTATTTGATACCGGATGTGGTTCTCACATTTGTACTAATGTGCGAGGGGACTGCAAATGAGTAGAGAGTTGGCAAAGGGTGAAGTGGAACTACGAGTAGGCAACGAGCACGTGTTGCGACCACTAGTCTGTAGGGACTTGTACTTTTACTTTGCCTTGAGGGGCTTGTTTTGGGTTTAGAAAAGCTGTTTCTATGTACCTAGTTTAATTAAAAATATTATTTCGGTTTCTTGTTTGGACAAGAACGGTTTTGAATTTCGATAAAAAAACCAACGATTGTCGTTATTTCTAGATAATATGTTTTATGCAAGCGCCTCTTTAATTAATGGTCTATATATTTTAGACCTTGATATGCCAATTTTAAACATAAATACCAAAAGGATTAAGACTAATGATTCTAATCAGACATACCTCTGGCATTGTCGCTTAGGCCACATAAAGCGAAGATCGCATATCAAACTCCATAAAGATGGGATCATTTGGAATCATTTGACTTCGAGTCTTATGATCGATGCGAATCTTGTTTGTTGGGTAAGATGACGACATCACCTTTCACTAAGCTAGGTGAGAGAGCCGATGCTTTATTAGGACTAATACATAGTGATGTATGTGGCCCCTTTTAATATACATGCGAGGGGTGGTTACCTCTACTTCATTACCTTTACTTGATGACTTGAGTAGGGTATGGATATGTGTTCTTGATGAAACACAAATCCGAAGCATTTGCTAAGTTTAAAGAGTTTAAACTTGAAGTAGAAAACCTGAAAGGGATTCATGGGTGGAAACTCGTTCCAAACACCCATGGATCCTCTCCTGAAGGATCCACTCATATGAAACGAATCGAAAATAGCGGTAAAAACTTACATTTTACAGATTCAAGAAAGCTCGCTTCTTGAATGGAGGATGGCGTTTCTTGGATGCTAATCGCCACCAATTGATCTCCCTCACGGAAAGTCCCTCTACTCAGGTATCCACGCGACTGAAATGGGCAGCGATTGCTAGCTCTTCGTCTTTTACATTTTTCGGGAATTAGAGAGAAAAGGGAGAGGCTGAAATCTGAAATCTAATTTCGGGTTTCTTGGTTAATTTCGGCTAAAAGAATTAGGGTCTAGGGTTTCGGCTAAGAGTTTATTATATAGGGTGTGAGAGTTTGTTCCCAGAACTAACTCTCACGTCCTCAACTCCTCTCGGCAATGGGAGTCCTCAACTCCCACGTCCCTTAGACTTCTACTGGTAGTGGGAGTCCTTATCGGATAATAACTCCCACGTAATCCCAGCTATAGGTAAAATACCGAAATTGCCCCTATCTCTAATTCGAATAATAAACACTTTATTATTTCGAGAAAGACAAATGTCGAGACACAATGAACCTAGACACATTCTAGATTCATTGAATGCGGACATAAAGCTCGTTAGCTCGTCTATGCGTGTGACCACTGTAGGGTTACATCTCACAATGGCAATGAAAACACACTTAGTAGTAATGTGAGTCCATAAATCACAAGCGGTCCCTAGCGGGGACATTGTGACTACCCAAAGTGAATGAATATACAACGGAACCTAATATCAATCCACTATTTAATCCCTTTGTCTCGCGATATCCTAATTAAGCATAAGGCATGGTGGTCGTCACCCTTATTAAGCTTAATTATATTTATGCTCGATCTCCGGGTAGATTGTTTTGACAAATAGCATTTGATAACCACTTTATCAAACACATTTGAAAGCACGGCCATGCATTTAAACGATCTTTCCCTATCGAGGGGCCCATGGATATCTCTCTCAATAATAGAGAGGAAAATTCCTTACAATGTCTCTCACATTCAAGCTATGATAGGACACTACATCCGATCATCGATCAGTATTGATTACTACTGTTACAAGTAACGTCCAGTCGAGTCAAAAGCGTGGCTCCATTCATACTAGAATCAATGAAGACATAAGGTCTAAGGATTCTAAAATAGTATTGAGGAAGTAATACTTATGACTTAAGACCATGAAGTATTACTTCTCCGACGGATCACGTCGATACAATGTATCCCTATATATTGCATCTATGATGTGATTTGTATCCATTACACATGATCGAGTAAAACAAGATCATCAATCAACAATCATACTAGTTTTATTTCATAGAAATTAAGCATTACATAAAACTAGGGACTTCTAGAATAGTAATTACATAAGCTAATGAGTTTTACTATCAAATCACACATTTGATAATCAAAAGCAAAATTAACTATTCAATTACTTGCTCAAAAAGATAACAAAACGCACAACATGTGCTAATGGTCCTAGGGCACTACTAACAAAACCAACTTGGCAAGAGTATTAAGGTTCTTCGATCTGATCGAGGAGGAGAATACTTGAGTCATGAATTACAGTGACTATCTAAAAGCTTGTGGAATCGTTTCACAACTTTCTCCTCCCGACTACTCCACAATGGAATGGTGTATCTAAAAGGAGGAGACAGAACCTTATTAGATATGGTTCGTTCTATGATGAGTCACACGAGCACTGCCCAATTCCTTTTGGGGACACGCACTAGAGACGACATCTTTAACACTTAACGCGTTCCATCTAAATCGAGTTGCAAAGACGCCATACGAGTTATGGGTAGGGAAGCGTCCCGGTTTGTCTTTCCTCAAGATTTGAGGGTGTGAAGCGTTTGTAAAGCGCTCGGCTTCGATAAGCTGGCTCCAAAATCTGAAAAGTGCATATTTGTAGGTTATCCTAAGGAAACTAAAGGATACTACTTTTATATCCCTAACGAGAACAAAGTATTTGTTGCTGCATGAGAGTCTTTCTAGAAAAAGAATTTGTTTCTAGAAACACAAGTGGGAGTAGTGTAGAACTTTACGAAGTTCCGAGACTCTCAAACTAGCACTAATGATGAGATGGAAATTGAAAGCGAGACTCCACAAGTTGTTGTGCGGCGAGTGCCACAAGCGGTTGTGCGGCCAGCACTGATTCAAGAAACACAAGAATTGCGTAGAGTGCGGTAGAGTTCAGTCGTCCACCTCCGAGTAAAATTTGGATTTTTCATAACGAGAACATGGTGATGTTATGTTTGTGAATCACGATGAACCTTCAACCTACAAGCGAGGCAATTAATAGCCCGAGTTCGAGAAATGGCTTGAGGCCATGAGATGCGAAATGGACTCCATGTACACAAACCAAGTCCGGATCTTGGTTGATCCACTGAAGGGTAACTCCCATAGGGGTGCAAATGGGTTTTTAAGATTAAAACCGACATGGAAGGGAATGTACAAAGCGTACAAGGGCGACTAGTCGCGAAAGGTTTCAAACAAATTCATGGTATTGACTATGATGAGACCTTTTCCCCTGTAGTTATGTTCAAGTCCATTCGGATTTTGCTTGCTATTGCGACTTACTATGACTACGAAATCGGCAAATGGATGTCAAAACCGCTTTCCTTAATGGAAAACTTGATGAGGATGTGTATATGACACGGCTGAAGGTTTTGTCACTCCGAGAGAATCTTTGGAAAAGTATGTAAGCTTGAGAGATCCATTTATGGACTCAAGCGAGGCTTCTCGAAAGGCTGGAACATCCGTTTTAATGATGCCGATCAGTGAGTTTGGCTTCATTAGAAATGAGGATGAACCTTGTGTTTACAAAAAGGTTAGTGGGAGCTCAATTGTATTCCTGGTTTTGTATGTAGATGACATACTACTCATTGGAAAGCGACATACCAACCTTAAAGTGCAGCAAAGGCTTGGTTGAGTACGTGTTTCTCTATGAAAGACTTAGGCGAAGCTTGACTATATTACAGGGAGTCAAGATCTATAGAGATAGATCCAGGGAGACTCGTTGGCCTAAGTCGAGTACATATATAGACAAGGTGCTAAAGCGGTTTAGCATGCAAGAAGTCTAAGAAAGGACTTTGTCCTATGGCACATGAAATGCTTGTTACAGTCGAAGGAGCAGTGTTCTAAAATACTGCCGAATTAGAACGCATGAAAGAGATTCCTTATGCTTACGCCATAGGATCCATCATATACGCCATGATATGTACTCGCTCGAGATGTCTCGTTTGCCTTAAGCATTACGGCGAGATACCGATCTAATTACGGTGAACGTCCCTTTGGATCTCGAGTCAAGAATATCCTCAAGTACTTGCGAAGGACTAAGGATACATTCTTGATTTATGGAGAGGCGGATGAGCTCGTTGTAAGTGGTTACACCGATGCTAGTTTCCAAACCGGCGAGAGATGATTTCGATCGCAATCCGGGATATGTGTTTAACTTGAATGGAAGTCTTTGTGGTAGCGCTGATTCAAAGCAATCAACCATCGCAGATTCTACGACAGAGGCAAGTACATAGCGACTTGTGAAGCGGCTAAGGAGGCGATTTGGATCGGGAAATTTATTTCCGACCTCGATGTGGTTCCTAGTATTGCGAACCCGATAGACCTCTATTGTGATAACAATGGGGCTATTTCCCAATCTAAGGAACCTAGATCACACGAGAGGTCCAAACATGTACTACGGCGATTTCACCTAATCAGCGAGATTATAGAGAGAGGTGATGTGCATATGTGTAGAGTAGACTCGGCGAGACAATGTCGCCGATCCACTGCGAAAGCCACTGTCGCGGCGGCGGCATGATCGTCACACTAGCTCCATAGGGTATCCGATATACGGAGGGCTGATCTTTAGAGGCAGTCATTAGTATGCCACTAAAGACCATTTATTGTAATTTGGGTCTTTAGTGCAAGTGGGGAGATTATTGTGCAGTATTTAATGTAATTTTCATTTTGATGAATAAAAGGCAATTAATTCCAGTATTATTCATTATGTTTACGCATTCTTAACAACATAAATAAATAATATGTCCTTAGAATAGTATTTATAATTGTTATGAGATACTATTGCGAAAGCGTCCCTAGTCGAACATTATTTTGGAATCTTGAGGACAATAATAATGCGTAAGACTAGTATGTGCGATGATTGATATAAGATATCGGATCGTCACATAGGTATATATGATTAGAGAATCATTATCATCGGGACGGACCCAGACATGAGAAACACACCATGGGTTGTTATATAATAGTCAACGGTGTTTCTCAAAAATTTTGACTTGGGTTGTATATGAGATCCTTCGACTTGAGGTCTCACAAGAGTTCTTGCATGGCTAGTGTTATGCTTTGATAATGTTAAACGCTATCCGTAGCTTGGGTGAGCAATAAAGGCATTTATTGGGTATATCACGAATCTTGTTCGGGATGAGTGGGATGCGAAAAGGATTTGTCCCTCCTATATAGCAGGGAGGCGATATCTTGGGCCCCTTGATGGAGTCGACTAATTCATGGCCATGAACAAGTGAATCGAGTATATGATATTGATGTCATTTGATTAGTCTACTCGCGAATCAAGAAACTAAAAGATTGGACAATACAAGTGTGACTTTTTCCATGACTTGTGTTCAATCTAGATATCAAGGACAAAAGGATTTAACTACAAATGTCAAATGTTGTGATTATGATAAATCACCGAGATATTTATGAATTGGGGGGTAATGATGCGTTGCTAGATACCTCTCATTACTGTGACATATGATGTCACGGCCAACGTCATAGATACCTCTTGGGTCGCACTCATAGATCAAGCTAGATTGGGCTTGTTGGAGTACATTTAATCTAAGGTGCGCCAATTCGATTAGGGCAGGGGCCGGGCAGGGATTGGATTGGGCTCTTAATCGGGTTGGGCCGACCGACCCGTTTTGGACCGACCTTATGGCTGGAAAATTGGACACATATTTTTCAGCTCATATGTCTCTCATCTAGAGGTTAAAGGAGTGGAGAAAGTGGAGGAGTGGTTTCCTCCATGATCTCCCACTTTCCCCTTTATCTCTCCCCACTTTCTCTTGATAGACTAAGGGAAAAAATACTGATTTTTCCCATTCATATTAATCAGTTTTTCTCCAGCTTTTGAAGCTTAGAGAGAAGAGAGAAAAGTGAGTTTTTAGAGAGAAAAGAAAAGATAGATTTCTAGACTTGTTTTCTAGCTTTTTGCTAATAGGAAAGAAGTTAGAAATCATGTATCTTATTCTTACGATAAGGTCTGAAATACATACTCCATTGAAGAGTGTCTTCAAAGCTTCTACAAAGGCGTTGGCTAGCACCCAAGCAGTAGAAGACCATCCCCGGAAGATCGAGTGGATACTGGGAGAGACGGAGCCTGTATTGTGGTGTTCCTTTCGTGACAACATACCGCTGAAAGCGTTTTAGCCATTCTAGCATCAATATAAGGTAAAACACTATCCCATAGTCGTAGGTTCTTACTCGTGGAAGATCCTGGTAGAGGCGGGTCAAGTTTTATTCCGCTGCGCATTTATGTGTGACCCGGTTATTCCTCTAACAGTTTTCACCTCAGAGACAAATCGGCATCTCACCTTCCATAACTTCCAACAAACACAACAAGATAAGAGCACCAAGGATTTGTGAGCTGCTGAGCCTGTATACCACCAAAGAGTTAGTGTATCATGAAGCCTAGTAAATTGTCTATTACCAAGAAGAACCCCTGCTCTACTAGCCGCCTCTCGCCAAAGAGCTCGAGCCAAAGGGAAAGAAACAAACATATGATCACAAATGAATCCTTCAGGGGAGGAATCATGGGTGTTTAGAATGAGTTTCGGCCCATGAATCCTTACACTTCAGAGGCATCCACATACTCAGCTTCTGTCATAGTGATGAAGAACAATGAGGTTCGACTTAAGTTGAGCCCGATCTTTCTTCAATTCTCGAACTAGTTTCTAAGGGAATTTAATCAACGCAACACTAAGGATGGCTAATTAACAATGGAGGCTGAAACACCACAACAAGAGAAACTAAACTTGTTGATACAGTAACTCAAGAATGAATGAATTCTACATAGAAGTTCAAACACGAGAAGCTAAGGAATAACCTTACCAAAATATCAATATATCTAACGTAAATATTATGTTCGCCGAACCCTCCATTATATAGAGTAATAATTCGGTTCCAAGCAACAACAAATAAGAGTCCTTGAAGAATTAGGACTCTTGATTAAACAACTTGCTAACAAGTAAAACACTTAAACAAGAAGAGTCCTAGTAGATATGGGACTCTTAAAAACTAGATAACCAACTATGGACAACATGTCCTTTATTATAGCAACTACTTTCTATACACATAAATACTCTAAATAAAGTAAATAACAAAGCTGGAAAATAATTAAAGTCTAGCATAGACTTTAATTGTACAAAGACTAAAATGCCCTTTAATTTCGTCCCAATTCTGGACAGCTTGTTGGGCCAACGTATACGACGATTTCGGATATTAAGAAGGCAGAATCTGATCTCGTGATCTTCATGAAAGTTGTAGATCTGCCTCTTATCTTTAATAAGCAACTGGAATCAGCTCCATTGGACAATTGGATCGAAAGTTATGACCATTCTACCAAACTGTTGTAAAGCTGTCGAATCCCTCATCATCTTGTATGATTACTAAAATGCCCTTCTTAGCCTCTTTGCTTGATAGGGCCTAATTGTACACTTGTGAACTTGAGAGGCTGACTTGTACAACATTCCTAGATGTAACTTAGCATCCTCTTTATACTTTAGAACTCAGGTCAATGATGTAGATAGTTGCTTCACATCCCTTGTTCTAAGTCTCGTGCTTAGTCGATGTATGTGCTCCTTTGACTTGGGCAGCCCCGAGGTTGGTACCGTATCACGTAGAGTTGGCCACGGTTTCTTGCTTTGAGATCTTCTGGCTCACAACACCTCCATTCAAACAAAACACAAAACTAGATTGCGATCTAAAATCATCTACGTCGGTCTGGAAGCTTGCGTCTGTGTAACCATTTACAACCAGACTTCCTTCCTGACCTCCGTAAACTAAGAACATATCTTTAGTCCTTCTCAAGTACTTAAGAATGCTCTTGACTGCAGTCCAATGTGACTCACCAGGGTCAGATTGATATCTGCTAGTCATACTTAAAGCAAATGAGACATCCGGGCGAGTGCATATCATGGCGTACATTATGGACCCAATTGCCGAAGCATATGGGATCTTACTCATGCGCTCTTGGTCCTCCCTTGTGGAAGGTCCTTGAGTTCTGCTGAGTTTAATGCCATGTGACATGGGCAAGAATCCCTTTTTGGAGTCTTGCAAACTGAACCGTTTCAGTACCTTGTCAATGTATCCACTCTGGCTCAGGCCAATCATTTTGTTAGATCTATCTCTATAGATTCTTATACCCAAAATGTATGTGGCCTCACCTAAGTCTTTCATGGAAAAGCACTTCCCCAACCAAGCCTTTGCGCTTTGTAATGTGGGGATGTCATTTCCAATCAGTAAGATGTCATCCACATAAAGCACAAGGAACACTACTGCATGTTAGTTACATTCTTATAAACACAACACTCGTCTTCGTTTTTTATGTAACCAAATTCTTTAATTTCTTCATCAAAGCGACGATTCCAGCTTCGAGATGCTTGCTTTAATCCATAAATGGACCTTTGAATCTTACACACTTTGTTAAGATTTTATGGATCAACAAACCCCTCAGATTGTGTCATATACACATCCTCAAGAAAGTTTCCATTAAGAAACGCAATCTTAACATCTATTTGCCATATCTCATAGTCATAATATGCGGCTATGGCAAGTAAAATCTTAATAGACTTTATCATAACGACAGGACAAAAGGTTTCATCATAGTCTATTCCATGAATTTTTCTATAACCTTTTACTACTAGTCGAGATTTAAAAGTGTGTACATTACCATCCATTTCAGTTTTCTTTTTGAAACACCATTTGTTATCAATGACCTTACACCCTTCGGGTGGGTCAACCAAAGTCCATACTTGGTTATCGTACATGGATTGCATCTCAGACTTCATAGCTTCTAGCCACTTGTCTGACTCAGAACTACGAATTGTCTCTTTATAGGAAGTGGATTCTTCTGGATCAATCAGTTCAATATGATGATCATCAGTTACGAGAAATCCATATCTCTCAGGTTGTTGATGTTCCCGACTTGACCTCCTTAGGCCCTGTGTCAAAGATTGAACCTCAGTATCATCACATGAGCTTTCTTGAAGTTCCAAAGACGGTTCATATGTTGTTTGGGGATCTTGAATTTCCTCAAGATGAATCTTACTCCCACTATCCTTTTTGGAAATAAATTCCCTTTCAAGGAATAGACCATTACGAGCAACAAACACTTTGTTCTCTGATGGAAGATAGAAGTAATATCTTTTAGTTTCTTTAGGATATCCCACAAACAAACACTTATCGGATTTATGGGCGAGTTTATCAGATAACAAGCATTTTACATACGCTTTGCATCCCCAAATTTTAAGAAACGACAAACTAGGTCGTTTCCCTGTCCGTATCTTATATGGAGTTTTCTGAATCGCTTTAGAAGGAACTCTATTCAATATGAATGCAGTAGTTTCTAGGGCGTTGCCCCAAAAGGAAATTGGAATACTAGGTTTGACTCATCATGGATCGAACCATATCCAGTAAGGTGCGATTCTTACATTCTGACACACCTTTCCATTGTGGTGTGCCAGGAGGAGTTAATTGTGAAACAATTCCACAACCTCTAAGATGTTCGTCAAACTCTTGGTTAAGGTATTCACCACCTCAATCTGATAGAAGATCTTAATACTTTTACCAAGTTGATTTTGTACTTCATTTTGGAATTCTTTGAATCTTCTAAAAGATTCTAATTTATGTTTCATTAGATAGACATAGCCATATCTATTGAAATCATCTGTGAATGTGATGAAGTACTGAAACCCTCCTCTAGCACTTGTGTTTATTGATCCACATATATATGTATGTATTAGGCCCAACAAATCAGAAGCTCTCTCACTTTGTCCAATAAATGGAGCTTTAGTCATTTTGCCAAACAAGAAAGAATCACATGTCTCATAAGACTCTAAGTCAAATTGATATGGTACCAACCTCGAGGCTCCCCAATTCAAGGGATCACATACATAGACCAATGACGAGGCTTAGAACGAGGAACATGAATCGAATAACTACATCATTGGTTCGTATATTAAAGTACAAAGAGGATGTAAAGTTACACATAGAATATAAAGTACAAGGCAACCTCTCAAGGTTCACAAGTGTACAATTAGGCCCTATCAAGCAAAGAGGCTAAGAAGGGCATTTTAGTAATCTTACAAGTTGATGGACAGCTTTGCGGCAGTTTGGTATAATGATCATAAATTTCGATATATGTATCCAATGGACCTGATTCCAGTTTCATATTAAAGATAAGAGGCAGATCTACAACTTCTATGAGACCACAAGATCAGATTGTGCCCGCTTGGTGTTCAAAATCGTCGCGCAACCTGATCCAACAATCTGTCCATATTTGGGACGAAATTAAAGGACATTTAGTCTTTTTATACAATTAAAGTCTATGCTAGACTGTAATTATTATACAGCTTTGTTATTTACTTTATTTAGAGTATTTAGGTGTGTATAGCAAGTAGTTGCTATAATAAAGGACACGTTGTCCATAGTTGGTTATATAGTTGTTAAGAGTCCCACATCTACTAGGACTCTTCACATAATTAGTTAATTTTCATCTTTATTAGTTGTCTTAGCCGCCAAGAAACGGGAGAATAGGACAAGTTGTCTATTAGAGAAAGATCGGGCTCAACTAAAAGTCGAACTCTTTGGTACCTTGTACCATTCGGTTCTTCATCAGGTGGTATCAGAGCAAAAGGTTCTTCTAAATTCCCGGTGTACCCTACGCAAATTTTTTTTTCTTGTTTGCTAGATTTACAAAAAAGACCAAAAAAAACTCACGGCATATATATTAAAAGAGCAGCCAATTCAAAAGCCTCTTGGTGTAAAGAAATTGACAGCCAAGTATAGATTAGAATAGAGAACTATAAAGCCATTAGCAAACTTCTTGCAAACGAAAGCGTTAGAGCCTCGTCCAAGAATTGGCAAACGTTCCCCCTTTTGTTTTGAGCCGTATTGTATAGTCATATACATTAAGTGTTTAATGCGTGAGAGCCTCACCACTTGATACCTTCGACCAAGGTTGAGGGAAAATTCAAGAAAGTAAGTTTACTGTTCACGTTACTGTTCATCCGAATCAAGAACATCAAGAAGATCAAGAAAGACAATTCCATTCTCGATTAGGATTTCGTTTCTTCATCTTTTTCTTTCTGAAGCTTTTCGTTTAGGTCAAAGATAGGATTTCTTTCCTTATTTTTCATCTTTTTGTCAACGCAACAAGTTAGGAACCCATTCTTTAATCTAGAGTTTGAAGTTCTATACGAGCTGTGTTGGAATAAAGAGTGAATCTTTCTTTGCTATCTAACTTTTTTGAGTGTTTTTCTTGCATTAAAAATATGTCTTTTCAGGGATCTCCATCCAAGAAAGGTAAAGCCTTTGATCTGGAAAAGTTATATACGATGATGGCGGATATGCCGAGAAACATGGCTGATATGATTGGACGAATGAAAGCCTTAAAGCTTCAAAATCAGCGTTATGACAACAATCTTGGTTCAATAAAGCAAAAGCTTCAAAATCAGCGTTATGACAACAATTTTGCGGATATGCTTCTCTTTGGTGGGATAGAGAAGTCAAAACAAGGATTAGAGTTGGGCAACGAGAAGTTGATACATGGGATGAGATGAAAGCGGTGATGACGCAACGTTTTGTAAGAAAGCAACAAGAAAATAGTTCAAGGACCAAAATGGCAACTTTCCAAGGCGAGGAGAAGCCGAATCTGTCCCATAATTTTTCCATTATTTTGTCGAGCCAAAGCAAGGGTAAAGAGGTCCAAATTAGTGCTCAAACAGCTACGGGGCAGTTTGGGGCAGCCAAGACATCAAACGCAACCGTTTCATCCAATACGAGAGAAAAGATGCCTTCTTTTGAAGTAGATATCCAACAATTGAGAGAAGAGGCCAGATTGAGGGTAAATAATGAGAGAGAGTTGAAAAAGAAGAGTGATCCTACCCATGAGGTAAAATCTGAGGTAAAATTAAAAAAAAAAAAAAAAAAAAGCCGAGCCAAAAGTGAGAAAAAAGGCAATCACTCTAAAAGTGAAGATAGAATGTTTGTTCGTTAATTCGGGAAAAGTAGATAGGAAAATTCAAGCAAAACAACTTGATATTTTGTTAGATTTGAAAGAAGCTGCAAGGAACCTGTTTTCTAACACTTTTTCTTTTACTCTAACATATTTTTCTACATCTAGTCTTGCTATTTTTCAGAAGTTTCATGAATTCTTCCATAAGGAGTTGCCTAGAAGGTTGCCTATTAGCTTCAAAATCGTGAAAGGTATAAACCATCTTCGGTTAAAAATCAGAAAATTCGAAACCAAGGTGAGTTAATTCTTGCAAGGAAGAAGGCAAGTAAATATTTAAATGCTTATGTTAATCCGGGAAATATGGTACTAAAGCATGAGGGGACTTTTAGAATATATACTGATAGTCTAAATATTAATCATATAACTTTTAAAGATAGACATCCGAATTCTTGCTTTGATAACATATTTATTTATAGTCAAAACCAAGAGCAATTTAGTGAACATCTTAGGGCAGTTTTTTCTATTATAAATACACAAACCTTGGATGCTAAGATGGAAAAGTATGTTTATTACACTCATTCTATTAACCTTATTAGTTGTATCATGAGTTTTCAATGTATTAAAGTTGAACTGGCAGAAGTTAAAACAATTGAAGAATGGCCAAACACAACTAGTTCAAATAGCATTCGTTCATCATTTGAGTTGACAAGCTTTTGTAAGCATTTTGTTCGTGATCATAGAAAGCTTGCTGCCACAATGGATAAAAGAGAGATACAATTATTTTGGAACAGCCGCCATAAAATCAATTTAATAGGTAAGCATGGTACACATTTTACTTGCTATATTTCTAACTTGCTCCCTTATACAAATTTTTCAGATTATGTGTCTGATTGTGATGATGATTCGAGGACGAATCAATCTTTTCAAGGGGGAGGGGATGATACAGTACCAACCTCGAGGCTCCCCAATTCAACGGATCACATACATAGACCAATGACGAGGCTTAGAACGAGGAACATGAATCGAATAACTACATAATTGGTTCGTATATTAAAGTACAAAGAGGATGCAAAGTTACACATAGAATATAAAGCACAAGGAAGCCTCTCAAGATTCACAAGTGTACAATTAGTCCCTATCAAGCAAAGAGGCTAAGAAGGGCATTTTAGTAATCTTACAAGTTGATGGACAGCTTTGCGATAGTTTGGTATAATGATCATAAATTTCGATATATGTATCCAATGGACCTGATTCCAGTTTCATATTAAATATAAGAGGCAGATCTACAACTTCTATGAGACCACAAGATCAGATTGTGCCCGCTTAGTGTCTGAAATCATCGCGCAACCTGATCCAACATTCTGTCCAGAATTGGGACGAAATTAAAGGACGTTTTAGTCTTTTTGTACAATTAAAGTCTATGCTAGACTTTAATTATTATCCAGCTTTGTTATTTACTTTATTTAGAGTATTTAGGTGTGTATAGCAAGTAGTTGCTATAATAAAGGACACGTTGTCCATAGTTGGTTATCTAGTTGTTAAGAATCCCACATCTACTAGGACTCTTCACATAATTAGTTAATTTTCAGCTTTATTAGTTGTCTTAGCCGCCAAGAAACAGGAGAATAGGACATGTTGTCTATTATCCTGTTTAGGTAGTTTACTTGAGAGCAAGTTGTTTTCCAAGAGTCCTACTTCTTCAAGGACTCTTCTTTTATTGGTTCATTGTAACCGAAATCTCTCTATTTAAGAGATGTTTCGGCCACATTATTAAGTACGTTAGATATATTGATATTTTGGTAAGGTTATTCCTTAGCTTCTCGTGTTTGAACTTCTATGTAGAATTCATTCATTCTTTGAGCTACTGTATCAGCAAGATTAGTTTCTCTTGTTGTGGTTTTTCAGCCTCCATCGATAATTAGCCTTCCTTAGCATTGCGTTGATTATATTCCCTAGAAACTAGTTCGAGAATTAGAGAAAGATCGGGCTCAACTAAAAGTCGAACTCTTTGGTACCTTGTACCAACCATTAAGACTTCAGGGGTCTTCTTAATGTTCAGTTCAGCCTGCTTGAGCATTCTGTGTATCTCATGTATGGGCTTCTCCGTGGCATGCATGTTGAAGTTCATGAAAAATTGGTCATACTCCGTTGGGAGTGAGCCCAAGATCATATCTGTGGCCATGTCATGACCTACGGGAGCCCCAAGTTTCTCAAGTTGGTCAAGATAGCCCTTCATCTTAAGAACATGTGCACTCAGAGAGGTGCCAGGGGCCATCTTGCAACTGTTCAACGCCTTAGTGGTGAAGAACCTTTCTTGACGGGCTTGCTCTTAGAATATTTCCTTGAGCTGGACCATCATCTGGAAAGCATCAACCTCTTTAAACTGTTTTTTAAGCTTAGAGCTCATTGTGGCTAACATGAGACAAGTCACATCGTTAGAATCATCAGAATGCTTCTTCCAAGCATCTTTCTCAGCTCTAGGGGCGTTGTTTACAGGATGTTCAGGAATATCAATGTCGAGAACGTATAGATTTCTTTCCTGCTTAAGGACAATCCTTAAGTTGCGGGCCCACTCAAGGAAATTGGACCCACTTAGTTTTTATTTTTCAAGAACGGATCGCAATGAATTGTGTGAAGTGTTGGTTGCCACTATCTACATTAAAAAATTATTTGCAAAGCCATTAATTATTTTTTGAGCAAAAAACATTTCCACAGTTTCAACACTTGATAAATAGTGGAGAATACCATTTTACGATAAGCTTTGGATTATCACCCATAATTAAAGTAAAATCAACCCATGGGAATGACATTTACATGTCCCGGTTATTTCTCATGTTATGCCCTAATCTCAAAACTATTTTGATAGCCTAGTTAAATCGAACTATGTCTAAGCTTATGGAAATCACTATTTTCTCAACTCCTTTTGCTTAGATAACCACTTATATGTTGCTTTGGCAAGCAGACAAAATGATGATCCAAGCTCAAGGAGTGCTTAGGATATGGTAGGCATTTTAAGACTTATTAAAACAATTTAGTTTGAAAAAGTTGTTAAGCCCTCATAAGACAAGAATATAAGCATCACATGCAAGATATAAAACATAAAAGTAAACGTGAGATAGCAAGGACTAATCCTATGATGACTCCCACGAGCCTTGTGGGAGCCAATGGTCAATCTAAGTTAATACCCATCTCATGGATAGTGTCTTCGATCCAGCGTCCTCCAGTCTTGTTACATAAATGCATGGGCATACCTAGCCTTCAAGATAAAGCGATAAAACTAATCTAAGAAAGCAATTACAATTTTAGAACATTGAAAAATGACTCACATGCCGTATTATAAAATTACAACCTAATAAATGTAAAGCAAGATGGGGGTATAGTAGGCCATGCTATTCACCATGCTAAAACTCACATTAAGCATAGTGAAATCAAGTAACGAGTACAAATACAAAGTCTTAGGGCTGCCACCCGAACAAGGTCCTAGGGGCAGCGCCTGATTTGGGGTGCGCAAAGCAGGCGGCGGTTGAAGGGATTAATGGGCAGAAACTAAAAAATTACTTATGATTTTCTGTTAAAGGTTCTGATTTCGGATGTGTGCTGCTGCCACCAATAGCCTTCCCTTATAGAATTGCTCTCTATCGGTATCCACGCGATGAAACGAGCAGCGAGTGCTAGCTCTTCTTTTCTGAGTTTCGGGTATCTAGCGAGAAGAAAAGGGCATAAATCCGATTTCAGGAATTTTTGGGTTTTGCGACTCAAGCAAGTCCAACCTAGGGTTTCGGCCAAAAGAGGATTATATAGGGTGTGAGAGTTTGTTCCGAGAACCAACTCCCATGACTTGTCAACCTCTTCTGGAAGTGGGAGTTTTTATCGCATAATAATTCCCATGTAATCCCAGTTAAAACCAAATACCAAAAATGCCTCTCCTCAATCTCTAATTCGAATAATAACAATTAATTATTCTCAGAAAAAAAAATGTCTGATACAATGAACCTACACACATTCTAGATTCATTGAATCTGGACATGAAGCTCGTTAACTCGTCTATGCGTGTGAACCTGTAGGTTCATATCACAATGGCAATGAAAACACACTTAGTAGTAGTATGTGTTCATAAATCACAAGCGGTCCCTAGCAGGACATTGTGACTACCCAGAGTGAATGAATGCATGGTGGAACCTAATATCAATACACTATTTAATCCCTTTGTCTCTCGATATCCAAATTAAGCATAAGGCATAGTAGTCGTCACCCTTATTAAGATTAATTGTATTTATGATCGATCTCCAGGTAGACTGTTCCAACAAATAGTATTTAATAACCACTTTATGAAATACATTTGAGCACGGCCATGCATTTGAGGGACAAATCCCTTACAATGCCTCTCACATTCAAGCCATGATAGGTTACTACATCCGATCATCGGTCGTATTAATTACTCGATTAAAAGTAACGTCCGACGCCAGCTTCCAGACCGACATAGATGACTTTAGATCGCAATCTGGTTTTGTGTTATGTTTGAATGGAGGTGTTGTGAGCTGGAAGAGCTCAAATCAAGAAACGTAGCCCGACTACCTGCGAAGGTGAGTATCAGTTTGCTCTGCAAGCAGACTAAAGAAGTCTGTTTGGATCAAGAAATTTGTTGATGAATTAGGTGTCATCCCTATCATTGTGAACCCGGTGGACCTTTATTGTGATAAAGTCTCGGTGCCATTTCACAAGCTAAGGAACCTAGATCTCACCAACGATCCAAACACATTCTCAGGCGTTTCCATCTGATTAGAGAGATCATTGATAGAGGAGACGCTAAAATTTGCAAAGTTCATAAAGACGACAACATTGCAGATCCATCGACCAAATCACTCCCGCAACCTAAACATGAGAGTCATACTAGGTCAATGGGATTGAAGATCATGTATGATTGGACCTAGGGCAAGTGGGAGATTGTTAGTAGTGCCCTAGGACCATTAGCATATGTTGATTTTGCTGAATAGTTAATTTTGCTTTTGAACATCAAATGTGTGATTTGATAGTAAAACTCATTAGCTTATGCAATTACTATTCTAACTGTCCCTAGTTTATGTAATGTTCTTTACAATGAAATAAAACTAGTATGATGTTTGATTGATGATTATGTTTTACTCATCATGTGTAATGAATACAAATCTTATCATAGATGAAATATATTGGGATATATTGCATCAGACGTGATCCATGAGAGAAGTAAAACTCCATGATCCTTAGTCATAAGTATTATTTCCCCAATACTATTTTGGAATCCTTAGACGTTATGTCTCAATTGATTCAAGCATGAATGGAGCCATGTTTTGACTCAGTCGGACGTTACTTTAAATCGAGTAATCAATACGACTGATGATCGGATGTAGTGTCCTAACATGGCTTGAATGTGAGATGCATTGTAAGGGATTTGTCACTCTCTATCATTAGAGAGAGATATCCATGGGCACCTCGATAGGGAAGACTATCTAAATGCATGGTCGTGCTCAAATGTATTTGATAAAGTGATTATTAAATACCGTTTGTTGGAAAAGTCTACCTGGAGATCGAGCATAAATATAATTAAGCTTTATAAGGGTGACAACTACCATGCCTTATGCTTAATTTGGATATCGCGAGATAAAGGGATTAAATAGTGAATTGATATTAGGTTCCACCGTAAATTCATTCACTTTGGGTAGTCACAATGTCCTGCTAGGGACCGCTTGTGATTTATGAATACATACTACTACTAAGTGTGTTTTCATTGCCATTGTGATATGAACCTACAGGGTCACACGCATAGACGAGTTAACGAGCTTCATGTCCAGATTCAATGTTTTGCTTGAGCCGCAATAAACAAATACACCCGAAATCAGATTTCTGGTTTCTTCAGCCTCCTTTTCTCTCTAGATTCCAAAACTCAGAAAAACGAAGAGCTAGCATTCACTGCTCGTTTCGTC
This sequence comes from Vinca minor, assembly GCA_026122235.1. Classification (NCBI taxonomy): domain Eukaryota; kingdom Viridiplantae; phylum Streptophyta; class Magnoliopsida; order Gentianales; family Apocynaceae; genus Vinca; species Vinca minor. The sequence continues at coordinate 207,155 of JAOCZM010000195.1, forward strand.
GCGTGGATACCGGTAGGGAGTAATTTCGCAAGAGAGGACTCTGGTGGCAGTAACACACATTCGAAAGACAAAATCTTTAGCCGAAAAATGTAAGTCTTTCGTAAGTATTTTTCGATTCATTTTGGTATCAGCGGATCCTTCGGGGGAGGACTCGTGGGTATTTAGAACGAGTTTCTGTCAATGAATCCCTTCACATACAGCCTGCAAAACATCATTACTGACAATGTCCCAACAATCTTGAAAAAAGCCACCAGAAAAACCATCAGGACCAGTTACGTTATTCTTATCCAAGGAGAAGACAGCATCCCGGACTTCTCCAACCGAAGGAAGAGCTGAGAGCCGTCTATTGGTGGCTGCATCAACAAGTTTCGGTATCACATCAAGAAAATATGAAGCATAATAAGGGGGACCCGAGTCCGTATACAAGTCCTTATAATACCTCTCAGCCTCAGCTCCAGTGTCCCCATCCTCAGTCAACCAATTACCATTATCATCTTAGAGCTCAGAAATAGTCATCCTACGTCTTTTATGAGTGCACGGAGTGTGAAAATACTTGGTGTTAGCTTCCCTCTCTTGCAACCACTTAACCGGAGACTTTTGACGCCAGAAAGTCTGCTCCGCTTCAAGATAGAATTGATATATCTATTTCTCTTCCTTCCAATTATTCAAGTTATTCTCTGTAGGGCTTGCATCATACATAGATTCTGCAAAGTATATGGACTTCCTGTGAACGGAACATCAAAAAGGCCACTATCCCCTACAGCATCAGCAAAATCAGAAATAGGAAGCAATGCTGGAATAGAGCCCAAACTCTCTGAAACATTCAACACCACATTAAAGTAGCCCCCACCAACCAAGGGACATCATGAAGTTAACTAAAAGTGCAAAGTTAATCCCATAATGCCCTTCGTTGAGTGTAGAAGCATTTAGCATAAACAAAAGAGCAATAAACAGGATACCAACATAATTGTTCACCAGCACAGTCATGACCTATTCAGAATTACCAACAACAGACACATCCAAATCACCATTCCAAAAAAAAAAATCCAAATCTTACCCGAGATATTCCCCAAACCATAATCAAAGCCCAATCTTCTAACATACACAGGTAAATCATCAGAATTAAGCATATGTTCCAAAATAGCGAACAAAGAAATCCTATGCTCATATTTAATTTGTCGAATCCTAGCTATCGACTCAGTATTACCAATGCCCCGAATATTCCAGATTGTTATATTCATAATAAAACAATAAAGAAAAAAGTAAAGAGTACCCGTCATTAAGTCAAATTAGCAGGCTTACCCGCAAGTCTGGTGGACTTTCGAGAGGCGATATAATGTTGTTTGTTGCGGGTCCTTGGCGGTCGATCCCCGTGCTCCACAACTTGCTCAAAATTTTGGGACAAATCAATAACAATATCACCATCCCCGATTTCTATTTGAGGAGTGTTAGGTTCCAAAGCCGCATCCAACCCCGTCATACGTATCATAGCTGCAAAATTCGAAAATCCCCCCCCCCCACACAGCCTTCCTACGTTCATCCGGTATGGATGCCGTGTTCCTCAAGGAAGCAGACCGAACTTCCTAGTAGCCACAACCGGTGATGTCAAACTCAAGGAACCCAAATTTACATTAAAGTCGTCTTTCCCTAACCCCTGGGCTAGCAAATTAATCAACTCAGGCAAAATAGAGGGTCGAATTCCCTCATCATCAATACTAATTTTGGGCAATGGGTGCCCCGGTTCTGGAACCATCAACAAAGATGCAGCTTCGGTTTCTTACCCAGAACTATGATAAAAAAACCAAACCCGCTCCCGAACCCAAAGACGTTTGGTTTCGATTCAAAAAGCACGGGACGGGTCAACCCTTTCATCTTGCAAAGGTTCAGCAGCCTGGTTAACGCTTCCCTCCAAGGGGAAAATAATTTGGTCAGCACCTATTTCTACTCCAGCATCAACGTTATTTGGACCCGGCTCACCGCCCAAAACCATACCCGCAAAACCCCCCTTCAATGTTGGATTGATCTGTTACCATCGGGTAAGCACCCGACACCTGTCCCGGTTCAGCATTCTGCGATCCCAACCCCCCTCTCTCTCCCCCCCTTTCTATTTTTTTGCAATAACAGGTGCACTGCCGCCATCTCCAGCTGTGCCCGACACACTAGCCACCATAGTATTCCGATTGACATTCAAAGGAGGACGTAGCCTTTGAAAAACTGAAACTCACTTCCCTTTTTCGATATATTTAACCCACGTCTCCTTAGCAGATTCACGGTTCAAAGTTGGATCTAACCTTGGCTGATTTTGACCCTTTTTACAACAGTCATTAGCATGACCAAAAGACATACAAATCGTGTAATAATCCGGAAAATCATCATAAGTTATGATTTGCCAAAAACCCTTACCCGATTTGGCGTGTTATATCCATATACGATTCAGAAGTTCCTTGAGTAAATCAAGTTCAACACAAACACGAGCAACACTAGGCCTTGTGAGATTGGCAGTTGGTTCGTCCAAAGATAATGGTGTACCAACTGTCGATGCCAATGAGAATAATTTGGATTTGTGAAAAAGATGTAATGGAATCCCCCAAAGACTTATCCAAGCCGGCACGATCGAAGGCTCTTCATGAACGCTAAAATTGAACGTCCACTTGAAAACCTGCATCCAAAGAGCAAAATTTCCATTGTCCCTGTCGCCAAAATCGACAATAATCCTCTTCCTGTTGAAACCGAATGATAATATGGTTGCTATTGAGCCATCCACCCGACCAAGGTCCTTCTTGAATATGTCAAACGGAGGGCAACGGCGTTGGAATTTCCCTACACAAGCAAGACGCCATGTAGCCTCTAGAATCGGGTGTTCATCTTCATCAATGACCAATCTTGGTTCGCCCTTGAAAATGTCAAGAGGCTTGATCGGCAATTGCAATGGATTTGTATTACTTTCTTTAGATTGTAGTATTATGTCCGCAAATGACTTCTTTTTCCAAGCCCCCCACATCGGCCGACAAGAGAGAGGATGCCATGGCAGGCGGCGGCATAGGCAGCCATGAAGGCGTGATCTACAATTAAAGGAAGTGAATATTGTGTGAATATTGAGAGAATATTTTAATTTTTTATATCCTTCAACTAATAGTTGAAATTCCCTTTGAAAGAAGAAAGTATAAAGATAAAGTATTATGTGATGTAGTTCCTATGACTGCTAGCCATATAATTTTAGGGAGGCCTTGGCAATATGATAGATGTACGGATCATCATGGTAGGAAAAATGTCTATCAATTGTCCACGGACAAGAAGCTTGTAACTTTATATCCTTTAACACCTAGTGAGGTATGTGAAGTACATAAAAAGATGGTCGAGAGAAAAGAAAAAAGAATGAGAGATGAAAAAGGAGCGATGAGTTCAAAAGAAACGAGTGATCTCACCCTTGAGAGAAAAAAAAGAAAGTTTGAGAAAGGAAAAAGATGTGAGAAAAGCCATGAGTCAAGGGAGACAAAAGGCCCACTCTACAAAAGTAAGAAGAGAATGTTTATTTACTACAATTGGTAAGGTACATAGGGAAATTCGAGCAAAACAAACAATTGTTTTGCTACTTTTCAAAGAAATCGAGAGCAATCTTGCCCTGAACACTTTTGATCTAACCATTTTTTCTCTTCCAAGTCTTGTTACTAATCTTTGCAAGAATTCAAAGATGTATTTCCTAAGGAGTTGCCAAAGGGACTACCACCAATCCGAGGTATTGAACATCAAATAGACTTTATCCCAAGATCAATACTTCCAAACCGTCCAGCTTATAAAGCCAATCCGAGAAAACTCGTGAAATTCAAACACAAGTTGATGCCTTACTTGAAAAGGAGCAGTTAAGAGAATCTCTTAGTCCTTGTGCTAGTCCTGTTATTTTGGTACCTACGAAAAAAGGAACTTAGAGATTATGTACGGATTGTCGAGATATCAATAAGATAACTATTAAATATAGACATCCTATTCCTCGTTTAGATGGTATGCTTGAAGAATTGCATGGTGCCATGATATTTTCTAAAGTAGATTTAACACAAGGATACCATTAAATTCACATGAAAGAAAGGGATGAATGGAAAACTGTTTTTAAAGCTAAATATTGTTTATATGAATGGATTGTTATGCCTTTTGTTTAACTAATGCTCCAAGTACTTTCATGAGATTAATGAACCATATATTTCGACAGTTTTTGGGAAAGTTTGTTGTAGTCTACTTTGATGATATACTCGGCTATAGCAAGTATTTAGAAGAGCATGTTGAGCATCTTAGGCTTCTTTTTAATGTTTTAAGGGACCAAACTTTATATGCCAAGCTTGAAAAATGTACTTTTGCACTACAAGTGTCAATTTTCTTGGATATATTGTAAGTTCGAAGGGAATAAGTCTTGATCCCGCAAAGATTAAAGCAATTATGGAATGGCCAACTCCAACAAGTGCTCACCAAGTAAGATCTTTTTCATGGTTTAGCTAGTTTCTATAGACGATTTGTACAAGATTTTAGTAATATTTCTGCCCCATTAAATGAATTTGTTAAAAAAGAAGTTGGTTTTAAATGGGAAAAGCCGCAACAAGAGGCTTTTGACAAGCTTAAATCTTTTCTTACTTCTTCTCCCATACTTGTTTTGCCTAATTTTAAATGGGAAAAGCCGCAACAACAGGAATATGTATTGGGACTGTTTTGCTACAAACCAACAAACCTTTGGCTTACTTTAGTGAGAAAATAAGTGGTGCTCCACTTAACTATCCAACTTATGATAAAGAATTGTATGCCATTGTGAGAAATTTGGAAACATGAAAACATTATCTAATGCCTAAAGACTTTGTTGTACACACGGATCATGAGCCTATTAAGTATCTAAAAGGGCAAGGAAAGTTAAATAAAAGACATGCTAAATGGGTTTCTTTCATTGATACTTTTCCTTATGTTATCAAGTAGAAAAAAGGAAAAGAGAACATTGTAGCCGATGCATTGTCTATGAGATATACTTTGATTTCTTTAATGAATACTAAATTGCTTGGTTTTGAACATATTAAAGATTTATATGAGCATGATTCTGATTTTTCGACTCTTTATCAAGCATGTAGGACTTCACCTTTCCTCGGCATGATGGATTTTTATTTAGGGAAAATAGATTGTGTATTCCTTCTTGTTCATTACGTAAATTACTTGTTAGGGAACTACATTCTGGAGGGTTAATGGGACATTTTGGGGTTGTTAAGACTTTAGATATATTGCCTGAACACTTTTATTGGCCTTATATAAAGAAAGATGTTAGGAAAAAATTTGAACTTTGTTTTAATTGTAAACAGGCACAGAGTACAAGCAAGCCCTATGGAATGTATATGCCTTTGGCAATTCTGACCTCTCCTTGGGTGGATGTTTCAATGGATTTCATTCTTGGTTTACCAAGATCTCAATGCGGTATGGAAGGTATTTTAGTAGTTATTGATAGATTTTCTAAGATGTCACATTTTATTCCTTATAGGAAAACAAATGATGCAAGTCATGTAGCAGAATTGTTCATGAAGGAGATCATTCGGCTTCATGGAGTTCCAAGAACAATTTTAAGTGATAGAGAAGTCAAGTTATTGAGCTACTTTGTGGGGGTAAGTTGGGAACTAAGCTACTGTTTTCTACATCAAGTGACCCACAAACTGAAGGCCAAATAGAGGTAACAAATAGAACTGTAGGGGTTCTTCTTAGGGAACTTATTCAAAAGAACTTAAAAAGTTGGGAAGAATGTTTATCTATTGCTTAATTTTCTTATAATCACATTATACACTCCACTAATAATCATTCTCCTTTTGAAGTTGTTTATGGTTTTAATCCCCTAGCCCATTTAGATCTAACTCCTTTACCTGTTGATGAGTATTTAAATGTAGAATATGTTTCTAGGGAAGAATACATCCAATGCTTACATCAAAAAGTTAGTGAGCAAATTTCCAAAATGAATGCGGCCTATGCAAACAAGGGCGGAAAGGCCATTACTTTTGAGCCAGAATATTGGACTTGGGTTAATCTGAGGAAGTTTCCTAATGCTAGAAGGACCAAATTGCACCCAAGAGGAGATGGACCGTTTCAAGTAATTTCTAAAATCAATGACGATGCTTACAAGCTTGATTTGCGAGGTGAGTATAGTGTAAGTGCTTCTTTTAATGTTGTTGATTTATCCCCCTTTGATTTTGACACAGATTTAGAAGATTCGAGGACAAGTCCTTTTGAAGAGGGAGAGAATGATGAGGACACATCATTGAAGCTGCCTAAGACAAATCATCCAAGTCATCCAAATGATCCATTGATTAACATCAAGGGTCCAATGAAAAGACCTAGAAGAAAGGCTATGAATCAAGCTTTACCTACATTCATTTTATAGATTCAAGCTAAGGAGGAAGCAAGGAAACCTTCAAGCAATTCCATACATTCAAGACAAGTCCATAGCATCACATTTGAAGACACTACTCACGGCTCAACAAATGAAAGTGTCTAGAGTGCATTTTTAGAAAGTTAGTCATCAAAGAGACATGTAACATGTAGAGATCATGCTTCAAGTTATTTATATGGATATGAGCATCACGAGGGGAAAATGCAAGATCAATAAGAGCACAAGCATAAAGGTCCAAATAACTTTTCAATTTGTCAGTATCATCATGTAAAATGCTTTGAGAAAATGAAGTTGATACATTTCCTTTGTTACCAAGTGACGAAGAGCATGTATTGTCATTGAATATTTTGTCATCACTTGAGTTGTTGCTTTCTATTATCAAGCATCTTGGTTCTTCCATGTGGATAGCATTTGAGCTTTGAGAATTCCAAGTGCTATGGAGTGTTTTCAACTTTTTCTTTTTGAAACATCTCCATCATAGAATGATGAAGCCTTATGCCACTTATTTTTTAATCTTTGTCTTTGAAGCTTAGTGGCATGTTCTTTAGTTTCCTTGAACAAAATACTTGATCTTCATTGTCTCCATCATAATTTGTATCTTCATGAAGATCATCATCGTCATTTTGTGATGCATATTCCACCACTTCTTCATGGTTCTCATCTTTTGAAGGCTTTAGATATGTATTATATTTAAAGCTCAAAGTGGAAGGACTTGAATTCTCCTTTATCACACTCTTTGAATATTTCAAGGTTAGCTTCATAGGTGATTGAGATGTCTTCAATTCCTTCAAAACATCGAGTCTCCATGATGCGAAACCGTGATGTTTTATAACAAGGTTCGGCTTTTGGCAGATCTTTCTCTATCTCGAATTAGTTTCCAAGGGGAATATACTCAACGCAACTCCAAGAAGGATAAGTATCAATGAAGGCTGAAACACCACAACTAGTGAAACTATCTAGTTGATACAGTAACTCAAAGAATATGAAGTTCTACCGAAAATTCATAAACAAGTATCTAAGGAATAACCTTAACCAAAATATCAATATATCTAACGTCCATAATAAGGGAGCTGAAATCACTCTTAAATAGAGGGATTTCGGTTACAACAATAACAAAAAAGAAGAGTCCTTGAAGAAGTAGGACTCTTGCCTAACAAACTTAAGTAAACTACTTTAAATGGAATTCTACCTAACATGATGGACAACATGTCCTATTAAGTAACAAACTCATTTATTCTAGGTGGCCAACATGGCTAATAATAGTAAAGACTATAACCGAAATGTTAGACTTTAATATAAAAATACTAAAATTTGTCCCAAATCTGGACATATTGTTAGACCAGCTTGAACGACGATTTCGGACACCAAGCGGGCAGAATCTGATCTTGTGATCTCATAGAAGTTGTAGATCTTCCTCTTATCCATAATATGCAACTGGAATAGCTACATTGGATACCTAGATCGAAAGATATGATAATTATACCAAATTGTAGCAAAGCTGTCCATTCCTTGTATACTTGTGATACTTAAGAAGTTGACTTGTACAACATTCCTAGATGCAACTTAGAGTCCTATTTGTATCTTAACACACGATCCTTTGAGTTGGGCAGCCCCGAGGTTGGTACCGCATCATCTCCTCCCTCTTGAAAAGGATTCGTCCTTGAATCATCCCCAAAATCAGCTTTATAATCTGAAAAATGAATAAAAGGGAGCAAGTTAGGAATATAGACTGTAAAAGGTGCACCGTGCTTACCTTTTAACTTGATCTTATGGCGGCTGTCCCAAAAGAATTCTTCTTTCTTCATTGCATTCAAGGCAGCAAGCTTGCTAAGATTTTGAACGAAACGGAAACAATAACTTGCTAACTCAAATGATGATCGATGTTGATTTGTACTAGTTGAATTCGGCCATTCCTCAATTGTAATAACTCTTCCCGGTTCAACTTTAATACCTTGTAAACTCATCATGCAACTAAGAAGATTAATAGAATGAGTGTAATAAACATAATTATCCATCTTAGCATACAAGGTTTGTGTATTTATAATAGAAAAAATAGCCCTAAGATGTGTACTCAAATGCTCTCGGTTTTGACTATTAATAAATATATTATCAAAGTAAGAATTCGGATGTCTATATTTAAAAGTTATTTTATTAATATTTAGATTATCCGTATATATTCTAAAAATCCTTTTATGCTTTGGTACAATCGTTACCGGATTAATATAAGGATTTAAAGACGTACTTACCTTCTTCTTTTCAAGAATTAAATCACCTTGGTTATGAATTTTCTGATTTGTACCCGAAGATGGTTTATATCTTTCACGATTTTGAAGGCTAACAAAAACCTTCTCGGCAATTCCTTTGTAAAAATATAATTGAATTCCTACAAAACATCAACACATAGACTAGGTAGAGAAGAAGTTATAAGATCAAACGAAAAGGTGTTAGTGAGAGCAAACCTCTCGGTTTCTCTAAAAATCAGTAAAACAAGTGGTTTGTGTGCACGTAAAGCCCAGTCTACCTTTCCCAAATTGATAAATAAACATTCTTTCTTCACTCTTTGTGAGCATGCCTTTTTTCTCACAATACTCACGGTTTTTTATCACTTTTTACCTCGATTTTTACCTCTGGGGTAGGTTCACTCGTTTTTTGCAACTCACACTCTTTATTTCTTTTCTATCTACCCTCGGCTAATTTATTTTGAATCTCACTTACTCGAATAGGTGTCATAGGCTGTAAATTATAAAGAATTTTATCCTTTGTAACCATGTATACATTCTTTCTTCCAATATGATCCACAAACCTATCGCATTGCCACGGTCTTCCCAGAATAATGTGACTTGCGGTCATAGGCACCACATCACATAAAACCGTGTCCTTGAATGTTCCAATCCTGAAATCTATCTCCACTTGTTTTTCTACTTTCATATCACCACTATTATTTAACCAAGAAAGCTTGTTCGGCATAGGATGCGCTTTTATTGGTAAATCTAAAGCGGTTTACCATCTCAAACGAACAAACATTAGTGCAACTTCCATTATCAATAATAACTAAACAACTTCTATCATTAACTTTGCACATGGTATGAAATAGATTACTTCTGTGTTGATGCAATTCATCTAATGGTTTAAAATGTAAAAGATTCATATTTACCAAAAGAAGATTGCTGCCATCATCCGGATATGTATCCATGCTCTCGGTTTCATCATCCAAAATAGCCTCTTCGGCTTCTTCATCACCAAACAATGCTTCATCATTATCCGTCTCATTATCCTCTATCCTTAATGTTGCTCTCGGCTGATTTTGAACATTATCAAATTGTTGCCAAAAATTGTCTCTCAAAGATGGTTCATTGGATTCTTGAGACTCATTATCATCATGAACATCATTAGTTGTGGCTTTCCCTTTGTCCGCTTGGTTCTTGATTTCAAGATTCTCCAACCGTTCTTGGATGTCTTTCATTGTTTGCACCATATTTTTCATGGTTTGTTGCATTGATTCTTGGAATAATTTGTCACCTCCAAGGGCACCTTGCTGCGAAGAACCTTCAATAAAAGACATTATCTTTGTAAAGAAAATCACTCAAATTGTTAGATAAAAAAAAATTCTCTCAATATTCCAACAATACTTGTCAAGAACTTCCAACTCTAGATGATTTAGAGATTCCTAACTTGTGTTGATGAAAAGCTGAAAAATATGGGAAAGAATTCCTATCTTGACCTAAACAAAAAGTTAAGAAAGAAATATAAGAGTAATAGTTTAAAAAGATGTGACCTTTACGCTTCTTGGTTTTCTTGAAAACTGATTTTTAATTTTTAGGATGAACAGTAACGTGAACTGTACCGGAAATAAAAAAATCTTGAAAAATTGAATTTTAATTCTCGGATGAATAGTAACGTGAACAGTACCGAGGGAAAAAAATTTCTTGAAAAATTGAATCTTGATTTCTTTTCTTACTTTTTACCAAAGACTTACCCTTTTTCTTGGCCACACGATATCAATAACTCCGGATTAGGAAGATTTTACCTTGATTTGAGAATAATGATGGTGGCTAGGGGTGTCAATCGAGCTATGTGAGCTGAGCTTGGCATAGCTCACGCTCAGCTCACATAAAAATTGAAAAGCTCACGCTCACGCTCAGCCCGGAAAAGCTCATAAACCTTGAGCTCACGCTCAGCTCACGTTTTAACACGAGCTCGAGCTAAGCTCACGAGCTTCCCAAGCTCATTTATATTAGCCAAAAAAACGAAAATCCTGTCTCAAAAATAGCATAATACAATAAGCCTTAAAAATAAATTTGGACAAGAATACAAAAAAAGAAGCAAAAGTTCCATAATTGTTTGATATTGGCTAATAAAAAAAGTCTTATATATATAAACAAAAAACAAAAACAAGAGAATACAAATACTTAAAATTCTAACAAATGATAAATTTGCAAATTTCAAAAGATTAATTTAATTCCATTGTCGGTGGCAATTCCAATTTCGGGAATCCCATCGAATTCTTCTACACCATCTCACTTTTTATTGAGATTCAAATCTACAAAAGAAAAAGGAAATATAAGTAAATAAAGTAAGAAACGGTTATGAATAAAAATTAATTTAGACAAGTAAAATAGAAAAATTAAGTAAAGACCAACCTGCAAAAGCAGAATCAAACTCTTCCTCATAGTCACACTCTTTTGGTGAACTCCTAATCTAATCTTGACCACACACTAATCCTTCAACTGTATAGGGAAGTAGTGAGCTGCGGAATTGATTTAAGACACGACCCCCGGTGCTAAAAGCACTCTCAGATGCTACCGAACTTACAGGAATTGCTAATATATCTCTTGCCATCATAGACAAAATAGGAAATTTAAGAGCATTTGCTTTCCAATAATCCAAGATAATAAAGTTTTCATCAACCCTACCACCCTTTGTTGGTTAAAGTTTTTCTTCCAAATAAACATCTAGTTCACTCTTACTATGCATCATGTCCTCCTCCTCACTAAACTTAAGAAATTCTTCCATGAATGCCAAGTTCTTCTTGAATGAAATAGAAGTAGTATCTGCCTCATTGCTAGAGTCCTTTTCTGAACTTCATTTTGGTGGCAAGTAGATTCATAGATTGATGAATACTCATCATAAAGAGAATACATCTCTTTCTCAACACGACTCACCATAGTTTCACACAACTTGAGAAAGTAGTCGAGTTATACACATGACAATTGAAGTGTACATGATGTAAGTCCTATTTGTTGCTTCAAATAGAGCAGAAATCAACAAAAATGTTATTACAAAACAACAAAAATCATCGAAATCGTCATTTGACTGAAGCAAGATATTATCTTTTTCCTTGCTCAACACCTCATTAAAAAAAAATCCAATCTTTGATTATCTAAATTGCCTCAAGATGTAAAAAAAAATTGAACTCCTATGAATCGAAAAAATGCTGAAAATTCCACACTATAATAAATAAAACCCAACAAAATTCCATAAAATTGAAGTCCTCTGAATCGAAAAAAATAGCCAAATTTTACCTTGTAATTGTGTTTAATACAAAATAAGAGTGACTGATGAAGAGATGGAAGAGGAAGACAATGGAAAAGGAAGACGATGGAGTCGGTAAACAGAGTTTTGGGAAGAGAGAATATTGAACTGTGGGAGTGGGAGTCTCGATGATATTGACGAGTCGGTGATGGCCGATGGGTGATGATGACTATTGAGTTAATATTAGTATTATTATTACATTAGTATTAATAGTATTATTATTATTATATATATATATATATAATATTTTAATATATTAATCTTATTCGGGTTTGAGCTTTTTTCGGGCTGAGCGGGGTCAAGCTCACGCTCAGCTCACATAAAAAGCGAGCCTGAATATTAAGCTCACGCTCACATTACCTCAGCTCACGCTCACATTTTTTCGAGCTATTTGAGCCCGGCCCGAACCCGTTGACACCCCTAATGGTGGCTAATTCAAGAACAAGAGGGAAGAATAACCAATTCCTTTGTGTCCCAAAGGACAAGGAAGTTTGCTTTTTGTTTGATCCGTGTCTAAATTGGATAACCCGGCTGCCAATTTCTTTACTTCCGGGTGGCTTTTGCGTATGGTAGTAATATTTTTTTGTTATCTTTCTCGGTTTATTCCAAGCAAACAAGAAAAAAAATTTGAAAACGTAAGGTTACACCAAGATAGAGATCAACATTTTTGCTCTGATACCACTAGATGCGAAACCGTGATATTTTATATCAGGGTTCGACTTTTAGCAGATCTTTCTCTATCTCGAAATAGTTTCTATGGGAATATACTTAACACAACTCCAAGCAGGCTAAGTATCAATGAAGGCTGAAACACCACAACTAGAGAAACAAGCTAGTTGATACAGTAACTCAAAGAATATGAAGTTCTACCGAAAATTCATAAACAAGTATCTAAGGAATAACATTAACCAAAATATCAATATATCTAACGTAAGTATAAAGGTGGCCTAAATCACTCTTTAATAGAGTGAGATTTCGGTTCCAACAATAAAAAGGAAGAGTCCTTGAAGAAGTAGGACTCTTAAAGAACAACTTGCTATCAAGTAAAACACTTAAACAAGCTAATAGACAACATGTCCTATTATCTTGCGGCTAGAAAGGCTGAAAATTAACTAACTATGTAAGAATCCTTCATGGAGTAAAACTCTTTAACAACTAGATAACTAACTTCCTTAACCATTATGGACAACATGTCCTTTATTATAGCAACTACTTGCTATAAACGAAAATAAGCCTAAATATAGTAAATAATATGCTGAAAATAATTAAAGTCTAGAATAGACTTTAATGTACAAAAAGACTAAAATGCCCTTTAAATTTGTCCCAATTCTGGACAGCTTGTTGGGCCAACTTGCACGACTATTTCGGATATCAAGAAGGCAGAATCTGATCTTGTGATCTCATAGATGTTGTAGATCTACCTCTTATCTTTAATATGCAACCAGCATCAGCTCCATTGGATACCTATATCGAAAGATATGATCATTATGCCAAACAGTAGCAAAGCTGTCCATTCCTTGTGCACTTATGATACTCAAGAGGTTGACTTGTACAACATTCCTAGATGTAACTTAGAGTCCTCTTTGTATCTTAATACAGTTCCCTTGAGTTGGGCAGCCCCGAGGTTGGTACCGCATCATCTTTCTCTATCTCGAATTAATTTTCAAGGGGAATATACTCAACGCAACTCCAAGAAGGTTAAGTATCAATGAAGGCTGAAACACCACAACTAGCGAAACTATCTAGTTGATACAGTAACTCAAAGAATATGAAGTTCTACCGAAAATTCATAAACAAGTATCTAAGGAATAACCTTAACCAAAATATCAATATATCTAATTTCTATAATAAGGGAGCCGAAATCACTCTTAAATATAGGGATTTCGGTTACAACAATAACAAAAAGGAAGAGTCCTTGAAGAAGTAGGACGCTTGCCTAACAAACTTAAGTAAACTACTTTAAATGGAATTCTACCTAACACGGTGGACAACATGTCCTATTAAGTAAAAAAACTCCTTTATTATAGGTGGCCAACATGGCTAATAATAGTAAAGACAATAACCGAAATGTATTAAAGTCTAGAATAGACTTTAATATAAAAATACTAAAATTTGTCCCAATTCTGGATAGATTGTTGGACCAGCTTGCACAACGATTTCGGACACCAAGCGGGCAGAATCTGATCTTGTGATTTTCATAGAAGTTGTAGATCTGCCTTTTAAATAGTGGATTGATATTAGATTCCACCGTACATTCATTCCCTCTGGGTAGTCACAATGTCCTGCTAGGGGCCGCTTGTGATTTATGAACACATACTACTACTTAGTGAATTTTCATTGCCATTGTGATATGATCCTACACGGTCACACGCATAGACGAGTTAATGAGTTTCATGTCAAGATTCAATTAATCTAGAATGTGTCTAGGTTCATTGTATCTGAAATTTATTTTCTGAGAATAATAAAATGTTATTACTCGAATTAGAGATTAAGGAGGGGAATTTTCGGTATTTGGTTTTTGCTGGATTACGTGGGAGTTATTACTATTTAAGGGATGATTGGGCCTACATATTATTTACGCTAGATATATTGATATTTTGGTAAGGTTATTCCTTAGCTTATCGTGTCTTCATTCATTCTTTGAGTTACTGTATCAGCAAGATTTAGTTTCTCTTGTTGTGGTGTTTCAGCCTCCATCGATAATTAGCCTTCCTTAGCGTTGCGTTGATTATATTCCCTTAGAAACTAGTTCAAGAATTCGAGAAAGATCCGGCACAATTAAAGCTGTCAAACCTTTTGGTACTTGGTACCTCACGGTTCTTCATCATAAGGCATGGTAGTTGTCACCCTTATATAGCTTAATTGTATTAATGCTCGATCTCCAAGTAGACTTTTCCAACAAACATTATTTAAAGACTACTTTATTAAATACATTTGAGCACAGCCATGCATTTAAACTGCATTCCCTATCGAGGGGCCCATGGATATCTCTCTCTAATAAGAGAGGGACAAATTCCTTACAATGCCTCTCACATTCAAGCCATGATAGGATACTACGTCCGATCATCAGTCGTATTAATTACTCGATTAAAAGTACCATCCGACTGAGTCAAATTGTAGCTCCATTCATGCTGGAAACAATGGAGACATAAGGTCTAAGGATTCAAAATAGTATTGAAGAAGTAATACTTATGACTAAAGAACCATGAAGTATTACTTCTCTAACGAATCACGCCCGATACAATGTATCCCAATATATTGCATCTATGATATGATTTGTATCCATTACACATGATCAGTAAAACATAATCATCAATCATACATCATACTAGTTTTGCTTCATTGTAAAGAACATTGCATAAAACTAGGGACAGTTAGAATAGTAATTGCATAAGCTAATGAGTTTTGCTATCAAATCACACATTTGATGTTCAAAAGCAAAATTAACTATTCAAAGACATGCTCAAAAAGATTAAAAAAAATGTACAACATATGCTAATGGTCCTAGGGCACTACTAACATATCTAAAAGTATGTGGAATTGTTTCACAACTTTCTCCATCGACTACTCCTCAATGGAATAGTGTATCTGAAAGGAGAAATCGAACTCTATTAGATATGGTTCGATCTATGATGAGTCACGCAAGCCTTCCAAACTCTTTTTGGGGACATTCTTTAAAAGCAGTAGCTTTAACACTAAACAGAGTTCCATCAAAATCTGTTGATAAGACACCATATGAGATATGTATTGGGAAACGTCCTAGTATGTCTTTCATTAAGATTTTGGGTTGTGAGGCGTTTGTGAAATGTCCAGCTTTGGACAACTCAGTCATAAGTCGATCAAGTGCTTATTTCTTGGGTATCCTAAGGAAACTAAATGATACTACTTCTACATTCCTAACGAGAACAGAGTGTTTGTTGCTCAAAAATGAGTTTTTCTAAAGAAAGAGTTTCTTTCTGGGAAAACTAGTGGGAGCCAAGTAAAGCTTAATGAAGTTCCAGAACTTACTGAAGTTTAACCAAGCACTAGTTATCAGAAGGAATATGAACAAGCTTCACAAGCTGTTGTGCAGCCATTTTAGGAAACACAAGAATTGCCTAGGTTTGGGTGAACTCGTAGATCACTAGAGAAATTTGGATTTCTCGTAACATAACATGGTGATGTTATGTTTATTGATCATGATGAGCCTACAACCTACAATCAGGCAATTTTTTGCCCAGATTCTGAGAAATGGATTGAAGCCACGAGGTCTGAAAATGATTCCATGTATACTAACCAAGTATGGATCTTGGTTGATCCACCTGGAGGGGTGACCTCAATAGGGTGCAAGTGAGGTTTTAAATTAAAAATCGACATGGAAATGAACATTCAAACATACAAGGGGAGACTTGTCGTGAAAGGTTTTAAGCAAATTCATGGTATTGACTATGAGAAAACCTTTTCCCCTGTAGATATTTTCAAATCTATTCGGATATTGCTTGCAATAGCAACATACTATGATTATGAGATATGGAAAATGGATTTCAAAACAGCTTTCCTTAACGGAAACCTTGAAGAGGACGTGTATATGATACATCCCGAAGGTTTTGTCGATCCAAATAATGTCAATAAAGTATGTAAGTTAAAGAAGTCAATTTATGGACTAAAACAAGCTTCCTTAAACTAACAACTACTTGGACCACATGTCCTTTATTTAAGGAAGTTGTTATAACTAATAATAGTAAAGCCTAAAAATAGTAAATAGTCGATTTAGTCCTCTCTTATGTTTGAGCCGGCCAAGACTAGGTCAAATGTTAATATGATGACCTCTTGATCTTTTATGGGGTTGGGCTCATTAGGTGGTGGTCTTCCATGTTCTTGAACTTGGATGGCCTTAATGAATATATTTAAGGACATTATTGTCTTATGGGCTTGTGACCTTGTCTTGGGCCCTTGAATTTGGATCAATGGATCCTTGGACCTTGGTTTGGGCAGCAATGTACTTGGGTTACCATCATCCCCTCCCCCTTGAAAAGGATTCGTCCTCGAATCACCATCATCTGTGTCAAAATCGAAATGAGATAAATCAGAAACATTAAAGGAAGAACTTACACCATACTCACCTTGTAAATCAATCTTATATGCATTGCCATTGATCTTTGAGATGATTTGAAAATGTCCATCTCCTCTAGGATATAGTTTAGTCTTCATTGAATTAGGAAACCTTGAAGGGATTCATGGGCGAAAACTCGTTCCAAACACCCATGAGTCCTCCCCTGAAAGATCCGCTCATACAAGACGAATCGAAAAACAGCAATAAAAGACTTACTTTTTGGGTTCAAGAATCGGATTCTTGAATGGAAGAAGTTGTTTCTTGGATCAGATGCTGCCACTGATTGATCTCCCTTTGCAGAAAGTCCCTCTATCGGTATCCACGCGACGAAACGGGCAGCGATTGTTAGCTCTTCGTTTTTCTGAGTTTTGGGAATTAGAGAGAAAAAGGAAGAGACAGAAAACTGTTTTCTAGGTCTCAAGGTATTTCGGCTGAAAGCGTTGGTTATCTAGGGTTTCGGCCAAGAGATCATTATATAGGGTGTGAGAGTTTGTTCCCATAACCAACTCTCACGTCCTCCACTTCTCTCAGCAGTGGGAGTCTAAACTCCCACGTCCTATCAACCTCTTTTGGCGGTGGGAGTCTATAACTCCCACGTGCACTAGACTTTCTGCGGTAGTGGGAGTCTTTATCGGATAATAACTCCCACGTAATTCCAAAGTTTATACCGAAAATGCCCCCTTATCTCTAATTCGAATAATAACACTTTATTATTCTCGGGAAAAGTGAATGTCAAATACAATGAACCTAGACACATTCTAGATTCATTGAATGCGGACATGAAGCTCGTTAGCTTCGTCTATGCGTGTGACCACGTAGGTTCATATCACAATGGCAATGAAAACACACTTAGCAGTAGTGTGAGTTCATAAATCACAAGCGGTCCCTAGCAGGGACATTGTGATTACCCAAAGTGAATGAATATACAACGGAACCTAATATCAATCCACTATTTATTCCCACTTTGTCTCGCGATATCCTAATTAAGCATAAGGCATGGTGGTCGTCACCCTTATTAAGCTTAATTGTATTTATGCTCGATCTCCCGGGTAGATTGTTTCGACAAATAGCATTTGATAACCACTTTATCAAATACATTTGAGCACGGCCATGCATTTAAACAGTCTTTCCCTATCGAGGGCCCATAGATATCTCTCTCAATAATAGAGAGGGAAAATTCCTTACAATGTCTCTCACATTCAAGCTATGATAGGACAACTGCATCCGATCATCGAGTCAGTATTGATTACTCGTTACATGTAACGTCCGACTGAGTCAAAACGTGGCTCCATTCATACTAGAATCAATGAAGACATAAGGTCTAAGGATTCTAAAATAGTATTGAGGTAGTAATGCTTATGACTTAAAACCATGAAGTATTACTTCTCTGACGGATCACGTCCAATACAATGTATCCCTATATATTGCATCTATGATGTAATTTGTATCCATTACACATGATCAGTAAAACAAGATCATCAATCAACAATCATACTAGTTTTATTTCATAGTAATTAAGCATTACATAAAACTAGGGACTTCTAGAATAGTAATTACATAAGCTAATGAGTTTTACTATCAAATCACACATTTGATAATCAAAAGCATAATTAACTATTCAATTGCATGCTCAAAAGATAATAAAACGCACAACATGTGCTAATGGTCCTAGGGCACTACTAACAAACCTTTCTTTCTTTAAGTGCACCCAAACCCAATCTCCTGGCTCGAAGCTCACTTTCTTGCGGCCCTTGTTAGCATTCCTTGCATAGGATACATTCTTCTTTGCAATTGCAGCACGCACTTGTTGATGAATTTTGTGTGTAAAGGCAGCCCTAGAGTTACCTTCTACATTAAAGTACTCATCTACAGGCAAAGTGATTAAATCTATAGGGGTTAAAGGATTAAAACCATAAACAACTTCAAAGAGTGAATTATTAGTTGAAGAATGTAAAGTTCTATTATATGCAAATTCAGCAATAGGTCAGGTCAATATTCTTCCCAACTTTTAAGATTTTTTTTAATTAAAGCCCTAAGAAGAACCCCTAAGGTTCGATTTATTACCTCTGTCTGGCCATCCGTTTGTGGGTGACTTGATGTAGAAAATAGCAATTTAGTCTCTAACTTACCCCACAAAGTTTTCCAAAAGTAACTTAAGAACCTGACATCTCGACCACTCAGAATGGTTCTTGGTACTCCATGTAGCCGAACCACCTCTTTGAATAATAGATTTGCCACATGACTTGCATCACTTGTTTTCCTACAAGGTATAAAATGTGCCATTTTAGAAAATCTATCAACAACAACAAAAATGTTATCCATACCTCTTTGGGATTTCGGAAATCCTAAGATGAAATCCATTGAAACATCAATCCATGGAGAGGATGGAATAGGCAAGGACATGCATAATCCATGAGCTTTACTTGTGCTCTTTGCTTGTTTGCACTTGAAGCAAACTTCACATATCTTCCTTACATCCTTTCTCATCTTTGGCCAAAAGAAATGTTCTTGAAGTATATCCAAGGTCTTAGCAACTCCAAAATGTCCCATTAAGCCTCCATAATGTGATTCCCTAACAAGTAATTCACGAATAGAGCAAGCAAAAATACACAATCTATTATTTTAAAACAAGAAATCATTGAATTTGAAAAAATCCTTTTGGGCCGAGGCATTACATGATCTATATAGTGCTGAAAAATCTGAATCATGTTAATATAATGTTTTACTGTGTTCAAATCCAAGTAATTTAGTGTCCAAAAATAAAGTAAAGTATACCTTCTCGATAGTGCATCAACTACAATGTTTTCCTTTCCTTTTTTGTATTTGATTATGTAAGGAAAAGTATCAATAAAGGAAACCCATTTAGCATGCCTTTTATTCAACTTACCTTACCCTTTTAAATACTTGATGGATTCATGGTCGGTGTGAACTACAAGCTCTTTAGGAATGAGGTAATGTTGTCAAGTTTCCAAAGCTCTTACAATAGCATATAACTCCTTGTCATAAGTTGGATAATTAAGTGTAGGTCCACTTAATTTCTCACTAAAATAATCTATTGGTTTGTGCTCTTGTTGTAAAACAGCTCCAATACCTATTCCTGAAGCAACAAATTCAACTTCGAAGGTTAAATCAAAATTAGGCAAAGCAAGAATAGGTGAAGAAGTGAGTAATTGCTTTAACCTTTTAAAAACAATTGCTCGTGGCTCTCCCCAAAAGAAATGGGTGTCTTTCTTGATAACTTCATTTAATTGGGCATCAATAGTACTAAAATCACGTACAAAACGTCTATAAAAACTTGCTAACCCATGGAATGAACGTATATTGCTTGCGGATTTAGGTGTTGGCCACTCCATAATTGCCTTGATTTTGGATGGATCAACACTAATTCCCTTTAAACTTACAATATATCCAAGAAAGTTTATAGATGCAGTACAAAAGACACACTTTTCTAACTTGGCATATAGTGTTTGTTCTCTTAAAATAGTAAAAACATGCTCTTCTATGTTTTTACTATAAATAAGAATATCAACAAAATAAACTACAACAAATTTTCCAAGGCAATGTCGAAATATGTAATTCATTAATCTCATGAAAGTACTAGGTGCATTAGTAATCCATTCATATAAATCATATTTAGTCTTAAAAACAGTTTTCCATTCATCACCTTCTTTCGTTCGAATTTGATAGTAACCTTGAGTTAAATCCACTTTAGAAAATATCATGGCTCAGTTTAATTCTTCCAGAATATCATCTAAGCGAGGTATAAGATGTCTATTATTAATAGTTATCTTGTTAATAGCTCGACAATCCGTAATATTCTCCAAGTTCCTTCATTTTTAGGTAATAAAATAACAAGACTAGCACAAGGACTTAGAGATTCTATAACCTATTCTTTCTCAAGTAGTGCATCTACTTGCCGCTGAATTTCACGAGTTTCGTCTGTATTAGCTTGATAAGCAGGCCGATTTGGCAAAGTGGGTCCTTGGATGAAGTCAATTTGATGTTCAATACCCCTAAGTAGAGGTAGACCTTTCGGCAACTCCTTGGGATAAACATCTTTAAATTCCTGCAATAGATCATATACAACACTTGGAAGGGAGTTAAGGTTTAATTCAATAGCATTTAAAAGAGCCATAGGCTCGACTTCTTTGAAGATGAGCAAGACAATTGCGTGTTTTGCTCGAATAGCCCTATCTACTTCACTTGGTTGTATAAATAAGCACTCTTGTCTTACTTTAGGAACACTAGCCTTTTTTCTTACCACATGCTCGGCTTTATCATCCATCTTTACCTTATTTGCAGCAAGGGAGAGATCACTTTGTTTTTGCAACTCATTGCACTTTCTTTTCTCTCTATTTTCAAGCCATCTTTTTATGTGTAGTGGCGGCTTCCAAATGATTCATTGGTTTAAGTATGTACTTCACATGATCCTTAAGCACATGATAGCAATTTGATCTTCCCAAATGATCATCACCTCCATCATATTGCCAATGACGTCCTAAAATAATGTGACTTGCAGTCATGGAGACTACATCACATAAAACCTTATCCTTGTACTTTCCAAGCTCAAATTCCACCTCAACCTGTTTTTCCACCCTTATTTCTCCACTATTATTCAACCAAGAAATCTTACAAGGTAAATCAAGTATAGAAACCATCTCAGATGAACAAATATTAGTGCAACTTCCATTATCAATTATGATAAGACAATGATAATTCTTAACTTTACCTTTGATTGGGAAGAGATTTCTCCTTTGTATATGGTCATCATCTATAGGTTGAGTGTGCAAATGCTTCATAGTAACCATTAAGAGGTGATCACTTTCTTGCTCAACATAAGTATCAACTTCTTCTTGATGTGGTTCGGCAATTCCATCAATTTGCTCGGCTTCACCTACTTCACTATCACTTACCCATGTTCCATCTTCTTAGATGATCATAATGCTCTTGTTTGGACAATCTCTAGCAAAATTTCTTTTGCATTTAAAACATTCTAAAGTAAGGTTAGAAGGCTTACCAAACCTCCTTTGTTGAAATCACCAACTTTAGGGACTGTTTTGGCAGCCCCCAAAGTAGCCACATCCTTGCTAGGGTTCGGCAAATTAGGGGAATTGGTCAAGGGAATATTCGGCTTTTTCCAATAATTAGAATTGGCCGAAAAGGTCCTTGTCCTTTCTCCTTTTGTTGCCTCTCGATTTGCTCTGCAAAATGAACAAAATGATTATCTATGTTAGCACGTTCTACCTTTGGGCGTATTTGATCATTGAGGCCGGTTAGAAATCATGCTAATGTGGCAATTTCTGTTTCTTGAGTATCCGCTTTGATCATCAATATCTCCATCTCCTTGTAATACTCATCAACGGATTTTGTACCTTGCCTTAATCTTTGTAAACGGTTGAAGAGTTCTTGCACATAATAAGAAGGCACAAATCGCTTTTGCATTACCGCTTTCATTTGTTCCCAACTTTCAATGGGTGTTAATCTCAATCTTCTTCTTAAAACTCCCTCTTGATCCTACCAAATTGAAGCATAATCGGAGAGTTCCGTGGCTACCAACTTTATCTTTTTCTCATCCGAATAGTCGTGAACATCGTAAATATGATCTACTTTACGAATCCAATAAAAAAAAGTTCGGGATCATTTGTACTTTGAAAAGTGGGAATCTTAATCTTGATTGAGCTTAAATTTGCATCTACCCTTTCAAATCTTCCATGATCATTGGCATAATTTTGCTGAAATTGCCGATTTGATCCCTGAAATCTGTTCTCGGCAAATTTCCGATTCAATCCCTGCTGTCCCTAAATTTCGAGAAACTGCCCAGACAGTCCCTACTTTTTTTTATGCCAAAAATTGTTGTTCAGGTCCCTACTGATGTTCTGCTTGAAACTGCCAATCTGGTCTCTGAAGGGTTTCGTCGGGAATTTGCTGGAATGGTCCCTACCGGCGCTGATTTTCTGGAAACTGTCAAACTGGTCCCTGAAAATTCTGCCCCTATTTTTGGTCGGCCAGAAATTGTAGGTTTGGTCCCTGCAAATTGTTAGCTAAAATATGCCGATTATGCCCTTGTATATTTTGAGAAAGTTTTGGAAGGTTTACTTCTATTGTTGGATTGGTTGATTCATACCCTTCATCTTCCTTATTAAAGATCTCTTTGGCTCAATTTGTTTACCTCTTCTAGGTAAATGTGTTAGCTTTTGTGCTTGTTGCAAATTGACCATTGTTGTCTCAATTTTTGTCATTCGATCACTCAATTCATCAAATCTTTCCATGATTCGGTCGGTGAAGTGATCCGAAGGAATGTCGCCCAATTTGTCCTTATCTTGGGGTGATGATGTACCTATTTGAGACATGATATATAAATTCACACAAAACAAACGTTAGGAAAAAAAATACCTTCAGGAATCTTGAAATAGAAATCTTGAGTTTCTTGAATTAGGTATCTTGAGTTTCTTGAAATCAAGAATTTGGGAAAGTAACTTTGAGGAATCATACTGTGTGTAGGACTCTCAAGATCTCAAACTTCTTGGTTTCTTGAACTTGTTTTCTTGAAATTTCTGAAATATTGCTAAAAAATTGCCGAAAAGGTACTATTTTCTTTAAAACTTTCCCCAAGATATTTAGAGCCCCCCAAAGATCAAGTCTTTGTAATTAGGGTACTCTTTTCTTGCCCAAGATATTTAGAGCCCCAAAGATCAAGTCTTTGTAATTAGGGTACTCTTTTCTTGTCCATTTGGCTTGATGAAAACTTTTTTTTTTTTTTTGAATTTTCGGCTTCTTTTTGGAACAAAAACAAGAAAACAACTTAAAGGTACACCAAGAAGAGATCAACCGATATCTCTAATACCAATTGATGAAGAACCTTGATAACTTGTACCAAGATTCAACAGCAAAAGGTTGAAAGAATCTTTCTCTTCTTGAATTAGTTCCAAAGGAAATAGAATATAAGCAACTCCAAGTAGATTAGACTCTCAATGAAGGCTAAAACACCATGATAGTCGAACTATTCTATAGATACTCTAACTATGAAAATAAAAGCATGAACAATCCCAGAGAGTTCAATTAAGCAAAATATCTAAGGAATATCCCTAAATCATATATTGAATATATCTACTTTGCTAAAGATTGTTGGAGCCGAGTTTGGTCCTTAAATAGAAGCCAAATTCGGCTCAATGTAAGTACAATCATAATAGGAATTAAACTAAGGAAAGTGAGATTCTATTCTACTAGGAAATAAAGTAGAATCCTAAGTAAACCAGTAAATAAGTAACTTCCTTAAACTAAACAACTACTTGGACCACATGTCCTTTATTTAAGGAAGTTGTTATAACTAATAATAGTAGAGCATAAAAATAGTAAATAGCAAATTTAGTCCTCCCTTATGTTTGGGTCGGCCAAGACTAGGTCAAATGTTAACATGATGACCTCTTGATCTTTTATGGGCTCATTAGGTGGTGGTCTTCCATGTTCTTGAACTTGGATGGCCCTAATGAATGTATTTAAGGCCATTATTGTCTTCTGTGCTTATGACCTTGTCTTGGGCCCTTGAATATGGATCAATGGATCTTTGGACCTTGGTTTGGGCAGCAATGTACTTGGGTCCTCATCAATTACTATTGTGTAATTGTATTAAACATAATAACGTCATTTTAGTAGTTATTGTAATTATTACATTAAACTATTCTAAATGTCCCTAACTAATGTTGAGGACAATAATAATGTGTTGAGACTAGTATGTGTCGTGATTGATATTTGATATTTAATCAACAAATTGGTATGTGGTATTGGATATCATAGTACTGGACAGACCAGCTATAAGAACGCTTCATGGATTGTTATATGAATGTCAACAGTGTTTCTTATAATGATTATGTTTGTATCTGAATCCTTCGACTTGAAATCACACAAGTTTTCCAACATGGTTAATGGTATGCTTTGATGGTGGCAGACGTCGTCTGTAACTAGATGGGCTATAAAGGCATTTGTTGGGTGTATCTATGAACCATGTGTAATGAGATATGATAGATAGAGGATTTGTTCCTCTTATATAACATGAGTGATATCTTGGGCCCCTTAATGGAGTGAGACTAATTCATGGTCATGAACAAATGAATTAATATGAGATTTTAATTTCATTTGATAGTCTACTCGCGAATCAAGAAACTGATTGATTAAACTATACACGTGTGACATTCTCCATGACTTGTGTTCAATCTAGATATCGAGGACAAAGAGATTAGTACAAAAGGTCATAACAGTGATTACTTGAATCACCAGAATATTTGTCAATTGGGAGTAATGATGTGTTTTTAGATACCTCTCATTACTGTTGACAATTGTTGTCACTGCCAACATAACAAATACCTAATGGGTCGAACACTATGATCAATTATATTGAGCTTGTTAGAATTTAGATTTGATATAGGTGAAGGGATTCATGGACAGAAACTCGTTCCAAACACCCATGAGTCCTCCCCTGAAGGATCCGCTCATAATAATTCGATTCGGTAAAACAGTGAAAAACTTACGTTTCTTGGATTCAAGAAGCTACTTCTTGAATGGAGGATGACGTTTCTTGGATGCTAATCTGCCACCAACGAAATTCCCTTTGCGGAATGTCCCTCTACCGGTATCCACGCGACGAAACGGGCAGCGATTGCTAGCTCTTCGTTTTTCTGAGATTCGGGAATTAGAGAGAAAAGGGAGAGGCGGGAAAAATCCGAAATCTGATTTCGGGTGAATTGTTTAATTGCGGCTGAAGTAAAAAGATAGGCTAGGGTTTCGACTGAGAGTTAATTATATAGGGTGTGAGAGTTTGTTCCCATAACCAACTCTCACGTCCTCCACTTCTCTCAGCAGTGGGAGTCTAAACTCCCACGTCCTATCAATCTCTTTTGGCAGTGGGAGTCTATAACTCCCACGTGCACTAGACTTCTGCTGGTAGTGGGGAGTCTTTATCGGATAATGATTCCTACGTAATCCCAGCTATACCGAAAATGCCCCTTATCTCTAATTCGAATAATAACACTTTATTATTCTAAGAAAAGTGAATGTCAGATACAATGAACCTAGACACATTCTAGATTCATTGAATCTGGACATGAAGCTCGTTAGCTCGTCTATGCGTGTGACCATGTAGGTTCATATCACAATGGCAATGAGAACACACTTAGTAGTAGTGTGAGTTCATAAATCACAAGCGGTCCCTAGCAGGACATTGTGACTACCCAAAGTGAATGAATATACAACGGAACCTAATATCAATCCACTATTTATTCCCTTTGTCTCGCGATATCCTAATTAAGTATAAGGCATGGTAGTCGTCACCCTTATTAAGCTTAATTATATTTATGCTCGATCTCTAGGTAGACTGTTCCAACAAATAGTATCTGATAACCACTTTATCAAATACATTTGAGCACGGCCATGCATTTAGACAGTCTTTCCCTATCGAGGGGCCCATGGATATCTCTCTCTAATAATAGAGAGGGACAAATTCCTTACAATGTCTCTCACATTCAAGCTATGATAGGACACTACATCCGATCATCAGTCGTATTGATTACTCTGTTACAAGTAACGTCCGACTGAGTCAAAACGTGGCTCCATTCATACTAGAATCAATGAAGACATAAGGTCTAAGGATTCTAAAATAGTATTGAGGAACTAATACTTATGACTAAGGTCCATGAAGTATTAATTCTCTAACGGATCACGTCCAATACAATGTATCCATATATATTGCATCTATGATATGATTTGTATTCATTACACATGATTAGTAAAACGTAATCATCAATCAAACATCATACTAGTTTTATTTCATTGTAAAATAGATTACATAAAACTAGGGACAACTAGAATAGTAATTACATAAGCAAATGAGTTTTACTATCAAATCACGCATTTGATGTTCATAAGCAAAATTTACTATTCATATGAAATGCTCAAAAAGATCAAACGTACAACATATGCTAATGGTCCTAGGGCACTACTAACAATAGGTGCTCGAATTGGATTGGGTCGACCAATACTCAATTGGTCAAACCGATATGGTTGAACCGGTCTATTGAACCGGGAAAACCGGTCCAAGAACCGGTTGAATGTATCAAAATCGGTCATGTGAGGTGTGTGTGTGTAGTTGGCATTATGGAAGAGCAAAAAGAGGGGACAGTGACTTAGTGAGTGAATTAGTTTTCATCCCACTAATTCATTTTCTCTAGATTATCAATAGTTGATGATTAATTTTTCTCGAACACTCTCCTAAGCTGCCGAATTTCTTAGAGAAATTACACCACCAAGAACATCAAAAGTTAGAATAAAAATTAGATTTTTCATTCTTTCTTTTTCCGGTTTTTAACTTGAACCTATATACCAAATTCTTGAAGACTGTCTTCAACCTTTGGAGTTCTCTGACTAGTATTGGAGACACAAAGAACAAGTTCAAGTTGATCGTGTGGATACCGCTAGAGATAGGAGTCGGTTAGATCGGTTGCTGTTGGTGATTCCCGAAGCAAAAATCAAACAGAAATCGTTTCTGTTAATCTCGTAATTTAAGGTAAAAATCCTATATCTAAGTTCGTTGGTACTTACTCGTGAATGATCCTGTTAGAAACGGACTCCGCAATTTTACTTTATGTTGCATTTACTTTAGGAATCCGAATTTGTTTCTTTCAATAACTACTTGGCCTAGAAGGCATAAGATTATATAATCTGCATTAAACATTTTTTTTTCTTTAAAAAGAACAACAACAACAACTAGATCACAAGGATTGACAGTAGCAAAATGATCAACATTGTCAACAATTTTAGCTTCTGGGTTACTGCCATCTATATTGTCCTCTGCCTTGCACTTGAAGAAATATTTCTCGATGCGTCTTTCTTGCTACAATAATGACATTCAACATCGTTGTACCTCGGCGTGGACTTGCTTCTCCCTCCGATAATTGTTTTTACTTCTTCTCTTGTGTTCAATAACATTAACCTCTAACTAAGAAAATAAGATAATTATAGTTGTTCTTCTAACCTCCTTATAAAGAATACCATCTTTAGAATATTCATGTGTAAGAAGTATGTGTAAGCCTAAGGGCAAAACGCAATCAATCTAGTTTTGATAAAAAAAAAAAACTATTGAGAAATTCTCATGTTTGTGCGAGCTTGTATTTTGATGGTAGGTTTTGTATATCATGCCTACATTAATGAAAATTGAAAGAAAGCATTCATGAACCTAAAAGTTGTCCTCGAACAACGTTGAAGATACCAAAACAAGGAATGACCAAAAGATCAGGCAATTCCTTGTGTGCTACATCGAGCATCACTTTAGAGGATTCGTTGGAAGAAGATATGAAAAGTAAGACCCCTTGGTACATGATTTGATGTCCACACTTCAATATCTTGGAGGTTGTTACTATAAAGAGAATGAGTGAATGACTCTTTTTGGACTTTAACAATTTTTACTTTTATCTTTTTAGACATAATTTTTTTGGGTACTTTTTTAGACTTAAACAATTCACGGGATTGCCGTTATAGATTTTTTTTACATTCCCGTGCAAAAACAAGCACGTGACCAATATGTGCCGGTATTCCTAGGGGTAAAAATGTCCACTAACATATTAAAAAATCTTACCCACTTTTAATCCATATTTCCCGACCCACCCGCACCCCACATGACCTCTCTCTTCTTCTTCCTCCAAACACTGTCACCACCTTACACCATTTTCAATCAAAGGAACCACCTCCGGCAACCCCTTCTCCAACCTCTCCGGCAACCCCAACCTTAAATTTCACAATCCTAACTGATAGGAGCATTTTCATTTTTTCATCATCAAAGATTGAAGATAACCCAAACGTGAAAGAGAATTTGCTAACAAAGAATTCCCCTAAAAAAAATATATACAAAAATCTTGTTTCTTCTTCAATTTTGATCCACTGAAATTCAATCCTAATCCAATCCATTCCCTTCCATTCATTCCTAGGTTTATTCAGACAAAAACTTCATAGATTTCACAGAAAACCCCATTTGGCATTAACAAGACAAAGATAAATAGATTTCTTGGCAACTCACATAATCTTCACCCACCACCACCAGATCTTGAAATAGATTTCTTTAATTATATACTAAAAATAAATAAATTTTCATATATAAAAAATTTATATATATGTATGTCCTCAGTCTGAATTAATAGCCAAATTAGTCATCAACTAACTTTCGCTCTGCCACTTTCATCCTTTTCAAAAATTTAACTTTTTTGGTCATCAATTTATTTTTGAACAGCCACTTTCATCCTTTTTAACTTTTTTCAGCCACTTTCACCCCCAAAGATTTTACGAGAAGCCATTTTGGTCATCAAATTATTTTCTAGCAGCCGCTTTCATCATTTTTAAATTTTTTCAGCCACTTTCATCCCCAAAGATTTTACGAGCAGAGCAGCCTTTTTTATCATTCTGTCAAATAATTGTCTAAAAGCAGTCAAAATTGATGAAACTGTAGATCCACAACATTGCAGATTGGAGTGAAATCACCATCTATCACCCCGAACTCAAACTTAAGATCTTGAAATTCATTTACTCTTCATAAAAAATGTCTGCTCATAAAATCTTTGAGGATGAAGAAAGTAAAAAAAAAAAGTTAAAAATGATGAAAGTGACTGCTAGAAAATAATTTGATGACTAAAATGGCTGCTCGTAAAATTTTGGGGATGAAAGTGGCTGAAAAAGTTAAAAATGATCAAAGTGGCTGCTAGAAAATAATTCAATGACCAAAAAAGTTTAAAAAACTTGAAAAGGATGAAAGTGGCAGGACGAAAGTTAGTTGATGACTAATTTGGCTATTAATTCCCTCAGTCTCAACAACCCATTATCACCACCTACTCTTTGAGCAAATGGAAGTATAAAAAGAGCAACAAAAAAAAGTTGAGAGCTTTTGTGAATTTCTTCTTGAGAATCCCATTTTGGGGTGTCAGTTCTTGATTACTAGAAAAAATAAAGAGTCTTTCTTTGATTTCTTTATCAGAAATGGAGAGAGCAAGAAAGATTGCAAACAGAGATACGGAAGAAGAGAGGTCATGTAGGGTGCGGGTGGGTCGGGTAGGTAGTCGGGTGGGTTGGGAAATAGGGATTAAAAGTGGGTAAGATTTTTTAATATGTTAGTGGACATTTTTACCACTAGGAATACAGACACATGTTGGTCACCCGGAAATGTCAAAAAAATCTATAACGGCAGTCCCGTAAATTGTTTAAGTCTAGAAAAGTACAAAAAAAAAAAGTTTATGTCTAAAAAGAGAAAAACAAAAATTGTTAAAGTCCAAAAATAGTCATTCCCTCAAAGAGAAATGAAAGAAGTTCAAGAAGTTAAGAGCTAATCAATCTCAAATAAAGATAGCCTTGAAGAAAGCTCTTAACCACAAAGTGATGAAATACATGTTGCTACATTCGTAAAGATTCCAAAAGGACTTCATTACATGAAGAGGTTAATGAAGATGGTCACAAATGAAGCTTAAAGAAGTTGATAAACATCTTGAAGACCTTGAAGGTTAGTAATATACTGCATAGGTACATCTCTTGTGGCTAATCTACTTTGAAAATAATCGTTGAAGCATATGAAGCTCTTGCATGATTTAAAACCTTTCATTCCTAGCCATTGTTCTTAAAAATGCTTGTTAAAGTGTTTGCTAGCCATTGTTCTTAAACTTATTTAAAAATACTTGAAAAAATGTCAAAAATTATGCATATGAAGTCGTAGACGAAGCAGCATCATGTGCATCGTCCGCAGCCTACAACGAACGGATGCCGCAGACGATGCATCATCCTAAGGTTCGTCTGCAACTGACAATTTGTATCTAACAGTCTTTTGTATTTTCCAATGGCTCTTTAATCTCTTGACCATTTTCTATAGTATAAAAATTACTTGTTTCATCTTTCAAAGTACCAAGAGAACTACCAACAAGTTGAAAACATTCCAAACACTTTTAAGAGCTTAATGTTTTTAATCATTCTCAAAATACTTCATTTTGAGCTGCAACTTCATATTCATACTCTTCTATTCTCAAAACTGTTTAGTGCTTTCAATTGTAAGTATCCAATCCATTGAGGGATTTGTGTATTGAGTTAAAATTGTAAAGTCTCATTTGTTGAGGCAAATATATTGCTTGTGAACGGTTGAGTGGCAAAGCTTGATTATGTGAGAGCGGTGGTATTAGTTTCCTTATTGGAGTGTATTTTTTTGGTAATTGTAGGAACTAGAGTGTTTGGTGAACCCGAAAGGTAAGTACGATTGATGTGTTCGTAAAACCTCCTCACTTAGTATACTAGATTAGAAAAGGTGATCCCAAGGGCGTTGAAGGGTTTCTTGGTGCATAAAAGACTATTAGTTGGGTTTGTCCCTTCGTGTATGTACTCACAAATCAAGCTAGTGGAATTTGACAAAATCCTTGGGTGTGTCCTAAGGTAAAGGATGTAGATCATTGAGGATCAAACCACTTTAAATCATTGTGGTTGCTGTCTCTAACTCTTACTCTTTACTTTCAAGCTCTTATCTTTATAAACCTTGTATATGTGTTATATGAACTTGTTTGTATGAGTTATGAAATACCTAATAGGGGAGAACTTAAGATGGGGGTGGATTAGGTTCTCAAACTTTTTCACTTTTCTAAAACTTATTTGCCTAAGTGATCACCTTAACAACAAGTATGTTGATTAAGCAATAAGGTGAGTTAAAGCTTAGATGACTTAGTGTGTTAGATGCAACACATAAGAACACAAGATGATGAATATGCTAAAGGATAAGCTAAGTCAAGGTTCTTATATGCATAGCTTATAAGATGGAACAACACAAGTCATGTGACCAAAGCTAAGCAAGATATATAAAGCTAGGAAGAAAGCACAAGTTCTACAACCAACTTTTAGACAATTAAGTTCGTGTAAAATATAAACAATGTAAATAAAGAGATGAACAATAAAGTAAAGGAGCAAGGGTTAGAGAGAGAAGAAACACGGCAATTTAGAGTGGTTCGATCACAAAGATCTACATCCACTACCTTGGGATACAACCAATGATTTTGGCAACTTCACTAGCTTTCCCTTTACAAAAATGAAGGTTGGATCAACCTTTATACATAAGTGGAAAAATCACAAAGAGTATTAACTGATGAAGAACCTTGATAACTTGTATCAAGATCCAACAAGAATGTTGAATTTCAGATCTTTCTCTTCTTGAAATTAATTTACGGGGGGAATATAATCAACGCAACACTAAGTAGTTTGATTATCAATGGAGGCTGAAACACCACAATAAGCGAAACTAGACCTATTGATACACTAACTCAAGAATGAAAAAATCTAAATAGAAGTTCAATTCACAAGTATCTAAGGAATAACCTTACCAAATATCATATATTTAACTTAAGTAATAAGGTGGCCGAATTCCCCTTTATATAGAGGTGGAATTCGGCTATCTTAGCCTTACAATGCAAGAGTCCTAATTGAATTAGGGCTTTATAATATCTAGAGTAATAAACTTGCTATAAAAGAAACACTACCTAAATAAATGGACAACATTTCCTTTATTCTATCACCACTAACACCACTCGGCATTATCTAAGACAAAAGACTTTAAAAAAATAAATATAAAGCTGAAAACTAATTAAAGTCTAGAATACACTTTAATGTACAAAGTTCCTAAAATGCCCTTTAGCCACTTTGTTGATTTGGTCCGTGAATGACACTTTCCAAAGTAATGAGGTTAACTTGAATATAATCTTGTAATCTTAACTTGGCTTACTCTTTAGCTTTAACTTCACGGATGAATGTAGACATAGCTTGTTTAACCCTGTTCATCATTCCTTTTGTCATGGGACCTTGAATATTGATTAAGGGGTCCTTTGAGTAGAGCATCCCCTTGGATGTGTCCTCCTCATTCCCTTCCCCTTGAAAAGGATTCGTCATCGAATCATCATTGTCATCATAATCTGGATCAAAATCAAAAGGGGGAAAAATCAGAAATATTGAAAGTAGAACTTACACCATACTCACCTTTCAAATCTAGCTTGTAAGCATTGTCATTTGTCTTGGCAACTACATGAAATGGTCCATCTCCTCTTGAGTTTAACTTACACTTTCTTTCATTAGAAAATCTTTCTTTTCTAAGATGTAACCAAACCCAATCACCAACTTCAAAAGATATATGCTTGTGACCTTTGTTAGCATGTTTTGCATAAGTAGCATTCTGTTTTGCAATTTGAGCTTGAACTTGTTGACGAAGTCTTTGAATATATTCTTCCCTAGAATCACCTTCTACATTAAAATACTCATCGAAAGGTAAAGGAGTTAAATCTAAAGGGGTTAGGGGGTTAAATCCATAAACAACTTCAAAATGAGAGCTATTAGCAGTAGAATGTAAAGTCTTATTATATGCAAATTCAGCAATAGGTAAACAATCTTCCCACATTTTTAAGTTCTTTTGAATAAGTGCTCTAAGTAGAACCCCTAAAGTTCTATTTGTTACCTCGGTTTGGCCATCTGTTTGTGGGCATGACTTGATGTAGAAAATAACAATTTAGTTCCCAACTTACTCCATAATGTCTTCCAAAAGTAACTTAGGAATTTGATATCTCTATCACTCACAATGGTCTTTGGAACTCCATGTAGCCGAATAATTTCCTTCAAGAATAAATCCGCTACATGGCTTGCATCACTTATTTTCCTGCAAGGAATAAAGTGAGCCATTTTAGAAAAACAATCTACAAAAACCATAATACTATCCATACCTCTTTGTGATCTCGGCAATCCAAGGATAAAATCTATAGAAACATCAATCCATGGTGAGGATGGAATAGGTAAAGGCATGTACAATCTGTGAGCTTTACTTGTACTTTTAGTCTGTTTACACTTAAAATAAAGTTCACAGATTTTTCTAACTTCTCTTTTCATCTTGGACCAAAAGAAGTGTTCTTGCAATATGTCTAAAGTTTTAACAACTCCAAAATGCCCCATTAAGCCGCTACAATGTGATTCCCTAACAAATCTCAAATTGAACAAGATGGAATCCACAATTTATTCTCTTTGAACAAAAAGCCATTAAATCTATAAAAACCCTTTTGAGCCGAGACCTCACATGCTTGAAATAAAGCTGAAAAATCATTATCATGTTCATATAAAGCTTTAATATGTTCAAAACCTAACAATTTAGCATGCATGACCGAAAGTAAAGTATACCTTCTAGATAGAGCATCGACTGCAATGTTTTCCTTACCTTTCTTGTACTTAATGATTTAGGGAAAAGTATCAATAAAGGAAACCCATTTAGCATTCTTTTTGTTCAACTTTCTTTGCCCTTTTAGGTATTTGATAGATTCTGTATGTATAACAAACTCCTTTAGAATCAAGTAATGCTTCCATGTCTTCAAAGCTCTAACAATTGCATACAACTCCTTGTCATAAGCTAGATAATTAAGTGTAAGTCCACTTAATTTCTCACTAAAGTACGCCAAGGGCTTGTTTTGTTGTTGCAAAATAGCTCCAATACCTGTTCCTGAAGCATCACATTAAACTTCAAAAGTTCAATCAAAATTAGGTAAAGCAAGTATAGGAGAAGAAGTAAGTAAAGCTTTGAGCTTGTCAAAGCTTTCTTGTTGCGGCTCATTCCAAGAAAAATGGGTGTCCTTCTTCACAACTTCATTTAAAGGGGCAACAATAGTACTAAAATCACGTACAATATGTCTGTAGAAACTAGTTAACCCATGAAAAGATCTTACTTGGTTTGCACTGGTTGGTGTCGACCATTCCATGATAGCTTTGATTTTGGCTGGATCAACACTAATTGCTTGAGAACTCACAATATATCTAATAAAGTTTATAGAAGTAGTGCAAAAGACACACTTTTGAAGCTTAGCTTACAAAGTTTGCTCCTTTAAGATAGTAAAAACAGTTCTAAGATGTTCAGCATGCTCTTCCAAGTTTTTACTATAAACAAGTATATCATCAAAGTAAACTACAACAAATTTCCCAAAACAATGTCAAAATATGTAGTTCATCAATCTCATGAAAGTACTTAGTACATTAGTAAGACCAAAAGGCATGACAATCCATTCATATAAACCATATTTAGTCTTAAATACAGTTTTTCATTCATCTCCTTCTTTCATTCTCATTTGGTGATATCCTTGAGTTAGATCAATTTTAGATAATATATTAGCACCATTTAACTCTTCAAGCATATCATCTAAACGAGGTATAGAATGTCTATATTTAATGGTGATCTTATTAATAGCTCGACAATCCGTACACAATCTAAAAGTTCCTTCCTTTTTAGACACTAATATGATATAACTAGCACAAGGACTCAGAGATTCTCTTACCTGTTCTTTCTCAAGAAGTAAATCAAATTGCCTTTAAATTTCACGAGTTTCATCCGGATTTGCTGTATAAGCCAGTGTATTTGGAAGAATGGATCATGGGATGAAGTCGATTTGATGATCAATTCCTCTAATTGGAGGAGGTCCTTTCGGCAACTTCTTGGGAAATACATCTTTGAATTCCTGCAAAAGATTAAAAACAAGACTAGGTAGAGAAGAAGAAGTTAGCTCAAAAGTGTTAGTTAGACAATGAGTTTCGGCTCCATTGAAAATAAGCAAAACAATTGCTTGTTTTGTTCGAATAGCCTTATCTACCTTTCCCGGGTTTATAAATAAACACTCTTTTCTCACTTTTGGAGCACTTTCCTTTGTTCTCACTTTAGACTCGGCTTTTTCATCATTTTTTTTACCTCAAGGGTGAGATCACTCTTCTTTTGCATCTCATCTCTCATTCCTTTCTCTCTATTCTCGGCCATAATTTGATGAACCTCACTAGCTGCTTGTGGGGTTAAAGGATGTAAATTAAACCTCACTTTATCCATGGTAACTTGATAAACATTATTTCTTCCAAGATGATCCACATCTCTATCATATTGCCATGGTCGCCCCAAAATAATGTGACTAGCGGTCACAGGGACCACATCACACACAACTTTGTCTTTGAACTTCCCAATTGAAAAATCAATCTCAATTTGTTTATCCACACGGATTTCACCACTATTGTTTAACCAAGTAAGCTAATAAGGATGTGAATGTTTTTTCCAAGGTAAATCAAGAGCGGTAACCATATCAAGAGAGAAAAAATTAGCACAACTACCATTATCAATAATTAGAAGACAAAGCTTGCCTTTGACGTTGCACTTTGTTTGGAAAGATTGCTCATTTGAAGATGTTGCTCATCTAATGGTTGAGTATGTAGAAGCTTCATAGACACCAAAAGTTGATTCCTTTCCTCGGGTTTTGCCTCTAAGATCTCGGCATCCTCATCAAATTCTTCTTCCTCGGCCTCCTCATCACTCACCCATGTACCATCTGTTAGTAGTGCCCTAGGACCATTAGCACATGTTGTGCGTTTTGTTATCTTTTTGAGCAAGTAATTGAATAGTTAATTTTGCTTTTGATTATCAAATGTGTGATTTGATAGTAAAACTCATTAGCTTATGTAATTACTATTC
Organism: Vinca minor; assembly: GCA_026122235.1. Lineage (NCBI taxonomy): Eukaryota > Viridiplantae > Streptophyta > Magnoliopsida > Gentianales > Apocynaceae > Vinca > Vinca minor. The sequence continues at coordinate 243,701 of JAOCZM010000195.1, forward strand.
TAGAAGTCCCTAGTTTTATGTAATGCTTAATTACTATGAAATAAAACTAGTATGATTGTTGATTGATGATCTTGTTTTACTGATCATGTGTAATGGATACAAATCACATCATAGATGCAATATATAGGGATACATTGTATTGGGACGTGATCCAGTCGGAGAAGTAATACTTCATGGTCTTAAGTCATAAGTATTACTTCCTCAATACTATTTTAGAATCCTTAGACCTTATGTCTTCATTGATTCTAGTATGAATGGAGCCACGTTTTGACTCAGTCGGACGTTACTTGTATGAGTAATCAATACGACTGATGATCGGATGTAGTGTCCTATCATAGCTTGAATGTGAGAGACATTGTAAGGAATTTGTCCCTCTCTATTATTGAGAGAGATATCCATGGGCCCCTCGATAGGGAAAGACTATTTAAATGCATGGCAGTGCTCAAATGTGTTTGATAAAGTGGTTATCAAATGCTATTTGTCGAAACAGATCTACCCGGAGATCGAGCATAAATATAATTAAGCTTAATAAGGGTGACGACCACCATGCCTTATGCTTAATTAGGGATATCGCGAGACAAAGGGATTAAATAGTGGATTGATATTAGGTTCCGTTGTATATTCATTCACTTTGGGTAGTCACGATGTCCCTGCTAGGGGACCGCTTGTGATTTATGGACTCACACTACTACTAAGTGTGTTTTCATTGCCATTGTGAGATGAACCTACTGGGGTCACACGCATAGACGAGGCTAACGAGCTTTATGTCCGATTCAATGAATCTAGAATGTGTCTAGGTTCATTGTATCGACATTTGTCTTTCTGGAAATAATAAAGTGTTTATTATTCGAATTAGAGATAGGGGCAATTTCGGTATTTTACCTATAGCTGGGATTACGTGGGAGTTATTATCCGATAAGGACTCCCACTACCGCAGCAAGTCTAAGGGGGACGTGGGAGTTGAGGACTCCTATTGCCTAGAGGAGTTGAGGGACGTGAGAGTTAGTTCGGGAACAAACTCTCACACCCTATATAATAAACTCTTGTCGAAACCACTAGACTTCAATTCTTTTTAGCCGAAATTAACCAAAAAAACCCGAAATCGATTTCGGGTTTCGACCTCTCCCTTTTCTCTCTAATTCCCGAAAAAGCAGAAAAGACGAAGAGCTAGCAATCGCTGCCCGTTTCAGTCGCGTGGATACCGAGTAGAGGGACTTTCCATGAGGGAGATCAATTGGTGGCGATTAGCATCCAAGAAACGCCATCCTCCATTCAAGAGCGAGCTTCTTGAATCCAGTAAAATATAAGTTTTTTACCGCTATTTTCGATTCGTTTCATATGAGCGGATCCTTCAGGGGAGGATCCATGGGTGTTTGGAACGAGTTTCCGCCCATGAATCCCTTCACCATCATCTTGCATGATCATTACACTTTCATTTGGGCAGTCCCTAGCAAAATGACCCCTTCCTCTACACTTAAAACATTCCTTTTGAAGGTTAGAAGTTGTACTTAACCTCGAATTGGATGAATTTGATGTAGAAGAAGTCTTGGCTGCCCCATTTAATGTCGTGGCTGTTTTGGCTTGGCTTGGCTCGGCAAAGTAGATGTATTATTTAGGGGCTGATTTGGAATTTTCCAAGATTGGAAAGTAGTCGAATAAGTTCTTAAACTTTTCTCCTTTAATTGCCTTTATATTTGTTCTGCATAATAAACCATTGCAATAAGATTAGCACGTTCTACCTTTGGCCGAATTTTATCATTTAAGCCCGCCAAGAATCGGTTCAAAGTAGCTTCCATATCTTCTTGGATATCAGCCCTAATCATGGCTATTTTCATCTCTTTATAATATTCATCTATTGATTTAGTACCTTGTTTAAGCATTTGTAAAATTAATACTAGACTCAAATTTTGATCTAATTTTTTTTATTAGAAATAGGGGTGGAAGTAAGTTGAGCCAGCTCGTGCGTAGCTCACGATTAGATTCGATATTCGGCTCGACGAGCTCAGCTCATGAGCTAAATGAGCGATACATGAGCTAAGATTTTTGGCTCATCTAAAATATGAGTTGAGCTTGAGCTAGATAGAGTTCGACTCATTTAGCTCATGAGCTGGCTATATATATTATATATAGCCTTACATACCCTTTACAAAAAGTAGCTGCACATCTTCTTTAGGAAAATAAACAAAGACAGCCCTAGAAATATCTTATAATCTTCTCATTTTCTCAAAGTGGAAGAGTTATTGATTCATATCGAGCTTCTTTGTCCGAAAATAGTTCAAGCATTGAGTTCTGAAGGAGATTGGGTCGAGTCACTTATGACATTAAGAGAAACTCAAATTATATTACTACTTATCGTTTATTACTGATGATCATTAAATTATTAATCTACAAAATACTCTTTTTATGACAATACTATAGTTTTATCTTTTCAGGTGGAAAAACATGCCACAAAAATCAAATTGGTTATATAAGAAGACTTTTGACATTTATTAATAAGGATTATAATATTTTTTTTCCTAAATATATGGATTATAATATTTTTTTTCCTAAATATATGGATTATAATATTTTTTTTCCTAAATATAAGGATTATAATATTTGATAGCTAGACTTTTGTTGGTTTACATTGGTTTACTTTTATATCTTGTTAAACCTTTTTTACCGGAGTCTTTACATAATATAATTAGTAGAAATATATAAACTTCTATTATATGTCATTGTTCTAATAAAATCTCTTGATTTATTTTGTATAAGTTGGATATTAAATTCATATTATAAGTCATCGTATTTTTTTAAAAATATTTGTAAATAAATGAGTGAGTCCGAAATGCTTTCATGAAATATCTTGATGAGTGAGCAGAAATTTGAAAAAAATGAAATTTCACACTCGAAATATGAGTTGAGATATGAGCTGAGCAAATTTAGTCAGGCTTAACTCATTTCCACCCCTAATTAGAAATTGCAAAACAATTAATAATTATTTGCAAAAGAAATCACCAAAACATGCACCCACACACTATGTTTTCTCTTCTCCTTTCTCTTCGTCGTCTCCCCTTCTCCCTGCCTCTCATCTCTGTCCCAACCATCTCCACCACCTAACCACCAGCTAGCCATAGTTCATTTTCAACAACCATCTCCGTCACCTTGTCGCAACCCTCTATCTCTCCTGCCGCATAATTTCCTAAAAATCATCATCGCCATCTATCTCAAATCCCTAAATCCAAACTTATGAAATCCCTAAAATCATCACCGCCCTTCACATTTTTTTCTCAACGGCACAACCACCATCTTCTCCACCCACTACCCGCTCGCCGCCATTCCCCCTCAACTCTGACGCGCCCCTCCTTCACCATCGTCTCTACATATCATCGCCTCTACATCTCGAATCACCCACCAATCGGCGGACTGTCACTGTCCTAGGTCGTAAATTTCTAAAATTCCTCTGCTAATTCATTGATTGGGTACGGCTTCGGTCTCACTCGCGTTTTCAGCGACCCCGGCATGGTTTCTGATTTTCATTCTGCAGAATTTTGGTAACAATCTTCACCTCTTCAAATCTATTTAGTTTTATTAAATTTTGGGAGAAATTGTTGTTTCTATAAAAAGTTCTAGGGCGTGCTTTATAATTGCGGCTGGTTGTTTATGTCTTCTGTTTTGGATATTTCTTTATGGCCTAGTGAGTTGGATTATAATTGCATTCATAATTTTGATAGCGAGCTATGTTATTTAATTTCTTTTTCCGACTGCAAAACAGCATCACAGGAGAATTAGCTCTGCTACTTAGTATATTAGATATCTTGTTTTAATTATCGGGACGACTCTGGGAAGCCAAAGCTCATAACTGATCTTGTATCAATCGCTATAGTGCAGTATAAACATGAAGGTCCCTTCTGAACATCAGTAGTCCTCTCTGTTGTATATACTTCTTTACTATCTGCATCTTCCTATTGTTTCTTTGAGTCACTTTATGTTCTTATCATTTCCCCTTTCTCCCTAGCCCGGGTACCGAGGAGGAGGCCATAGCTCATTTTAGTATTCTTGAAGCACTTTGTTAATAGATGTGAAACATTCTTGCAACCTTTATGATGCCTTCGAAATATTCGAGTTCCCGTTGACTGTGTGATGCAAATATGTTTCCTTAGATCTGTTGTAGTAAACAGGATTAAGGGCTAACCAAAGATAATGAACTACCATAACATTGCATATTGCTAGAAATGACCATTCCCACTGGAGCTAAGCTCAGTTCATTACACACTTCATAATACATTCTTAACTGAAGTTACCCTAAATCCACCTTTTAAGGTTGTCTACATTCATTGGTCCCTATGATCATAAGCCAATAGATCAACTGCAATGCGTCATGAAATTCCTTTTCAACACACCTATCTTCATGCCCCTTCTCTTTGCATAAATCAAAGTGTTACATTTTAATTAAGGTAAGATTGGAATTACTTAATTATAAAACGAATCATTGACATCGTTTTGAAACAAAACTTGATCACCACCATAATTAGTCATGTTAAGACATGCTTGAGAACTCTGCGGGGTTATAGCGAAAGGAATGTGAAGAAGACTTCAAATTTGTTACAGTATATCTAAAAAATGTATGTCTTTTTACATATTAATTAGTTGATAATGAAAGACCTAAAGTCTTGGTTTTTCCTCTTTTCATATACGGCTCAGAATTGAATGTGAATGTGAGAGGGTTTTCGACTTTTTTGAAATAGAATCATCATGTTTTTCTGTTTGAGTAATTTGATATTTTTTTGGTGTATATGGTTATCATGATTAATTCAAATCCAAGTTCTCTTGTATGATCTATAACTTGTCGTCTATCGTGAACTCTTGTATTGGATGAAGTGTTCAAGACTTTGCTATGGGGGATGTGTTTCATTTTAGCAGTCCTAATGAATCTTATTTTAATTAGGTACTACAGGACTATGAATTGCATTCTCGCTAAAGATATAGTTTTAGTTTCTTTAATGCAACTGGCTACGTGCATACTTCCAAGCTGTTGTGCTCTGTTTATAAAATTAAAAAAAAAAATCCTTTTGTCTGTGTGTGGTTGCTGTTATAAACTTATAATGTGTTAGCTTAAGATATTGTAAATGGACCAAAGGGCTTATGTTTTGTTTTCCGATGATTGACTGATTCTGTTTATTCACAAAACTTAGTAATCATTGTCTATTTTCAAAAGAAGGCATTTTGGTATCTTACTGGACTTCGCTGCTAGAGAGCTGCAGTCTTAGGTGAAGGGATTCATGGGCAGAAACTTATTCTAAACATCTATGAGTCCTCCCCCGAAGGATCCGCTCATACCAAAACGAATCGAAAAATACTTACGAAAGACTTACATTTTTTCGGCTAAAGATTTTTCTTTCGGATGTGTGTTGCTGCCACTAGAGTCCTCCTTTGCTGAATTACTCTCTACCGGTATCCACGCGACGAAATGAGCAACGAGTGCTAGCCCTTCGTTTTTTCTGAGTTTTGGAATCTAGAGAGAAAAGGAAGCTGGAATCTGATTTCTGGGATTTTGGAATTGCGGTTCAATTAATTCATGTTTAGGGTTTTGGCTAAAAGAGGTTTATATGGGGTGTGAGAGTTTGTTCCCAGAACAACTCTCACGTCCTCAACCTCTTTCGGCAGTGGGAGTCTTTAACTCTCACGTTCCATAAACCTCTGCTGGTAGTGAGAGTCTTTATCGCATAATAACTCCCACGTAATCCCAGCTATAGCCAAATACCAAAATTGCCCCTCCTTAATCTCTAATTCGAATAATAACGTTTTATTATTCTCATAAAATAAATGTCAGATACAATGAAGCTAGACACATTCTAGATTCATTGAATCTGGACATGAAGCTCGTTAACTCGTCTATGCGTGTGACCATGTAGGTTCATATCACAATAGCAATGAAAACATACTTAGTAGTAGTATGTGTTCATAAATCACAAGCGGTTCCTAACAGGACATTTTGACTACCCAGAGTGAATGAATATGCGGTATTCATTGAATCTGGACATGAAACTCGTTAACTCGTCTATGCGTGTGACCATGTAGGTTCATATCACAATAGCAATGAAAACATACTTAGTAGTAGTATGTGTTCATAAATCACAAGCGGTTCCTAACAGGACATTTTGACTACCCAGAGTGAATGAATATGCGGTGGAACCTAATATCAATCCACTATTTAATCTCTTTGTCTCGCGATATCCTAATTAAGTATAATGCATGGTAGTCGTCACCCTTATAAAGCTAATTGTATTTATGCTCGATCTCCAAGTAGACTGTTCCAACAAACAATATTTAATAACCACTTTATTAAATACATTTGAGCACGGCCATGCATTTAAACAGTCTTTCCCTATCGAGGGCCCGATGGATATCTCTCTCTAATAAGAGAGGGGGCAAATTCCTTAAAATGCCTCTCACATTCAAGCCATGATAGGATACTACATCCGATCATCAGTTGTATTGATTACTCGATTAAAAGTAACGTCCGACTGAGTCAAAACGTGTCTCCATTCATGCTAGAATCAATGGAGACATAAGGTCTCAGGATTCCAAAATAGTATTGAGGAAGTATTACTTCTCTAACGGATCACGTCCGATACAATATATCCCAATATATTGCATCTATATATGATTTGTATTAAACATCATACTAGTTTTATTTCATTGTAAAGAACTTTACATAAAACTAGGGACAACTAGAATAGTAATTACATAAGCTATTGAGTTTTACTTTCAAATCACGCATTTGATGTTCAGAAGCAAAATTAACTATTCAAATGACATGCTCAAAAGATATAAAACGTACAACATATGCTAATGGTCTTAGTGCACTACTAACATTATGTAGACATTGTAGCTTAATGTTTGTTGCTTCTTGGTGTTTAAAATGCCAGTTTTCTCTTTTCTTCTTGATTCTTTTGTACCATTTGGAACCTTTATATCAAGTGAAATGTCTTGCTTTTTTATGTGGTCTATTGTGAAATGACATTTCTATCTTCAAATGGAGCGTGGGTTTGCTGCAACATATATTACTCCTATCTGGAATCGTTGTAATCCAAAAAGGTGGTTAGGCCCACTTTCTACTTTCGTATGTTTGGATTTGAAGTAATTCTTAGCATAGTACTCCATACCATTCCCCACTGTCTCTAAACTTCATCTCTATTTGTAAGAGCTTTCCACTAGTAGCACCATTGGTATATTTATGCCCAGTAAAAGAGCTTTCCGATAATTGTTTATTCACACTTTGTGTTTCTTAGACATCTACTTGCTCATATCTCCAATTGGATTGACTTATGTTTAATTGTAGTATGTGTTGCCAGATTAGTTAATTGTGGCCATGAACCCTTTTATCTACTCAATTTGTTTTCCTACAAAAGGGAAAATTATGGCACCTCATTTGTTTTCTTCTGCATTTCAAGTTTTTATACTTTCTGATTTCTCCTTGCTTAGCTTTATTCTAACTCCATGTTGTTCACTACTTTGCTCTTCTTTCTCTTTCGGTTTAATGTTAATGTGTACACCTATGTGCTTTTCTCTCTCTTTCAGGTAAAATTCCATATTTCTTTTCTTGTTTTTTGGGAAATTGGGACTTCTAGAGAACTAGTACAACTGCCAGCTACAATAATTTATACCTTCTACTTTTCTTTTGCAACAGACTGAGGTTATTGCTGCGCGGTTTTTGCTGGTGTTCCAGCTGGGGACTGGGGAGGAGGGGGCCTTACGCCCCAGGATTTTAAGGTGGAAGTTGAGAACGCTGCTCAACTTTTAGTAGCTCTAATGGAGAAAATAAACTTTATTCCTTATTTCGCGATGAGAATGTTTTATCTCGTCAATGTAAAAAAAAATTGAGTTTTTCATTGCATCGAAAATAATATTTATTTTGCAATGAGAATGTTTTATCTCGTCTATATAAAAAATAATTTGAGTTTTTTATGAAAAATTGTGCCATTGCAAAAAATAATAAATATAACTTTATTATAACATTTGCAGCGGTGAAAAATTATAACAATATAACTTTATTATAACATTAGCAGCGGTGAAAAATTATTTTCGATAGATTGTGCCATTCCAAAAATATAATAAGTATAATTGTCACACCCCGTAATCTGGAGGTGACCGGGACAATGCATCATCTACCAATGAAACACCGAACCCTCAAACATAAAGTACTAAATCCAAAATAACTTCTTTGCAATCTTAAAGGATTTCAAAGTAATCCTTCAAAGTAATACATCAAACTTAAAGGTTCCAAAGGTGAACATAGGTTCTTACATCAAAACATAAATGTTAAACCAAAAGGGAAAGCGGTCTAACTATTACATAAGTTCAGTAATCTTCTTCAACTCATTCCTCGTCATAGTTACCATCAACTTGAGCATCTACAAAAGAAAGATATGGAAAGGACTGAGCCACTGCACTAGCTTAGTAAGCATCAACACCATTGAGATGAAACATCAAATAAGACTCAAAATAATTTTCCGATTTTCCCAAAATATCGAAAACATAACATAATTTTACATAGCTTTAAATAACCTTTAAAACACTTCACACAACTTACAAAAGGCTTAACTTTGAAATCGGATCAAACAAAAGTCAAAACGGATCAAAACAGAGACATTTCAAAAATTGGGTTGTGGTCAGGTAGACTAGAGCTAAGGTCAAGTGGACCGAACCTCAGGTCAGGTCGACCGGAGCTAAGGTCAGGTAGACCGAAATCTGGACAGAAGCCCCAGTAGTTTGTCCGGATGATGGGAAAACAGTCTGGACGGTCATCCGGACTTATGAATAGGTCATTTTTAGTGCAAAATAACATAGGAAAATATATTTTATGAACTCCTCAAATGTACCAACACAAAAAGACATATTTTAACACACTTCCACATATCAAATAAGAGCAAATAATGCAATGAACCAAACTATTCATATCTAACACTTATACATCGGAAATGTACTACGAGTAGCATGAGTTATCCATATGAAACAAACGGACATACAGAATATCAGATACTACGAGTATGGTTCATGCAAGACACACAAAATTCCACAAAACCGAACACAATTATTCATTCCCGACTCTAAAGCAACTACTAGCAGCCCCTTAATGATTAGTCCCAATTATGGAAGGGTCAGTGATATATTCATGGGTCCAGTATTCCCCCTGAACGAAGGGTCAGTGATTAAGGATGCACCCCATTTTAGACTGCTAATAGCTATAACACGGCAACCCCGTTAGAGAGAGGCTCGGTGATTTGGTTAGTACAGTAATAAATAATTAGTGATCAGTGATCAATAATAGGGATGAATCCTGCTATAGAGTCGTTCCTAGACAAGAGCTCTAAATTGGGGAGATTCTCAAATAGAAAATATGGCAATTACAATACAACAACGACAACAAGTATCATGCGCAATTAGACTCATTGATTAATCACATAAATGCAATTACAATTTGACGTTTCATCCATTTTCAATGCAATAAAACATGTATAAAACCATTTCATCAATAACATAACTTTAAAAATACTGATTTCATACTTTTAGGACAGAAAATACAAAGGTGAAGATCCTTACCTTAGCAACTTAGATCAAAACCTCAAAGAAACACCAAATGCAGAATTTCCTGATTCGAAGTACTGACTTCCCAATGCTATAACACTTTGCACAAAACTTCAAACGATATTCCGTCAAAGCCCAAGCATAGCTCTCTCAGTCCTTTTCAAAACGCACTAAAAATCACTGAAAACGGATACCGTTTACTATCTCAAATGTTGTTTCTCTGACAGCCTCACCAATCTGCCAACTTTTTCTTTTCTCTCTACTTTCTCTTTTCTTTCTCTCTTTTCCTTGTAACTCCTTCTAAAAATCCTGCACTAACCCCCATTAACTCCCACTAACTTCCTTACAAAAATAGCCTTTCAACTTTCTAACTCTCCACACTTTAGGTCCCCCAACTAACCATCTCACCAAATACGCCCCTCAAACTCTAGATTACTACAAATAACATATAAACATGTAATTTGTACAAAATTTAAACATGTAGCATTCTAGTTACCTAGTTAAAAAAGTTACGGGTATCACAATAATCTAATTTTAATATTTACGATGGTGAAAAATTATTTTCGACAGCATATAACGTGCCGCATAATATGTTTGTGTCGGTTATTGTCTCAGAAATTATAAGCGACGCAAAATCTAGTCGTTTTTTGCTAAGTTTTCATGTCGATAAAAAAGCATCACGATTAGAAAAATTCTCGTTGAAAAAACTAATTGCGTTAGGCACTTCCCGTCGCAAACTTTTTGTGACGCCTCAATTGTTGTCGAATGACCGACGCAAAAATGTTTTCTCGTCGGACGAGGTCGACCGGACCAACCCGTCGAGATGTTTTGCACCCCGGTCAACCAAAGCAATGCATTGCACTCGGCCGACTGCTCCCAGTAGTTTGCTCCGGACAATGGGTATCAACACTGAAATTCACTTTTCCTTCCCAAAATAACACATCCTATTTTCAGTGTTATTTTGTGAAGGAAAAATGAATTTCTGCACTTTCCGAATCCCAACCCCAAAATGTACAATTTTTATTCATATGCACATATAAAAACAAGACTAAAACAACCACAAGAAAGCTATGAACCATACTCATCGAATCCAACACTTATACATCGTAAATGTGCTACGAGCACCATGTTTTACTCACATCAACATATAGACATACTTTACACTAGACTCTCCGAATATGGTTCATGCTATGACTCAAACAAATCACACGACCGAGCTCATATATCTATTCACAACTCTAAAGCAATTATTACAACGGTCCCCAACTTATGGCCAAGATGGGAAAGGCCCAGAATATATGTAATGGGTTCGCATATCCCCCAAAATATAGCCGGGCCAATATTTAAGGATTCGTTCTCATTGTGTCATTGCCCACCACCGTGGACTCCACAACGACCGTTTGTTGTCCATAATTCTTTGCCCATTTAGGAGAGGGCCCAGAGTTCAGATTACAGTACTTAGCAACACGAACTACCAGGTTCAAGCGATAACACACACATATGCAAGAGAATTAATCATGTAATGGAGACGTTCCTAGACAAGAGCTCAAGACTAGTGACAACACAACAACACATAGCAAATACGACTCCAAAAGAAGTAACAATAACAATAAAATGAAGTATGCAATTAACAAACACAAATAGACTCGACGATCCACCACACAAGTATGAACAATTCAACATTTCATCCAATGAAATAAAACATGATTTAAAATCCTTCCAACATAGCAATTAAGTAAACATTTAATGAGTTTTTAGTACTGAAATACAACGATGAAGATCCTTACCTTGAAAACTTAGCAATTAGAGCAAGCACGAAAATTCCAGAAAATCAGCGGACTTCAATTACTCCATACTGGAAACTCAAAATGTAAATCTGTCACCACTCAGTTGTATCCCTTTCCGTCGTCTTCGAAACGCACTAAAGAACACTAAAAACGGATTCCATTTACTAGTTCAATTATGAAAAATACTCTCAACACTCTTCTTATCTTTCTCTTTCTTTTTCTCTAACCTCTCTTCCTTTTCTCTAACTTCTCTTTTCTAGCCATAACTACTAACTAACAACTATTCAAAAAGTCACAAAGCTACCTCACATGCGAAATACCCGAAGGGGAGAATCTTAGAGGGGGTGAATAAGGTTCTCAAACTTTTTAAACTTTTCTACCAAATTCTTTTCCTAAGTGATTACCTTAACAACAATTATGTTCATTAAGCATATAAGCTGAATTAGAGGATTATCACTTAGATGACTTATGTGTGTAGAATGCAACACATAGGAATACAAGACAATGTATATGATCAAGGATTTTCTAGGTCAAGATTCCTATATGCAAAACTAGTAAGAACAAACACACAAGTCATGAGAACTAGCATTTAGCAAGAGATATGTAAAGCTATAAAGATCTCTAAATGCAAGTCATTTGCCCAAGCCAAGGGAAGATATAACAAGCAATAGATCTAACTCCATATAATCAATTTAAAGCTCATACAATCAAGTTCATGTGAATATAAGCACAAGTATAATGTAAGAACTTGAAAGTAAAGAGATAGAGTTTGAAGATCAAACACAAAGGATGTAAAGTGGTTCGATCACAAAGATCTACATCCACTACCTTGGGACACACCAAAGGATTTTGGCAAATTCCACTAGCTTGTCTTGAGAGAGCTTACAAGGAAGGACAAACCAACTATTGGTCTTTTACACTATCATGTAAGCTTCCAAGGGAAATGCCAACTAATGGTCCTTTTATGCACACATACAGCCATCTACCCATGATAACTCTTTCTCTAACCTAGTCTACTAAGTGAGGAAGTTTTACAAACTCATTCAACCATACTTCTATTTCGGGTTCACCACTTACTCTAGTTCCTACGATTACAAGAAAGATACACTCCAACACATTGGAGGCCCAAAACAACCACTCTCACAAACAAGCCTTGCCACTCAACCCATTACAAATAAAGATAATCTCAACACATGAGATTTTACATTTAAGCTCAAGAAAAAGAAATCCCTCTAAGGATTGGATATTACAAATTAAGCTCTAATTCATATTTGAGAAATGAAAGAATAAGTAGATGAAGCTCTTTTTTCAAATAGAAATATTTTGATGAATGATTGGAAAATTTTAGCTCATGAAAAGTGTTTGATTTACTTTTCTAAAACTTGTACACTAAGTCCCCTTCACAGTCTTGAGCAAAGAACAAAAATCAGCCTTAAAAGCTATTTAAAGGGTCCAAACAATTGCAAGCAAATCGAGTTACAACGACTATATTTTTGCCTTAACAAGACAGCTTCGGTCGATCGAACCATAAGGTAGGTCGTCCGAAGTGCTTCCGAAGTCAAGTTCAAAAGCTTATGTTCTCATCTCGATCGACCGCAAAGGGTGGTCTGGTCTTTTGAATCAAAGGTTCGATCGACCGACATATAACATGGTCTTCCGAGATTTTATTGTCGTTGGAGTGTTGGAACCTTCAAAAGTGACAAAGTACAAAAGACACTCCAGTCGACCAGACAACACATGTCGGTAGACCGGACTTCATCAAGTCGGCCGAGGTCTGGGACCCGGTCTGTAACAACCCGTCTCTCAAGCACCTCATTTGTACAAAAAATCTCAAAACATGGATTAGAACTGCGCAGCTGCTATAAAAGCAGTTGCTCAGCAGCTTTTGATTTGCAGCTACTTGAACTGCTCATCAGCTTTTGACTTGCAGCTGCTTCCCTGAAGCAGCTGCTCAGTAGCTTTTGATTTGCAGCTACTTGAACTGCTCAGCAGCTTTTGATTTGCAGCTGCTTGAACTGCACAGCAGCTTCTGCTTTGCAGCTGCTTAATTAAAGTAGCTGTTCAGCAGCTTCCATTCTTCTATAAATAGTTCATATTTCCTGATTTCATTTTCATTCAAAAATCTCTCATCTTCTTCATTTCCTCCTTTATACCATATGATTTAGTGTTGTTTATTGGAAGGTATGATCTATTAATAAATTATGGCGAAGTTCTGTTCTAGGATATATTTGGATTTTGAAGAAAGTCAATTAGTCAGGTGAGTGGTCTTAACCCTTTTGTAAAATTATACATATGTATTGTGTGTTCATTTGTTCATTGCACTCATGGTCTGGATCCACTCATGATATGCACTGATTACATTTATTTGTCATCATGAAATAGTTTTCTAAAATTGGGGCCTTATTGTTAATGTTATATGAAATGAAATGTTTTTACTGAACCTTGAACGAGATATGTCATGAGATTATTGACATGGCATTACGAGACTGCGAATATATTGAGTCGGGCATAAATGAATATAATCGAAGGAACTGCGTGCTACACCAGAGGGTGGGAGCCACCTCCAGAATCCTGTCGATAAATGTCTAGATTGAGGCCCGTATGAAATGTGATTTAATGTTATTGAAATACCATTGTCAATCTGATCTCGACAGTCTTGAACAATTGTTCCAGAAATCAGGCCCCTTATTACAAGAGTATATATGTTTTTCTGATTGTGCGAGCTATTTTTTATATAAAAGTATTTTCCAGAGAAAATGATTTTAAAGACACTGGCACCACTTGCACGGCCCTCGCTGAGCTTCGGCTCACGTTTTCCAAAATGTTTTCCCCCTCTACAGGTATCTGAAGGTGATGCAACATTTTGGTATCAGAGTGCGCAGCGAAAGCTTGGGATTAGAAATCTGTATATAGGGATTCTTCTTTTGTATTGTATTGAATTTCATTGTACTTCCTTTTGTATTGTAAAAGATAGAACCCAGTGCCGAGAGGCACGCGGCAGTCCTGGTCCGAGAGGGTAGGGATGTCACACGGTCGACCGGACTTCTATCCATAAATGGGTTTTCCACTTGGGCAACATTATAATGTTCTCAATACTCATGCCTAAGTGTTTTTGAAAGATATTTAAAATATTTTAAAGATCTTAGGCATTAGCCATTACTCAAAAGATGTTTTACAAAACCTTTGAAAGATTGAATCAAAGTATGAAATATGGTTTTGAAAGAGTATGAGCTTTATCATACTATAAACTATCATTCATCAAATAAGATTAGTCACAATGATATACCTATGTAGCTTCTTGACTAATCTTCATCTTGGTCTTCAAGTCTTCAAGATGAGTTCCTCTTTGAGATTGGACTTGAGACCTTTGATCAACCTCTTCCTGTGATAAAGTCTAAATAGAAGCAAAACTAACTTGTTGATACAGTAACTCAAGAATGAATTAAAATCTAAATAGAAGTTCAATTCATAAGTATCTAAGGAATAATCATACCAAAATATATTATATCTAACGTAATTATAAAGTTAGCCGAATTGTCCTTTATATAGAGGAACAATTCAGCTCAAAAGAACCCACAAAGGAAGAGTCATATTCAAATTAGGGCTCTTCAATATCTTGCATAACAAATTTGCTATAAAAGAAACACTAACTAAACACATGGACAACATTCCTTTATTCTAGCACCACTAACATTACTCGGCCTAAAATACTTAAAAATAGTAAACATAAAAGCTGAAAATCTAATTAAAGTCTAGAATATACTTTAATGTACAAAGTTACTAAAATGCCCTTTTGCCACTTTGTTGAGTTGGGCCGTTTGTAACACTTTGAAAAGTTATGAGGTTGACTTGAACATCATCTTCTAAGCATAGCTTGGCTTCCTCTTTAGCTTTGACTTCACGGATGAATGTAGATATTCATTGATGAGTCTTCCTCAACCTTGCTCTTGTCATAGTACCTTGAATGTTGATTAAGGGATCCTTTGAGTAGGGCAGCCCTTAGATAAAGGGGACAAGTCAGAAACATTGAAAGTAGAACTTACATCATACTAACCTTTCAAATCTAGTTTGTAAGCATTGTCATTGATCTTTGCAACAACTTGAAAGGGTCCATCTCTTCTTGGGTATAACTTAGACATCCTTTCATTACGAAACCTTTCTTTCCTAATATGCAACCAAACCCAATCGCCAACTTCAAAAGATATGTGCTTGCGGCCTTTGTTAGCATGTTTTGCATAACTAGCATTCCGCTTTGCGATTGTAGCTTGAACTTGTTGATGAAGTCTTTGAATATAATCTGCCCTAGAATAACCTTCTACATTACAATACTCATCAACAGGTAAAGGAGTTAGATAATCTGCCCAAAAGTAACTTAGGAATTTGACATCTCTATCACTCACAATGGTCTTTGGAACTCCATGTAGCCAAATAATTTCCTTCAAGAATAAATCCGCTACATGGCTTGCATCACTTATTTTCCTACAAGGAATAAAGTGAGCCATTTTAGAAAAATAATCTACAAAAACCATAATACTATCCATACCTCTTTGTGATCTCGGCAATCCAAGGATAAAATCCATAGAAACATCAATCCATAGTGAGGATGGAATAGGTAAAGGCATGTACAATCCATGAGCTTTGCTTGTACTTTTAGCCTGTTTACACTTAAAATAAAGCTCACAGATTTTTCTAACTTCTCTTTTCATCTTGGGCCAAAATAAGTGTTCTTGCAATATGTCTAATGTTTTAACAAATCCAAAATGCCCCATTAAGCCGCCACAATGTGCTTCCCTAACAAATAAATCTCTAATTGAACAAGATGCAATATACAATTTATTCTCTTTAAACAAAAAGCCATTAAACCTATAAAATCCCTTTTGAGTTGAGAGCTCACATGCTTGAAACAAAGCTGAAAAATCATTATCATGTTCATACAAAGCTTTAAGATGTTCAAAATCTAGCAATTTAGAATGCATAACCGAAAGTAAATAATACCTTCTGGATAGAGCATCAGCTATAATGTTTTCCTTATCTTTCTTGTACTTGATGATGTAGGGAAAAGTATCAAATAAGGAAACCCATTTAGCATGCCTTTTGTTCAACTTACTTTTCCCTAAAAAGGTACTTGATGGATTCATGGTCCGTATGTATCACAAATTCCTTTGCAGTCAAGTAGTGTTGCCATGTCTCCAAAGCTCTAACAATTGCATACAACTCCTTGTCATAAGTTGGATAATTAAGTGTAGGTCCACTTAATTTCTCACTAAAGTATGCCAAAGGTTTGTTTTGTTGTTGCAAAACAGCTCCAATACCTATGCCTGAAGCATCACATTCAACTTCAAAAGTTAAATCAAAGTTAGGTAAAGCAAGAATAGGGGAAGAAGTAAGTAAAGCTTTGAGCTTGTCAAAACACTCTTGTTGCGGCTTATGCCAATAAAAAGGAATATCCTTCTTCACAACTTCATTTGTCTATAGAAACTAGCTAACCCATGAAACGATCTTACTTGACTTGCATTTGTTGATTTCGACCAATTCATAATTGCTTTGATTTTGGACTGATCAACACTAATACTTGGAACTCACAATGTATCCAAGAAAGTTAATAGAATTAGTGAAAAAGACACACTTTTCAAGCTTAAAATACAAAGTTTTTTCCTTTAAAATAGTAAAAATAGCCCTAAGATGTTCAACATAATCTTCTAAGTTTTTACTATAAACAAGTATATCGTCAAAGTAAACGACAACAAACTTTCCAAAACAATGCTGAAATATGTAGTTCATCAATCTCATGAAAGTACTAGGTGCATTAGTTGTTAGTAGTGCCCTAGGACCATTAGCATATGTTGTACGTTTTATATCTATTTGAGCATTTCATATGAATAGTTAATTTTTCTTATGAACATCAAATGCGTGATTTGATAGTAAAACTCATTTGCTTATGTAATTACTATTCTAGTTGTCCCTAGTTTTATGTAATCTATTTTACAATGAAATAAAACTAGTATGATGTTTGATTGATGATTACGTTTTACTAATCATGTGTAATGATTACAAATCATATCATAGATACAGTGTATTGAGATATATCATATCGGACGTGATCCGTTAGAGAAGTAATACGTCATGGTCCTTAGTCATAAGTATTACTTCCTCAATACTAATTTTAGAATCCTTAGACCTTATGTCTCCATTTGATTCTAGCATGAGTGGAGCCACGTTTTGACTCAGTCGTACGTTGCTTTTAATCGAGTAATCAATACGACTGATGATCGGATGTAGTGTCCTATCATGGCTTGAATGTGAGAGGCATTGTAAGGAATTTCTCCCTCTGTTATTAGAGAGAGATATCCATGGGCCCCTCGATAGGGAAAGACTGTTTAAATGCATGGCCGTGCTCAAATGTATTTAATAAAGTGGTTATTAACTATTGTTTGTTCGAACAGTCTACCTGGAGATCGAGCATAAATATAATTAAGCTTAATAAGGGTGACGACTACCATGCCTTATGCTTAATTAGGATATCGCGAGACAAAGGGATTAAATAGTGGACTGACATTAGGTTCCGTTGTAAATTCATACACTTTGGGTAGTCACAATGTCCTGCTAGGGGCTGCTTGTGATTTATGAACTCACACTACTACTGAGTGTGTTTTCATTGCCATTGTGATATGAACCTACAGGGTCACACGCATAGACGAGCTAACGAGCTTCATGTCCAGATTCAATGAATCTAGAATGTGTCTAGGTTCATTGTATCTAACATTCATTTTTCCTGAGAATAATAAAGCGTTATTATTCAAATTAGAGATAATGGGTATTTTTGGTATTTGGTTATAGCTGGATTACGTGGGAGTTATTATCCGATAAAGACTCCACTACCAACAGAAGTCTACAGGACGTGGGAGTTAAAGACTCCCATTGCCGAGAAAAGTTGAGGACGTGAGAGTTAGTTCTGGGAACAAACTCTCACACCCTATATAATGATCTCTTGGCCGAAACCCTAGCTAAGTTAATGCCTTCAGTCGAAATACCAAAAAAACTTAGAAAAATCGTTTTCTATTCTGCCTCTCCCTTTTCTCTCTAATTCCCAAAACTTGGAAAAACGAAGAGCTAGCAATCACTGTTCGTTTCGTCGCGTGGATACCGATAGAGGGACATTCCGCAAAGGGAATTCTGTTGGTGGCAGCAACGTATCCAATAAATAGCATCTTCCATTCAAGAATCTGATTCTTGAACCCAAAACGTAAGTCTTTTTCTTGCTGTTTTCGATTCGTTTTGTATGAGCGGATCTTTCAGGGGAGGACTTATGGGTGTTTGGAACGAGTTTTCGCCCATGAATCTCTTCATTAGTAAGATCAAAAGGCATGACAATCCATTCATATAAACCATATTTAGTCTTAAATGCAGTTTTCCATTCATCTACTTATTTCATTCTAATTTGGTGATATCCTTGAGTTAAATTAATTTTAGAAAATATCTTTGCCAAATTTAACTCTTCAAGTATATCATCTAAGCGAGGTATATGATGTCTATATTTAATAGTTATCTTATTAATAACCCGACAATCCGTACATAACCTAAAAGTTCCTTCCTTTTTAGGTACTAATATAACAAGACTAGTACAAGGAATGAAAGATTCTCTTACCTGCTCATTCTCAAGAAGTAAATCTAATCGCCTTTGTATTTCACGAGTTTCATCCAGATTTTCTCTATAAGCCGGTCTATTTGGAAGAATGGATCCTCGGATGAAGTCGATTTGATGTTCAATGCCCCTAATTGGAGGTAGACCTTTCGGCAATTCCTTGGGAAAAACATCCTTGAATTCCTGCAATAGATCACAAACAAGTCTAGGTAGAGAAGAAGTTAGCTCAAAAGTGTTAGTGCAATAGAACCTTTCGGCTCCTTTAAAAATTAGCAAAACAATTGCTTGTTTTGCTTGAATAGCCTTATCTACCTTTCCCATGTTTATAAATAAAAACTCTTTCCTCACTTTTTGAGCACTTGCAGTTTTTCTCACATTTGTCTCAACATTTTCATCCTTTTTCACCTCGGATTTTACCTCAAGGGTAAGATCACTCTTCTTTTGTAACTCATCTCTCATTATTTTCTCGCTATTCTCGGCCATTTGTTTATGAACCTCACTTGCTGCCGATGGTTTTAAAGGATGTAATGTGAACTTTACTTTATCCATGGTGACTTGATAAACATTTTTCCTCCCAATATGATCCTCACACTTATCATATTGCTATGGTCTCCCTAAAATAATGTGACTTGCAGTCATTGGAACCACGTCACATAACACTTTATCTTTGAATCTTTCAATGCCGAATTCTGCTTCAACCTGTTTATCCACTTTGATGTCACCACTATTGTTTAACCAATAAAGCTTATAAGGATTTGGATTAGCTTTCCAAGGTAAATCAAGAGCGGTGACCATATCAAGAGAGAAAACATTAGTACAACTTCCATTATCAATAATGAGTAAACAAAGCTTGACTTTAACGTTGCACTTAGTTTGGAAACGATTGCTCCTTTGTTGATGTTCATCATCTAATGGTTGAGCATGTAGAATCTTCATAGTCACCAAAAGTTGATTCTCTTCCTCGGGTTGTTCCTCAAAAGCCTCGGTTTCTTCCTCCAAAATATCATCTTCGGCTTCTCCATCACTTACTCATGTTCCATCATCTTGCATGATCATTACGCTTTTGTTTGGGCAGTCCCTAGCAAAGTGACACTTTCTTCAACACTTAGAACATTCCTTTTGAAGGTTAGGAGTGGTACTTAACCTCGAATTGGATGAATTTGATGTAGAAGAAGCCTTGGCTGCCCCACTTGATGTCATGGCTGATTTGGCAGCTCCAAAAGTCTCATTTGCTTTGTTTAGGCTTGGCAAAGGTGATGAATTATTTAGGGCCTGATTCGGCGACAAGATTGGAAATTTGTCGAATACGTCCTTAAACTTTTCTCTTTTTGTTGCTTTTCAATTTGCTCTGTATAATAAACCATTGCAATAAGATTATAATGGTTAGCATGTTCTACCCTTGACCTAATTTTGTCATTTAGACCCGCCAAGAACCGCGCCAATGTAGCCTCATTATCTTTTTGAATATCCTCTCTAATCATGGCAATTTTCATCTCTTTGCAATACTCATCCATCGATTTAGTACCTTGCTTCAATCTTTGCAAGTGATTGAAAAGTTCCCTAGTGTAATTTTGGGGAACAAATCTACACTTCATGACCGCTTTCATCTCATCCCAAGTATCAATTTGATGTTGACCAACTATTCTTCTTGTATCCGCCTTTTTATCCCACCAAATTGAAGCATAATCCGAAAACTCCATAGCTGCCAACTTAACCTTTTTCTCCTCCGAATAGTTGTGCAAAGCAAAAACATGGTTAACTTTACGAATCCAATCTAAAAATAATTCGGGATCATTCGTACCTTGAAAAGAGGGAATCTTGGTCTTGATTGCACCAAGATTATTGTCAAACCTTTGATAGTTATCTCCCCTTCTCGGCTCATAAGAAAGATTATCATCAACTCGAAATTGTTGTCTTTCTCTCGGCTGAGGTGGAATAAATTCCATCCTTGGCCGAATGTTGTCCCTTCTTGGCTCATCAACTCGAAATTTCATGTTATTTAATTCATCAAACTCGGCCGCAACATGATCATCTTGTGTCTCAGCTTGTTTACCTCTCCTAGGTACATATGGATGCCTTTTTTATTCAACAAGATTCAATCTTTCGGTTACCTCCTCCAATTTTTGCATAATTTGTCGAAACATTTGTGGAGCGGCTTCCCTAAAGAGTTTATCATCTCCAAAGATCTCATCTTTCTTTGAAGATCCTCCCTATTGAGACATATTTACTAAAAACACTCAAACTGTTAGATAGGAAAAAAATCACTTTTTATTCCAACAATACTCGTAAAAGAACTTCAACTCTAGATGAATTAAAGGTTCCTAATTCGTTGCGTTGAGACAAAACTAAAAAAAAAAAATAGAGGAAAAGATATCCTAGACCTAAACAAATAGCTTAAAGAAATCAAATATAGAGTAATCTTGAAAATCCTAGACCTAACAAGAAAAGAAGATACTTTTTAGGTATCCTTTTGTCTTTAGGAAAAGGAAGATCTCAATCTTTATACTTCTTGGTTCTTGTTCTTGAATCTTTTCTTTCTTTTACTTTTGGTAACCCTTTTTCTTGGCCGAATAGTATCAAGAATTGAGGCTCGAACGCTATCAATTCTCGATTTTGGTATTGTATTTCACGGCTCAAAGAAATAAAGGGGTGAACTTGTGCCAATTCTTGAAACGAGGCTCGAGCACCTAGGGATCAAGAAGTTTGCTTTTGGCTTATGTTCACTACAAAAAACACTCACGGACTTGTATGTTAGTAGTGCCCTAGGACCATTAGCACATGTTGTGCGTTTTGTTATCTTTTTGAGCAAGTAATTGAATAGTTAATTTTGCTTTTGATTATCAAATGTGTGATTTGATAGTAAAACTCATTAGCTTATGTAATTACTATTCTAGAAGTCCCTAGTTTTATGTAATGCTTAATTACTATGAAATAAAACTAGTATGATTGTTGATTGATGATCTTGTTTTACTGATCATGTGTAATGGATACAAATCACATCATAGATGCAATATATAGGGATACATTGTATTGGGACGTGATCCGTCGGAGAAGTAATACTTCATGGTCTTAAGTCATAAGTATTACTTCCTCAATACTATTTTAGAATCCTTAGACCTTATGTCTTCATTGATTCTAGTATGAATGGAGCCACGCTTTTGACTCGGTCGGACGTTACTTGTAACAGAGTAATCAATACGACTGATGATCGGATGTAGTGTCCTATCATAGCTTGAATGTGAGAGACATTGTAAGGAATTTGTCCCTCTCTATTATTAGAGAGAGATATCCATGGGCCCCTCGATAGGGAAAGACTGTTTAAATGCATGGCCGTGCTCAAATGTGTTTGATAAAGTGGTTATCAAATGCTATTTGTCAAAACAGTCTACCTGGAGATCGAGCATAAATATAATTAAGCTTAATAAGGGTGACGACCACCATGCCTTATGCTTAATTAGGATATCGCGAGACAAAGGGATTAGATAGTGGATTGATATTAGGTTCCGTTGTATATTCATTCACTTTGGGTAGTCACAATGTCCTGCTAGGGACCGCTTGTGATTTATGGACTCACACTACTACTAAGTGTGTTTTCATTGCCATTGTGAGATGAACCTACAGGGTCACACGCATAGACGAGCTAACGAGCTTTATGTCCAGATTCAATGAATCTAGAATGTGTCTAGGTTCATTGTATCCGACATTTGTCTTTCTCGGAAATAATAAAGTGTTTATTATTCGAATTAGAGATAGGGGGCAATTTCGGTATTTTACCTATAGCTGGGATTACGTGGGAGTTATTATCCGATAAGGACTCCCACTACCAGCTAAGTCTAAGGGGACGTGGGAGTTGAGGACTCCTATTGCCGAGAGGAGTTGAGGACGTGAGAGTTAGTTCTGGGAACAAACTCTCACACCCTATATAATATACTCTTGGCCGAAACCCTAGACTTCAATTTTTTTTAGCTGAAATTAACCAAGAAACCCGAAATTAGATTTCAGTTTCAGCCTCTCCCTTTTCTCTCTAATTCCCGAAAAACAGAAAAGACGAAGAGCTAGCAATCGCTGCCCGTTTCGTCGCGTGGATACCGGTAGAGGGACTTTCCGCAAGGGAGATCAATTGGTGGCAGATTAGCATCCAAGAAACGCCATCCTCCATTCAAGAAGCAGCTTCTTGAATCCGTAAAAATGTAAGTTTTTACCGCTATTTTCGATTCGTTTCATATGAGCGGATCCTTCAGGGGAGGATCCATGGGTGTTTGGAACGAGTTTCCGCCCATGAATCCCTTCATTATATTATTTATTTATTTATTTTTTACCTTTTGATCTCTCTTTTTTATCCAAGGAAACAAGAAAAATTTCAAGAAAGCAGTAAAGGTAAACCATGAAAGAGATAAACCTGGAGCTCTGATACCAACTAATGAAGAACCTTGATAACTTGTATCAAGATCCAACAACAAAAGGTTGAAACAAGATCTTTTTCTGCTTGAAATAGTTTCGAGAGTAATATAATAAAAGCAACACTAAGTAGGTTAATTATCAATGGGGAATGAAACACCACAACAAGCGAAACTAACTTGTTGATACAGTAACTCAAGAATGAATGAAAATCTAAATAGAAGTTCAATTCACAAGTATCTAAGGAATAACTTTACCAAAATATCATATATCTAACGTAATTATAAAGTTGGCCGAATTGTCCTTTATATAGAGGAACAATTCGGCTCAAAAGAACCCACAAAGGAAGAGTCCTATTCTAATTAGGGCTCTTCAATCTCTAGCATAACAAAATTGCTATAAAAGAAACACTAACTAAACACATGGACAACATGTCCTTTATTCTAGCACGAATAACATTACTCGGCCTAAAATACTTAAAAATAGTAAATATAAAAGCTGAAAATCTAATTATTCTAGACTTTAATGTATAAAGTTCCTAAAATGCTCTTTTAGCCACTTTGTTAAGTTGGGCAGTTTGTAACACTTTGAAAAGTTATGAAGTTGACTTGAACATCATCTTCTAAGTTTAGCCTGCCTTCCCTTAAGCTTGGACTTCACGGGTGAATGTTTGTAAGCATTGTCATTAATCTTTGCAAGAACTTGAAAGGGTCCATCTCCTCTCGGGTGTAACTTAGACTTTCTTTCATTAGGAAACCTTTCTTTCCTAAGATGCAACCAAATCCAATCGCCAATTTCAAAATATATGTGCTTGCGGCCTTTGTTGGCATGTTTTGCATAACTAGCATTCCGCTTTGCGATTGTAGCTTGAACTTGTTGATGAAGTCTTTGAATATAATCTATCATAGAATCACCTTCTACGTTATAATACTCATCAGCAGGTAAATGAGATCTAAAGGGGTTAGGGGATTAAATCCATAAACAACTTCAAAAGGAGAGTTATTAGTAGTAGAATGCAAGGTCCTATTTTAAGCAAATTCCGCAATAGGTAAATAATATTCCCACATTTTTAAGTTCTTTTGAATAAGTGCTCTAAGAAGAACCCCTAAAGTTCTATTTGTTACCTCGGTTGGGCCATCAGTTTGTGGGTGACTTGATGTAGAAAATAACAATTTTGTTCCCAACTTACTCCATAATGTCTTCCATAGAACAGGTGTTCATACCAATGGAACAAGTTTATATTGCCAAAAAAATCAATTGTCACATACAATTAAAACAAGTGTTCATACACTTAGAAAAGTTTGTTGCTGATGATAGAAATTGCACATTAAATACTAGTCTAATGCTTAAAGTGTCCAACCCCACCAACAACCATATTTACTATGTCTAATGCTCAAAGTGTGAAATTAATGTTGTCTTCATTTAGGTAGGAAGTGCCTTATGCCTCTTTTACTCATGCCTAATATGCTTGGTCATTGCTCTCGCCTTTTTAACTCAACAACTCTCTTTAGCCTCTTCCTTGATCTCGTTTGGATCGCTTCTCTTCTTCAACTGTAGTTGGGCTAGAACTCCATTTTCACCATCAAGGAGTGTAATATCTCGAATACAAAAATATATAAATGTTAAGATAAGTTGCTATTGTAACTCATTAATCCATTAACTTTTTGTCCACTTAGAAAAGTTTGTTGCTGATGATAGAAATTACACATTAAAATACTAGTCTAATGCTTAAAGTGTTCAACCCCACCAGCAACCATATTTACTATATATGGGGTCTTAAATGCAACAAACTTGATTTTCATGGCGATTTTCAAAACCCCCGCAATGAACAGTAACCGCGACCTTCAGACAATCGATGCACAGTGAGCGGCGGTGGCTCTCATTCAACGATGGTGTTTGGACCATTCCCTTAATCGCTTTATTAAGGCTTGCCTTGTTCATACTCTCCTATTACGTCACCGGAGCGGATTTCACAAGCTGGTATTTTCATCTTCTTCTTTGGTGTTTTCTGGTAAAGTTTTGATCTTTGTGGTCTGAATAGCTAGTAGTACCCTTTTCTCCTCGGTTTTGGGTCTCTTTTGATTTACCTTGGTTAATTTACTATTGCTGTGATCAGGGCTTTGGGGTTGAGGTAGATTTTCCTTGCCGGGCCTCTGGCCTCTGTTTTACCTCGTAGCATATTCACTGTGGCTGTCATGGCTGCAGAGCAGGCTGCTGTGGCCAACACCCCTGTTTCTCATTGGAAGCAGAAAAGCTTCGCAGATTTGCTTAAGGCACCCCAACCTGAAGCTTCCATATTGCCTATTTCTCAGATAGAGAATTTTAAAGGGGAACCAAATTTAGTCATCCCGGCGGAGGCACATGATATCTTAATTCAACCTTGGCGTTTTGCTCTTGTTGGTAAATTCCATAAATACGCTCCGGCCCTAGACTCTTTACGTAAGTCTTTTCATAAGGTTGGATTCAAGGGGAATTTTTGGATTGGAAGGATTGATCCACGTCATGTTTTGATACGGTTTGATCTTGAAGAAGACTATTGCCGACTTTGGCGTCAAGGATATTGGAACTTATTTGGTCTCTCAATGAGGGGTTTCAAATGGACTTATGATTCGATGTTAATATTAAACCTTCCATTGTTCCAATTTGGATTGGATTTGAAGGTTTACCAATCCATTTACACAACAAATCTATGCTTTTTTCTCTTGCTAAAGCGGTGGGTCAACCTCTTACCTTGGATGGACTCACCGCTGCTGCCTCACGTCCGAGTGTGGCAAAAGTTGTGTAGAACTTGATCTTTTATCGGACTTACCCAAGCGCATTCGGATAACCCATGCTAAAACAAGTAAGGGTTTTTGGCAATCGGTCAGTTATGACGATCTTCCGGTATATTGTATGGGATGCTATCGTATTGGCCATCATATTTCACAATGTGGTAAAACGGTTTCAGTAGCTCCCCTTACGGTTACCCCAAAGCAGATTGTCACAAAACAGGTTCCGGCGCTGAATTTACACAAGGGAAAAAACACTGTTACGGTCCATCAAAATTTCAGAAATGTGAATCCGAAGGCCACAGTGTTACCTAAGGCGATTAATAACAAATGGGTCAAGGTGGGTAAAAGGAACGATCCAAATTCGTCCGGGACTTCAACTGAGACCGCGGGGAAGACGGTTGGCGTGTTGACCAAGGCTCCGACTTACCTTCCGAATGTGGTCGATTTAGAATCAGAGGTCTTGGTATCAGAGATAGGGGGATGTCTTCGGATCTTTATCATGCTCCTTCTCCAGCAACCTTATTTGATAAGTATATTTTTAATTCTCCTCTCATTTTAACCTCCAAGGGAGTTGATGACATACGGGTAGGTTGTGACAATCCCACTCTAATTGCAAGGATTTTTCACTCGGCCAGAAGTATTTCAATGAATGATCGTTTGAACTCAACAGTTTTAGATGATTTGCGCGCGTTCACAATTACTCTTCCATCTAGTTTGCTTGGGCCGGACCATCAAAAAAAATCTGTCGGACCTGTTTTAGTCACGACTGGGCAGCCTGTTTTGCCCACTGAATCGGCAAGTATGGCAGTGGGGTTTTCCCCTGCTTTTGGCAGTGAGGCGGTGGGGAAATCCCCTATTTTTTCCCCTGTTTCGGACAGCGAACCAGCCACTGTTTCGGCTGCTCTGCCAGGCTGCTCTACCGAGCCTATTTTGGTACCTACAAGTATTCCCGCTACTTTAGGATCTTCAGACGAAGTTTCTGGTACACGGGACCACGTTATTGAAGACCCTAATAGGATACCTGAAGTGGAAGTGGGAACCGAAACGGATGACGAAGACCCGGAGTACCCGGATGAGCTCGAGCTACCGTCTGAAGGAGAAGAGGATGGTACCTCGGCTCTACCCGGATCAATGGATGATTTTGCTTTCTCTGCGGCCACTACACCTCCTTCTACCAACTTTTCTATCCATTTGCCTCTTCAGACTCCAACGAAAGGTAACCGCAGACGTGGTCGCAAGCTTCATGGGGCTTCTAAGCGGAAATCTTCGCGTTTGATGGAGAAATACGTGGGTATCTCCCGGTAATGGGAATTTTTGCTCTCTCTCTCTCTCTCATTATCTTTTATGAATGTTATGAATTTTGTTATCTGGAACATCCAGGGTATTGGCAATGCCGAGTCTATTTCAAGAGTACGCCAACTTAAAAAAGATCTTAGACTAAATTTTATTGTTATTTTGGAACCTTTGCTTGAGGATGACCAATTACCTTTCTATACTCGTCGTTTGGGATTTGATGATGGTTTTTATAATATTTCTGGCAAAATATGGATGTTTTGGAATGGTATTCTTGATATTGTTGTTGTGGGTAATACTGATCAAGTTTTGACTATTTTGGTTAATAACTATGCGGGCTCCCCTCTGTAATGCTCTTTTGTTTATGCTAAATGCGCTTACACCGAACGCAGGGCCTTATGGGATGAATTACGTCTCTTTAACTCTTCGCATGATGTCCCTTGGTTGGTGGGTGGCGATTTTAATGTGGTCAAGGATGTCGCAGAAAGTTTGGGCTCTATTCCTGCTTCGCTTCTGATGTCTGAATTTGTTGAAGAGGTGGGAGATAGTGGCTTGCAAGATATTCCTTTCACTGGAAGCCCTTTTACATGGTGCAGAAGTTTACCACCACCTCTCTTACGTAGGTTGGGCAGAGTTATGATTAATGCTCAATGGAGCAATTTCTTTGCCAAGACTACACTCGAGCACCTTCATAGATCGGAATCTGATCACTGCCCTCTTTATGTTCTTGTAAGACGAAGTGGTCCTATTTCTTCGGCTCCTTTCAGATACAAAAATATGTGATCCAGTCACTCTACATTTCGACCTTTGTTCACCTCTTCTTGGGAGGGCCGGGTCGAAGGTGATGGTATGATGGTTCTGACTAGCAAATTAAAGCGAGTGAAGAGATAATTGATTTTGTGGAATAAGGAGAAATTTGGTTTTGTCTCGGTTAAGCTCAAAGAAGCCGAAGACAAGGTGAAGTTAGCCGAAAGAGCTCATGATGTTTGTCCGAATGAGGGATTGTTGAAGGAATGGAAGGAGGCGAAAGAGATTTATCTATTCTTTTTTAGGGCAAAGGAAACCTTTTGGCGACAAAAATCGAGAAATTAAGTGGTTGAGAGAAGGAGATGCTAACACTAAATATTTCCATGCCATTTGTAACCACGGACGGCGCCACATCTGTATCTCAAAAATTCAATCTGAATCGGGATTGTGGTTGACAGAAGACAAGGAAATTGGTCGGGAAGCTGAGCACTATCTCTCCTCTCTCTTTTCGGCTGAAGATGTGGCACCACCATCTGATGAGCTATTAAATCATATTCCATGCTTGGTAAACTCACAATCAAATCGGGAATTATCTAGGTTACCTACTTTACCGGAGGTATATGATGCGGTCTTCTCCCTAGACCGTAATAGTGCTGCTGGTCCGGATGGTTATTCAGGCGGATTTTTTCAAGACTGTTGGGATATTATCAAGAATGATGTTTTATTGGCCGTTTGTGACTTTTGGTCTGGTATCCCTCTGCCGAAAGATATTGCTAGTACTACTATTGTTTTGTTGCCGAAAGTACCTAACCCCGCTAACTTCGGTGAGTTTCACCCTATTTCTCTTTGTAATTTTGCTAATAAGGTTATTTCAAAAGTTATGGCTTCGAGAATTGCCTCCCTCTTGCCCTCTATAATCTGTTATAATCAATCTGGCATTACTAAGGGTAGATCTATTTCTGATAATATTTTATTGGCAATGGAAATGGTTCATTCTATCGATCACAAGATCAGGGGAGGCAATTTAATCATTAAGCTTGGTATGCAAAAAGCTTTCGACAGAGTATCACATTCTTTCCTCATTATTATATTACGCCGCTTCGGTTTTGGAAATCATTTTATTAATCTGATACAGAACATCTTGAGATCGAATTGGTTTTCGGTGATGATCAATGGTGCTTCTTATGGCTACTGCAATTCAATGCGCGGAGTGAAACAAGGAGATCCTCTGTCACCATTGTTGTTTATTTTGGCGGCCGAGTGCCTGTCCCGGGGCTAAATAATTTGAATGCAACAGATATAATTGAGCACTATCATGTTCCAAGGCAGTCTCTTATTATTTCACATCTTGCTTTCGCGGATGATATTGTTATTTTTACTAATGGTAAAAAGAAAAGCATTCTACGTCTTATGGAGTTTCTTTGCCTGTATGAGGATAATTCGGGCCAGAGAATAAACATCGGGAAGAGCTCATTCTATACATCAAATCAGATGAATAATTCAGCAAAGTCTACGATACAATCAGTGACTGGTTTCATAGTAGGGGACTTTCCTATGAAATATCTTAGATGCCCGATTTATCCGGGACGCTCGAAAGTTCAATACTTTCGACCTATGATTGACACAATTGCTGCAAGGATTGATGGCTGGCAGAGGAATCTTTTAAGTATGGGAGGACGCTTTGTGTTGGTACGTTCTATTCTTAATTCTATTCCTATGCATATTCTATCTTCTTGTAATGTTCCCCGTTTTGTTATGACTTCCTTAGAGCGAATGTTCTCACGCTTCGTCTGGGGACAAACATATGGGGTTGAAAAAAAACATTGGATGTCATGGAAAAACATGTCTCTAGAGGTGGAGAGTAATGGAGTGGGTATTATTTCACTTTTGACCTTTTATGAGGCCTTCTCATGGAAATTATGGTGGAAATTTCGAACAGAGAAATCTCTATGGTCTGTTTTTTTAAGACAGATGTATTGTAAGGAACTGAGTCATGTTAAATTGAGTTTGGTGGTTGGGGGTGCTCGCCGACCTGGAGAAGAATGATGCAAATTAATAATATGGTTGAACCTCACATTGCTTGTCTTTTGAGGGGCGGAGACTCAAGCTTCGTGTATGAGAATTATACATTGGAAGGCTCCTTGGACCAATGGTTGATGAACCCGAACGAAGCTTTGGCCAGCTCACGGGTTAAGGACTTTTGTAACGGTAAAAACTGGGACATGGCTAAACTTAGAGGCTGCCTTCCTCAGCTTATTTTTAATAAGCTGCCTGAAATTCATTTGGGGCCATTTCAAGAGGATGATAGACTGATTTGGAGGGAAACACAAGATGGCTATTTCACTCTTGCATCGGCTATAGTATGCTTGAGGGACTTGGGAGTCGCTCAACACTCAAGGAAATGCATATGGAATAAGGTTCTTCTTCTATCTATCTCTCTGTTTATGTGGAAATTGCTTAATCATTTTTTGGCATTGGATGAGGATCGAAAACGTTTTGGGGTCCCTTTGGCTTTTCGTTGCGCTTGTCTGGGGGCAATGGAGACTTATGATCATGTGTTCGTTCAATATCCGTTAGCTCGAACGATATGGCATGAAGCCGCGGTCTAGGTCGGTTTAATTGCGGATATCGATAAGGTGGATACGTTAAGGGAATTACTTTCTATTTGGTGGTTTGCTCGATCTTCAAATGGCGTACAATTGATTTTGGTAATGGCTTGCTCGGCTGTTGGCTACTATGGAAAGCGAGGTGTCGATTTGTGAATGAGGCCAGGACTACATCTCTATCCAGTATTTTGGCGCAGTTCAGGGATTATACGGGTACGTTGATAAAGGCTAAGAAAATAATGCCCAAGAATGCCTCGTTTCAGCCGAGGCAAACTTTGGTGCTGAGATGGGGCATTAACACAATGGTGGGAGAGGCTATCTTGAACATTGATGGAGCTTCAAAGGAAAATCCAGGAATCTCGGGCATTGGTGGTATTCTTAGACATCCTAATGGGGATTTTATAAGTGCTTTTTCGAGCTTCATTGGTGACTACAAAACGAGTTTCGAGGCGGAAATAGCAGCATTACTAGCAGGCTTACAAATGGCTCGGATGTGTGATATAGCTCAATTTCAAATCCAGACAGATTCAGCGGTTCTGGCAGGTGCTTTGATAAAAGGTAAACTGGCTTCTTGGAAATCTGACTTTAATTTTCGGAAAATTATGTCTATTCTTGGTGATCGTAAGATTGTTCATGTTTACCGCGAGATTAATTCGGTTGCAGACGCTTTAGCAAACTTGGCTTGTACTTCGCGTTCAACCACCACCTTTGAAGCATACCCTTTATTGCCAAGTCAAATCAGAGGCTTAATACATCTTGACAAAATGGGTACTCCATATATTCGACTCTTGTAACTTGGAAATCATTGTAATGACTCAAGTCGGATCCCTTGGCTTTACTTCCTTGCTCTATTATTATGTAACAACCGAGAGCATCTCTAAAACGCATAAGGTTTCTTTTACCGCTATCTTATTTCTATGGGTGTTGGTTCTACTTGATGCGAAATCTTGATGGGTTATATCAAGACTCGGCTGAAATTTAGATCTTTCTCTATCTCGAATGGTTTATGGGATAATATACTTAACACAGTCCCGGAAAGGTTAAGTATCAATGGAGGTTGAAACACCACAACTAGATAAACCAACTAGTTGATACAGTAACTTAAAGGATTATGAAATTCAACCGGAAGTTCATAAACAAGTATCAAAGGTTTAACCTTAATCAAAATATCAATATATCAAGTCTAAGTTACATGGCTGCCGAAATCTCTATTAAATAGAGTATTTCGGTTACAAGATAACCAATCTAACTCAAACTAGGAAAAGGGAAATAAGAGTCCTTGAAGAAGTAGGACTCTTGAATAACAACTTGCTATCAAGTAACTACCTAAACAAGATAATAGGGACATGTGCCTATTATCTTGGCGGCATAATAAAGAAATAACTACCAAATAATGAAGAGTCCTAGTTGCATTAGGACTCTTAATAACAAACTAACTAACTTATGGACAACATGTCCTTTATTTAGCATACTTGCTATTACACGGCTAGAAATAGGAAAATAACAATACTAAATATAATTAAAGTCTAGAATAGTCTAGAATAGGCTAGAATAGACTTTAATGTGTAAAAAGACTAAAATGCCCTTTTTAGCCACTTTGCTTATTGGAGCCGATTTGAATGCCTTCAAGAGTTATTAGTTGGAGTTGAACTTCATCTTCTAGATGTAGCTTTGACTCTTCTTTGTGCTTTAACTCTCGGATCAATGTAGACATTTGTTGATTAACTTGCTTAGCTCTTGATCTAGTCATTGGTCCTATGATGTTGGATAAGGGGTGCCTTTTATGAGGCAGCCCTCTAGATGGTCCCGCATCATCCCCTCCTTCTCGAAAAGGATTCGACCTCGAATCATCATCGTGATCAACATCATCTGAATCGAATTCAAAGGGAGATAAATCAGTAACATTAAAAGTGGAATGTACTCCATACTTACCTTCCAAGTTGATTTTGTATGCGTTGTCATTAATCTTGGCTACAACTTGAAATGGTCCATCTCCACGGGGATGGAGTTTACTTTTCCTCTCTTTAGGAAATCTCTCCTTCCTAAAATGTATCCAAACCCAATCACCCGGTTCAAATGTAATTGGCTTGCGGCCTTTGTTGCATTGTATGGCAATACGCTCATTCTTCCTTTTGATATTGGCGGCAACTTCAAGATGGAGTCTTTGAACAAAATCAGCCCTTGAATCACCTTCTATATTATAGTACTCATCAATAGGAAGAGGGGTTAGATCTAAAGGGGTTAGGGGTTAAAACCGTAAACAACTTCAAAAGGTGAATTATTAGTAGTTGAATGTAAAGTACGATTATATGCAAATTCAGCAATAGGTAAACATTCTTCCCACCTTTTTAAATTCTTTTGAATAAGTGCCCTAAGTAAAACCCCTAGAGTTCGATTAGTTACCTCGGTTTGTCCATCGGTTTGGGGGTGACTTGATGTAGAAAATAGCAATTTAGTCCCCAATTTACTCCATAATGTTTTCCAAAAATAACTTAGGAATTTTACATCCCTATCACTTACGATTGTTTTTGGAACACCATGCAACCGAATGACTTCTTTGAAGAATAGATCCGAAACATGGCTTGCATCATTTGTTTTCCTACAAGGTATAAAATGAGCCATTTTAGAAAATCTATCAACAATAACCATTATACTATCATTACCTCTTCTAGATGTTGGTAAACCAAGAATAAAGTCCATGGAAAGATCTATCCATGGTGAAGATGGAATTGGTAAAGGCATAAGCAATCCGTGAGCCGTGGATGTGCTTTTTGCCTGTTTGCATTTAAAACAAATATCACAAATTCTCATAACATCCTTTTTTCATTTTAGGCCAATAAAAGTGTTCTTGTAAAATATCTAATGTTTTAACAACACCAAAATGTCCCATTAAGCCGCCACTATGTGCCTCTCTTACCATTAATTCTCTCATAGAACAAGATGGTACACATAATCTATTGCCTTTAAACAAGAAATCTTCAAATATATAAAAATCCTTTTTAGCCGAGACATGGCAAGCTGAGTATAAATCAGAAAAATCGTTATCATCTTTGTACAATGCTTTCAAATGTTCAAAACCAAGTAATTTAGTTTGCAAAATTGAAAGTAAAGTGTACCTTCTTGATAGAGCATCCGCAACAACGTTTTCCTTACCTTTTTTGTATTTGATGACATAGGGAAAGGTATCAATAAAAGAAACCCACCTTGCGTGTCTCTTGTTTAGCTTACTTTGCCCCTTGAGATACTTGATTGACTCATGATCCGTGTGGATTACAAATTCTTTTGCAATCAAGTAATGCTGCCATGTTTCTAAAGCTCTCACAATAGCGTACAACTATTTATCATATGTAGGATAATTAAGTGAAGCGCCACTTAATTTCTCACTAAAATATGCCAAAGGTTTGCCTTGTTGTTGTAAAACAGCCCCAATACCTATACCTGAAGCATCACATTCAACTTCAAAAGTTAGATTAAATTGAGGTAAAGATAAAATAGGGGAAGAAGTGAGTAATTGCTTAAGTTTAATGAAGCTTTCTTCTTGCGGCTTATCCCAAAAAAAGGATACATCTTTCTTCACAACTTCATTCAATGGTGCGGCTATTGAGCTAAAATCACGAACAAATCGCCTATAAAAGCTTGCTAAACCATAGAATGAACGAACTTGTGTTGCTGATGTTGGTCTCGGCCAACTTATGATTGACTCAATTTTGGCCGGATCAACCTGAATACCACTTGAACTAACAATGTATCCAAGAAAGTTAATAGAATTAGTGCAAAAAATGCATTTTTCAAGCTTGGCATACAATGTTTGCTCTCTTAATATAGTAAAAACAGCCTTAAGATGTTGGACATGCTCTTCTAAGGTTTTACTATAAACAAGAATATCATCAAAATAAACTACAACAAATTTACCAAAACAATGACGGAATATGTAGTTCATTAATCTAATGAAAGTACTAGGTGCATTACTTAGACCAAAAGGCATTACAATCCATTCATATAATCCATATTTAGTCTTAAAAGCAGTTTTCCATTCATCACCTTCTTTCATTCTAATTTGGTGATAGCCTTGAGTTAAATCAATTTTAGAA
The DNA here is from genome assembly GCA_026122235.1 of Vinca minor. Classification (NCBI taxonomy): domain Eukaryota; kingdom Viridiplantae; phylum Streptophyta; class Magnoliopsida; order Gentianales; family Apocynaceae; genus Vinca; species Vinca minor. Next base: position 278,606 of record JAOCZM010000195.1, read on the forward strand.
AAAATTAAAGCACCACTTAACTCATCTAGCATATCATCTAAGCGAGGTATAGGATGTCTATATTTAATAGTTATCTTATTAATATCGCGACAATCCGTACATAATCTGAAAGTGCCTTCTCTTTTAGGTACCAAAATAACCGGACTAGCACAAGGACTTAAAGATTCACGTACTGCTCTTTTTTCTAAGAGTAAATCGACTTGCCTTTGTATTTCTCGGGTCTCATCTGGATTGGCACTATAGGCTGCCCTATTTGGTAGATTTGATCCCGGAATGAAGTCGATTTGATGTTCGATGCCTCGGATTGGAGGTAGACCTTTCGGCAACTCCTTTGGAAAAAGTTCCTTGAATTCTTTCAAAACATCAATACAAACACTTGGAAGAAAATAAGTTAAATCATCAAAATTCAAAGTATTAAGAAGAGATAACCTCTCGGTTTCTCTAAAAATAAGTAAAACAAGGGGTTTATTTGCACGTAAAGCCCTTTCTACCTTTGCAAAATTGATAAATAAACAATCTTTCTTTTCTCTTTGTGAGTATGCCTTTTGCTTTGTTAAACTCTCGGCTTTTTCATTACTGCTTACCTCGGATGTTACCTTTTGTGTAGGGGTATGTAATTTGATCAATGCTTGCTCTTGCCTTCTTTTTTCTCTACCCTCGGTTAGTAGTCTTTGAGTCTCACAAACCTGATTCGATGTCATTGGAAGCAATGTGTACCGAATGTTATCTTTGGTAACCTTGTAGACATTCTTTCGGCCAATATGATCCGCGAACCTATCATATTGCCAAGGTCTTCCCAGAATAATGTGACTTACGGTCATAGGTACCACATCACATACAACAGTATCTTTAAAGTTTCCAATGCCGAAGTCAAATTCTACCTGTTTATCCACTTTAATCTCCCCGCTATTGTTTAACCAAGAAAGCTTGTACGGCATCGGATGTGCTTTCGTAGGTAAATTTAAAGCGGTTACCATCTCGTAAGAACAAACGTTAGTGCAGCTACCATTATCAATAATAACCAAACATGTTCTATCTTTAATAGTGCACTTAGTTTGAAAAAGATTACTACGGTGTTGATGCAAATTATCTAATGGTTGAGAATGTAAAAGTTACATATTGACCAAAAGAAAATTACCATCATCTGCGGGAGGCTCACCATTGCCTTCGGCTTCATCTCCCAATAATGTGTCCTCGGCTTCATCTTCATCACTTACCCAAGTTCCATCATCCATCATAATCATGGCACTTTTATTAGGACAATCCCGAGCAAAGTGTCCTTTGCCTTGACACTTAAAACATTCCCGATCATTTGATGTAGTTGATTTAGTTCGCAAATCGGTCGGTTTTGAAGTGTTTGATGTCCTTGCTGCCCCAAAAGAAGCCGTGGCCACTTTTGTATTCCCCAAACTGCCCTTAGCATTAATTGGGCTCGGCAAAATAGTAGAATTGTTTAGGGACTGATTTGGCCGTTTCCAAGATTGGAAATTGGCCGAATTAGTCCTTGAACTCTTCTCTTTTTGCTGCCTCTCAACTTGTTCAGCAAAATAAACCATATTAATAAGAGAAGTAAGGTTAGCACGTTCTACCTTTGGTCTAATTTTGTCATTTAGACCAGCCAAGAAACGAGCCAAAGTAGCTTCACTAGCTTCCCGAATGTTTGCTCTAATCATGGACATCTCCATTTCTTTGTAGTATGCATCAACGGTCTTTGTTCCTTGCCTCAATCTTTGGAGTTGATTGTACAACTCACGGTTAAAATTTTGAGGTACAAATCTTCTTGTCATGACCGCTTTCATATCATGCCATGTATCAATTGGTCTTTGATCCGTTCTTATCCGCTCACTGATTTCATGGTCCCACCAAATTGATGCATAGTCTCCAAATTCCATGGCAGCTAACTTAACCTTTTTCTCTTCGGAATAATTATGGACATCAAAAACATGGTTAACTTTTCGTGTCCAATCAAAAAACAAATTAGGATCATTAGTACCAAGGAAGGGAGGAATCTTGGTCTTGATTGAACCAAGATTATTATCAAACCTTTGAGCTTGATAATTTGGTCTCGGTTCATCAAGATCAAAGGGTCTAGGATCATACCTTTGATTGTTTTGCCTCGGTTCATTATTAAAAAGAGGATTTGGATTATACCTTTGATCTTGATGATGGAATGGTCTCGGCTCAATTCTCTCTTCATGACCAAAAGGTCTCGGATCATACCTTACATCTTGATGGTGTTGCCTTTGTTCATAGGCCGGATTTGGAATCATCTTGGGGACAACTCTCGGCTTAAAATCATCATTGTGCCGAGGGTTGATTCTTGCATTGTGATCAATTGATGTTTGAGAATCTTGATCTTCTTGATCATCTTGGACAGCCCTTTTACCTTTATCCGAATGGTTCTTGATTTCAAGAACATCCATTCGATCTTTTAAGTCATCAAGGGATTGCAATACCGCTTTCATTGTGTGTTGCATTGATTCTTTGAAAAGTTTATCGCTTTCCATGGCACCTTGCTCCGAAGTACCTTCATTAAAAGACATTATCTTTGCAAAGAAAAAAATTCACACAAAAATTGTTAGTAGAAAAAGATATAAAAGATTGAATCTTTTCACAAAATCTGGGAATAGTAATCTGTGAATAGTATTCTGTGAATAGTAATCTGTGAATAGTGATCTGAGAATAGTAACTAGTGAATAGTAATCCGTGAATAGTAATCTGTGAATAGTAATCAGATTGTGTATTCTCTCAATATTGAATCTTTTCTCTCGATTTTTCCAAAAATACTTGTCAAGAACTTCCAACTTTGAATATTTGAATGGTTATAATGATGGAAGGCTGAAAAAATATTTCAAGAAGTACTTTCTTGATCTAATAAAAAGGTAAGAAAGAAAAAGAGTAATCTTTAAAAAGATGTAACATTTACGCTTCTTGATTTCTTGAAAATAGACTTTGAAATTTCGGATGAATAGTGCTGTGAACAGTAACCGAAAATTTTAAAATCTTGAAAACCTTGTTTTCTTGATTTCTTTCTTTACCTTATACCTTAAGACTTACCCTTTTCTTGGCCGCGTTTATCAAGAACTCCGTGTCAGGAAGATATTACCTTGATTTGGTGAGTTTGATGGCGACTAATTCAAGAACAAGAGGGAACAAGAGCCAATTCCTTTGTGTCCAAGCGGACAAGGAAGTTTGCTTTTGGTTTGATCCGTGTCTAGGATAACCCGACTGCCAATTTCTTTACTTCCTGGTGGCTTTTGCGTATGGTAGTAATAAATTTTTTTGTTATCTTTCTCGGTCTATTCCAAGCAAACAAGAAAAAAAAATTGAAAAACGTAAGGGTACACCAAGATAGAGATCAACCTTTTGCTCTGATACCACTTGATGCGAAATCTTGATGGGTTATATCAAGACTCGGCTGAAATTTAGATCTTTCTCTATCTCGAATGGTTTATGGGATAATATACTTAACACAGTCCCGGAAAGGTTAAGTATCAATGGAGGTTGAAACACCACAACTAGATAAACCAACTAGTTGATACAGTAACTTAAAGGATTATGAAATTCAACCGGAAGTTCATAAACAAGTATCAAAGGTTTAACCTTAATCAAAATATCAATATATCAAGTCTAAGTTACATGGCTGCCGAAATCTCTATTAAATAGAGTATTTCGGTTACAAGATAACCAATCTAACTCAAACTAGGAAAAGGGAAATAAGAGTCCTTGAAGAAGTAGGACTCTTGAATAACAACTTGCTATCAAGTAACTACCTAAACAAGATAATAGGGACATGTGCCTATTATCTTGGCGCTTTTTAGCCACTTTGCTTATTGGAGCCGATTTGAATGCCTTCAAGAGTTATTAGTTGGAGTTGAACTTCATCTTCTAGATGTAGCTTTGACTCTTCTTTGTGCTTTAACTCTCGGATCAATGTAGACATTTGTTGATTAACTTGCTTAGCTCTTGATCTAGTCATTGGTCCTATGATGTTGGATAAGGGGTGCCTTTTATGAGGCAGCCCTCTAGATGGTCCCGCATCATCACTTTTGGGGAGGTTTTGGCCTAGTCCCCCTCCTTTTGTTTTCTTTCTTTATATATGAAAAAAATGAGCGTTTATTAAAAAAAAACCATATTTACTATGTCTAATGCTCAAAGTGTGAGATTAATGTTGTCTTCATCTAGGTAGGAAGGGCCTTATGCCTCTTTGTGATACCCAGAATTTTTTCCACAATTTGATTATGTGATTAATTGATTTAATTGAATAATATTTGATTTTGTGTTTAATGCCATATTAAATGCAAAGTGCTAGGTGACTTATTTTATGTGTTATGTCAGTTACCTTTTTATTTTATGGTGTGGGGACATGAGAGTAAATAAAACATGGAGAGGGACATAACTTGTAATTTACCTAAACTTTAACTTCCTAACTTGAGGGGTCATGGGGGCTGGTAATTCTTTACGATTAAAAACATCAGAAAGAAAAGAACGATCGTGAGAATTGAGAGAAAATAGAGAAACTGCCAAGAGCTTCAAGTGGACGATTGAAGGGGTTCGAGACGTAAGTTTCCACCGCAGGATACGCCGAATCGAAGACGATTGTGGAGGCTTCGTGGGAACGCAGGCGGATTACCAACCGAGTACCCGGATAGCGAGTTATTGCCCCGAGAGCGATTTACCGCAATGCTAAAATTCGGGTTCTATTAATTTCTTTTCATTTGCGTGACGGTGAGGACCATTTACCCATGTTAATTTCTGTTGGGAATTCTGAATATAGGTCGATTACGGTTCTGTTAATATTTATTATGATATTGGGTTTATTGGAATGCATGAATTGTTAGGTGATAATTGAATTTCCTACTTTAATTGGGAATATGAGCATGCTATATAATTTGATCTCAATTGCTTGTTTAATTGCTAATCTCGCATAAACTGTTTTCTGAACTCTATCTGTTCTGTTATTTAGGTTTTGTCTGTAATTGATTGAATTGGGTCTTATATGGAGTCGTCGTAATTGGAGTCGTTGTTGTATTGCTAATTGGTTTGGTCGACCGAGTCGTCACCTCCTATTGAGCTCGTGTCTAGGATCACTAGTTAGCAGGTTCCGTCCGCCTATTGTTCTGATCTATTTTGTGACCCAAGTGGTCTTCTGCTCTGTTCTGTACTGGGCCCGCATCTAGTGGGGTCAATCACTAGTTACGGTAGTGGTTTTGTGGAGTCCCTGGTGGGGGAAGATGAGACAATGTAATGGACCTTAAAATCTGGCTCCTTCGTTTAAGGGGCAATCTGAACCCATGCGGGTTAATGAACCGTCCTAGTTTGGTTGATAACTGGGGTCACTACCGTTATTGCTGAGTAGTAGTGAATAGGCGAGTGAGCTTATGTGGTGGGATTGTGAGTCATAACAAGTAGCGAAGTTCTAAGCAATTAGACGAGGTTGTAATCGGGTGTACAGGATGGGCAAAGCGTGGTGCTTGTTATGACTCACGAGAATCCCGAATATTTAAACACACTGGATCTGAGGACAAAGGAGTTCACAACAGCAGATGAGTTTTGAGATTTTTACCTGAATTATACACATTGTTTAGGATTTGGTGTAAGAAAAAATTATTGTAAAACATTACGAAGATAAGGAGCAGGCGGGTTACTTGAAGTATGTTTGTAATAAAGAAAGGTACTGGAAAGGCAGTATCCATGACCCCAAGAATAAGGAAAAATGACCAGAATGTCAAGTTGAGGCCACGCCATTTCTCACGCGTAAACGTGCTGAGGAGCGGACTGGTTGTAAGGCCAAATTGGTTGTGAAATTTAATAAACTGAGGCGTGTATTTGTAGTTAGTGATTGGGTAAAGGAGCATAATCATCCACCTCACGCCAAAAACTTTGCCCACTTAATAAGATCGAATCGCCAGGTGACCAGTCTTCATGGAATTGTTGCTGAGATGAATGATAGTGCTGGGGTAGCACTTAATTCTTCATACACCATAATGTCACAAGCGGCAATGACAATCTTAGCTTCACAAAAGTGGATTTAAATAATCACATTTCTAGAAGAAGACAAAAGTCAATGGAACTCGGTGAAGGATCAGCACTACTTGAGCATTTTCATCGTGAGGCTTATAAAAATCTATCTTTTTACTATGATATTGAAATGGACATTGAGGAGGAAATAGCTAATATTTTTTGGGCAGATGGTTTAATGAAGATGGATTATGGTCACTTTGGCAACGTAGTGACATTTGATACAACATACAGGACCAACAACAATTTCAGACCCATATGTATTATGAAACGATGTCCATATTACATGTTCTTTCTCACTGAACAGGTGTTCATTGAGAAAGAACATGTGTTGTCACTGAACATCTGTTCTTTATCAATGAACACCTATTTTCTTATTATGAACATCTGTTTTTCTCAATGAACACATGTTCATTTACATGTAGTTAGTAACGTAACCTTTCCCCCATTTCTTTCAGTTCTATTTGTTGGTTTCGACTATCACCACGAATCATGCATATTTGGAGCTGCATTATTATACGACGAGACAATCCCTTCATTCCAATGGCTTTTCAAGACATTTCCGAAATGTATGTCGGGGATAGCCCCTATAACAATTTTTACCGACCAAGACGCTGCAATCAAGTCTGAGTTCCCTAATTCTTTCCATGGATTGTGCACATGGCACATTAAGGAAAATGCTGTAAAGAACCTGAGCTCCATGTGGATGGCATAAGTCAGAGAGCATTTTTTTAATGCAATGTATAATGTTGATGATGAAAAGTAGTTTGACTATGTGTGGGCAAAGGTCGAGAAGGGGTGTGTTGTTAAGGAAAAAACAAAAAATATATATAGTTCATTCTTGGATCAAAAGGATCCATGGTGTTAGCCCTAAGGGCGATCAAACTCGGTTTTTGATAATGGACAAACACTTGATGTTGTGTCTAATGTTTTATATCCTTGTGATAGAATATCGGAACTCATTATGGAAGCTCTAAGTACTTCAATCAAGCCATTGGTATCAAGATTCAAAGTTATTCAAGGCTTATCTTTCAAGATTGAAGATTGAAGACTTAGGTTTGGTTAGATTAGCTTTGTCTCTATAAGTCTTTATCTTATATAGCTCTAACCAAAGCTCTCATGAACATAAGCTCTACACTCTAGTCTTGCATGTTTTTATAAACACGTTTTCAAAAGGCTTAAGTTTCAAAATGATCTTTACATGTGTTCTTATCCAAAAAGCCCTTGATTTCATAGATAAGTCTTTTAGAAAAGTTTTCCAAGTGTTCTTACTTGTTACCTTTTGGGAAAACCTTTTAGACTTTAAAAGACTTCAAAAGATTTCAAAACGTGTGAAAAATCAGCTTGGAAGTTCGGTCAACCGAGCTCAAGCTCGGATCAACCGAGCAGAAACTGAGAGCTAAACTGATCAGCTTCGGTCGACCAAGAGGAAGTTCGGTCGACCTAAGCATGGGGTCGGTCGACCGACCCTGTGTTCGGTTCAACCGAAGCTTGGTTCGGTCATCCGAGGTTTCCTGAACGGTCAACCGAACTCTGCTTTTACTAGCCGTTATTTGACCGTTGGAGACTCGATTTTCAGCCTATTTTGAAATGTATATATACTCCAAAGCTAGAGAAACATTCTAAGACTTGCACAAACAATTTACATTGATTTCTTATCAAGTCTAAACACCTTCAAAGAAAAAACACTTGATCTACATGATCTAAATCATTCAAAGGTGCTCTTTCAAAAAGCAAGACAAAGAGTGGAATTCATATGTTCAAAAGAGCTTAAACATTCTTGTGCTTCAAAGGTATACATTCTCACTTATAAGAGTGATCAATCTTTGTATTTAAACATTTCATTCCCTTTCTAAGTGATTGGGTAATTCTTGTAAAAAGTCCTACTTTGTGTGGGCAATTTGTAAAGTCCTACTTTGTGTTGGCAAGCTCTTAGTGAGTTTTTCATTGTGTGGTTGTGTTGTAAAACTCTTAGTGAGTTAGCCACAATTGTAAACATTCTTCTTAGTGAAGTTGTTTGAAATCCTTGGGTGCGGCTCAAGGTAGTGGATGTAGATTCTAAGTGAATCGAACCACTCTAAATCCTTTGTCTTGTTGATTGGGTTTTGCATTGCTTTTATTCTTCTTGCTCAAACTTCCAATAGCTTTGCAAAGAATCGAAAAAGTTTACAAGATTAGTTAAAACCCAATTCACCCCCCCTCTTGTGTTTTACAATTGGTATCGAGCCTAGTCTTCACATTTAGCTTAATAGCTTGAAGAAAAGATTATGGCTGGGTAATTCCGCATTGGCGTATCTAGAGGGGTCTTCCACCATTAGGCCACCACTTTTTGATGGAAATAATTATGAGGCTTGGAAGGAACGTTTCAAGATATATGTGTGCTCAATAGATTATTCTTTATGGCATATATTTGAAGATGGTCCATATGTGCCTTTGAAAATGGTGGATGGTGTTCAAGTGCCAAAGCCGGACAAGGAATTAAATGATCTTGAGTCCAAGAAGATGACTCAAAATTACAAGGCAATGAACATCCTTAGTTGTGCCTTAAGTCAAGATGAGTACAACCGTGTCCTTGGAAGAAAATCCGCACACTCCATGTGGAAAATGCTTGAAGTTACTCATGAAGGCACAAATCAAATCAAGGAGTCAAAGTTGAATTTGCTTGTTAGAAATTATGAGCTCTTCTCCATGAAGCCAAATGAGTCAATAAATGAGATGAGCACAAGATTCACAAATGTGATAAATGGCTTGAAGTCTTATGGCAAAGAGTACACCATGGGTGAATGAATAGGAAAATTCTCAATTCTCTTCCTAAAAGTTGGGAAAATAAAGCCCTTGCCATTGAAGAATCCAAGGACTTAAAGACATATTCAACGGAGGAACTTATTGGCTCTCTACTCACCTTTGAGATGAAGAAAAGGAAAATTGTTCCTAAAGAGAGTGATCTTGAATCCATCATCAATAAAGAAGAAGGAGAGAACTTGTTCTTCAATCTCAAAAATGCAAAGTGCTTGTTAAGCCATTGGGATGAAGAAGAAAGTGATGATGATCAAGAAGAATATGATCACACATGTCTTATGGCATTTGGTAATGAGGTACATTCTTCTCCTTCTACTTCAAATTCTTATGATGATGAGGAGGATGATCCTAATGTGCTTTTATGTGACATGTATGATCAATTGAAAAAATGTGCAAAGCAAAACAAAGATATGAAGCTTAAAATTGAATCTTTGCTTGAAGATAAATCTAGGTTGTCTAGTGAGAATAAAAAGCTATGTGATGATGTTGATTGCATGAAAATTGAAAAAAGAAAAGCTTATTTCTACTTGCAACACTTCATCATTAAAGTACCTAGAAACCTATGATAAATTGACATCTCTTGAACTCAAACTTGTTGAATTTGATCTTTTGGAGAACAAAGTTAAAGATCTTACCCTTCTTGTTGAAAACTTTACTAAGGGTAAGAAAAATCTTGATCAAATTCTTGGTTTGCAACGTGCTTCACATGTTAAACATGGTCTTGGTTATAATGCTAATCACATTGATCATGCTAGCTCTTCTAAGTTGCCTAAGAATCACTTTGTGCATGCTAGTACCTCACATAGGCAAATTAGATATCATGAGCATGTTCATAATTCTTCTAAGCCACACATTTGTTGCACATATTGTGGAAAACATGGTCATACTAATGCTAGATGCCATGTTAAGAAGAAGATTGAAAAAGGGGTAAAAACTATTTGGAAAGTTAAACGTATTTCAACTAACCCCCATGGACCCAAACAAAAGTGGGTACCAAAAGTTACTCTTCCCTTGATCTTATAGGTTCTTATAAGTTAGATGTATGCCACAAAGCTTAAATGGACTTGATTCGAAGAGAAGTGGCATTGGGGAGAAGTTAAAGGAGATGTGCTAAAGGAAGAAATTCAAAAGCACTCCTTAACACTTGGATTCTCAAAGCTCAAATGTTTAATCAAATGGAGAACCAAGTTGCTTAGATACAAAGAGCAAAGCATCAAGTGATGACAAGAGCCAAAATTGTCAAGCTAATACCTTCATCACTTGGTAAGAAAGCAAAGGTATCAAATCACTTTCTCTTAACACTTTAATATGTTTAAGTGTTTTTGATATATGTACATGCTTGCTCTTATATATGTTGCATCTCACATTCTTGAATGTTATATTCATATAGATAACCTTTAGCATGTTCTTTATTGTACATGTTTATTTAGCTAAGGTTTCTATGAGATGTAGCATATGCAACTTGATTGATTCTTGTTTTGTCATGTCATATTCATTTAAGAATCCATCTAGTTGTTTTGGTTTTTGATTTGCATGATCCTTAAGCATATGTGTGTTTACTTGAGATTTTGAGCTAATCATAAAGGACCTTTAAAAGGGTACCAAATTTGCTCTCAAGATTTCCTTGTAGGTAACAAAGAGTTCTAAACTTCAAGAAAAAGTTATGAACTACAAGGAATGGCACAAGTGAGCTAAGACTCCAAGAAAAGAGTCAAGTGCCAAGGATCACAAGATTGTAGAGGGTTCATCAAGAAAAGAAAAGTCACCCATCAATGATGACTCTACACTTGTCATAAATAGAATAGGAGATTGCTTTCATCTCATCAATCAAGGATGAACAACAAAGAAAATGGAGCAATCACATGTCAACCTCTCTATGAGCTTCAAAAGATAATGATCACACAAAAGGCCTCTATGGACTTGTTGATAAAGAAGATCAACCAAAATGGTAAGAAGTCCAAGCTCTAAGAGCATTGAGGTACAAGGCTTAACTCATCCCTTGTAGGTGATCATTGTTTTGTGTTCAACTAAAACCCCCTCCCCTCTTTTATTTAGTGTCTTATGCTTTGGGGGAGTTTGTATATGCTATGTTCTGTTTTCTCTTGATCTTCATTGCATATAGGGGTTGTGTTTATATTCAAGTCTATAGCAATCTTATTTGGTTGTTCGTCTAGATGCTTGACTTAGGATATAAACTGTGATTGTGGCATTGATTATGCCATGGGTTGTGTCTATTTGTGTGTTTGGAAGTGGCATAACCTAAGAGGGAGTTTTTCAAATGTTTTCAACTCATACCTCCCTCATAATTTGTGATGTATGCTCAATTGTCTTATTTTACATCATCACATCACTTGTTGGCTTGCCTTTCATCTTTTTACTCTTATAGCCAACTTGTGTAAGTTATTTTGGAAGTTATATGTGTTATAATTGTTTTTGTCTTCAATTGGTATCACATATACTCTCCCTTAATAACTTTGAGATCATATTCTTCATTTTCTTTTCCATTGTGATCTCATTATAGTTTTTGGTTAGTATCACTTTAAGAGTTGCTACACTCATTTAGCTAACCATTAACTTGTTAGAGGAATGTACTCAAAGTGTTATCTTACACTTCCTCTACTTCTTTTGGTTGTGATACTTGTGCTTATCTTATGAATTCGTGGTATCACTTCCACTAGTACTTTGTTAGCTTTATTTTCAAACTTGTTTTACAATTGGCTATATTTACAATTGGTATCATGTTTTACAAATTGGTCAATTGGTATCAAACTTGGTTTTATCTCTAATAGCTAACATCGTATGTTTGATAAACGGGGAGATTGTTCTTTAAGGTTTATTCCCTATCTCCTTTGTTTTTAGCTTAGGTTGATATTCTTTTTGAGCCATACATGACCATCTGTTGGATTTATGTGTTATTATGGACTCCTTGTTTTTTAGAAATCAACCAAGCTTATTCATAAGTAATCCCTCTTCATAATTATTTTTGGTCTTTAGGATTGATCTTTTGGTTCTTATTTTATCAATCTACAAGACCATCATGTTGTCTCCATGGTTTTTAAGTTTTTCTTTATATGGGGAGGATTTTTAAATTTCATCAAGCTTCTCCAAAATTAATCTTTACTTTTCGTTAAAATACTTTTCTTATTGGCGCTCTGATATCCCTTTTTGATTTTGACAAAAAGAGGGAGAGTTTTTAGTGTTGCAAATGTGCCAAGAGAAGTAATTTACAAAAGGAGAAAGCTTAGAACTTGCATAATGGGAGAGATAAGGGATTCTTTAATATAGGGGGAGTAGAATTTTTTTTGTGAAAACTTCTACTTGCTTGGATCCTCAATATCCTTATCTTATGCATACATTTGGTATCTTATTTTTGCATATTATTCCCATTTGCATCAATGTTTTATCATCATCAAAAAGGGGGAGATTGTTAGCCTGAAGGGCAAAATATCCTATGTTGTTTTGATGATAACAAACCATTGATAGTTCTAATGTTTGAGTGAGCTTGTTCTTTATAATAGGATCTTTAGCACTCACATCAACATTGATGAAAATGGTAAGTTAGCTTCTTGTGTAAACTTAAGGTATGTATAGTACACACAAGAATGCTATTTTATGGAAGGAAGGAGGCAAGGAGGTTGGTTGGGAAATAGGGCTCTTCAAAGAGTCCCTAATGTATATGGCAAAAGAACTTAACATGCTAGTTCTTATGTTTCTCGTTCTATCTTGGTTTATCTTATAAGCACTTAGCTTTACACTTATTTGTTCTTATATCCTTTTGCCATGCTTCCTTGTACTTTAAATTTGTCCATATCCTATCTAATTACATCAAAGTTTGTCATAATCAAAAAGGGGGAGATTGTTAGCCCTAAGGGCGATCAAACTCGGTTTTTGATAATGGACAAACACTTGATGTTGTGTCTAATGTTTTATATCCTTGTGATAGAATATCGGAACTCATTATGGAAGCTCTAAGTACTTCAATCAAACCATTGGTATCAAGATTCAAAGTTATTCAAGGCTTATCTTTCAAGATTGAAGATTGAAGACTTAGGTTTGGTTAGATTAGCTTTGTCTCTATAAGTCTTTATCTTATATAGCTCTAACCAAAGCTCTCATGAACATAAGCTCTACACTCTAGTCTTGCATGTTTTTATAAACACGTTTTCAAAAGGCTTAAGTTTCAAAATGATCTTTACATGTGTTCTTATCCAAAAAGCCCTTGATTTCATAGATAAGTCTTTTAGAAAAGTTTTCCAAGTGTTCTTACTTGTTACCTTTTGGGAAAACCTTTTAGACTTTAAAAGACTTCAAAAGATTTCAAAACGTGTGAAAAATCAGCTTGGAAGTTCGGTCAACCGAGCTCAAGCTCGGATCAACCGAGCAGAAACTGAGAGCTAAACTGATCAGCTTCGGTCGACCAAGAGGAAGTTCGGTCGACCTAAGCATGGGGTCGGTCGACCGACCCTGTGTTCGGTTCAACCGAAGCTTGGTTCGGTCATCCGAGGTTTCCTGAACGGTCAATCGAACTCTGCTTTTACTAGCCGTTATTTGACCGTTGGAGACTCGATTTTCAGCCTATTTTGAAATGTATATATACTCCAAAGCTAGAGAAACATTCTAAGACTTGCACAAACAATTTACATTGATTTCTTATCAAGTCTAAACACCTTCAAAGAAAAAACACTTGATCTACATGATCTAAATCATTCAAAGGTGCTCTTTCAAAAAGCAAGACAAAGAGTGGAATTCATATGTTCAAAAGAGCTTAAACATTCTTGTGCTTCAAAGGTATACATTCTCACTTATAAGAGTGATCAATCTTTGTATTTAAACATTTCATTCCCTTTCTAAGTGATTGGGTAATTCTTGTAAAAAGTCCTACTTTGTGTGGGCAATTTGTAAAGTCCTACTTTGTGTGGGCAAGCTCTTAGTGAGTTTTTCATTGTGTGGTTGTGTTGTAAAACTCTTAGTGAGTTAGCCACAATTGTAAACATTCTTCTTAGTGAAGTTGTTTGAAATCCTTGGGTGCGGCTCAAGGTAGTGGATGTAGATTCTAAGTGAATCGAACCACTCTAAATCCTTTGTCTTGTTGATTGGGTTTTGCATTGCTTTTATTCTTCTTGCTCAAACTTCCAATAGCTTTGCAAAGAATCGAAAAAGTTTACAAGATTAGTTAAAACCCAATTCACCCCCCCCCCTCTTGTGTTTTACACATGGGTTTCGAGAACAATGGTCCTCTGCATGGGTTAGGAAGCATTTCACCGCTGCATTCGATCAACACAGTTGAGCGAGTCCAACAACAGTGTTCTTAGAGGATATCTTAAGGCTGACCATAATCTTGTTCAGGTCTTCACTCACTTCAATATAATGCTGAACGATAGAAGAAATGCCGAGTTTCAAATTTTGAATCAATGAACAAGTTGTCGAACAACAACACTCCACATACCCCTTTGGCCAATAGTGCAGCAAAACATTACACTTCTAATGTATTCGCAATGTGGCAAGAACATGTACTCTAATATTCCCAATTATAGTTGTTTTTTGTTACAGAACAGTTGTTCTGCGATACAAAACATGTGTTATTTAATAGGTGGTCTAACATGGATACGATTTTGATTGTGTGCAGTATCATTAGTCTAAGGAGTACTTGTTAAACTCATGTCCTTCAAAAAATAGTGGAAGTATAAATGCATACTTTATGTTCAAGAATGTTTATGCAGCTTGTGAGGACCGTAACTTGGTTGACCGAGGTTAAGTCAACGTCGACCAAGGTTAAGTCAATGTCGACCGAAACGCGGCATATTTGCTTTTCCTGCCATAATGTTTATGCATATTTTACTTGCTTTAATTATTTGCTAAGTGTTATAACATGTTTTAGGACTTGTATAACATTAAGATAAGATAAGAGACCTTTGGTGATTTCTAGAAAGTAGTGGGGAGTTGAGAGAGCGGTTAAGAAGAAGTTATGGGCGGTTTCTAAACTTCCTAGGCAGTCATTTTCGAAATCCATCAGTTCTAAGTCTCAGAAAGGAGAAAAAAAAAAGAAAGAAGGAGAAAAGAAAGAAAAAACAAATTATGGACAGCCTGCGTGCACTGCACTAGAAACGTCATAAAGGTAAATCTAGAACCCAAATTCTCTGATTATTTTTTATTTAGAAACTAGACTTATAGGGCTACGATCTGACCAGAGGAATTAGGATTTTAACTTTTAGATTTTCCTGTGTACGTCTTTCAATTATGAACACGAACCAGATTTTCTGGATTTTTACAAGTTAAAAACGTAACGGTGATAAGGTAAGGACCCATCAACTTTGAGTTTTTCCAAAGCTTTCATAAACTGATATTTTACAGATTATGTATGAAGTATGAATGAAATCTGGTTTTATCATGTTTTCTTGCATAAAAGTGGATGAAGCAATATTTAATGTGAATGCATGAATTGTATGATGTTTAATTGTGCATGTTTGTGATAGCATTAGTACTTGCTGTTTTTATGATTGTAAGCATAAAGGAACATCCCAGTAGGGACATTGACTAAGGAAGGATCAGTATGTTTATGTTATGCTTATGTTATGTTATGGATTTCATGAGGAGTCAATGTACCTAACTTGGGATAAGATGTAGCATGTAGAGTTGTGTTATATGATAAGTACATTGATAAGTTGTTGGGAGAGGCCCAAACATCAAGTCATGATGTACGCATTTGATATTTGATGTGAGCAGTTTTGCAGGGAAATGGAAGTTGTTTTCTAATTGTTTTTCAGGTTTTTGAGTTGTTTAGTTGCTCGTAGTAAGGGTGTAGACGACGGCCATCGTCTGTACTCGAGTTATTGAGAAGCTAGGCATTCCCACGTATACGCTAGGCTAGAACCTTCACTTCCTAGCGGCCTCGCAGTGGAGGGGTAAGAGTGGCGGGTGCGCAACCGTCATTCCTGAAGCTGTCGAGAAAGTTAGGAGGTTGAGACGCAGGTATTTCTGATTCCTCAGGTGGAGGATCAGAGTGTAGGGTCGTTGTATGGGCGGCGATCCTACACTCCCAATATTCTAAGAAGTTAGAAGTATTTTTGCATACCATGATTTGACTGCTTTATTGGTGATTATGTTTTTAAAGTTATGAAATGTTTTTGGGATGCATAAACTGTTTTAATCAAGTGTCTATATATTTCTTCATCCAAGGTTGAAGGGATCTTACTGAGCAATAGTTGGTTTTGCTCATCCTTATCCACATTTCCTTTTCAGATGAGCATGATGTTAGCTACGAAGGGTACGTGGGGGACGTTGTGCTCGAGTATCAGGGTGATGACACTTTATAGACGTCTAGCTCACTTTACTGTTTTGAAATAGACTAAGTGTGATCAACTTTGAAGTATGTTTAAGTTGTACTATTTCCTTTTAAGTTATGATGTACCCTTTTAAATTAAGTTTATATATATATACTATTTGAGGTTTTAGTATGTTTTATAGCTTCTGTTGATGCATGTATGAGTTGTATGTTATGGGTTATGTGTTCCGTTTGGCAACGGAACGCCTACAGGTCATTTCCCGATTACGGGGCGTGACATAAGTGGTATCAGAGCGTGTTCGAACCTTCGGCCATAAAATCTGACTTGAACTAAGTAATAAATGAATTCGCGGTGTCGGGTACAGTTTAATTGATGGTTTTATATGCTCGGAAGAGGTATAGATACCGACCAATATGTGATTCGGTCGACTGAGGCAAGGAGTCTGAGTATGTGACGAAATTTGGTTGACCGGAGATGATTGCGGTTGACTGAACTTCCCCTGTTTTTCAGTTTTTCAGTTTTCTGTCTGGTTTATGTGTTTGATTCTTATCATATATGTCTTATATTCTTTAACATTATGTGTTCAGTTTATATATCTGTTATTTTCTCATATTCTTAAGATGGATCCCAACTTTAACCAAGAGGTTGACGAAAACGGAGTGCCGATTATTACTTATGGTCGAAGGGGTAACCGTTTCGCGGGTACATCATCTGAGAATCAGCCACCTGCACCAGCAACACCTACTGATATGGCTGCAATGGTGGGCATGAACATCAATTGAATAGGCAGGCTCAGATTCCGAGGGTACAAGACCCAGGTATGTACTTTGAGCGCCTCAAGAATATGATGATGGTTTCGTTTGATGGCAGAATGACCCCAGATCAGGCTGAGGTTTGGTTGGAAGAGTTGGAGCAGCACTTTGAGATCATGCAGGTACCAGAAAATGCAAAAACAATTGTTGCTGTGGCAAGTATGACCGGTGAGGCAGCCGGGTGGTGGAAAGGAGTATCCACACTTTACGGGCCAAGAGGCAAAGTCATTGCTTGAGACAGATATAAGGATGCATTCCTTAAGTAGTATTTTCCACCCACTTTCCGCATGGATCGACAGAACCAGTTCTTCGACCTCAAACAAACAGAGGGGATGTCAATTTCTACATATGCCGGGTAGTTCAACACTCTTGGTAAGTATGCTGCTTCGACCATTCAGGATGCTGAAACGAGGACTCAGAGGTATGTTATGGGGTTGTTACAGAGGATTCAGGCTAGATTGTCGGGACACAGCCTGGTTGATTTTATGGATGCGTATGAGCGCAGTTTAGAGATAGAGGCTGAGTATACACGGTCTACTACTGGTTTCAAAGGTATACGTTCATATCAGAATATTGCGCAGGGGCAGACTTTTAGGGATAGCAGCCGACCCTCAGCTTTTACACCTCAAAAGAAGTCTATTTTTGCGGTAGGACAAGGTTCGAGGCCAGTTATCAAGACCGGAGCCAACGCAGTTAAGGTTGGAGGACAGACGGGAACGACAGTTGGGACTGGACAGCTTAATGCATACAAGACTTGTGGGAAGAACCATTCTGGGGTGTGTAGAGCAGGAACTATAGGTTGCTACAAGTGCGGGCAGCCGGGTCATTTGTCTTACCAGTGCCCGAAAAACATGAATCAGGGCCAAGTGGCCAATGCTCGAGTCTTTGCGCTTACTCAGCAGGATGCCGGGATTGCTAGTGATGTTGTTACAGGTACCCTTATGATAAATTTTGTACCTGCTTATGTTTTGTTTGATAGCGGTGCAACACACTCTTTTTTATCCCGTAGGTTTGCTAAAACTCTTAATAGTCCTTATATGCATTTACAACATGTTTATAAAGTAGTTGTACCTAACGGGCGAGTGTTGGAATCTAATGTTGTACATAAGGGGTGCCAGGTAGGTATAGAATCCCGAGAGTCGTTAGCTGACCTTATACAGTTAAACATGGTTGACTTTGACATTATTTTGGGTATGGACTGGTTAGCGAAGCATCATGCATTACTTGATTGTAAGGATATGACTATTCAGTTTGTGATTGGGGATGGTGAGATT
The DNA here is from genome assembly GCA_026122235.1 of Vinca minor. Classification (NCBI taxonomy): domain Eukaryota; kingdom Viridiplantae; phylum Streptophyta; class Magnoliopsida; order Gentianales; family Apocynaceae; genus Vinca; species Vinca minor. Next base: position 296,795 of record JAOCZM010000195.1, read on the forward strand.
ATGATGTTCCGAGGTTCAGAAAAGAGAAAATATAAGTGTCTGCCGATCATATCAGCGATGAAAGCGCATAAATGCCTAAGGATAGGCTGCTAGGCATATCTAGCATATGCAGTACTTAAGGATGAAAAGAAAGATGGAGCTGAAACACTAAGAGTGGTGAACGAGTTTGTGGACGTATTTTGCAGAAGATCTTCCGGGTGTACCACTAGCCCGTGAGATTGACTTCGAGATATTTCTACAACACGGTGCGGAGCCTATCTCTAAGGCGCCGTATCCAATGGCACCATCTGAACTAAAAGAATTGAAGTCTCAGCTTTAGGAACTTTTGGACAGAAAGTTCATTCGACCAAGTGTTTCACCATGGGGAGCGCCGGTACTATTTGTAAAGAAGAAAGATGGGTCGATGAGGATGTGTATTGATTATCGGGAACTGAACAAGATTACAGTCAAGAACAAGTATCCGTTACCGAGGATTGACGACCTGTTTGATCAGTTAAAGGGTGTAACAGTGTTTTCGAAGATTGATTTGAGATCCGGGAAGCACCAACTCAGAATCAAGTTAAATGACATATCAAAAAGTGCCTTCAGAACGAGATACGGTCATTACGAATTCCTTGTTATGCCGTTTGGAATGACTAACGCACATGCGACATTCATGGATATGATGAACCGTATCTTTCGAGACTGCTTAGATAAGTTTGTCGTTGTCTTCATTGACGCCATACTGATATATTCGCCAACAGAAGAGACTCACAAACAGCATTTGAGAACAGCTTTACAGATTTTGAGAAAGGAACAATTATATGCAAAATTCAGCAAGTGTGAATTTTGGTTGAAGAGTATCAGCTTTCTGGGACATGTAATTTCAACAGAGGGGGTATCAGTTGATCCATTGAAGATTGAGGCAATGGTTGAATGGCAGAGACCGAAAAACGCTTCAGAGAAATTATAGCTTTATGACCTAATAATTTCTCATTTAGAGAAATTATATTCTCTGTATTACAGAGAAATTCCCATTTTTTCTCTGTAAACTCATATGTAGTCATTATTTCTTTAGGTCTTGGTAGATTTAGCGTTTTTCTCTAAGTTTTGGTCGACAAAGAAGATAAAGAGCAATATTTTTTGGGAAGAAAAAAATGAAGAAGAAGATGAACATGAATAGAAATGAGATGGAGATGGTTTTGTTAAAAAATTAAAATGGAGAAGAAGGAGAAAAGACGGCTTTTTGGGCGGTTTCGAGGTTTCTCTCACTTCGGAATTCGCACGGACGTGACTTTGCTATGTTCCTTTTTTTTTTTTTTAAATTACGAAATTGCATTTGTACCCTTTTAACTATCAATTCAATCACAGCCGTCGATCCATTCTGAATTTGAATTAACGATTGGATTCGCGTTCCGCACGTGCAGAATTATAGCTGTTCCGCATGGGAGCCGGACTGCTGGTAAAAACCCTTGTAAAATCCCGGCCAAAATTGGCGGGAACGTTCTTTACCAAGCCCCTTCCCCACCTTCAATCTCCCGCTTTCCCCTCTCTTCTCATTGGGAAAAAAAGAAAAAGAAAAAGAAAAAATGAACGGCAATGGCAGAAAACGGCAAGCACAGCCACTACAGCAACAGCAGGCAAAGCACCAAGCTTCTACGGAAGATGAAGACGTGGATGAGGACGTTTTCATAGATGAAACCCTACTTCAATACGAAGAAGACGCCCAAGCTCTCCGTGATATCGAGGACCGCCAAGCTCTTGCATCGAGACTACACAAGTGGAAGCGTCCCCACCTCTCTCAAGCCTATGTTTCTGAGTCCCAAAGCATCGGTATGCTCAAAATTACGAATTTCCAACTCGTATTTTTTGGGTTAATTTCTGATTTTTTTGTTAACAAATTGTGAAATTTCTACAGTATTTCAGCAGCTAGAGATTGACTATGTGATTGGAGAGAGCAATAAGGAATTAATGCCTAATTCTTATGGTGCTGCAGCTGTTTTACGAATTTTTGGAGTCACCCGTGAAGGTTCTATCTCTCTCCCCCCCCCCAACTAAAACATTGTAGTACTAATTATTTGTTTTTTATATATCAAAATGGTAAAAATCGTAATGAGTTTGAATACTTGTTATACGATAATTTTCTAACATTTTGAATTGAACACTTCAATTATCCTAAATATAGTTGAAGAAACAATTGAGTTACTCCCTCTGTTAGTTTTATCTGCCTAGATTCGTTGCGAATTTTATTCACAAATACTTGTCACCTTAGAATCTCAATTAGTCATTTTCAGAATACTCTAATAACCCACATTAATTGAATTTTCAAGTTCAAATATGGCTAAATTTTCATTTAGCTTATACATTAACCTTTCCAATGATATTCTTAAAACGTTGAAACAAATTTGGACACAAAAAGAAAACAGAGGGAGTAGAATTTAGTCAAGAATTTTCTACCATGGAGCCGTTCATCCAGGTGGTTTGAGCTGAAAACTGAAAAAAATCTGCGCTAACAAATTCTTCAAATCCACTACTACAACCTCCAATTGTATTGGGCTTTGCTTGGTGGATTATTATTACTTTGGACGCAATTGTTTTGAGAACTAGACAGATTAGAAGGGAGTTGGAATGATTCTACTTAACATTGTGGAAAAAGGTATTCTGATTAGCAATTTGTGGGAGCTATAGCTGATTTAAACGAATATCTAAAATCTGATTGTTGTACATTTTAGTGTACCTTTTCTTGGACTACATTTCTGTGTTTGCTGCTCAGTTTTTTGAGTGAGCAGTCTTTCGGCTTGGAGCTTCTTTTGTACTTGGTTGTTCAGTTAATTCAATACCATTTTTCATTGCTTTTTGAAATGAAACTCTATTTTTTAATTGTCCCGCTAAAAATTCTGCAAGAATATTAGGATTCCCATAAGGTTTTGCAATTCTTTTGATAGAAATGTTAAGCTTTCTGTTCATCCAATTAAACTCTTTTTGTAGAGTCATCTGTAATTCTTCGACTCCTCGCGGTTGACTTTCTAGTAAGAATTTTGGGTATCCCATAAAGATTATTACCTGGATCAGATCGATTCTTTTTTGAATCTTTATCCGTGCAATTCCCTCTATTGCAGATGATATTTTCATATTTTTTTATACATAATTCTTGATACAATCTCTTATTTTTTTTATCTTCTTGTAAACCATAAAAATACTTTTTTGGTTGTGCAAACCAAAGAGAATGATGATCTTGGGTTATACCAAGTCTGAAACCACGTGGATTTCTTTTTTGTCCCATATTCACCCACTACTGTACATATCACAATACACCGTCATAATATCCAGTTACTATTTTTCTTCACTTTCATATGCTGAGAAAATTCTGAGGATTGTCTTGGTTGTTAATCAGGGCATAGTATCTGCTGTCATGTACATGGTTTTGAACCTTATTTCTATGTCAACTGCCCTCAAGGAATGGGCCCTGATGATATTTCCCGGTTTCATCAAATTCTTGAGGTATTTCTTTTTCCCGTACTTATTTATACATCTATATCTCTTGCTTCTTCTTGTGTTCTTCAGATTACGAAGGTGCTTAAGTTTTTAGTTTTTGCATGATTTGGCAAGATTCATTTCTTTGGAAGAGGGCCTATTGATTCGTTACTAAAAAAATAATTGTTTTTATTATATGTTTTTACTCACTTTACAGGCTAGGATGAGGGAGGTAAACAAAAGCAGCAGGGTTCCCAAATGTGTTCGGCGGATTGAATTAGTTCAGAAACGAAGTATTATGTACTATCAAGAAGAAAGCTCTCAGCCTTTTCTTAAAATTGTAGTGTCATTGCCAACAATGGTGACGAGCTGCCGTGGTAGGAATTAGGCTTCTTCTTGTAGTGAATTTTATTTTATTGAACTCAGAAGGTACTATTGTGCTTTGGGGGATTTCTGCATACTGTCTGATTTGCATGCATACATACATCCAAAGTGGTATTTTCTAATCCCCTCATAGTCGTCTTTTGGGTAAGTGTATTATTTATTACTTCATTGATTCCTGTAAACATGTAAAGTTAGGGCAGTCATCAGTATGCTTTCCTTCCAATTAGTCATCTTTATATGTTAAGAGATACGGATCAACGAAGCCTGTGATATGGGAGTGAAGGTACACTATTTCATGACTCTAATTTCCATACTTTCTGTTACATCTGAGATGCAAAATTTTCAGGCATCCTTGAAAGAGGCATCCAAATTGATGGATTTGGCATGAAGAACTTTAAGACATACGAGAGTAATGTACTTTTTGCTCTGCGATTCATGATTGATTGCAACATTGTTGGTGGGAATTGGATTGAAGTGCCAGTTGGAAAATATAAGAAGAAAGCAAAAAGTTTGTCTTACTGCCAGCTTGATTTTGATTGCCTGTATCCTCAAGAGTTTTAAATGCTTTAAAATATAAATCAGGAATACTTCTATGGTTTTGAACTGGATCTGTTCTCAACTGGTTCTTATTCGAAATTGAACTGCTTCCTCGAGGATGGTTATTTCCTTAAAGTTTGGTTTCTTAGTCACGCAGACTTGATCAATCATGTTCCAGAAGGAGAGTTTTCAAAGATGGCTCCATTTCGCATTTTGAGTTTTGACATTGAGTGCGCTGGTCGTAAAGGCCTATTCCCGGAGCCTACCCATGATCCTGTCATCCAGGTTTAATTCTAGGCTTGCAATTCCATTGAGATGGCGTCACATACTATGCAACTAGACATCCTTATGCCTTTTTGAATAAACATGTGCTTGTTGATTATAGGTGGCCAATCTAGTCACATTGCAGGGAGCAAGTGAGCCGTTTGTTCGTAACGTCATGACCCTGAAGTCATGCTCACCAATTGTTGGTGTTGATGTTATGCCATTTGAGACAGAGATAGAAGTCTTGTTAGCTTGGAGGGTAATGTGTGGTTTGTTTTTTATCTTTTAATTTTTTTTTTTTAAAAAAAATATTTATTTGTTTTTAAAACAATAATTACTTTCGTTCATTAGTACAAATAGATAAGAAATATTCCTAAATGATAAATCTCACTGCTTTTCGTCAATAATTTTTGTTGAGATGTGGTAATCAATCAAATACATTACTAGTCTGTTTTTTTGTTGCAAAATTCCTTTCTCTTCTCTTATAAACATGTTGTATACCTTTTTTTGGTTTCTTTTAAGGGGGCTCATCAGGAAGAGGGTCCGGGGGTATTTGAAAGGATGTATATTTTGCTTGCAGTTATATTGGTCTATGGAAAGAAGGAAAACAAAAGAATAATTTTGCTTTGTAATTTACATTTGTGGGATACAACTTTCATCATTCCTCATGTTATTGGCCTCAAATGTAGAGGACGTGCTAATTCTTTCACCAAATGAAAGCTGAAAGTTCAAGTTTGGGAAAGAAAAAGAACTGAGTCACTTGGAAGTTTGGTTAGTCAGGGAAAGGCGTTGATATATAGGTTTAGTAGAAATGGACGCATTTTAGTTTCAAGGCAAAAGAATTTTACAGTTGCTATTTGTACATTATTTCAGCTTTAACCTATTAAGCTTCATCTAGTTTTGTGTAATATTTAGGCCCTTACTTTAGGATGAAAATGTTCTTCTGTTCAGAAGTTTGTGTTGAATTTTTTATACTTACGCGGTGATATGTTTTTTCCTCTACACAGGATTTTATCCGTGAAGTGGACCCTGATATCATAATTGGGTATAACATATGCAAATTTGACTTGCCCTATCTTATCCAGGTCAGTTAATTGTCTGCCTAGTTTCCATCTCATGGGTAATCTTCATTGTTCATTCTCTTAAGCCGCCCCTTTTAGGCTTTGCACTGACATCAATTTATTGTAATTTGTAATGAATTGCAGAGAGCTGAGGTTTTGGGGATTGCAGAGTTTCCAATACTTGGACGTATTAGAAACAGCAGAGTTCGCATTAAAGATACTACATTTTCATCAAGGTAACGTTAAGTTCGATCTTCATGTTCAACGTCTTTCACTGAGATGGTAGCTGCTATGGTATTATCCTGTTACGTGTGAAATGATTTTTAATTATCTTTTGAATTGGTATCCTTGCCTCAGCTTTTCCCCGTATGAGGAATTGTTGATGATACTTGATTTAAAGCCAGAAAGAAAATCCTATAAATGAGAATTTTGATATTTTGAGGAACTAGGAAAATCCACGTGCATCCGCACATGCGTAAAAAACAAAACCTGCTTTGTGGTGATCTTATATTCCATTGCCATGCGTAAATGGAAGAACTCAAGGGCCAACGAAAGAGAGAGCTACACTGAAACTCAGAATTGTAAATCCTTTCAGTGAAGATAACGACAATGATCCTTCATCTATTGACACTCTGTCTCCATCCATCAATGACTATGATGACATATCTCTTTGTCCTTCGCCACAAGCCTAGATTTTGAATTTTTGCATCGCCTGTAGCTATGAGTGCTGCCATCCTATCTAGCTGTCGAGAATATTTGCTACTTGGACATTCGATCAGTGGCTAACTATTGTGCAGCCCGGCTTCAACTCTGCAGCTGTAAGAGTTCTACTTTATACTCTTTCGCATCAATCATCCATGTCATCTTGACTTCGGGGTTGAAACCTCTAGGACACATTCTTAACCTTCTCTCATCCTCCCGGCTCCCATTTCACCTTTATACACTCACTGAAAACTCCCCTAAATAATTAATTCTCCAATTATTGCATTTTATATCATTTTTATTTGCAACCCCTAAAATAATTTTATTTAATTGCTTTTCTTTATAACTTTTAGGGAAGGTATCCATTAAGCCATTACAAAGCTTCCTAGTGTGTTGGAAATCTTTTTCGAACCTTAAATTATATTTCTCTGTTCTGCATTTTCCCCCAATAAATGCTAAGGATGTTAAAATAAATTAATTTCTTTTGTTTTTTAACTTCTGGAAATGGTATACAGCGGCTCTCTTTTCGTTCAGCACTGTTCCATTTCTCTTTTGTGATAATTTTATATTATTATTAAGTGGCAATTAAATGAAGCAAAAAAAGTCCAATTTTCAGCACTTTTCCAATATTGCACCTTTTCTAATGAATTGGGAATTAAGTTATGGAGGTTATTTTGGACAACAGAAAAGTAAGAAACACAGAGTGTAAATCATCCATGACCCTTTATTGGTACTTTTAGTATAGTAGAGATCAGTGTTGTCAAATGGAGCCCATGGCGTTATGACTTTTGAGTTATTTGTTTGATTCATGTTTTTTTCTTTTTATTACATTATGCAATGTTTTATACATATTTTGCATATTTTATTGAGTCCGCTATAAGCCGTTATGGCGTACGCTATGACGTTATGACATTTATTTGGCTTGCCGCCACGATCCGCCATCCACGACAACACTGGTAGAGATGGAGATTTGAGGATAGGATATTTATAGATGCGAATCATTTTTCCCGGATTGATGATTTGTTATTTTAGTTTTGAAATTCATTAATGAGCCTGAAAAGTAAAGGGAAATGAAGTGGCTGCATTCTACCTTTCGTCAAATTTTACTGTTCTTTTATTTTTATACCAAGCTTAAAAAGGAGAGGAACTTGTTGAATATAACATAAGCCAGCCGTGCCTTTTACAACAAATCGTAATCTTGATCTTGCTGGAATTCTGAATTTAAGTCACTTCTGATAACATGTGACTTGTTTCTATACATGTTGTGGGACTAACGAGAAATTAACGTAGGTAACCAAAGTATATCAGGTAGATGAAGAAAATAGAAGAATCAGAACAGTAAAACTAAAAGATCCAATATAAACCTTAAACTCATTTGATTTGCGAGTTGTTCAATGTTTCAAACATTTCTAAACAACAACAACAATAGCATAACCCATTAACTCAAACATTTCTAAAATGTAAATTATTCCTTTTAATGTGCTTAACAAGAGAACTGATGAGCAAATCACAACCTTATGCTAAATCTTTTGTTTTCGGAGATTATATAATTCGGCCTCAATTCAAATCAATTACCAATTAGTTAGCAGTTACCATTTTTCCTTCATAGATAATTGTATAGGAATTACCAAATTTAAAGTAATCCACAAGTTCACCCAATTTTTGGACTTGAAAATGAAAACCAAGCATTTGAGACTTCCTTGTTTTTCTAGATATGATAGGGGAGAGTGTACTTTTGAGGGGGGAAACCTCTTAACCACCTCTTTAATATCTCTTAAGCAGCAAATGAAATGGAGATCTATATGACAAATTGAGGCAGCCTTAAAGTAGAATCTAATTTGATGCGCTGCAAGCATTTGAAATTGAGACCATCTTTTCCACGAGGTGGAGAATGTACTAAGATAATAGACCATCATAATGTGATTGAATTGACATGTAATTTATTCATATATTCTCTAGCTTGTCTAGAACTTCTGAAGCATTTAAAATTTAGAATAAATCTTTAGATATAAGAATTTTATTTGTTGAAGATGTTTGAGAACTGATGTCTACTCAATAAAGCAAACTGAAGCGTGTGTTAGAGCTCTGCTTCAATCCTTTTATACATCTGTAAATGCAATAGCTTATAAATTAGACTATTACTTTAATGTTATTCTAATGAATATTCTTAGGTTATCTTGCTTTTGAAGAATTTGTCTAATTGTGCTTTCTCATATTGCAGACAGCTCGGGACAAGAGAAAGTAAAGAAGTAACAATAGAAGGGAGAGTTCAGTTTGACCTACTTCAGGTCTTGTGCACTAAAATCTTACACCTTTTCTTTCTGACACAGTTGACTATCTAAATCTATTTATCATTATTCAATCATCTCGTGAGTACTTCAACAGTAAATACAATTTTGTTTCTCTCCACTCTTTGGTTCAGGCTATGCAGAGGGATTATAAATTAAGTTCTTATTCCTTAAACTCCGTATCAGCACATTTTCTTAATGAACAGGTAATACTGGTCCTTTGGTCCTTTTTCTCTTTTCTTTTCTTATTTTTCCTACATTTTCTTTTTTGGCGAATATTTTTGCTATCTTTTTTTTTCCTACTGTCTTTCCCAATCTGCCGCAAATAACCTCAAAACCACTGAAATCGTCGCTCGCTGTCCCCGGCCTTTATGAGCACCGGCAAGAATTTCTCGAATTCTGTATTCCGGCTACACAGTCATGTCGCTAACTTTGGAAATTCCCTCAATCAACACTCAACAGTAGTCGCTGCTGCCTTTACCCATTGCAATCTCCCTATCCATCTCGCCAGACCTCACCTTTTCCATCTCCAATCATTGGTTGGTCTGTCACGATGATTTGTCTGTCAATGTAATAATTTTTGCCATCTATGACCTCCTCAACCAAATTTTAGTCTAATTAAAGTTTTCCACACATACCTTTTTTCATCTTCAAAGTTTGAAGGGAAAGAGGAGAGACTCATTAGCGCATACCCTGTGCTTCAATTTGATTTCTGAAGTCTGTAATTTGAGGAAGATGAAGATGGGATAGGGCTATTTGATAACTGTGAAATTGAATAAGGGATGAACCATATATAATTAGGGGAACATTGGCATAACAGTTGTGACTGGGGAATTGACAAAATGGGAGACACAGCTGGTATTAGTAAGACGGTGACTGGAACAATGACCGGAGAGTTGAGGATGACGGTGGGAATTGATGCGCTACACCTTCTCTCTCTCTCTCTCTCTGTGTGTGTGTGTGTGTAAAAAGAAGGATGAAACAGGTCAAATGGGTCATGCATTAAATAGAAATGGGTCCCACAGGATCAACCAAAATGGATCCTCTAACTCTCTTCTTTTTTTTCCTTTTTAAAAAAGTCTCTTTCTCTTGGGTTGACAAAAATACCCTTTTCGTTAATGAGTAAACAGCACAAATGGATGGAAGGGTTCATTAACTCTTTTAAGTTATTATAAATGTCAATTTTTTAGTTCAAGGGTTAAACTCAAGAATTTGGGAAAGTTTGAGGGTGTCTAGCACCTTTGCCCCTTATGTTAACTGTACTTTCAAAAGCCTTCACTTGTTTCGGGCATTTCATAGGAAGGATTAGCCACTGAATGTCATGCTGATATTAAGATGTTCATAAGATATTTAGCAGAAATATTTACTGGGGAAAAGGATAACTGGTTGGTAGATTAGTGTAGGCACTGACACAAGTGGGACTAAACGGCGGCCTTTGATGCTTTAAGCTCCCCTTTGAGGGTTTTGGCCAATCTTTGCTGCCCCAGCTTCCTTTTGAGACTTATCCTTTATCTTTGAACTTCCTCCATTACCCTTGAGAACCTTCACTTGTATCTCCAAGAATGTAAACTCTCTGTGGCCTTTTCCTAGGCTGTCAAGGTGTGAAGGCTTCATGAAGTCTGAGCAAAGTACTTGGACTTTCCTTTGAAGCTTCCTTGCTTGACCCTTGTTACCATCAGAGGTGAAGCCCTCATCTCCTTCTGGATTCCTATCATGTTGACATCCTAAAATACTTGCATGACATTTGAGTCGGCAAGTGCTTGGAGGGAATAGAGTTACAAAATCAACTTTGCTGTGGAAAGTCAGTTGTGCCTGCCTTTAATTTTATCCCACAGACTTATTAAGTATTTCTTAACCAAGTGAAACTTCAAGAAGTTGTTCAACATCTATTGCTTTCCCTCAGAGGTGATATAAGAAGAAAGACGAATTGCAATGTTTTTTTCAAGAAAATAAGAAACATTGCTAATGAGTAATGAGAGGAAGAAATACAATAAAGCGTTTGAGGCTTTGAGCATCCTCAAGAGAGTAAATTAAGAACTGCACTATGCAGTCTTTCAATCTCTTTCTATCCATATACGTCTACATATACCTATTCTAGTCATATTATGTTGTTAAGACTCACAATAGTGACCTAAAGTTGGGGCTCAATGAATATGAATGAGATAAAAGGGCACCCTTCTCCATTATACTGTTGTTATTCTTATTACTTTAACCAGTCAGCAGGTATCAATTCTCAAGTTATTGTGTTTCTGCTGCTGTCTGGACACCCACATAGTAGAGATTGCAGGCGTATGGTCCTTTGTTTGATCTTTCTCTTGTCTGTTGTTTGAGTATTTTATTGTACTCCCCCCCATCCAGAATTTACTGTCCACTTCCCTATTCATTTTGTACAGGAGAGCGACATTCAATATTGGGCGAAGGGAGTGTTAATTTTTTTATGTGGTTTTTCTTCTTTTTCTTGCATTTTCTTCGTGTCTCCTACCCTCTGATGTGTTTCTTTTTTTATTAGAGTACTTTCCTAATTGGAAGAACTTGTTTGATTTTTCTCCTTCAATGGTTTCTTGCTTGCAGAAAGAGGATGTCCATCATTCTATCATATCTGATCTTCAGAATGGGAACCCAGAAACTAGAAGAAGGCTTGCTGTGTACTGTCTCAAGGTGCATACTTCATTTCATTTATAGCTTCATCATTCATGTGTATCTTTCTTTCCTTCCCTACTTTCTCTAAGCTTGTATTTTGCGATAGAAGCTTCCAGCTCAATGGTATAATTTGAAGTGAACTATCTCTCTCTCTCTCTCTCTCCCCCTCTCATAGGCATTATTTTGGACTTTTTATGTTCTGTTTTAGCCAGAGAGGCATATGATTAATAAATTAACTTCACTACTTGAAGGGTGTAAAATTGCATGTACCCTAACCCTCCTCAAACTTAGTTTCATTCACTAGTCTTGGCCTATGCCATCGGCAAATAATTTCCCTGTTACTCTTGTACAAGCATCATTATTATGATTCCATTAAGATGAATCAAAAACTTGTCTCTCAACTGAAGAAGTTAGCCGAGAAATATCAATGAACAGAAGTAATACGTGCTTTTGTATATCTGGAACTTGATTAACTATTGTTTCTCCTTTAGTTAATTGTCACTCAGACTACACATTTTTCTTCTGCAACTTTTTTAGCATCATTCATTCAGATGGAAAGATCTCATAACTTTTTATTCTTGTAGGAAGTTTGTGATAAGGAATTGAAAGAGGAAACATCCTTTTCCTTTCAATGCCCAAAGATACTGTCCTCAAGAGGCTTGTAGGAGAACCTGAGCCTTCCAATAGTTGAAATGGCTGAAATAAGACTACTTCAATTTCAAACACTAATCCTAAATCAACTTGGAATTTGGGACCAATTAAAATTGTAGAGAAAACCCTAGAATGAAACCCAATTCCCGAACCCACTTCTAACTACAAATTGAACTGCAATTCAACAAAGAATATAGGACCTTGGTAGATGATAGTTGAAGTATTAAAACAAATCCCAAGCAATGGACCCTAGATTAGCAAGAGAGCCTTGTACTCATCAGAAGGAATTTGAGGGGTCTTCAGTAACCCTTGTATTCTTAAAGACCCATGAGTTTAGTAAGTCAATTTAAAAATATACCCTCTTACCCCAGTTTGTTTTTTCGGACAGTTGTATCCCTCTTAATGGGTATAGCGCGCGCACACACACACACACACACACACACACACACACACACACGAATACTAATACTAATACACACTCGCATTCAATTATTTTTACTATTTGGGTTCTTTTTTTTCCTTCTTGAAAAAGGACAACTAGGATTGGCGAGTGTGTCGCTTAGACCCCTCACTACTTTTTAATAAATAAGATTAAATGGTTTGCTTCAGCACATTTAACACTTACAGGGCCTTGCAGTGTCTCAAGCAGTGTTGCAAAAGTCGCTAGTCGCTAGTCGGTCGGCAGACAGGGGACTAGCGACTAGTCGGCCTAGTCGGGGAGTAGTCGGGGAGTAGTCGGGCGACCCTAAATATTAAATATATTTTATTTTAATCATTTTCAAAAATGTTTTCTTTTATATTTTTGGTCTAATTAAATATTAAAAATATAAAGTAGGTCATTTAGGACTTGTTTGTAATATAAAATATAAAGTTTGAGGTCTAAAATATAATTTTTAAAAGTAATTCGGACTTTAAATACAATTTATTTCTAAATTTAGGTCATTTAAGACTCCATCAACATCGGATTTTTGACCGACTAGTCGGAATTTTGACCGACTAGATCGGACTTTTGACCAACTTTTTTCAAAGACCCGATTTTTTGGATTTCTAGGCGGCCACCGGCCGACTACCGACTAGTCGCCGACTAATCGGCCGACTAGGCCGAGTTTTGCAACACTGGTCTCAAGTGATAATCCTGTTTCCCTATTGTTTTACCACTTGCTTGTTGCTGGACCAAGCATATGTATTTAAGAATAAAAATTCCTCTTGGGTGGTTCTTGATAAATGTATCTCATGAGCAAGATCAAATGGTAAGAGGAACCTTCAGACGATCTCTTTGTTCAAAATCTTAGTACAAATTTTTTGTGCAGGATGCTTATCTCCCACAGCGGCTTTTGGACAAATTGATGTATATCTACAACTATGTGGAGATGGCTCGAGTCACAGGCGTTCCTATCTCATTTCTTCTTTCCAGAGGGCAGAGCATTAAGGTAAGTTCAAAATTTTCTGATCTTTTAGTTCATACTTTTAGACTGGAACATGAGTGTTTGTGTATTTTTGAACTTTCAACAATCCTCTGCAGGTTCTGTCTCAGCTTCTGAGGAAGGCTAAACAAAAAAATCTTCTTATTCCCAATGTGAAACAGGCTGGATCTGAACAAGGAACTTATGAGGGTGCCACAGTAAGTATATACAACATCGCTATGGAGATTGTATTGCATGTATTTTGTTTGGATATATGAGTTGAATTTGGTCAGTATTATTTTGTTTGCAGAGATAGGTAAATATCTTCTTTCTGACCTTTATGGTTTATCATTAGTCAATGCCTGATATATATTTTCACGAAATGCTTGGAAGCATGCACCTGATAACAGTATGATGTTAGTAGACATTTTTATGTTACCTATATTGGGTATATGAGGTGGTTTACTTGACCTTTATGAGAGAGTAAACTGTTCAGTTACCGTTTAGTCTAGAAAAGATAACTAAACAATGGTGATTTATTCGTTTGAACTCTATGATAAGCTTCCTTGCATTGCTTGGACTCTTAATTAGCCCAAAAATGCGTAGTGAGAGGTAGTGTAAGGTGAACTTAGGGCATATTTCCTCCTTTAATACCTCGTTAAAGATGGTAAGTATTCCAAAACACTCCCTTAATTCTGGGACAAACTATAGTAGAAATTGCAAATTGGACATTCAATTTGGAACAAAGGGAGTAAGTGATAAATGAAGTGGCTCAGGCCCTGGTTGAGGAGTCGTGGACATGTAAATTGGTCAAGAGTTGAGAAAGTCTCATGCTCCCTTGATGCTAACTCTATATATGCTGAAACAAGTGTTTAACGTAGAACATCTAGAATAACTCAGCAAGCGTACAAGATGAATATGGACTGAGAACGGTCAACAGGTCATGTTTTTGAGAATTAGAATGCAAAGGTCTAGCTCTAATATCATGTTAATTAATAATTCATGTAAAACATTAGCTATAGGTAGGACTGATAGTTATTTAGATTGGCGCCATAAGAATCACAAAGAAGATTCAGAGGTATTGTTAAAGCCACAAGGCGCAGGAATGCACTAAGGGGGTCTAGAGCCTTGAGGCACAAGGCGCAAAAACTTTCAGTTAAAATATCATAAACATTGTATATATTATTAGCATGCGCATTTTAGTAAATATAATAAAAGATAGTCATAAATAGCATAGTCAAATAAATGAAAGACTAATGCCAAATCATTATAAGCCTCTAAATCCCCTAGAGAGATGGGTAGTTCGGAGAGGTTGTCGCCAGTGGATAGTGCAGAGAGGCGGTGGCCAATGGATAGTACAGTGAGACGTAACAAGAGTAGGAGAGAGAGCCACCTCTCAGTAATACAGAGAGACGTGAGAAGAATTGGAGACTGAGAGAGACTTAGATGAGGTAAAGTTTTATTTATTTATTTTAACTGTCAAAACTTATTTGAGTCTTTTCAGCTTCCTTTTTTTCTCCCAATTGTAAATAAACATATCACTAAATTACACAAAGGCACACCTTCTTTAGCCTTTTTTCCTTGGTGCATTTCTCTCTGATTTGAGGCATGCCGCGTGCCTGAGATGGTAAGGTCCCATGCCTTGAGCCTGAGGTGCACACCTTAACAAAACAGATTCAGACAATAATATATGTAAAATCGAACCGGCGAATGAGCCAACATCCAATTAAACATTCCAATAGAACACAAAATCATTCTTGTCATCAAAGCACCCAGTATAAGCTTCGTTATTCTGTTACATTCTTGGCTCTGAAACCCCTTAGCATGCCAGCACTTCTGTTTCTTAGGAAGCCAGGCTAGTGTATAGAAAGCATTGCCTTTTATTTTCTCATATTTTATTTTCTGCCTCCCTGATGCCTTCTGGGTGGCAGTGTTTCTAGCTTCCCTTCTTTCTCTCAAGTTAAAGTGCCTTTTGTGAACTTTCTCCTAAGTAGCCAAATTTTGTTCTTCTTCTAACATCTATGTTCTTTTATATTAGATTTTGGACAATATTATTTATCTCCGCTTACGTGACAGTAATAGAATGTGTTTTGGGTTAGATTTTCTGCTCACTTGAGTAATACTCCCTCCATGCCAGAATAGTAGCTCCATTTGAAGTTTTCACACGGATTAAGGATTCACTGAAAACTATACAATTCAAAATAAAAAGACCTATGTTTCCTTTTTTGCCCAAGTAACACATTAAAGACTTCTCCTTGGGAGTTGAGATAGCAGTAGTTAATGAAGGGTAAGAGTGGAAAATGTGCATTAAATGTACATTGGTAGTACAAATGGAGCAAATATTATTGGAAAAATGAAAACTCCAATTGCAGCTAATACTTTGGAATGGAGAAGGTAATATTTAGGAATTCTATGTATCATAATAATAGCTACTAAATTATTTTGAATTATTATCTGTTGATGTCTTCAGAGATGGTGGTAGAAGGAATACTCTTTATTAGTCCTAATATTTAGTGCATGATTTTCATATATATATTTTTGTTATTTGAAGGCAACTCCTAAATTTCTCTATCATGCTCGACTCTTAACTTCGTATCATATGAGATCATCCATTCCACAGGTTTTAGAGGCCAGGGCGGGATTCTATGAGAAGCCGATTGCTACTCTTGATTTTGCATCTCTCTATCCATCAATTATGATGGCATATAACTTGTGCTACTGTACACTGGTATACCTTGCTATCTTTCTAATCATGTTTTTCTTGTTGCCTTTGTGTTCATACCAGGAACTAGGTTTCTTCTTTTTTTTCTCCCTTTTTTCTTTTCTTTTTATTTGGGGTTATAACCAGATTGACTGTTAATTGTTGGAATTTGTGATAGCATTGATTTGTTTATGTCTAGGTTTCTCCTGAAGATGTGCGTAAACTTAACCTTCCTCCAGAATGTGTGAACAAAACTCCTTCTGGTGAAACATTTGTCAAATCAAATTTGCAGAAGGTTAATTTTCATCATCTCAGCATTGATCTATTTTGATTTGCATGCTACAGTTTATGTAGTTTCTCTAATAAAATTATAATTTTACCGCAGGGAATACTTCCAGAAATTCTTGAGGAACTGTTGGCTGCTCGCAAAAGGGCAAAAGCAGATCTAAAGGTGCTTTCCTTATTTTACGAATTCTAGTATATTTTATTTACTTTCTTTTGCAACTGATGTGTAACTTGTTCAAGTTATTAACTAACTTCGCTCATATTTTGTCATGCTGTAACTGTTTCACTAATGCTTCTGTGGGCATAAGATTTGATCTAGAAACAGCTAGCTCTGAGATGACCTTGTCAGGCTGAGATCTTAGTTTCTCGACTAATCAACATGACAAAATCAAATGTAGGATCTCAGAAGTTTGGGTCCTATTTGATATTTGTTTGATTTGTCTGAACTCTGAACGGTCTCTGATCTTACATAAGAGAGAATAAACAAGGCTTTTTCTTTCTGGCCTTTCATAAAGCAGTATTCTTTGTGTTGCATATGTTTTAGCCATATAGTTTTTCAAGAGTAAATGCAATTGGAAATTATAGTTGCTACTGTTGTTTCTTTTATCACGCCCCGTATCCGGGAAATGACCTGGCAGCGTTCCGTTTTACCAAATGGAACACAGAACCCATAACATAAAACTCATACATGCATCAACGGAAGCTATAAAACATGCTAAGAAATAAAATCCCAAATAGTATATATATAAACCTAACTTAAAAGGGTACATCATAATTTAAAAGGAGATGGTACAACTTAAACATACTTCAAAGTTGATCACACTTGGTCTATTTCAAAACAGTAAAGTGAGCTAGATGTCTATAAAGTGTCGTCTCCCTGATACTCGAACACGACGTCCCCACGTACCCTTCGTAGCTAACATCCTGCTCATCTAAAAAGGAAAGATGGACAAGGGTATACAAAACCGACTATTGCTCAGTAAGATCCCTTCAACCTTGGGATGAAGAAATATATAGATACTTAATTAAAACAGTTTATGCATCCCAAAAACATTTCATAACTTTAAAAAAACATAATCACCAATAAAGTAGTAAAATCATGGTATGCAAAATACTTCTGACTTCTTAGAATATTGGGAGTGTAGGATCGCCGCCCATACAACGACCCTACACTCTGATCCCTTGGTTTTAAAAGGCGCGAGGCGAACCGAGGCGATGAGGCGCGAGGCGAACGTTCGAGGCGCGCGCCTCAAGGACGCGAGACGCGCTTTTTTTGCAAAAAATGTCATAAATTAAATTTATATACAATTTTGTATTATAAACATTATTTCAATATTATAAATACTAGATAAAAGCATATATTTTATACTATCTCCCAAATTGTCCACACAAAAATATCGAAAAGCATTAAACGCATAAAAAAAGACCACTACTATCATTCACAAGTGCTCGACATCATAAAGTTAAGTAAAAAAACATGAAAAATAAAACAAAAAGCATATTCACATTCATATATTATCTCATACAAACTAATACTCATCTTAGAGTGCAGAGAGCCTGAAAAAATTCAGAAAAAGGATTAAATATAGGATAATAAAATAAGATGAAATATTATTAAGAAAGAAGAAGAGAAGAGGATAAAGAAATTTAAAGAAGAGATGAAATATGAGCCTGTGATGCATTTTTTTCATTTTTGTGCGCCTCGGTCGCCTCAGTCTCAGGCTCGCCTCGGTCGCCTCGTGGACACGCCTCGCCTCAGACCCCCGGAGGCGTTTTCAGCCTTGCCTCACGTCGCCTCGCGCCTAGGCGCGCCTCAGGCACGCTTTTTTAAACCCAGTCTGATCCTCCACCTGAGGAATCAAAAATACTTGCGACTCAACCTCCTAGCTTTCTCGACAGCTTCAGGAATGACGGTTGCACGCCCGCCACTCTCACCCCTCCACTGCGAGGCCGCTAGGAAGTGAAGGTTCTAAATTAGCGTATACGTGGGAATGCCTAGCTTCTCAATAGCTCGAGTATAGACGATGGCCGTCGTCTACACCCTTACTACGAGACAACTAAACAACTCCAAAACCTAAAAACAGTTAGAAAACGATTTCCATTTCCCTGCAAAACAGCTCACATCAAATATCAAATGCAAACATCATATATCGTTGTATACTGTTCGTGACATCGTACATCATGACTTGATGTTTGGGCCTCTCCCAACATCTTATCTATGTACTTGTCATATAACACAACTCTACATGCTACATCTTATCCCAAGTTAGGTACATTGACTCCTCATGAAATCCATAACATAACATAACATAAACATAATGGATCCTTTCTTAGTCAATGTCCCTACTGGGATGTTCCCTTATGCTTACAATCATAAAAACAGCAAGTACTCATGCTATCATAGACATGCGCAATTAAACATCATACAATTCATGCATTCATATTAAATATTGCTTCATCCACTTTTTTGCAAGGAAACATGATAAAACATTTTTCATTCATACTTCATACATAATCTGTAAAATATCAGTTTATTGAAGCTTTGGAAAAACTCAAAGTTGAAGGGTCCTTACCTTATTACCGTTACGTTCTTAACTTGTAAAATCCCAGAAAATCTGGTTCGTGTTCCTAATTGAAAAGTTAAAATCCTAATCCCTATGGTCAGATCGTAGCCCTATAAGTCTAGTTTCTAAATCAAAAAGAATCGGAGGAATCGGAGTTCTAGATTTACCTTTATGACGTTTCTAGTGCAATGCACGCAGTCTGTCCATAATCTACTTTTCTTCTTCTTTCTGAGACTTAGAACTGATTTCCCAAATCCTATAACTCGAAATTCAGATCTCCATATGCTACTCCGTCGAATCCCAAGAGTAGATCTATCAGTCCTCTTCGAAACGCACTAAGAATCGCTGAAAACCGACACCATTTGCTATCTTAAAAGTGCATTATCCCACAGCCTACCCAATCTGCCAGAAATCTGCTTTCTTCTTTTTCCTCTCCTCTTTCCTTTCTTCTCTCTAACTCCCCTCTTCTAATAACTCCAGCAAAAACCACCCTTATAACCACCTCTAAAACTACCTTAACTCCCTTCTAACTCCACAACTAACCAACTTATAGTATTAACACTTAGGTCCCTCCACTCCTAAATCATACTAAAACGCTCCTCAACAAATAATGTACACAATATAGAAGCATCTGAAAGAAATTAATACACCAAAATACATGTAGGCATTCTAGACACGTAAGCATGAAAAGTTTAGGGTATCACATCTTTGGTTGACTTGTTCTATTTCAGTATCTTGATACTGTTATTACTTCTATATTTTCTGATACTGGGGATGAGATCCTTTACCTTGCAATACTTTCTGTTTATAGGAAGCGAAGGATCCTCTTGAAAAGGCAGTCCTAGATGGTCGTCAACTTGCTCTGAAGGTAAATCATGTTATTGTAATCCTTCAATTGCCATCATTCACACTTTTGGTTATGTATGCCATCTAGAACAATTTGCTGCATTTTAAAATCTTTCTTTTCCGTTTGTGATTTCAGATAAGTGCAAATTCTGTGTATGGGTTTACTGGAGCCACAGTTGGTCAACTACCATGTATAGAAATATCTTCGAGTGTCACAAGCTACGGTAATGAATCTTTTTTTTTATTGGGGGGGTGGGGGTTAAATTCCTCTTAAACTCCCTTGAACTTCCCTCTAAAATTCCATAATCATGAAATTGGACAAACATCCCGGTAATCTTATTTTGTATTTTTTAAAAGATTTTTTTATTATGATCGGACAGGGGGTGTCGAATCCGGACCTATTATCCTTGTAATCTTATTAAATGCACTAAATTACTCCAATTTGTACTTGACCCATTAGAGTGGGTCAGGTCAACCCACTAAACTATACCTGGTCCATATTTTTTGAAGTCTAATTTACCCTTCATAAAAACAGTGTCAATTTTCTATCTATACACATACATCGGTTTATGTATCACCTTCTTCATCTTCTCTCCCATATGACTTTGCTGCAACTGCCGTTCTTCTGTTAGCATTAAATCACTTCTAGACATTCTTTTTAACATCCTTTCAGAGCTTTCTTTAAGATCTAAAGCAGATCTGTAAAGAATAGACATGAATGCAAATATAGACGAGAAAACCAAATATGCAGGCGTCATAGAGACAAATGCAAGCCAGTGAATTTGTAAAAGGGACATTTGAATTCCTAGCTGCTACTTTGAAGTCCCATCATATTAGACTTATCCATTTCAACTTTCTTAGCACCCGTAGTTTCTTCCACAGGATTCCTGTGAAATCAAAATTATCATGAATTCCATATTTTGCACTCGCAGTCTTCAGAGAATGACAGAAAAAGAAACAAAAATTTCACCAAGTAACCCAGCAAGTCAAAATTCAAATATTAACTATAAATAAGCTTAAGGAGATTAGCTTTAAAAGGTAATTTATGTCAAATAAGTAAGAATGATTGCAGGTTCTATCATAACAAATTTAAATTGGTTCTGAAGAATACAAATTTTCATTGTACTTGGTCATGGGTTTCGTAAGGCTTCGATAGCCATAGGGCTTTTACTAAATCAAAGTGCAAAAAGTAAAGAAGACGGGAAGAGATTAGTTGAGAGAGATAGAGAAGAAAGAGAATAGAAGAAAAGGAAGGAGGTGAGGGCAGAGCTACAACGAGAAGGTGGTACCATGGTTTGCATGGATAGGAATTCGGTCATTGCTCTCCTTTTTTCCCCTTTCTTTTAAGAACATTTTCTTGTCCATGATAATCAAGTCTTTTCCAGAATTCTCTAATCTAGTTGAGATAATCCTTATATTGAAGGTCGACAAATGATTGAACACACGTCGAAACTGGTGGAAGAAAAATTCACTATTGAAGGCTACAACCACAAACCTGAGGTAACTCGCCTTATTTTTTCCATATGTTTTCTCTTACATTTTTTTTTGGCTCCTCTTGGACATGAACTGCAAGAGCATTAACTGTAAAAACTCAAGAGAAACACGTCTTTTTCTTGGATACATAATTTAGAATGGCAATGAGATGTTTTGGATGATTAGGGTTCTTACGACAAATATGCCTTTTTTATACCATAGCATCTTCCCATAGAATTTTTGCAACTGCTGGGAGAAGTTAGTGCTTGGTTTGTGTTTGAAGATGAAAACATTGATTAGCAGAAAATCTTTTACTTCCTCCTTCCACTTTTAGCTGTCCCAAATCGCAATTTTCTTGTCCACTTTGGGCTGTCTTTTTACAATTCCAATAGTGTTTTACTTGTCCAAGTACAGCCTTAGAATTCATGTGATGGAGCAAAAGCGTTTCTGTTACCTTCATTTTATGCAAAGCTTGTAAATGGACGTAGCATCAAAGAATTTGTAGAAATTCCAGTAGTTTAAAGAATGTTTAATGAATGGTTTCTGCTGCTTAAGCTTCTTTCTCTTGATGAACCAGAAGAATCAGTGAAGGGAAAAAATATAATGTTTCTGTCTCTTTTGCATGACAAAAAAGAAGAAAATCCTATGGTATTTATTATTAATCTTGTTTTTTTTACTGGTATTCCCAGTAATATTTACTATAGTGGTCAGTGTTTATACTCTATCTGTTCTGAAAAATAAGTATAAATAATATATATACACACATCAGAAATTGTATTCAGACAAGATATTATGCTTCTTTTTTGGAGTCTTAAGTTTCTCCTCTTCTAGTTTATTCAAATTTGTTAAGAATTATTTCCTAAAGATACAAGTTTTGTATTCGTTTGTTTTTGTGACATTTGCCTTTTCACTTAAATATCTGCATGCATTGTTCTAGTTGGACCTAGTCATCTTTCTGTCGGAGACAGCTGTCCTAGCGAGGAGTGATTATTTTATGATATTAGGTAATATATGGAGATACAGATTCTGTCATGGTGCAATTTGGTGTGCCCACAGTTGAAGAAGCTATGAACCTGGGTAGAGCTGCTGCTGACTTCATTAGTGGGACATTCACAAAAGTAAGTTATGAGTTTCTTAGTTCACACTTGTGTAACTTACCTTTGGTTTTCTTCACATCACATGGCATTTTCATTACAAATCCAAATTGATTTTTGAAATTTGTTAGTGCAAAATGTTTCTTCTCTTATAGGGATGTCTAAACTGAGTCAATTTCAAGTGTGTACGAGTGTCATTTTCCTCTTAGTTTGATAGAGGTGTCAGTTTCGTCTAGATTTTATTTATTTATTATTATTGAAAATTTCATTGCTCAAGGAACATTTAGCATAAATGTGCGGTAGGAGAGTTCCAAACTAATATGACAGTAAGAACGTTTATCATAGATGCCCCTCACATCTATAATTTTTGCTAAATAAACGCGCCTCACATCTAACAGTAGAAACAATATGGAGTAGATGAAAAAGACAAGATCAGGAGACTTAGCAAGATGTGAGTACGTCCATGTGATTTCCTCAACCCAAAGATAATGCTAGATATTAGCAGCAAGAGAAAACTTTTGGAAAGCAACTACAAAGGTGATCTTGTAACTATTGAAGTTCTTCCGGTCTTAAACATGGAAGAGAATCAAGCATGGTCAATACCTCTCCTCAAACTTGAGCAGCAGAAGGAGAGGACAAAAATTGATTCTTGATACAGATTCAGGAACCACATGGTTAAATGGAGAGACAGTTTCAGAAATCAATCCCCATCGGAGAATCTATATCTGTTAAATAAACTCATCGCTGCATGACAACCAAAGGATATATTTAATTATCTTTGTAAAGCAATTGATGTTTTGATTTTCATGGCATTTTATTCGAATATCAAAGTTGAATTAGCTTCTTAAACCTTAATGATGTTCTTTTGTATTCGAAACTTGCTTTCATTCCATCTTTATCATAATGCTTTTACAAGCACTGATGAGCTCTCCATCTTCTCCGGTTTATCTTTTGTCCTCTGTTGTACTCCTGTTGTACAGCCCATAAAGTTAGAGTTTGAGAAGGTTTATCATCCGTATCTATTGATTAGCAAGAAAAGATATGCTGGGCTTCTGTGGACAAGTCCAAACAAGTATGACAAAATGGATGCTAAAGGTGAGTTAGATTGCTTAAAAGTTTTCTGCTTTTGCATGAAAGAGTCGTTTTCTTAGTATTTGCAATTATAAGTTATCTCTTTGGTCTGAATACCTTATTACTTTCTCTCTGCAGGGATTGAAACAGTTCGTAGGGATAATTGTCTGCTGGTAAAAAATCTGGTAACAGAATGTCTACACAAAATACTAATGGATAGAGACATTCCTGGTGCTGTTCAATATGTGAAAAATACAATTTCAGATCTCCTTATGAATCGTGTGGATTTGTCTCTTTTGGTTATTACTAAGGTAGGGGGAATACAGATTGATGAATTAAATTCTTGGGCTCTTAAAAGTTTGTGAAGTTGTTCGGCTATAGAAATTTGATGAATTCTTCTCAAGAGCTTTGACCAAATTTTTCCTGCCTAAATAGGGTCTAACTAAAACAGGAGATGATTATGAAGTTAAGGCAGCCCATGTGGAACTCGCAGAACGAATGCGCAAGGTAAGAAATGCCTTGTGGGTTCCAGTTTTTAGTTTGGCATATTGTTGCCAGTATAGTACTTGGATCCTCTTGATCCTTTACTTTCTTTGGGCAACGGAAAAGTGGGAAAATTGGGAATGTTGGATTGATTATAAAGGAACAGCTCGTGTAAACGCTTTCCACATTTTAACCTCATTTATGGATATTATACAGTAATACTTTTTAGTTTATACTTGATCTGGATATCTCCATCAACTGCTAAAGTTTTCTCTCCCTTTGTTGTAGGTGAACTAATTTATGTGATTACCAATTGTTAAAGAAGACGTTATAACTGTGGAAGCTTGAGAATAAGATTATGTTACGGCAACACAATATTATATTTAAATAGAAGGAAAAGTGTTTCTGGAGTAAATTTTATGAGGATAATTCAGAATGATGCAAATCTTTCTTTTGCATTGAGTTGGCACAGGTTTTTGTTGTAATAAAAAATTGTTTGAAGATTTCTCATTGGTTTTGTCATTTTGAATTTGAGTCATCTTATGATATCTCAGTTACCACCCAGACCTGCATCTGCACAAAGTTGGGCACCTTTTTGTTTCTCATTTTCTTTTTTTTTGGGTCTGGATAATCCTTTCCTTAATTAGTTCCTGTTTCCTACTACGTTTAACGTCTTTTCATGATTTATCATCCCTCGTGATGTCCTGCAGGAAAAGCTGTAATATTATTAACTGTTGAATTTCCAAACAATATCTTGTGTGTCGTCGAAAAACGATATATATATATATATATATATATATATATATATATATATATATATATATATATATATATATATATATATATCCTTCAGTAGCATCTAAAGCTCATTTAATAAAATTTCATATTTGGAATCTAATCTATATTTTTATTGCACGTTTTCTTTTCATGCTCACTAGTGTCAAATTTGTCTGTTTTGGGTGGTCCTAGCATCTTATAAAATGATCAAAGAACATCAAGATCTGATGTTGCAGTTGTTACAAGACACCTTGGTGTATGATTTTGGAGGTAAAACTGACTAATCTTTTGGTTGATAGCGAGATGCTGCTACTGCACCAAATGTGGGTGATCGAGTACCATATGTCATTGTTAAAGCTGCAAAAGGTGCCAAGGTAACTTTCTGGCTAGTTTGTGGTCCTGTACATTTTGTTGTATTCTTTTCCATATGTAATCATGTAGAACATTTTTTGACGTACAGGCTTATGAAAGATCAGAAGACCCTATTTATGTATTGGATAATAACATACCCATTGACCCTCATTACTATTTGGACAATCAAATTAGCAAGGTTAGTGTGCAATAACATTATCCTATCAATTATCAGCTTTTCTGTGTGCTGCTAATGACGCCTTCACCTGCAGCCACTTCTTAGAATTTTTGAACCAATTCTGAAGAATGCTAGTAAGGAGCTTCTTCAAGGAAGTCACACTAGATCTATTTCGATCTCTACTCCTTCAAGCGGCGGTATAATGAAATTCGCTAAGAAGCACGCAACCTGCATAGGCTGCAAAACTTTAATCAGGTGCTCAACTGATTCAAAATATTGTCCTTAGTCTCATTTTGCTCTTCCATTCTGCTCCTAATATATCATGAAAAGAAACTATTTCGTTTTTCCACTGATTCAAATTTTTTGATGCACAATGATGTGATTCAAATAAGTGGAGATGAATTATCATAGAATAACAAATTCGCAAGACAGCAACTGTGAAAGATTCTGTTTCTTCAGCAATTAGATTTCTGTCACGTCAGTGCTTCTAAAGTCTTATCGTTAACCTGCGAAAACATCATTTTAAATAAGAACTGTGATTTTTTAATGGAAAAGTCTATGTTGGGTGTCAGCTTTTCTTCCTGCTGCTATTATCCTAAGAAGTTAGATGTAATAATTTGCTCCTGAACTTTAAAAGCAAACCTTGAATTTCGGTCCTGCCTTCTTGTGGGCTATCCTACAAGAAATTCTGTAATTTGAATTAGGTAACAGGATTTGTTTCCACCTAGATGTTGAGGCAAGGCTTTATGTTCCACCTAGTTTGCTAATTTAATTTGCATGTAATATTTCGGAGATAGAAATGAGGCTGGTAGGGAAATTTTGGACTTTTCCTTAGCTTACGATTTGTTTGTAGCGAATACCTGGTTCAAGAAAAGAGATTCTCCATTTGGTGACTTTTAAAGTGGAGTAAATGCTAGTCGGGATAGACTTTTTCCTAGTGAAGAACATGTTTCGTAGTAGTTGTACTAATTGTAAAGGTTATCCTCAAGCAGAGTGTGGCTACACAACATAGGGTTTTTGGTTCTTGATTTTCGTTTCGGTAAACAGGTTAGAATGCATAAATTTAGGTCAGCTCCAAAAATAAAGTGGTGGAAGTTACAAGGAGAAAATCTGAAAATCTTCGTTGATAGAGTTATTCAGGAAGAGGACTGGTCGTCTGAAATAGACCAATTTTATGTGGGAAAAAATGGCGCAAGGCATTTTAAAGGTGGCTAGGGAAGTGCTTGGTGAATCTAGCGGAAATGTGCTATTCGGTAAGGATACATCGTGGTGGAATGGAGAGGTAAAAGAAGCTATAAAGAAGAAAAGAGAGTGTTATAAGACTTTGGGGAAGTATAGAAGTGATGACAATTTTACGAAGTATAAGACGGCGTGTAGAGAAGCTAAAGCGACTGTTAGAGAAGCGAGATCAAAAGTTTATAAGGATTTGTATAATAAATTGGACACTAAGGATGGTGAGAAAGGTATATATAGACTTGCTCGTTTGAGATAGAAAAAGACAAGAGATATTGGTATGGTGAGGTGTGTTAAGGATGATAGTGAGAGAGTTTTGGTTAAGGATGAGGAAATCAAGGCGAGGTGGATGACGTATTTTGATAGGTTATTTAATGGGAATCAAGTACAGAATATTGGAGACCTTTCTATCCCGATTGGAGAGGTGAACCATGATTTCATACGTAGAATTCAAAGGAAAGAAGTGCAAGAGGCCCTTAAAAGGATGAAACCAAAGAAGGCAGTAGGACCTGATAGTATACCGATTGAGGTTTGGAAGTGTTTAGGAGAAATAGGTGTTGAGTGGTTGACTAACCTTTTTAATAAAATACTTAGAGTTGAGAAGATGTCAATAGAGTGGAGGAAAAGTACTTTGGTGCCATTATATAAGAATAAAGGAGATGTTCAAGATTGTTCAAATTATCGTGGTATTAAGCTTATGAGTCATACTATGAAGTTGTGGGAAAGGGTAATTGAGCATAGATTGAGAAAAATTGTGAGCATTTCAGAGAACCAATTCGGTTTTATGCCCGGACGATCAACTATGGAAGCAATACATCTAATAAGGCAGTTGATTGAGCGTTATAGAGAGAGAAAGAAGGACCTGCATATGGTGTTCATAGATTTGGAAAAAGCTTACGATAAGGTTCCCCGAGAGGTAATTTAATGGGCGATGACTAAGAAAGGTATATCTCGGAAGTATATTGATCTTATTAAGGATATGTATGAGGGAGTCGACACCGAGTGTCGAGTTTGCGTGCGGGATAAGTGAAGAGTTTCCTATTACAATTAGGGGTGCATCAAGGTTCGAGCACTTAGTCCTTTTCATTTACAATGGTTATGGATGAAGCCCGACCCAGTGTATACAAGATCCGATGCACGTGGTGCATCTCTGTTTCTTGATGATATAGTTTTGATAGATGAGACAAGAGCGGGTGTTAATGCCAAGTTGGATGTATGGAGACAAACCTTAGAATCTAAAGGTTTTAGGATTAGTAGAAGTAAAACAGAGTATATGGAGTGTAAGTTTAGCACTAGTAGAACGACAGAGCAAACTGTAGTAACTTTGGTTGACAAAAATATCTCAGAGAGTGAGTATTTTCGATACCTTGGTTCTATTATTCAAAAGGACGGAGAGCTTGACGGAGATGTAGCACATCGAGTTAAAGCTGGTTGGTTGAAATGGAAGAGTGCGACGGGTGTTTTGTGTGATCGTAATGTACCGCTGAGATTGAAGAAAAAGTTTTACAGAACCGTTGTTAGACCGGCATTATTATATGGTACAGAATGTTGGGCAACTAAGAGGTGTCATATTCAGAAAATGCATGTAGCGGAGATGCGTATGTTAAGATGGATGTGTGGGCATACGAGAATGGATAGAGTGAGGAATGAGACTATTCAGAAGAAGGTTGGTGTAGCACCTATTGAAGATAAGATGAGAGAGAACCGTTTGCGTTGGTTTGGGCACATTAGACGAAGGCCAAGTGATGCTCCGGTTAGGAGAATTGAAGGATTATGTAATGTAGATGGCGTAAGAGGTAGAGGGAGACCGAGGAAGACTTGGATGGAGGTGATAAAAGGGGATATGAATCTGCTAGAACTAGATGAGAGTTGTGTTTGGGATCGAAAGAAATGGAGAGATTGCATCCATGTGGATGACCTTACGTGATTCTTACTTTGGTTCATGTAGCCGACCCCAATCTGTTGGGATTAAGGCTTGGTTGTTGTTGTTGTTGTGTATTGTAAACATGCAAGTATCTTAACCTTGAAGAGGTTTATCTTGTCTGATTTCTGTGCACAGAACATCTGAAAGGAAAACAACTCTTTATTATATTATTTGTCTGTATCCCTGTTTTTTTTTCTTCTTATCTTTTTCCCCTCTAAACCACACTTTTATTCTTAAAACAGTAACTCAGATCATACACTTTGCTCACACTGCAAGGGAAGAGAAGCTGAACTTTATTGCAAATCAGTTGCTAATGGTAGGCAGGAGCTTCTTTTTGTTTTGTTTTGTTTTGTTCTTTCCTTCTTGTTTTGAACGTCATATGCCACTGTGCCTGGAGGCAACAAATAAACTCGTAAACCACTTTACAACAGATATGTTACTGAAGAGTAGTGTAACCATATTGATTCTTTTGCAGTATCTGAATTGGAGAAGCTCTTTGGTCGGCTGTGGACCCAGTGCCAAGAGTGCCAAGGTTCTCTTCACCAGGATGTGCTGTGTACAAGGTTTGATAACATGAGCATGCTTTCCCTTGTTTTCTTCGTAATTTTTTGTTTCATAAATACATTTGCAACCTTTGTGTCAAAATGCGCTCTATATAACTTTTGTAGACTTGATCTGTGACTGTTAAATGTATTCTGCTGTTGAATATATATATATATATATATATATATATTTCTCGATTCTTTTGATTTCTTTAGGGTATGTCATTTGCTTAATGTTTCTTTGCTTTTCCAGTCGGGATTGTCCAATATTTTACCGGAGGAAGAAGGCTCAAAAAGATATGACAGAAGCAAAGCTCCAATTAGAAAGGTGGAATCTGAGTTGGTGACATGTTATCTTCCAATCCGAAAACTGGTTTCCGTATGTGTATGGTATCTCGTATCTAATATCTAACTTGGTGACTATTTTATCTTCCAATCCGAAAACTGGTTTCCATGCATATGGCATCTACAAGACAACCAACCCCTTGCTTCCCCATCGGCTTGCTTGATGTTTCTACAACTTACCGAGAATCTCTGACATCTGCTTGGAATTCTGGAATCAGGGTGGTATATTATTCTAGAAAGATGATGCTCCTAAAATCCAAGAATAACCCAGTGGCCTGCCTATGTTGTCTTTCTTTTTCTTTTTTTCATATCAGATCATCAACCACGTGATTTACAAGAAAATCTTCAGTGCAATTGCTGCACCATGTCAGAGAGCTTACACGGTGCAGACAACATTCGCGTGATTACATGTAGATATTTTTGTTCAACTTAAGTGCCAAGTTATTATGTGACATGGCATGGATGGTAAAATATTTAAAAAGTAAATTCCGTCATCTTCCTCCTTTCTATTCGGCGTGACCCGCTGCACAAGTGGACAACGACACGTCATAATTATATATAGTATAATAAAGTCGGGGTATAAGTGATGAAGAACCTTGATTTTTAAGGTTAAGATTCGATACAAAAGGTTAAAACACGAATCTCTCTTTCTTGAATTAACGCAACTTTTAAGAGGTTGATTATCGATGGAGCTTGAAACACCACAAGTGAAATTATTTTGTTGATACAGTAACTCAAGAATGAATGAAGTTATACATAGAAAATCAATTCACATATAACAAAGGAATAACCTTAAGAAATATAATATATCAAGTATGAGAAACAACTTTGCTTAATTCCCTCTTAAATAAAGTGGAATTTCGGTTCCAAGGAACCCACAAAGGAAGAATCATAATTAAGTAAGAATTCTTCTATCATGAGAAAAGTAAATTACTATAATTGAACTACTAATTAAACATATGAACAACATATCATTTATTATAGCCTACTACTAGATAATGGTGGCTAACTATAATAAATAAATAATATAAATTTGAAATTCTAATTAAAGTCTAGAATAGACTTTAATTTACAAGTTTCCTAAAATGCCCTCTAACCGTTTTCCTTCCAATTGTGTATCTTGCCTTCAAATGCTATTAGATGGATTTAATCCTTGTGCCTTGCATTCTTGGAAGGCTTCTTTTTCTCTTGAGCCTTTAGATTAAATACTTTAAACACTTGAAATAAAGGCTTTACTCGGAAACTCGTGTTTGGAATGCATGAGTTAATGACTTAGTCATTTGGATGAATGACCTCTTTTATTTTTATGGATGGTCCCTCATCATTCACTCATTCTTGAAAATTTTCCTTATCATCCCCTCCCCTTGTAAAGGATTCGTCCTCTAATAGTCTAAGACTTGTAATGCAAGGGTATTTCCAAAAAGATTGCTCTCGGTTTCGATTTCTTTCTTACCAACCCATTGATCATAATCATGTATCATTATATTTTGAGTTGGGCAACCCATATTAAGATGGTCATTCGTATTTGTATCCCACTCTGAAGATGAATTTGTGGCTGGTTGGGCTTCATCATTGTTAGTCGTGGCTATTGGGGCTTCATCTCTTTGAACTGTGGCTGTTCGGAGAAGATCATACAAGTCCTTAAAATATTACTCCAGTCCTTAAAATATTAATTAAGTCTTTAAAGTATTATTTTACATCTTAAAATTTCGTTTTGTTTGATAATAAAAAAAAATTGAAAAAGCCGAAAAACCAAAAACGTGGGCAAACTTCTAAAATCAGATTTTCTCCTTCTCGAGGGTCTTCTAATGTTAGTTTTATAGTCTAGAGTAGCTCTACTATTTTAATATTGACTAAGAACTCACCATTATTAGTCTTTATTAGATTTATGTGTTTTAAATGTCCGCCTTGTAATTATTTGTGTATACTGTACTTAGTTTTGGTTTTGAGTCCGGATTTCAAATTTGCCAGCTGTTAAGTCAATTATTAGATTTTACTGTACATTAGTTTTGGTTTTGAGTCCGGATTTCAAATCCGCACATGTTTGTATTTTATTTTCGAGTCCGGATCTCAAATCCGCTTTGTAAGTTTTGCCTATAAAAGGCATTGTATATCCTCTTGTTTCCTCAGAAGTTGATGAGAGAAGAAAGTTAGTAAAATAAAGAAGTTTGTTCCACAATTCTCTTGTCTTCCTTTCTTATGCTTTTCAATCTTTAGCTTTCCTTCCCGTAGAGATTTTTAAGTCTTCTTCTTATTCCAAGCAAAACTATCTTTTAGTAGTAGTAGTATGTTTTAAGTATTGTTTATACTATTTTAAATATTAGTTTTATAGAGTTTAAAGATTTTCTTATTACTACGTATATTTAATCTTTCAGGAAAGCACTCAAACTTTTTCATTTTCCTTGAACTTACCCTTTTCTTGGCTGCAATTTATCAATAATTCAGGCTTGAAAGGCTCTACAATTCTTGATCTTGGATTTAATAACACGGCAACACAAGAAGAAAGGGGTGACCAAAAACCAATTCTTGAGACGAGTATTGAGGCACTATGAATCAAGAAGTTTGCTTTTGAATTGCTCACTAAATTGTCTTTTAACTCTCGGCTGATTTTTTTTTTTTTTTTTTTTTTTATATATAACTGAATCCTTTTTTTTATTTTTTTATTTTTTATCAAACAAACAAGAATTTTTTTTTCAAGAAAGCGGTAATGATACACCAAGAAAGAGATAAACCTTTTGCTCTGATACCAACTGATGACAAACCTTGATTTTTAAGTTCAAGATTCGACACAAAAGATTGAAACTCGGATCTTTCTCTTTCTCGAATTAGTTTCCAAGGGGAATATAATCAACGCAACTCTAAAGAAGGTTGATTATCGATGGAGGCTGAAACACCACAACAAGCGAAACTATCTTGTTGATACATTAACTCAAGAATGAATGAAGTTCTACATAGAAAATCAATTCACAAGTAACTAAGGAATAACCTTAAGAAATATAATATATCAAGTATGAGAAACAACTTGGCCGAATTCCCTCTTAAATAGAGTGGAATTTCGGTTCCAAGGAACCCACAAAGGCAGAATCTTAATTAAGTTAGAATTCTTCTATCCTAAGAATAGTAAACTACTATAATTGAACTACTAATTAAACACATGGACAACATGTCCTTTATTATAGCCTACTACTAGATAATGGCGGCTAACTATAATAAATAAATAATATAAATATAAAATTCTAATTAAAGTCTAGAATATACCTTCTAACCGTTTTCTAATGGCGGATAATTCTAATTTACAAGTTTCCTAAAATGCCCTCTAACCGTTTTCCTTCCAATTGTGTATCTTGCCTTCAAATGCTATTAGATGGATTTGATCCTTGTGTCTAGCATTCTTGGAAGACTTCTTTGTCTCTTGAGCCTTTAGATTAAACACTTTAAACACTTGGTGTGAAGACCGTAACTTTTTACTGTTTTTTAGACGGGTTTTGGTTGAACGAGGTTAAGTCAACGTCGACCGAGGTTAAGTCAACGTTAACCGAAACGCGTCATATTTGCTTTTATTATTTGCTAAGTGTTATAACATGTTTTAGGACTTGTATAACATTAAGATAAGATAAAGGACCTTTGGTGATTTTTAGAAAGTAGTGGGGAGTGGAGAAAGTAGTGGGGAGTTGAGAAAGTAGTGGGGGAAGAAGTTAGAGGTGGTTTCTAGACTTCTTAGGCTGTCATTTTCGAAATCCATTCAGTTCTAAGTCTCAGAAAGAGAGAAAAAAAAAGAGAGCAGATTTCTGGCAGCTTGAGTAGGCTGTGGGAGAATACACTTTTGAGATAGCAAATGGTGTCGGTTTTCAGCGATTCTTAGTGCGTTTCGAAGAGGACCGATAGATATACGCTTGGGATTCGACGGAGTAGCATTTGGAATTCTGGATTTCTAGTTATAGGATTTGGAATTTGGTTCTAAGTCTCAGAAAAGCAAGAAAAACATATTCTGGGCAGCCTGCGTGCACTGCACTAGAAACGTCATAAAGGTAAATCTAGAACTCCAAATCCTCTGATTCTTTTTGATTTAGAAACTAGACTTATAGGGCTACGATTTGACCAGAGGGTTTAGGATTTTAACTTTCAGATTTTCCTGTGTACGTCTTTCAATTAGGAACACGAACCAGATTTTCTGGATTTTTACAAATTAAGAACGTAACGGTGATAAGGTAAGGACCCTTCAATTTTGAGTATTTCCAAAGCTTTCATATACTGATTTTTACAGATTACGAATGAAGTATGGATGAAAAAAATGGTTTTATCATGTTTTTCTTGCATAAAAGTGGATGAAGCAATATTTAATGTGAATGTATGAATTGTATGATGTTTAATTGCGCATGTCTATGATAACATGATTACTTGCTGTTTTCTGATTGTAAGCATAAGGGAACATCCCATTAGGGACATTGACTAAGAAAGGATCCAATATGTTTATGTTATGCTTATGTTATGTTATGGATTTCATGAAGAGTCAATGTACCTAATTTGGGATAAGATGTAGCATGTAGAGTTGTGTTATATGATAAATACATAGATAAGATGTTGGGAGAGGCCCAAACATCAAATCATGATGTACGATGTCACGAACAGTATACAACGATATATGATGTTTGCATTTGATATTTGATGTGAGCGGGTGGGTTGCAGGGAAATGGAAGTCGTTTTCTAACTGTTTTTCAGGTTTTGTAGTTGTTTAGCTGTCTCGTAGTAAGGGTGTAGACGACGGCCATCGTGCTGTACTCGAGCTAGTGAGAAGCTAGGCATTCCCACGTATACGTTAGGCTAGAACCTTCACTTCCTAGCGGCCTCGCGATGGAGGGGTAAGAATGGTGGGTGCTGCAACCGTCATTCCTAAAGTCATCGAGGTAGCTAGAAGGTTGAGTCGCATGTATTTATGATTTCTCGGGTGGAGGGTAAGAGTGTAGGGTCGTTGTATGGGCGGCGATTCTGCACTCCCAATATTCTAAGAAATCAGAAGTATTTTGCATACCATGATTTTACTGCTTTATTGGTGATTATGTTTTTAAAGTTATGAAATATTTTCGGGATGCATAAATTGTTTTAATTAAGTGTCTATATATTTCTTCATCCCAAGGTTGAAGGGATCTTCCTGAGCAATAGTTGATTTTGCTCACCCTTATCCACCTTTCATTTTCAGATGAGCAGGATGTTAGCTACGAAGGGTACGTGGGGGACGACGTATTCGAGTATCAAGGAGAGGACACTTTATAGACGTCTAGCTCACTTTACTGTTTTAAAATAGATTAAGTGTGATGAACTTTGAAGTATGTTTAAGTTGTATCATTTCATTTTAAGTTATGAAGTACCCTTCTAAGTTAAGTTTTATATATATACTATTTGAGGTTTTATTTCTTAGCATGTTTTATAGCTTCCGTTGATGCGTTTATGAGTTTTATGTTATGGGTTCTGTGTTCCGTTTGGCAACGGAACGCTGCCAGGTCATTTCCCGGTTACAGGGCATGACATAAGTGGTATCAGAGTAGTTCGAACCTTAGGCCATAAAACCTAACTAGAACTAAGTAATAAATGAATATGCAGTGTCGGGTGACCGAACCTACTCGGAAGAGGTATAGATACCGAACAGTATGTGATTCGGTCGACCGAGGCAAGGAGTCTGAGTGTGCGACGAAATTCGGTCGACCGGAGATGACTGCGGTTGACCGAACTTCAATGTTTTTTTAGTTTTTCAGCCACGTTTATGTGTTTATTCTATCCTATATGTCTTATATGCTCTAACATTATGTGTTCAGTTTATATATCTGTTATTTTCTCATATTCTTAAGATGGATCCCAACTTTAACCAAGAGGTTGACGAAAACGGAGTGCCGATTATTACTTATGGTAGAAGGGGTAATCGTTTCGCGGGTACATCATCTGGGAATCAGCCACCTCCACCTCCACCAGCAGCACCTACTGATATGGCTGCAATGATGGGCATGATGGCCCAAATGTTACAGAATCATGAACATCAATTGAATAGGCAGGCTCAGATTCCGAGGGTACAAGACCCAGGTATGTACTTTGAGCGCCTCAAGAAGATGAGGATGGTTTCGTTTGATGGCAGAATGACCCCAGATCAGGCTGAGGTTTGGTTGGAAGACTTGGAGCAGTACTTTGAGATCATACAGGTACCAGAAAATGCAAAAAAAGTTGTTGCTGTGGCAAGTATGACCGGTGAGGCAGCCGGGTGGTGGAAAGGAGTATCCACACTTTACGGGCCAAGAGGCCAAGTCATTGCTTGGGACAGATTTAAAGATGCATTCCTTAAGCAGTATTTTCCACGCACTTTCCGCATGGACCGACAAAACCAGTTCTTCGACCTCAAACAAACAGAGGGGATGTCAGTTTCTACATATACCGTGAAGTTCAACACTCTTGGTAAGTATCTTGCCCTGACTATTCGGGATCTTTGAAAGCGAGGACTCGAGAGGTATGTTATGGGGGTCATTACCGAGGATTCGGGCTAGATTGTCGGGACACGAGCTTGTTGATTTTATGGATGCGTATGAGCGCTGATTTGGAGATAGAGGCTGAGTATACACGATCTAATGCTGATTTCGAGGTAAGCGTTCATATCGGGAATATGGCGCGAGGGACAGACTTTCGAGGCGGCAGCCCGACCCTCGGCTTTTACACCTCAAAAGAGGCCGGTTTTGCGGTAGGACAAGGTTCTAGGCCGATTATCACCCGGAGCCAACGCAGATTAAGGTAGGAGGGACTAGACTGGAACGAGCAGTTGGGGCCCTGGGACGACCTAGTGCATGCAAGACTTGTGGGAAGAACCATTCTAGGGTGTGCAAAGTAGGAACTATAGGTTGCTACAAGTGCGGGCAGCCAGGGTCATTTTTCTTACCGAGTGCGAAAAAACACGAATCGGGGGTCAAGTGGCCAATGCTCGAGTCTTTGCGCTTACTCGGCGGGATGCAGGGATTGCTAGTGATGTTGTTACAGGTACCCTTATGATAAATTCTGTACCTGCTTATGTTTTGTTTGATAGTGGTGCAACACACTCTTTTGTATCCCGTAGGTTTGCTAAAACTCTTAATAGTCCTTATATGCATTTACAACATGTTTATAAAGTAGCTGTACCTAGCGGGCGAGTGTTGGAATCAAATGTTGTACATAAGGGGTGCCGGGTAGATATAGAATCCCGAGAGTTGTTAGCTGACCTTATACAGCTAAACATGGTTGACTTTGACGTTATTTTGGGTATGGACTGGTTAGCGAAGCATCATGCATTACTTGATTGTAAGGATAGGACTATTCAGTTTGTGATTGGGGATGGTGAGATTGTGATGTTCCGAGGTTCAGAAAAGAGAAAAGATACGTGTCTGCCGATCATATCAGCGATGAAAGCGCCGAAATGCCTAAGGAAAGGCTGCGAGGCATATCTAGCCTATGCAGTACTTAAGGATGAAAAGAAAGATGGAGCTAAAAGCATGTAAGAGTGGTGAGCGAGTTTGTGGGACGTATTTCGAGAAGATCTTCGGGTGTACCACCGGCCCGTGAGATTGACTTCGAGATACTTCTACAACCCGGTGCGAGCCTATCTCTAAGGAGCCGTATCGAATGGCACCAAATTTGAACTAAAAGAATTGAAGTCTCGACTCAGGGAAGTTTTGGATAGAGAGTTTATTCGACCAAGTGTTTCACCGTAGGGGAGCACCCAGATCTTGTTTGTAAAGAAGAAAGATGGAGTCGATGAGGATGTGTATTGATTATCGGGAATTGAACAAGATTACAGTCAAGAACAAGTATCCGTTACCGAGGATTGACGACCTGTTTGATCAATTAAAGGGTGCAACAGTGTTTTCGAAGATTGATTTGAGATCCGGGTATCACCAACTCGGGAATCAAGTCAAATGACATACCAAAAAGTGCGCTTGAGCGAGATACGGTCATTACGAATTCCTTGTTATGCCGTTTGGAATGACTAACGCACCTGCGGCATTCATGGATATGATGAACCATATCTTTCGGGATTGCTTAGATAAGTTTGTCGTTGTCTTCATTGATGTCATACTGATCTATTCGCCAACAGAAGAGACTCACGAACAGCATTTGAGAAACGAACTTTTCTGATTTTGAGAAAGGAACAATTATACGCAAAAATTCAGACAAGTGTGAATTTTGGTTGAAGAAATATCGACTTTACGGGACATGTAATTTCAGCGAGAGGGAGTATCGGTTGATCACGTCAGAGATTGAGGCGGTGGTTGAATGGCAAAGGCGAGAAAACGCTTGAAGGTTCGCAGCTTTTTGGGGTTAGCGAGGATACTACGGAAGTTTGTCAAGGACTTCTCTCGCATTTCAGCACCGTTAACAAAGTTAACTCAAAAAGCGGGTGAAATTCGAGTGGAGTGAAGAATGTGAGCAAAGCTTTGAGCAGTTGAAGGAAAGATTGACAACGACTCCGGTTTAGCACTACCCAGAAGAATCGGTGGGTTACACGATATACGGTGATGCTTGAAGATTGGTTTGGGATGTGTTTTAATGCGAGAATGGTAAGGTGATTGCGTATGCTTCAAGGCAGCTGAAACCGAGTGAGAAAAAACTACCCAACACATGATTTAGAACTTGCGGCAGATAGTATTCGCGCTCAAAATCTGGCGTCACTACTGTACGGTGAGCGGTGCGAAATTTTCACCGATCACCAAAGTTTGAAGTACATTTTCACTCAAAAGGAACCCGAATATGAGACAGCGAAGATGGTTGGAATTGATTAAGGATTACGATTTGACTATCGGTTATCACCGGGTAAAGCGAACAAAGTGGCGGATGCATTGAGCGAAAAGAGTTCGAGGGATGTTAGCATGCATCACGAGGCAGCGAGAATTGGTGACGAGTTTGAGAAGTCGAATATCGAAGTTGTCGAATCCACAAACAATGTTTTAGCAACTTTGATAGCACAACCAAAATTACTTGTTCGAATTAAAGAGGCTCAGCTGACTGATGAAGAAATGGTTGAAATCCGGGAATTGGCAAAGGTAGAAGGGGCTGATTTTGAGGAGTTCGAAGATGGTAGTTTGAGGTATCGAGGCGAGAATCGTGTGCCGTGATAGAAGACTTGAGGACCGAGATTATGAAGGGCGTGCATTCTTGAAGTTGACGGTCCATCAGGGGGCTTCGAAAATGTACAAGGATATGAAACTAAACTTTTGGTGGAAAGGTATGAAACGCGATATTGCTACCTTTGTATCGAAATGTTTAGTATGTCAACAAGTGAAAGCAGAACATCAAAGGCCAGCGGGACTACTGAAACCTTTGGAAATTCCGGTTTGGAAATGGGAGCACATTACGATGGACTTCGTTGTGGGTTTGCCAAAAGACAAGAGTGGTAAAAACTCTATTTGGGTGATCGTGGACCGTTTGACAAAATCCGCTCATTTTCTACCAATGAGAATTACTGCTAGTATGGAGAGTCTGGTTCAGTTGTACATGAGCGAGATTGTGAAGATGCACGGGGTGCCGGTTAGCATTGTATCAGACAGAGACCCGAGGTTTGTATCGAGATTTTGGAAAAGTTTCAACGAGGCAGTGGGTACGAAGCTTTCGCTAAGTACTGCTTATCATCCTCAAACAGATGGGCAGTCGGAAAGAACTATTCAGACTTTAGAAGACATGTTGAGGGCTTGTGTTATGGATTTCAAAGGCAGTTGAGTCGAATATTTGTCATTGGTTGAGTTTGCATACAACAACAATTTTCAGGCAAGTATTGGTATGGCAGAAAATGCAGGTCACCGGTTTGTTGGGACGAGATTGGTGAGAAGGTAATTACAGGGCCAGAATTGGTACAGATGACGCTCGAAAAGGTACCGCTAATTCGGGAACTGATTAAGGCTGCACAAGACCGACAGAAAAGCTGGGCTGACAGTAGGCGAAGACCGTTACAGTTCCAGGTTGGTGAGAAGGTATATTTGAAGGTTTCGCCGACTCGAGGGGTTATGCGATTTGGGAAAAGCAGGAAACTGAGTCCACGTTACATCGGACCTTATGAGATTTTTGAAAAGGTAGAGGACTTAGCATATCGTCTAGCATTACCACCGTCATTGGAAAGAGTACACAATGTATTCCATGTTTCTCAACTTAGGCGATATGTTAGTGATCCTACACATGTGCTAGAAGCGGAACCGGCGGAGTTGCAAGTTGACTTGTCATATATTGAGGTACCGGTTGGGATTGTGGATAGGAAGGAGCGGGTTTTGAGGAACAAAGTGATACCGTTGGTGAAGATTCAGTGGTCAAATCATACAGAAAGGGAAGCCATTTGGGAAACAGAGGTAGAGGCAAGAGCCAAGTATCCTCAGCTCTTCGACGACATCAATTCGTAAGTTTCGGGACGAAACTCTTGTAAGAGGGAAGGGATGTGAAGACCGTAACTTTTTACTGTTTTTTAGACGGGTTTTGGTTGACCGAGGTTAAGTCAACGTTGACCGAAACGCGTCATATTTGCTTAAATGTTTTATTTGCTTTTATTATTTGCTAAGTGTTATAACATGTTTTAGGACTTGTATAACATTAAGATAAGGTAAAGGACCTTTGGTGATTTTTAGAAAGTAGTGGGGAGTGGAGAAAGTAGTGGGGAGTTGAGAAAGTAGTGGGGGAAGAAGTTAGAGGTGGTTTCTAGACTTCTTAGGCTGTCATTTTCGAAATCCATTCAGTTCTAAGTCTCAGAAAGAGAGAAAAAAAAAGAGAGCAGATTTCTGGCAGCTTGAGTAGGCTGTGGGAGAATACACTTTTGAGATAGCAAATGGTGTCGGTTTTCAGCGATTCTTAGTGCGTTTCGAAGAGGACCGATAGATATACGCTTGGGATTCGACGGAGTAGCATTTGGAATTCTGGATTTCTAGTTATAGGATTTGGAAGTCGGTTCTAAGTCTCAGAAAAGCAAGAAAAACATATTCTGGGCAGCCTGCGTGCACTGCACTAGAAACGTCATAAAGGTAAATCTAGAACTCCAAATCCTCTGATTCTTTTTGATTTAGAAACTAGATTTATAGGGCTACGATTTGACCAGAGGTTTAGGATTTTAACTTTCAGATTTTCCTGTGTACGTCTTTCAATTAGGAACACGAACCAGATTTTCTGGATTTTTACAAATTAAGAACATAACGGTGATAAGGTAAGGACCCTTCAATTTTGAGTATTTCCAAAGCTTTCATATACTGATTTTTACAGATTACGAATGAAGTATGGATGAAAAAATGGTTTTATCATGTTTTTCTTGCATAAAAGTGGATGAAGCAATA
The DNA here is from genome assembly GCA_026122235.1 of Vinca minor. Taxonomy (NCBI): domain Eukaryota; kingdom Viridiplantae; phylum Streptophyta; class Magnoliopsida; order Gentianales; family Apocynaceae; genus Vinca; species Vinca minor. Next base: position 337,354 of record JAOCZM010000195.1, read on the forward strand.
TTTAATGTGAATGTATGAATTGTATGATGTTTAATTGCGCATGTCTATGATAACATGATTACTTGCTGTTTTCTGATTGTAAGCATAAGGGAACATCCCATTAGGGACATTGACTAAGAAAGGATCCAATATGTTTATGTTATGCTTATGTTATGTTATGGATTTGATGAAGAGTCAATGTACCTAATTTGGGATAAGATGTAGCATGTAGAGTTGTGTTATATGATAAATACATAGATAAGATGTTGGGAGAGGCCCAAACATCAAATCATGATGTACGATGTCACGAACAGTAACCAACGATATATGATGTTTGCATTTGATATTTGATGTGAGCGGGTGGGTTGCAGGGAAATGGAAGTCGTTTTCTAACTGTTTTTCAGGTTTTGGAGTTGTTTAGCTGTCTCGTAGTAAGGGTGTAGACGACGGCCATCGTCTGTACTCGAGCTAGTGAGAAGCTAGGCATTCCCACGTATACGTTAGGCTAGAACCTTCACTTCCTAGCGGCCTCGCAGTGGAGGGGTAAGAATGGTGGGTGCGCAACCGTCATTCCTAAAGCTGTCGAGGTAGCTAGAAGGTTGAGTCGCATGTATTTATGATTTCTCGGGTGGAGGGGTAAGAGTGTAGGGTCGTTGTATGGGCGGCGATTCTGCACTCCCAATATTCTAAGAAATCAGAAGTATTTTGCATACCATGATTTTACTGCTTTATTGGTGATTATGTTTTTAAAGTTATGAAATATTTTTCGGGATGCATAAATTGTTTTAATTAAGTGTCTATATATTTCTTCATCCCAAGGTGAAGGGATCTTACTTGAGCAATAGTTGGTTTTGCTCACCCTTATCCACCTTTCATTTTCAGATGAGCAGGATGTTAGCTACGAAGGGTACGTGGGGGACGACGTATTCGAGTATCAAGGAGAGGACACTTTATAGACGTCTAGCTCACTTTACTGTTTTAAAATAGATTAAGTGTGATGAACTTTGAAGTATGTTTAAGTTGTATCATTTCATTTTAAGTTATGAAGTACCCTTCTAAGTTAAGTTTTATATATATACTATTTGAGGTTTTATTTCTTAGCATGTTTTATAGCTTCCGTTGATGCGTTTATGAGTTTTATGTTATGGGTTCTGTGTTCCGTTTGGCAACGGAACGCTGCCAGGTCATTTCCCGGTTACGGGGCGTGACACTTGGAACAAAGGTTTTACTCGTAAACTCGTATTTGGAATGCATGAGTTAAGGACTTGGTCATTTGGATGAATGTCCTCTTTTATCTGTTTGGATGATCTCTCATCAATAAGATTGTAATCGCGATACGTGGCATGTTGTAGACTCTCCTCCAAATAAAAATCTTCCATGTGGCATCTAAAGCATTGATTACTATTTTGAATGTTGTGCACCATAAGCTACAAAAAAACATGTAAAATGAGAAGATGTTTGAGAAGAAGCCTAAATTCAAAGAATTAATCTATACAATTATGGGTAAATTAGTGAATAGAAAGGAATTAGAAGAAGATATAAGCTGTATTTTTATTAACAATGTACATTTAACCAAAGTTATCATTACTTTAATGCATCATTTAACATACTAATCACTATTCTCATAACTTCTAACTCAAGACTTTCATCTCTATATATATCTATAGAAATTTATAATTGTGATATCCATGATTTTTCTCCAATTTGAGTATTTGATTTAATTGATTTATTGCATGATTATTTGATTTATATTTAATGTCATATTAAATTCTATGTGCTAGATGACATATTTCACGTGTTAGGTGTGTTACTTTTTAATTTTTATGTGTGGGGACATGAGAGTAAATAAAATAAGGAGAGAAACCTAATATGTAAATAACCTAAACTTAAACCTCCTAACTTGATGGGTCATGGGGCTGGGGTTTCATTACGATTAAAAACATCAAAAACATAAACATCGATCTTGGAGAGAAGAAGGGAGAGAAAACACTTCCTTTAACTTGGAGAAGATCATTATTATTATTATTATTATTATTATTATTATTATTATTATTATTTTGGGTCCTTGTTGAGCACCGGAGCTCAGTCCATCCACTTTATTGTTTTGCAGATGATTTAGGTGAGGACCAGTACTATGAGGATGGAACCTGGGATGGGGATTACGAAGAGTGATATTAAGCTACTAGATTCACACTGTTATTTCTTTTCTAGTTATTATGAAACATTTAGTTTCCTTTCAGATGTAATAACCTAGAATAATTTTCCTTTCAATATAGTGCTTCCGCTAGTACACTTTTGGATATTTATGGATTTCATAATTGAACTGCCTTATTTAGTAATCTCTGACTGTGGCTTTGGTGCTTCATTAACCAATGAGACACTGTCATGTCATCACTCCGGAGACGGGGTGTGACATAAGTTGATGCGGAACCGTGATGTTTTATATCAAGGTTCGACTTTTAGCAGATCTTTCTCTATCTCGAATTAGTTTCCAAGGGGAATTTATTCAACGCAACTCTAAAGAAGGCTTAAGTTACAATGAAGGCTGAAACACCACAACTAGCGAAACTATCTAGTTGATACAGTAACTCAAAGAATATGAAGTTCTAACGGAAATTCATAAACAAGTATCTAAGGAATAACCTTAACTAAAATATCAATATATCTAACGTAAATAATAAGTTGGCTAAAATCTCCCTTAAATATAGGGAGATTTCGGCTACAAACAATAATAAAGGAAGATTCCTTGAAGAAGTATGACTCTTGCACAACAAACTTAAGTAAACTACTTAGAATAAAACACTACCTAACATCATGGACAACATGTCCTATTATTTAGCTAGCATTATCCTTATTCAGCCAACATGGCTAATAATTGCAAACAATAATATGAAAATATAATTAAAGTCTAGAATAGACTTCAATGTAGAATTCGTCCCAATTTTGGACAGATTGTTGGATCATCTTGCACACGATTTCAGATACCAAGATGGCAGAATCTGATCTTGTGATCTTCATAGAAGTTGTAGATCTGCCTCTTATCTTTAATATGCAACTGGAATCAGATCTATTGGATACCTAGATAGAAAGTTATGATCATTATACCAAACTGTAGCAAAGCTGTCCATTCCTTGTACACTTGTGATACTTATGAGGTTGACTTGTACAATATTCCTAGATGTAACTTAGAGTTCTCTTTGTATCCTAGAACTCGGGTCAATGATATAGTCAGTTGAGTCACGTCCCTTGTTCTAAGCCGTATCATTGGTCCATGTAAGTAATCCTTTGAGTTGGGCATCCTCGAGGTCGGTACCGTATCATAAGTGGTATCAGAGCAGGTCGAACCTTAGGAATTAAAATCTGTAATGAATATAGGATAACAAGAACACTTAAGGTGAGGTGTGTGATGGATAGAGACCAAGGATTAGGATCCTTCTGATATCTAACGTTTATATCCTGCTGTTATGTTTTCACGTATTTGGTAAATTCTTGTATGTGATACATGCTACATGACAACATGTATTATACCATGATCTACTTGTCTGCACCTTACATGTCTAACTTTTTTGTATCACATATCTTACTTATCTGTTTTCTATGTATGTTGTTGGGGGGTTTAGAATGGATCCTAACCAGGGCAGCGGTGACGATTACGGCTTTCCCATCACTGATTATGGTCGCCGTGGGTATCGAGGTAGAAGAGGGAAGGTCATCTATTCTTCAAGTCAACAACCACTTGCTTCTCTCCGTTTTACATTTCTTATTCACTCTCTTGGCCTCCTTGATATTTTTTCTCAAATCCAATTTGAGGGAGCCTGTTACAAATATACCCTCCACACCATATCCTAATCTACCTCATAGTTAGTTGTTTTGTATTGTATTGTACTAGACTAGTTTGTAGTACAAATGTTAGTACAAATTGATTTGTATAAATATGATAGTAATGTAAATTTTATAATGATCAATACAAGAAATCATTTCCCCCCAATTAGCATCTTTTTATTCTTCAAATCGGTTACAGATAATGCAAACAGTCTCACAAAATCATATTAGCAGAGCACAATAGAAAATTAAAAGACATTATATTTTTCTTTAAAAAATGAAAAAGGAAAGAAAAAAAATAGCATACTATCTTTTCCATACGAAAAAGACAAAGAAATTGAACCATTACTTCTCATCTCTATTTATTACGAATCTTAATCCCTTCTCCCTTCAATTGGTTAGGAGTATGCAAACGGTCTCACAAGATCATATATGGGAGAGGATAAAATTTATGAATCAAAATTAGATATTTTAATTTTGATCTCTGTGTTTTCATTTTCACACTTCTGTTTTTTTTTCTTTTCCTTTCACTTTTAGTTTTTGTTATTCATGTACTTACTGATGTTTCCCCTTTTGTGCATATTTGAGGAATATTGAATGTCAATTCGTAAATTTGAGATTGTCATGAAGAGAGAGAAAGAAAAATTGTAAGCTTTGCTATAAGATTATGGAATGGTTCTTTGAAATTTTGTGTATATTCTTGAAAATTGTTTAACTTCCTATTTTTTTTTTTTTTTTGAATAAATTTTGTGGTCATTTGATTTTATATTTGTCTATATAGGTGGATTGTGAGTCACCATTGGTGACAACAAAAAAAATAAAAAAATGAGAGAGGGGTAGACAACATGAGGTAGGCGGCTAGGAAGTTATATTTTGAAAGGGTTTAATTGAAAAGAAAAAAGAGGATGAGGTTGTCACATCCCGTTTCCAGGTGATGAGCAGTGTCTCATCTATCAATGAGACATCGAACCCAAAACAGAAATGACTAAAATCCAAAATAACTTTATTATAATACTTATGATATCTCAGAAACTTAAATATACTTAAAAGATCTTAAAGGTAAATACATGTTCTTACATAAAGATATAAATATGAGCGTTTAACAAAAGAAAACTAACTATACTATTCATAAATTCATAAGTCACTCTTCAAACCATATATCATCCTCATCAGCATCTGCAAAAGAAAGGAGTAAATGAATCACTAAACTAGCTCAATAAGAATCAACAACCTTTGGGATGAAATATAAAATAAGACTCAAAACCGTTTTTCGACTTTTCCAAAATCATTGAAAACATAACATAACTTTACGTTGCTCAAAATAACCTTTAAAACACTTAGAATACACCTCACATAACTTACAAATGACTTAGCTTTGAAAACGGATCAAACGGAAGTCAAAACGAATCAAATAAGAGTCATGTCAAAATCGGGTTGAGGAGGTCATCCGGACAACCCTTGTGAGATTTTGTCCCTTTTATCTCTTCTTTTCCTTTCTTTATTTTCCTCTCTTCTTTTGTAACCTCCCCTCTAAAAATCCAGCATTAACTAACTATTATCTACCCCTACAAATCAGCCCCTTCAGTTTCTAACTGAACCATTTAAGTCCCTCAACTAACCAATCTCACCAATATGCCCGTACACTCTTAAACACTAACAAATAACACATAAAATATTTAAATGTACAAAATTAAACACAAAGAATGTAAATCACATAGTCCAAAAAGTTTCGGGTATCATATCATTCCCCCATTGCTATTCGTCCTCGAAACTTGCACTTTATGCTATCATAGGTACTAACACTCTCCCTCTAGATACAAAGGCTCTATGAGTATCCACAAAACAATTATGGTACTAGATGGAAATCTACTAAGTATAAAAGAAACACTAACTCCACATAAGACACAAATGTACCTGTCACCGTATCTGTAGCATTTCCCGCCCATTGTTGTGTAAGGGCGAAGACTTTGGGATTTCCCGTTGAAGTGGTAGGCTGCGCTAAACTCCGATCCGGTATTGTACACTGATTAACTATATGACCTATTTTCCCACATCTAAGACAAGCTCCGGTTTTCCATCGACATTCACCCGGGTGTCTCCTGTTGGAGTACATTTAATCTAAGGTGCGCCAATTCGATTGGGCCGGGCCGGGCTTCGGCCCGGGATTGGATTGGGCCCTTAATCGGGTTGGGCCGACCAATATGATTGGGCCGACCGACCCATTTGGACCGACCTTATGGCTGGAATGTTAGACATAAATTCAGCCCTCTTGATGGTGGTTGAAGTGGTGGAGAGAGTGGAGGAGTAATTCTCTCCATGATCTCCTACTTCCCCCATTGTCTCACCCCACTCTCTCTTGATAGACTAGAGGAAAAATTCAGATTTTTCCTATCATTCTAATCAGTTTTCTCCAGCCATTTGAAGCTAAGAGAATAGAGAGAAAAAGTGAGTTTTAGAGAGAAAAAGACAAGACAAATTTCTGGACTTTTTTCTTGCATTTTTGCTAATAGAAAAGAAGTTAGAAAGCTTGTTTCTTGTTCTTGAAAAGGTCGTTCATACTCCATCCATTGAAGAGTGTCTTCAAAGCTTCTACAAGGCGTTGGCTAGCACCAAGCGAGTAGAAGACCATCTCCGGAAGATCGAGTGGATACTCGGAAGAGACGGAGCCCTGCAAGCGTGGTGTTCCGTTCGTTACAACAAACCGCTGAAAGCGTTTCAGCCATTCTAGCATCCATATAAGGTAAAACACTATCCCATAGTCGTAGGTACTTACTCGTGAAAGATCCCCGATAGAGGCGGGTCAAAGTTATTTCATCTGCGCTTATGTGTATGACGCGGTTATTCCTCTAACAGTGGTATCAGAGCCACTCACGAGTACCCTATTGACTTTAATGTGCTATAGTGTTTTTATAGATTTTGAATCTATGTTATGCATGCCTTAGGATTGCTAGAAATGTTGTTAAAACCATGTATGACATGCTTTTCCGACTTTTTGTAAGTATATACATTGAGAATTTCCATTTTTGAAGTCATTCAAAAGTTGGAACAACTCTCGATTTCGTCACTTGATCGGCCAGGGACTCATCTTCGGTCGACAGAGGCAAGACGATAGCTAAATGGTATTAGGTTCGGATCAACCGAGTTGGTCTTGATCGATCCGAGTTGGTCTTCGGTCGACCGAAGTGCACTGTTTAGTCGACCGAGTACTCTCGGTACTTTTTCGCTCGACCGAGCTTGGTGGCCGATCAACCGAACCCAGGCAGAATATGAAATGTTCATTTTACTGTTTTGCTCATTATTTTTCATAAGTTGTTATGTTAATTGAGCATGATGCATAGTAATCGCCTTTACCCTGTTGGTTTTATTTAATAATACGATCTGCGTATCGTGCCTTTTAAATATTAAAAGTTGTAATTTTTCCTTTGAATATCCCCTCGAATGTAACTCGAGGTTTCCTTAGAAATTTTGTAATTCTAGATTAGGAGAAGGTACAGCTGAGATGATGAAGATATGGAGGCAACCAACTGAAGGTCAAGACGGTGTAGAATAGATGTTTTTCTTTTCACACCTTAGATTGACTTCACTGTTTTTCCATTGGCTTGGAAAAACCGAATAGGATCTTAGCGATTACTATTGCATTTTACTTTTATGTATTGGATGCATATGTATATAAGCATAAAGCTGTTTTATTTATGCTTTACGGTGAGATTGTTAAAAACAAAATCCCTCATTTAAAATATTAATTAGTGCCTTCCTAAGTTTGGCCCTCGTCAAGGCCTAGATCGACATAAGTATGGGACATGCCAAAGGCTGTGCATACATGTCTATCCAGGAGTGAGGCGTAAAGGATAAGTTGTGATATCCGTCGGCTAAAACTTAGGGGTCCTAATTAACTGGATTATCTCAATAAATGGATTGAGGATCTAGAGGCAAAGAGTTGAGAAAAGTGTATAATGATACGCTTGAATAAATGTTATTCACTCAACTAACCAAGAATTACATAATTTGATGTAATTGGCAAATGTTGCCTACCTAAATAACTAAGTTTTGGGCGATCAGCCAAAGTCGACTCGAAAGCGAGGTGAAATATGGATCTTGGCCCGCTAGAAAGTTAACGAACTTTCCGAGTTGATATTGAGGGTTATTCACTCGAAGAAAATAGTGGGAGAAATCATTAAAAGATAAAGACCTAATAATGATTTTAATCGGTACTTACTTTTGTATATGCATATTTTTGTTGTAGAAAAATGGCAAATTCAAACCAAACACTATCATCTGCGTTACGTCCTTGAGAAGGACAAATTAGAGGAGTTAACTTCCTCGACTGGTTCGAGAACTTGAGAATCGTTCTCAAGCATGAAAGAAAGTCTGTATGTCTTGGAACGACTATTCTGCTATACGAGAGGCTCGCGCTTTGGCGGCTGATAGGGCCCGCTTATCGAAGCATGTTAGTGATGCTTTAGATGTGTCTAGCCTCATGCTTGTCACCATGAACTACGAGCTTCGGAAGCAACATGAGGACATGGGGGGCTTATGAGATCTTTGGCTCATCCGAAGTAACTATATCGAGGGACAAAGCGCCCGGGGAGAGATTCGATGTGTCAAAATCTCTCTTTCGAGTGCAAAATGTCCGAGGGAATGCCGGTAGGAACTCACGTTCTTAAGATGATAGGTTATGTTCAAAACCTTGAAAAAGCGGGGTTTCCTTTGGGACAAGAGTCGTCGGTCGATTTGATCTTGCAATCGTTGCACGAATCATTCGGTCGAGTTCATTCTAAATTATCATATGAATGAAATTGACAAGCCATTACTGAGTTGTTGAATATGCTAAGGACTGCCGAGAAGGAAATAGGCAAGTCAAGCCCGACACCATCTTGATGGTGCAAAAGGGCAAAGGCAAAGGTTTTGTGAGATCGAAAGGCAAACCGAAAGGTAAGCCCAAGGGCAAGCAAATCACTTTCAACAATGCACTCTGAAACCTAAGGGTGGTGTAGCCAAGGACTCTATATGTCATCACTTTGTGGTGAGAAGGGTCACTGGAAAAGGAACTGCAAGAGCTATCTTGCAACAAAAAAGGCTGGGAAAAGGAGAAGGCAATTGTTGCTTGGGCTCAGGTATTTATGTTATTGATGTTAATATGATTGATATCAATTTAAATACAACTACTTCTTGGGTATTTGATGCCGGATGTGGTTCTCACATTTGTACTAATGTGCGGGGGGCGCAAAGGAGTAGAGAGTTGGCAAAGGGTGAAGTGGAACTACGAGTAGGCAACGGAGCACGTGTTGCAGCCCCTAGCTTGTAGGGACTTGTACTTTTACTTTGCCTTCGGGGGCTTGTTTTAGGTTTAGAAAACTGTTTCTATGTACCTAGTTTAATTAAAAATATTATTTCGAGTTTCTTGTTTGGACAAGAACGGTTTTGAATTTCGATCAAAAATCAACGATTGTCGTTATTTACGGATAATATGTTTTATGCAAGCGCCTCTTTAATTAATGGTCTATATATTTTAGACCTTGATATGCCAATTTTAAACATAAATACCAAAAGGATTAAGACTAATGATTCTAATCCGACATACCTCCGGCATTGTCGCTTAGGCCACATAAAGCGAAGATCGCATATCCAAACTCCATAAAGATGGGCTATTAGAATCATTTGACTTGAATCTTATGATCGATGCGAATCTTGTTTATTGGGTAAGATGACGACATCACCTTTCACTAAGCTAGGTGAGAGAGCTGATGATTTATTAGGACTAATACATAGTGATGTATGTGGCCCTTTTAATATACATGCGAGGGGTGGTTACCTCTGCTTCATTACCTTTCTTGATGACTTCGGTAGGGTATGGATATGTGTTCTTGATGAAACACAAATCCGAAGCATTTGCTAAGTTTAAAGAGTTTAAACTTGAAGTAGAAAACCAACTTGGCAAGAGTATTAAGATTCTTGATCGATCGAGGAGGAGAATACTTGAGTCAAGAATGCTGTGACTATCTAAAAGCTTGTGGAATCGTTTCACAACTTTCTCCTCCGACTACTCCACAATGGAATGGTGTATACGAAAGGAGGAACAGAACCTTATTAGATATGGTTCGTTCTATGATGAGTCACACGAGCTCGCCCGATTCCTTTTGGGGACACGCGCTAGAGGCAACGAGCTTTAACACTTAATCGCGTTCCATCTAAATCGATTGCAAAGACACCATACGAGTTATGGGTAGGGAAGCGTCGGTTTGTCTTTCCTCAAGATTTGGGGGCTGTGAAGCGTTTGTGAAACGCTCGGCTTTTGATAAGGTGGCTCAGAAATCTGAAAAGTGCATATTTGTAGGTTATCCTAAGGAAACTAAAGGATACTACTTTTATATCCCCTAACGAGAACAAAGTGTTTGTTGCTCGCACGGGAGTCTTTCTAGAAAAAGAATTTGTTTCTAGAAACACAAGTGGGAGTAGCGTAGAACTTCTTGAAGTTCAGGACTCTCAAACTAGCACTAATGATGAGATGGAAATTGAACGAGACTCCACAAGTTGTTGTGCAGCCAGTGCGACCGAGTTCAAGAAACACAAGAATTGCGTAGAGTGCGGTAGAGTTCAGTCGTCCACCTCCAGAAAAAATTTGGATTTTTCATAACGAGAACATGGTGATGTTATGTTTGTGGATCACGATGAACCTTGACCTACAAAGCGAGGCAATTAATAGCCCAGATTTCGAGAAATGGCTTGAGGCCATGAGATCCGAAATGGACTCCGTGTACACAAACCAAGTCTGGATCTTGGTTGATCCACTGAAGGGGTAACTCCCATAGGGGTGCAAATGGGTTTTTAAGATTAAAACCGACATGGAAGGGAATGTACAAAGCGTACAAAGGGCGACTAGTCGCGAAAGGTTTCAAACAAATTCATGGTATTGACTATGATGAGACTTTTTCCCCTGTAGTTATGTTCAAATCCATTCGGATTTTGCTTGCTATTGCGACTTACTATGACTACGAAATCGGCAAATGGATGTCAAAACCGCTTTCCTTAATGGAAAACTTGATGAGGATGTGTATATGACCACGGCTGAAGGTTTTGTCACTCCGAGAGAATCTTTGGAAAAGTATGTAAGCTTGAGAGATCCATTTATGGACTCAAGCGAGGCTTCTCGAAGGCTGGAACATCCATTTTAATGATGCCGTCCAGTGAGTTTGGCTTCATTAGAAATGAGGATGAGCCTTGTGTTTACAAAAAGGTTAGTGGGAGCTCAATTGTATTCTGGTTTTGTATGTAGATGACATACTACTCATTGGAAACGACATACCAACCTTAAAGTCCAGTAAAGGCTTGGTTGAGTACGTGTTTCTGTATGAAAGACTTAGGCGAAGCCTGACTATATTCCCAGGGAGTCAAGATCTATAGAGATAGATCCAGGGAGACTCATTGGCCTAAGTCGAGTACATATATAGACAAGGTGCTAAAGCGGTTTAGCATGCAAGAGTCTAAGAAAGGACTTTGTCCTATGGCACATGGTACTTGTTGCAGTCGAAGGAGCAGTGTTCTAAAAGCGCTTTGCCGAATTAGAATGCATGAAAGAGATTCCTTATGCTTACGCCATAGGATCAATCATATACGCCATGATATGTACTCGCTTGAGATGTCTCGTTTGCCTTAAGCATTACGAGCGAGATACCCGATCTAATTACGGTGAACGTCATCTGGATCTCGATCAAGAATATCCTCAAGTACTTACGAAGGACTAAGGATACATTCTTGATTTATGGAGAGGCGGATGAGCTCGTTGATGCTGGGTTACACCGATGCTAGTTTCCAAACCGACGAGAGATGATTTCCGATCGCAATCGGGATATGTGTTTAACTTGAATGGAGGTCTTGTGGTGGCGCAGATTCAAAGCAATCAACCATAGCAGATTCTACAACGAGGTCGAGTACATAGCAGCTTGTGAAAGCGGCTAAGGAGGCGATTTGGATCGGGAAATTTATTTCCGACCTCGATGTGGTTCCTAGTATTGCGAACCCGATAGACCTCTATTGTGACAACAATGGGGCTATTTCACAATCTAGGGAACCTAGATCTCACCGGAGGTCCAAACATGTACTACGGCGATTTCACCTAATCCAGCGAGATTATAGAGAGAGGTGATGTGCATATATGTAGAGTAGATTCGGCGAGACAATGTCGCCGATCCATCAGCGAAGCCACTGTCGCAGCGGCGGCATGATCGTCACACTAGCTCCATAGGTATCCGATATCCGGAGGGACTGATCTTTAGAGACAGTCATTAGTATGCCCTAAAGACCATTTATTGTAATTTGGGTCTTTAGTGCAAGTGGGAGATTATTGTACCGTATTTAATGTAATTTTCATTTTGATGAATAAAAGGCAATTAATTCGAGTATTATTCATTATGTTTACTGCGTTCTTAACAACATAAATAAATAATATGTCCTTAGAATAGTATTTATAATTGTTATGAGCTACTATTCGAAAGCGTCCCCTAGTCGAACATTATTTTGGAATCTTCGAGGACAATAATAATGCGCAAGACTAGTATGTGCGATGATTGATATAAGATATCGGATCGTCACATAGGTATATATGATTAGAGAATCATTATACTTTGTCATGGGACCCGACATGAGAAACACACCATGGGTTGTTATATAATAGTCAACGGTGTTTCTCAAAATTTTGACTGGGTTGTATATGAGATCCTTCGACTTGAGGTCTCACAAGAGTTCTTGCATGGCTAGTGTTATGCTTTGATAATGTTAAACGCTATCCGTAACTGGGTGAGCAATAAAGGCATTTATTGGGTATATCACGAATCTTGTTCAGGATGAGTGGGATGCAGAAAGGATTTGTGCCTCCTATATAGCAGGAGCGATATCTTGGGCCCCTTGATGGAGTCTGACTAATTCATGGCCATGAACAATTGAATCAGTATATGATATTGATGTCATTTGATTAGTCTACCCGCGAATCAAGAAACTAAAAGATTGGACAATACAAGTGTGACTTTTCCATGACTTGTGTTCAATCTAGATATCAAGGACAAAAGGATTTAACTACAAATGTCAAATGTTGTGATTATGATAAATCACCAGATATTTATGAATTGGGGGTAATGATGCGTTGCTAGATACCTCTCATTACCTGTGACATATGTTGTCACGGCCAACATCATGGATACCTCTTGGGTCGCACTCATAGATCAACTGGATTGGGCTTGTTGGAGTACACTTAATCTAAGGTGCGCCAATTCGATTGGGCCGGGCCGGGATTGGATTGGGCCCTTAATCGGGTTGGGCGGACTAATATGATTGGGCCGACCGACCCATTTGGACCGACCTTATGGCTGGAATGTTAGACATAAATTCAGCCCTCTTGATGGTGGTTGAAGTGGTGGAGAGTGTGGAGGAGTAATTCTCTCCATGATCTCCCACTTCCCCCATTATCTCACCCCACTCTCTCTTGATAGACTAGAGGAAAAATTCAGATTTTTCCTATCATTCTAATCAGTTTTCTCCAGCCTTTTGAAGCTAAGAGAATAGAGAGAAAAGTGAGTTTTAGAGAGAAAAAGACAAGACAAATTTCTGGACTTTTTTCTTGCATTTTTGCTAATAGAAAAGAAGTTAGAAAGCTTGTTTCTTGTTCTTGAAAAGGTCGTTCATACTCCATCCATTAAAGAGTGTCTTCAAAGCTTCTACAAGGCGTTGGCTAGCACCAAGCAGTAGAAGACCATCTCCGGAAGATCGAGTGGATACCGGAAGAGACGGAGCCCTGCAAGCGTGGTGTTCCGTTCGTTACAACAAACCGCTGAAAGCGTTTCAGCCATTCTAGCATCCATATAAGGTAAAACACTATCCCATAGTCGTAGGTACTTACTCGTGAAAGATCCTGATAGAGGCGGGTCAAAGTTATTTCCGCTGCGCTTATGTGTATGACCCGGTTATTCCTCTAACATCTCCTTCCACATGTGTTACATATTCCATAGATCAGATAAGGTCATGGTGCCCTTATGGGTCCCCCCAATCTGAACCAAGTTTGCTAATGTTTTATTATACGATCGGGAGATATCGATTTGTCCCGAGGCAGAAAACGAACCTCTTTATAGCGACTATAGGTATTGGAGTTATAGAGTGGGAGCCCTGTCCTTACATCATTATTAAGTACAACCTATTCTCTTCTTGCTCGACATCAGTTCTAAAACATTCAACCTCAATATCCAAGCTTCTCTGATAAGCGTCCATATAGGTGGTAGGATGGTTACCCGAGAGTCTTCCCCTAATTCTGCTCAACAAACCTCTAACGAATCTCTAAGTTCTCGTACTCGGATCCTGAATAGTGGAAGATGTATACTTACCAAGGGCATTGAACTTGCTTGCATATTCCGAAACAGTCATCTCTTCAGTCTGTTTAAGTTCGAAGAACTGATTTTGATGCTCCATCCTAAAAGTTTCGGAGAAATATTGATCAAGGAAAGCTCTTTTGAATATAGACCAAGTGATAGGCTGACCCTTAGCTCATAAATAGAGCCAACTCCCTTCCGCCACTCGGTGGCTTCAGTTGTATGTGATGCTACAACCACCTCGGTTTTAGCATTTTCAAGTACCCTCATTATATTGAAGTGTTGCTCCATTTCCTCCAACCACGTCTCAGCCCCATCCGAACCCATATTCCCATCAAACAAAACCATCCTCATCTTTTTCATTCTTTCAAAATGTATCTCTGGATCCACTTCTACCGTAGGTGCCCTAAGAGCCCCTGTATTTTGGTTCATTTGCTGTTGTTGGTTTTGCAAGACTTGAGTTAACATTATTTCGTGTGATTACGTAACTATTTAATTTTTATAACATGGTTACATGTACATTTTGGGGTACTCTTGTTGAGGGGCGTATTTGATGAGTTTGGAAGTTGAGGGATTTGGTTGAGATTTAATTAGATTAGTGAATTATGGGGATTTAATTAAGGAGATGTTAGTGAGATTATGGGGTGTTACCAAAAGAAAAGAAAAAGGAAAAAGGAAAAGAAAAAAGGGGAAACGTGAAAAAATAGAGAAAGAGAGGCGGTAGAAAAGAGGGAGGAAAAGAAAAGAAAGAAAAAAAAGAGAGAAGAAAAATATGGGCATAACTTTTAGTAAGTAATTGAGAGGGTAAACAAAGTCTGTTCGGATGATCTTTATATCGTTTAGAATGTATTTGAAATACCTACACGTAGATTGCGATTTAGAGTTCAGTGCGAGAATTTATAGTACCGGGAGCGGGCTGATTTTTTGGATTTCGGAATTCTCGCTTTTATTTGGTATATCGCTTTCATAAGAGGTAAGGATAATCAACCTCTGTATTTTCAAACGTAAAGTGCATGAAATCAATATTTTAAAATGTGAATTCGATTATGAACTGTTTATCATGTTTTATTTAATAAAATGGATGAACGGTTAGATTATTTGCATTCTTTATGGTGGATCGTCATATATATGTTGTGTTATGAATTTGGTTATTCAATTGTCGTTCTTTGCTGCCCTTATTTGCCTTGTTGTTATTTGATGGGGTTGATATCATATTTGTCATCGTCTGTTTATTTCTTAAATGTTGGAGTCGTGTCTATTTGGTTTTGATCGAATAAGTCGTCGCCCTATTTGAGCTCCTGTCTAGGAACTGCTATATGACAAGATTTATTTAACTTTTTTTTTTTTTGGGAAAATGACTTCAATGGTCCCCAAAGTATTTACCAAGACAAGCTAAGGTCCCCAAAGTATTTCGACTTCTCACAAGGTCCTGAAACTATTTTCGCGGCTTCTACATAGTCCTACCACCAGTTTGGACGGTGGTTTCCGGCCAAGCATCAGCACGCCCAGGGGCAAAATCGTCCCAAAAACATTCTGCTTCAATCCCTGAAGTTGAAGCTGTGTGCTTTTTTTTTTTTAATAATGTTGTTAATGGGGTTTGATGGAAATTGGAAGTGAACCTTTGAATATCCTTGTTCATACGAAATTAGTTCATCAACAATTTTCAATTTTTTTTGCTTTCTGATTCATTTTCCTTGCCATAGATAAAATCAAGTATAAGCACAAAATAAAGATCCAAATAGGAAATCACAAAAGAATGCTCCTGACACGCGAAATTGTTCCCTTACCCGCGAAATAGGCTTCTAACCCGCGAGAAAATCCTCATATGACCCGCGAACAAGAGCTTCAGTAGACCCACGAAAAGAGCACCGTATGACCCGTTGACCAGCGAACACAACCCACGCAAACAGCCAAATCAAAATGGATCAAAATCAAGTATTCATCTTCTTCTTGAAGGATAGCTGAAGAACACCTTATGAACCCAAAAATCTAACCATGGTTGATCATAAAGTTAAGAATAAAAACCCATTCTACAAGCTTCCAATTGATGAAATACGCAAACCTGTGTCCCGATCTATTCCAGAAGTTCGACTAAATCAAGGGGAGACTTCTTAGACGGGTTGGAGAAACTCAAGCTAAACAAGGAAATCTACTCCGACAAAGGACAAAGCACTAAAAATGGAGAAAGACCCAAAGCAGTAGCACCATAAATCACCAATATAGTCCCACAAAATAATCTGCAATATTTTCAAAAAAACCCAGAAGGCTAACCTCCATTTCCACCCATTAAATTCAAAAAGATTGAATTTTGTATGGTTAAAAATGTACTCCTCACGTTAAAGACCGAGAAATTGGAAGAGAAATCCTCCAGACGGTGAGGGAAGAGTGCTTCCCGAGCAAATGAGTAGCCGGAATAAGGTACTACGACGAGGCGAGCATTTCTTCCCGATGATCGAGAATGATTTTGGGGACGATTTTACCCACAGGCGTGCTAATGCTTGGCCGGAAACCATTGAAGTCATTTTCCCTTTTTTTTTGGTCAAAAGAACTTTAGTATCTCGCCATAGAAGTATCCATAGAAGTATCTCGCCGCCCTCGTGGCCGGCCACTCGGTTTAAAAAACAAACCAAAACCACCCGTCATCATTACTCGCGAAGCGAGCCTTCCATGAGTCAAAAGTGCGTACTCGAAATTCTAGGTGGAGTTGATATCATCGAATCAATCACGAGCTTACGCAAGAAAGCGGAATATGGGTTTGTGTATACTAAAGCGGATCGGGTTGGAATATGGAGTTGATATCGTCGAGTCAATCACGGCCTCTGTGGTGGGGTCGTTATTTTCAATTGGGACTCGTTTATTTAATTGCGGCGTCGTTTAATAATCCTCGAGTATCATAGGTTACCTTTGGAAGATGATCGGAGAAATTCGGGGGTTCTACGGCGGTGTTGCTGACTGATGATCTTTAGGGGGTTCTTGATTAGTTGGTTCTGATCCTCTCTGTTCTTGAAAATGGTACTGTGAAAATCATAATCTACTTTTTTAGTTTAGTTTTAATTCCACTGATTTTTCTTGTGAAATGGAGGAACTATTACGTGCTGGCCTCTAATATTTCTGAGGTTTGGCATAGTTGAAAAGAAGGGGGGGGGGATGGTGGTGGTGGTGGTGGTGGAGAGTGGTAGGCGGTGGTGGAGAAGGAGAAGGAGAGTGGTGGAATTTTTGAGTTTGATGGACATTAGCACGTGATATTTTTTAGCCTGAAAATTGAACGAAATTCTTAATTGGTCACATTTTTCAATCCGTAAATAGTTCATACTATTTATCGCTTAATAAATAGTTCGTGCTAACAATCGAAATTAGTAAATATTTATATGATATAAATAGCGATTGTCTCATGAATAATACTTCAAACTATGTTTTCAATTGAATGAATGTCAATTTATTGAATGAATAATACTCCAATCTATGTTTTTAATTGAATGAGCAATGAATAGTGGCAATGGTAGAATTGCAAGTCTTCTTTTTACTTTCTTTTGTCATTTTAATTTCAATTTTTTGCTAATTATATATGGAATTTCATCTTTAATATTGCAGGAAATTATCTTCTTCCTCAATGACAATGAATGAAGAATATGGAAAGAAATGGTGACAAATATCGGCGATTCATTGATCGGACATGATGGATGAAAGAAACACAACTTTATGTTTTTCTAAAAGTAGAGCAACAATGTATAAAATTTGTTTGTTCCAGGACACTAATGACGAGCCTATAATTTTACCATTATTTTATATTGTTTTGAGTTTAATTGAGAGAAAATAATGTATTACTTTCATCTTTATAAGTACGAGTTATTGGCGACAAACCCTCACGCAGAAAGTTAAGCCTAGAGATTCTAAAAACCTAAGGAAAAGACAAATTACATTGAAGTTAATGCGACAAGCTATAAAGAAAGCATGTAATTAAAAAGGTAAAGATTATGAAAATATAATGTTTAACGTTGTGATGAAGGCCTCCTTCATCTTCAAGTCTTCTTCTATTTATAGTTGTTCCATTCCCTTGAAAACATGCCCATTTCCTTATAAATCGTCCATAACCACCATGATCTTGCATGTTCTGCCTTGTTCCATGAGTTATGGAAGTACTGGAGGTCATGGGGGGTGTTCATTCAAGCCCGACCGTTTGTTAGTTATCATTCCTTTGCTTTAGAAACAAGTTCTGATGAGGGACCATATAAGGGGCTGCCATACTCAAAGGATCCCTTAATCAACATTCAAGGTACCATGACAAAAGCAAGGTTGAAGAAGACTCATCAAGCTATATCTACATTCATCCGTGAAGTCAAAGTTAAAGAGGAAGCCAAGCTAAGCTTACAAGATGATATTCAAGTCAACCTCATTACTTTTCAAAGTGTCATACACGGCACAACTCAACAAAGTGGCTAAAAGGGCATTTTAGGAACTTTGTACATTAAAGTCTAGAATAGAATTTAATTAGACTTTCAGCTTTATATTTACTATTTTTAGTCTTTTATGTCGAGTAATGTTAGTGGTGCTAGAATAAAGGACATGTTGTCCAAGTGTTTAGTTAGTGTTTCTTTTATAGCAAGTTTGTTATGTTAGAGATTGAAGAGCCCTAATTTAATTAGGACTCTTTCATTGTAAGGCTAAGATAGCCAAATCCTATATAAAGGAGAATTTTGGTCACCTTATTAATTACGTTAGATATATGATATTTGGTAAGGTTATTCCTTAGATACTTGTGAATTGAAATTCTATTTAGATTTTGATTCATTCTTGAGTTACTGTATCAATAAGTTAGTTTCACTTATTGTGGTGTTTCAGCCCCCCATTGATAATCAATATACTAGGTGTTGCGTTGATTATATTCCCCTCGAAACTATTTCAGGAAGAGAAAGATCCGTTTCAACCTTTTGTTGTTGGATCTTGATATACAAGTTATCGTGGTTCTTCATCAGTTGGTATCAGAGCTCAAGGTTGATCTCTTTCTTGGTGTACCTTTATTGCTTTCTTGATAATTTTCTTGTTTGCTTGGATAAAAAAAAAAGATCAAACGGTAAAAAAAAAAAAAAAAGAATACAAGCCCGAGAGTGTTATTTAGTGAACATAAGCCAAAAGAAAACTTCTTGATTCCTAGACGTCCGAGTCACGTTTCAAGAATTGGCAAAAGTTCACCCATTTCCTCTTTGAGCCGTGACAATTCAATACAAATTCTAGAATTGAAAGCGTTCGAGCCTCAATTCTTAATACCATTCGGCCAAGAAAAAGGGCTACCAAAGTAAAAGAAATAAAGAATAGATTCAAGAACAAGAATCAAAGAAACATAAAGATTCAAATCTTCCTTTTCCTAAACACAAAAGGATGCCTATAAAGTATCTTATTTTCTTGTTAGGTCTAGGATTTTCTAGATTACTCTATATTTTCTTTCTTTAAGCTATTTGTTTAGGTCTATGATTTCTATTCCTCTATTTTTCAGCTTTGTCTCAATGCAACAAATTAGGAATCTTTAATTCATCTAGAGTTGAAGTTCTTTTACGAGTATTGTTGGAATAAGGAGTAATTTTTTTTCTTTCTATCTAACAGTTTGAGTGTTTTAAGTAATCATGTCTCAACAGGGAAATTCTTCAAGGCAAGATGAAATCATTGGGGATGATAAGCTTTTCAAAGAAGCCGCACCTCAAATGTTTCAAAGGATGATGCAAACATTGAATGAGATTGCCGAAAGAATGAATCATGTTGAAACAATTATTAAGCCAATGACTCAAAGGAAGCCATATGTCCATAGGAGAGGTAAGCAAGTTGACATACAAGATGATCAATTTGATGTCGAGTATGATGAGAATGAGTCACATGAATCCAATGTGCCAAGGAGGGACAACATTTGGCCAATGATGGAATTTATTACACCTCAGTCGAGAGAAAGACAACCATTTAGAGTGGATGACAATCTTGCTTTTGAGCCAATGATGCCGAGAAGGGGAGACAATTTGCAAAGATTTGACAATAATCTTGGTGCAATCAAGACCAAGATTCCCTCTTTTCAAGGTATGAATGATCCCAAATTATTTTCAGATTGGATTTGTAAAGTTGATCATGTTTTTGCGGTTCACAATTATTCTGAGGACAAAAAAGGTAAAGTTGGCAGCCATGGAGTTCTCGGATTATGCCTCAATTTGGTGGCACAAAGAGGCTAATACAAGGAGAAGGGTTGGGCAACATCAAATTGATACTTGGGATGAGATGAAAGCGGTCATGAAGCGTAGATTTGTTCCCCAAAATTATATTAGGGAACTTTTCAATCTCTTGCAAAGATTGAAGCAAGGCTCTAAATCGGTGGATGAGTATTACAAAAAGATGGATATTGCCATGATTAGAGCGGATATTCAAGAAGAAAATGAGTCTACTTTGGCAAGATTCTTGGCGGGTCTCAATGATAAAATTTGGCTAAAGGTAGAACGTGCTAACCGTGATAATCTTTATTGCAATTGTTTATTATGCAGAACAAATAGAAAGGCAACAAAAGGAGAGAAGTTTAAGGACTTACTTGACTAATTTTCAATCTTGGAAAAAGCCAAATCAGCCCCTAAATAATTCATCACCTATGTCGAGCCTAAACAAAGCAAAGAATACATTTGGAGCTGCCAAAACAGGCACGACATCAAGTGGGGCAGCCAAGACTTCTTCTACATCAAATTCATCCAATTCGAGGTTAAGTACAACTCCTAACCATCAAAAGGAATGCTTTAAGTGCAGAGAAAAGGGTCACTTTGCTAGGGGCTGCCAAACAAAAGCGTAATGATCATGCAAGATGTTGGAAAGTGGGTAAGTGATGGAGAAGCCGAGGATGGTGTTTTTGAGGAAGAAACCGAGCTTCTAGAGGAACAACCCGAGGAAGGGAATCCACTTTTTGGTGACTATGAAGCTGCTACGTACTCAACCATTGGATGAGGAACATCTACAAATGAGCAATCTTTGCCAAACAAAGTGCAACGCTAAAGGCAAGCTTTGTTTACTCATTTTTTTATAATGGTAGTTATGCTAATGTTTACTCTCTTGATATGGTCACAATTCTTGATTTACCTTGGAAAGCTCATCCAAATCCTTATAAGCTTTCTTGGTTAAACAATAGTGGTGAAATCAAAGTGGATAAACAACTTAAGATTGAGTTTGGAATTGGGAGATTCAAAGATAAGGTGTTATGTGATGTAGTTCTAATGACTGCAAGTCACATTATTTTAGGGAGACCATGGCAATATGATAGGTGTGTGGATCATATTGGGAGGAAAAATGTTTATCAAGTCACCATGGATAAAGTAAGGTTTACATTACATCCTTTAACACCAACAACAACAAGTGAGGTTCATACACAAATGGCCAAGAATAGAGAGAAAAGAATGAGAGATGAGTTGCAAAAGAAGAGTGATCACACCCTTGAGGTAAAAACCGAGGTAAAAAAGGATGAAAAAACCGAGCCTAATGTGAGAAAAAAGGCAAGTGCTCAAAAAGTGAGGAAAGAGTGTTTATTTATAAATCCTGGAAAGGTAGATAGGGCTATTCGAGCAAAACAAGCAATTTGTTTTGCTGATTTTTAAAGGAGACGAAAGGTCCTGTCTTACTGACACTTTTGAATTAATTTCTTCTCTCTACCAAGTCTTGTTTGTGATCTATTGCAGGAATTCAACGATGTTTTTCACAAGGAGTTTCCGAAAGGTCTACCTCCAATTAGGGGCATTGAACATCAAATCGACTTCATCTCAATATCCATTCTTCCAAATAGACCAGCTTATAGAGAAAATTCGAATGAAACTCATGAAATTCAAAGGCAAGTTGATTTACTTCTTGAGAAGGAATAGGTAAGAGAATCTTTAAGTCCTTGTGCTAGTCCTGTTATTTTAGTCCTTAAAAAGGAAGGAACTTTTAGATTGTGTATGGATTGTCGAGCTATTAATAAGATCACCATTAAATATAGACATCCTATACCACACTTAGATGATGATGCTTGAAGAGTTAAATGGTGCTAAGATATTTTCTAAAATTGATCTAACTCAAGGATATCACCAAATTAGAATGAAAGAAGGAGATGAATAGAAAACTGCATTTAAGACTAAATATGGTTTATATGATGGATTGTTATGCATTTTGGTCTTACTAATGCACCTAGTACTTTCATGAGATTGATGAACTACATATTTCGGCATTGTTTTGGAAAGTTTGTTGTAATTTACTTTGATGATATACTTGTTTATAGTAAAACCTTAGAAGAGCATGTTGAACATCTTAGGGCTATTTTTACTATTTTAAAGGAACAAACTTTGTATGCTAAACTTGAAAAATGTGTCTTTTGCACTACTTCTATAAACTTTCTTGTATATATTGTGAGTTCTCAAGGAGTAAGTGCTTATTTGGCAAAAAATCAAAGCTATCATGGAATGGCCGACACCAACAAATGCAAGCCTAGTAAGATATTTTAATGGGCTAGCTAGTTTCTATAGACAGTTTGTACGTGATTTTAGTGCTATTGCTGCCCCTTTAAACGAAGTTGTGAAGAAGGATACTCATTCTTCTTGGAATGAGCCGCAACAAGAAAGTTTTGACAAGCTCAAAGCTTTACTTACTCCTTCTCCTATACTTACTTTACCTAATTTTTATTTAACTTTTAAAGTTGAATGTCAGGAATAGGTATTGGAGTTGTTTTTCAACAACAAAATAAGCCCATGGCGTTCTTTAGTTAGAAATTAAGTGGACCTACATTTAATTATCCAACTTATGACAAGGAGTTGTATGCAATTGTTAGAGCTTTGGAGACATGGCAACACTATTTGATTGCAAAGGAATTTGTGATACATACGGACCATGAATCCATCAAATACCGAAAAGGGCAAAGTAAGTTGAACAAAAGACATACTAAATGAGTTTCCTTTATTGATACTTTTCCCTACATCATCAAGTACAAGAAAGGTAAGGAAAATATTGTAGTCGATGCTCTATCTAGAAGGTATACTTTACTTTCGGTCATGCATGCTAAATTGCTAGGTTTTGAACATATTAAATCTTTATATGAACATGATAACGATTTTTCAGCTTTATTTCAAGCATGTGAGCTCGCGGCCCAAAAGGACTTTCATAGGTTTAATGGCTTTTTGTTCAAAGAGAATAAAATTTTGTATTCCATCTTGTTCAATTCGGGATTTACTTGTTAGGGAAGCACATAGTGGCGGCTTAATGGGGCATTTTGGAGTTGTTAAAACTTTAGACATATTACAAGAACACTTCTTTTGGCCCAAGATGAAAAGAGATGTTAGAAAAAACTGTGAACTTTGTTTTAAGTGTAAACAGGCTAAAAGTACAAGCAAAGCTCATGAATTATACATGCCTTTACCTATTCGATCCTCACCATGGATTGATGTTTCTATGGATTTTATCCTTGGATTGCGGAGATCACAAAGAGGTATGGATAGTATTATGGTTGTTGTAGATCTTTTTTCTAAAATGGCTCACTTTATTCCTTGCAGAAAAATAAGTGATGCAAGTCATGTATCAGATTTATTCATGAAGGAGATCATTCGGCTACATGGAGTTCCAAAGACCATTGTGAGTGATAGAGATGTCAAATTCCCAAGTAAGTTACTTTTGGAAGACCTTATGGAGTAAGCTGGGAACCAAATTGTTATTTTCTATATCAAGTCACCCACAAACCGAGGTAACAAATAGAACTTTAGGGGTTCTACTTAGAGCACTTATTCAAAAAGAACTTAAAAAGGTGGGAAGATTGTTTACCTATTTCTGAATTTTCATATAATAGGACTTTACATTCTACTACTAATAATTCTTCTTTTTAAGTTGTTTATGGATTTAATCCCCTAACCCCTTTAGATCTAACTCCTTTACCTGTTGATGAGTATTATAATGTAGAAGGTGATTCTGGGGCATATTATATTCAAAGACTTCATCAACAAGTTCAAGCTACAATTGCAAAGAGGAATGCTAGTTATGAAAAATATGCCAACAAAGGCCGCAAGCACATATCTTTTGAAGTTGGCGATTGGGTTTGGTTGCATATTAGGAAAGAAAGATTTCACAATGAAAGAAAGTCTAAGTTATACCCAAGAGGAGATGGACCCTTGGGGGGGGGGGGAGAGGTGAATTAGGTTTTAATCAAACTTGTCAACTTTTCCGAATCTAAGCAAGGCTAGTGTAAGTTTGAGCAAGATGAATAAAAGAAAAACTAAATCCAACCACAAGACAAAGGATATATAGTGGTTCGATTCACTTAGAATCTACATCCACTACCTTGAGCCTTACCCAAGGATTTTCAACAACTTCACTAAGAAGAATATTACACTTGTGGATAACTCACTAAGAGTTTTACAAATCAACCACAATACACCAACTCAATAATAGAGCTTGCCCACACTAAGTAGGACTTAAAATACAAAACTCACTAGGAGTAAATTGCCCACACAAAGTAGGACTTATACAAGAATAACCCTATCACTTCGAAAGGGAATGAGAAGGTTTAAAGAGAAGGATTGTTCACTCTTCTAAGTGAGAGATATATACCTTTGAAGTACAAGAATAATAAGCTCTTAGAACATTTGATGCACACTCTTTGTCTTGCTTTAGAAAGATCACTCTTGAATGATTTAGATCATAGAGATGAAGAGTATTTACTTTGAAAGTGTTTAAGACTTGATAAGAAATCAATGTATATTTGATGTGCAAGCCTTAGAGTCATTCTCAGCTTTAGAGTATATATACATTTCAAAATATACTGAAAAAATGACTCTGCAACGGTCATATAACGGCTAGTAATCGCAGAAGTTCGGTTGACCGAACTTGACCTCGGTTGAGCCTAAGCAACCTCGGTTGAGCCTTAGAAGAACTCGGTCGACCGAGCCCACCATTAGGTCGACCGAACTTGGCCTTTTTCCAAAGGCTTCAACTCTCTGTCTTGGTTCGGTCGATCCGAGGAAAGCTCGGATGATCCGACTTTTCTGAGTATGCGAGATGTTGATTTTTCACTAGCTTTGAAATCTTTTGAAGTCTAAAAGGTTTTCCCAAAAGGTAACAAGTAAGAACATTTGGAAAACCATTTTAAAGGACTTAGACTTTGAAATCAAAGGCTTTTAAGATATGAACACATATAAGAATCCTTTTGAAACTTAGCCTTTTGAAAACGTGTTTATGAGCATGCAAGACTACAGTGTTGTATGTTTATGTTCATGAGAGTATTGGTTAGAGCTTATAAGATAAGGACTATAAAGACATAAGCTATCCTAACCAAACCTAAGACTTCAATCTTCAATCTCAACGAGATATGCCTTTAAGTATAACTTTGAATCTTGATCATGGCTTGATTGAAGTACTTAGAGCTTCCATTTTGACTTCCGATAATCTATCACAAAGATTGAGAGCATTAGACACAACATCAAATGTTTGTCCAATATCAAAAACTGAGTTTGTTCGCCCTTAGGGCTTACAATCTCCCCCTTTTTGATTATGACAAACTTTGATGTAATAAGATAGAATATGGACAACATTAATACCAAGGAAGCATGGCAAAAAGACAAAGATCAACTAAGAACAAATACTTGTGCTTAGAAGATAAAACCCGGGAGAGAAAAGCACTAGAATGATAACTTCTATTTACCATAGAATCTAGGGACTCTTAGAAGAGCCCTATTTCCCAACCATCCTCATTTCCTCCTTCCTTCCATAGCAAAGCTAGTTTTCAGAAATATGATATATTAAAAAATATAAAGGCTCCCCCTCAAAACATGCTAGGAAAAGAGTTTTGCAAAGATAAAAATAAGTTAAGAAAACTCCCTTTTGTTTCAGCAGTTCACAGAAGCTATAAAAACACTTCAATCCATAAACAGCACATATCTCGGATCAACTGAGATTTTGGTCAGAGAGCTTCGGTCGACCGAGCTCTGGCAGAAATCCTGCAGCACCTTGCTGCAATTGAGCTGTCCTGAAAGTTTTACTTTCTCAACAAACAACAGTCAGTTATAAATACAATAATCATTAAAGATAAGCAAAGATAGCATAATGATAAAGCAAGTATAATCAAAAGATAACATAACCACTATTTTTCTCCCCCTTTGTCATAATAAGAAAGAATTCAAAACAACATAAAAGTTCCAAAAATAAATAGAAGGTTTCAAGTCTCAATTTTGATCATCTTCATTTGAACTTGAAAGGCTTAACTCCTTGGCCAACTTCTTCTGCATAGTGGACACCTTTTGCACATCTTTTTTGATACAACTCATCTCTTCCACTATTGCCTCAATTTTCCTTGCCATCATCTTCATCAATGCATACATCTTATTTATCCGTGTTACTTTTTGAGGTGGACTCTTAGTAGTTGCTTGTGTTGGAGAATCAGGTTCTTCGTCTTGTCCATTTTCTGATGAGGCTTTTTCGCTTGAGCTTATTGAATTACGTTCTTGGAAATCTTCTTGCTCAACACTTGTAGGATCATTTCTCGGTTGTGAAGGTGCTCCACCCCTTTTCTTTTCAATCTTAAGAAGAGTTTTAAGCATGTAAGGTGACACCTTTCTAGCAAGTATAGCAGCTCCCAACTCATCATTTGTGGTATTTCGAATGAACTTCCATTGATTGTCTATGTAGATCAACTTCATTCGATAGAAACATGCCTCATCAATTTTGACAACCTTCTTCTTCAACGGATTATTCAACTCAAGTCCAAATCGTTTGAATAGCCTTGTAAGAATGTTTCCATATGGAATGTAATTCCTTGAACTTTTGATATTCGCCATAAAGTGTTGAAGAGCAAGGTGTGCAAAATTCAAAGCTTTCCTTTCCAAGAGATGTTGCATAATAACCATTTGAAGGAAAGTAATAGATGACTTGTTCCCTTTAACCGGGGTCACAATGTTGGATACAAAGAAGTGTAAGATACGGCCAAACTCATCCAACTTATCAATCTCCCTTTCCTTTGCATCGGAGAAGCTCCCTTTAATTCCAAATTGAGATTTGAAGTGATTAATATTGAGGAGATTGATATCATCTGAATTCATTGTATTCTTATAAAATCTCTTGGCATGATCCACATATTCGATTCCAATGGCCTCACAAAACATTTTTTTCAGTGAATGCAAATTCTAAAATTCCTTGAACTTTTGATATTCGCCATAAAGTGTTGAAGAGCAAGGTGTGCAAAATTCAAAGCTTTCCTTTCCAAGAGATGTTGCATAATAACCATTTGAAGGAAAGTAATAGATGACTTGTGCCCTTTAACCGGGGTCACAATGTTGGATACAAAGAAGTGTAAGATACGGCCAAACTCATCCAACTTATCAATCTCCATTTCCTTTGCATCGGAGAAGCTCCCTTTAATTCCAAATTGAGATTTGAAATGATTAATATTAAGGAGATTGATATCATCTGAATTCATTGTATTCTTATAAAATCTCTTGGCATGATCCACATATTCGATTCCAATGGCCTCACAAAACATTTTTTCAGTGAATGCAAATTCTAATTTTCCAACACAAGATCTATAAATAATCTCATCCTCATCACCCTCATCCTTCCTCAAATTAGCACCGAATTCATAAACAACGGAGGGATAAATAGTTTCATCAACATCAAATAGATTGACCCACCCCATATCATCAAATAGTCCCATGACTTCATCTAGCCCTTTACCTTGACCAAGCATAATATCATCTTTAAAGTATATAGTCATGAAACCTCTATTTGATTTCTTAAGCTTGTCAAACAATTGCTTAGAAGCGGTATTGTAAAACGGAGTTGTTACCTTTTTCGTTGAAAAATTTGAAGAACCTCCTACCTCAAAATCCGAAGGTGGAGATACCCTTGTAGGTGAAGAAGAATAGTCATCCTCCGAGTTGCTAGAATCGGTATCCACAATTTTCTTGCCCTTACCCTTACCCACGACCTTGCGAGCCAACATTTTTGCTCGTCCTTTCTTTGGTGTGGCTTGAGTGGGTTCCTTGATGGAAATCCCTTTTTCGAGTGGTCGCTTAGGTAGATTTCTCTGAGGAGGAGTATTGGCATCATCTTTTCCTCCTTTGTTAGGGTTTTTCGTCCTCACCATATATTCAGATTAGGAAAATTATGAACCGAGGGTAATATGAACTGAGGGTATTATGAACAGATTTGGAAATAGATGAATTCCTAAACAAATTGATGATGGAAATGAGATATAAAGATGAAATTGAGGATAGATTAAGCTTGGGTTGAGGGAAATCGGTTTTAGGGAAGAAGAATTTGAGAGGAATTTGTTTTTGAGATGAGAGGATAGAATGAAATAAGGTTAAGAGTATTTCGGATATAGGCTTTAACCCGCACATCTCGGTCGACCGTTCACTAACTGGGTCGACTGAGGCTTCAACCGAGCCTTTCCAGTAGGTTCTTCAGTCGATGGTCCGGTTCAATAGCAAACAAGTTCGGTCGACCGTCTAGTTTCGGATCATCCGAGCCCTTGGCTGTTGATCCGAGATTCCCCTGTTTCTTCCTGCACACTTAACACACACATTAGTCCTGGAATTTTGTGATTCCGAGGCAACGCCTGAGATATTCAAACCTTTCGGTTGCAAGTGGCTTTGTGAAAATATCTGCAAGTTGTTCATCCGTGCTTATGAAATATATGCAAACATCACCTTTAGCAACAAGCACTTTTTCATGAGAAGAGCTAACAAAAATAGAGCAAGCCTTTTTGCCAAACATAGCATCAAAACCATTATCACAAAGTTGGCTAATACTAAGCAAATAATAATTGAGGCTATCAACAAGAAGAACATGCTTAACAAGAGTTGATGAACCTTTACCAACATTTCCAATGCCAAGGATTCTACCATTCTTTTTGTCCCAAAATGTGACATATCCTTCATAGATAGGTTCCACGTCTTTGACTAATGAGGCATCTCCGGTTATGTGACAAAATCATACATATTGAGACATCATAGCGCCGGAGCCTCCCTTTAACTTACAAGAACCTATAAGAGCAAAGGAAGAGTAACTTTTGGTACCCACTTTTGTTTGGGTCCATGGGGGTTAGTTGAAGTTTGCTCAACTCTCCAAATGGTCTTTACTCCCCTTTCAATCTTTTTCTTCACATAACATCTAATACTAGTGTGACCATATTTTCCACAATAAGTGCAACAAATATGTGACTTAAAAGATTTGTGAACATGCTTAACAAATCTATTTGCCCTATATGGCGTTCTAGCATTCACAACATGATTCTTAGGTATATGAGAAGAGCTAGAAATATCAACATGATTAGAAATATAACCAAGACCATGTTTAGCATGAGAAGCACGTTGCATACCAAGAATTTGATCAAGATTTTTCTTACCCTTAGTAAAATTTTCAACAAGAAGGGTAAGGTCATTAACTTTGTTCTTCAAAAGATCAAACTCAACAAGTTTGTTTTCAAGGGATGACAGTTTATCACATGCTTCTTTGTATTGTAATGAAGATGCTTTACAAGTAGTAATGAGACTCTCATTTTCGGATTTCAAGCAATTAACATCATCACACAACTTTTTATTTTCATCAAACAACTTAGATCTTTCTTCAAGCAAAGATTCAATTTTAAGCTTCATATCTTTGTTTTGCTTTGCACATTTTTTCAATTGATCATACATATCACATAAAAGCTCATTAGGATCATCCTCATCATCATCATCATAAGAATTTGAAGTGGAGGGAGAAGAATGTACCTCATTACCAAATCCCATAAGACACATGTGGTCTTTTTCTTCTTGATCATCATCACTTCCTTCTTCATCCCAAAGGCTTAACACGCACTTTGAGTTTTTGAAATTAAAGAACAATTTCTCTTCCTCTTCATGATTAATGATGTAATCAAGATCAATACTCTTTCTAGGAACATTTTTCCTTTTCTTCATCTCGAAGGTGAGTAGAGAGCCAATAAGTTCCTCCGTTGAATATGTCTTTAAGTCCTTGGCTTCTTCAATGGCAAGAGCTTTTGTTTCCCAACTTTTAGGAAGAGAATTGAGAATCTTCCTATTCATCTCACCCATAGTGTACTCTTTACCATATGACTTCAAGCCATTTATCACATTGGTGAATCTAGTATTCATCTCATTGATTGATTCATTTGGCTTCATGGAGAATAACTCATATTCTCTAACTAGCAAGTTCAACCTTGACTCCTTGACTTGATTTGTGCCTTCATGAGTAACTTCAAGCATTTTCCACATAGTGTGGGCGGATTTGCTTCCGCGGACACGGTTGTATTCATCTTGATCCAAGGCACAACTAAGAATGTTCATTGCCTTATAATTTTGAGTCATTTTCTTGGACTCAACTTCATTTAGCTCATGGTCTGACTTTGGAATTTGAACACCATCCACCACTTTCATAGGAACATATGGACCTTCTTCAAATATATGCCATAGAGAATAATCTATGGAGCACACATATATCTTGAATCGGTTTTTCCAAGCACTATAGTCGTTTCCATCAAAGAGTGGTGGTCTATTGGTGGAAGACCCCTCTAAGAAAGCTAGGCGGAATTTCCGGGCCATAATCTTTACTTCAAGCGATTAAGCTAAAGGTGAAGACGAGGCTCTGATACCAATTGTAAAACACAAGAGAGGGGGGGGGGGTGAATTGGGTTTTAATCAAACTTGTCAACTTTTCCGAATCTAAGCAAGGCTAGTGTAAGTTTGAGCAAGATGAATAAAAGCAAAACTAAATCCAACCACAAGACAAAGGATTTATAGTGGTTCGATTCACTTAGAATCTACATCCACTACCTTGAGCCTTACCCAAGGATTTTCAACAACTTCACTAAGAAGAATATTACACTTGTGGATAACTCACTAAGAGTTTTACAAATCAACCACAATACACCAACTCAATAATAGAGCTTGCCCACACTAAGTAGGACTTTCAATACAAAACTCTCTAGGAGTAAATTGCCCACACAAAGTAGGACTTATACAAGAATAACCCTATCACTTAGAAAGGGAATGAGAAGGTTTAAAAGGAAGGATTGTTCACTCTTCTAAGTGAGAGATATATACCTTTGAAGTACAAGAATAATAATCTCTTAGAACATTTGATGCACACTCTTTGTCTTGCTTTAGAAAGATCACTCTTGAATGATTTAGATCATAGAGATGAAGAGTATTTACATTGAAAGTGTTTAAGACTTGATAAGAAATCAATGTATATTTGATGTGCAAGCCTTAGAGTCATTCTCAGCTTTAGAGTATATATACATTTCAAAATATACTGAAAAAACGACTCTGCAACGGTCATATAACGACTAGTAATCGCAGAAGTTTGGTTGACCGAACTTGACCTCGGTTGAGCCTAAGCAACCTCGGTTGAGCCTTAGAAGAACTCGGTCGACCGAGCCCACCATTAGGTCGACCGAACTTGGCCTTTTTCCAAAGGCTTCAACTCTCTGTCTTGGTTCGGTCGATCCGAGGAAAGCTCGGATGATCCGACTTTTCTGAGTATGCGAGATGTTGATTTTTCACTAGCTTTGAAATCTTTTGAAGTCTAAAAGGTTTTCCCAAAAGGTAACAAGTAAGAACATTTGGAAAACCATTTTAAAGGACTTAGACTTTGAAATCAAAGGCTTTTAAGATATGAACACATATAAGAATCCTTTTGAAACTTAGCCTTTTGAAAACGTGTTTATGAGCATGCAAGACTACAGTGTTGTATGTTTATGTTCATGAGAGTATTGGTTAGAGCTTATAAGATAAGGACTATAAAGACATAAGCTATCCTAACCAAACCTAAGACTTCAATCTTCAATCTCAACGAGATATGCCTTTAAGTATAACTTTGAATCTTGATCATGGCTTGATTGAAGTACTTAGAGCTTCCATTTTGACTTCCGATAATCTATCACAAAGATTGAGAGCATTAGACACAACATCAAATGTTTGTCCAATATCAAAAACTGAGTTTGTTCGCCCTTAGGGCTTACAATGGCAATTCTTTCAAACTAGATTTGAAAGGTGAGTATGGTGTAAGTTCTACTTTCAATGTTTCTAACTTGACCCCTTTTGATTTTGATTCTGATTAAGATGATAATGATGATTCGAGGACGAATCCTTTTCACGGGGGAGGGAATGACGAGGGACCATCTAAGGGGCTGCCCTACTCAAAGGATCCCTTAATCAACATTCAAGGTCCCATGACAAGAGCAAGGTTGATGAAGACTCATCAAGCAATATCTACATTCATCCGTGAAGTCAAAGCTAAAAAGGAAGCCAAGCCAAGCTTACAATATGATATCAAGTCAACCTTATTACTTTCCAAAGTGTCATACACGGCCCAACTCGACAAAGTGGCTAAAAGGGCATTTTAGAAACTTTGTACATTAAAGTCTATTCTAAACTTTAATTAGATTTTTAGCTTTATATTTACTATTTTTAGTTTTTTATGTCGAGTAATGTTAGTAGTGCTAGAATAAAGGATATGTTGTCCATGTGTTTAGTTAGTGTTTCTTTTATAGCAAGTTTGTTATGTTAGAGATTGAGGAGCCCAAATTCAATTAGGACTCTTTCATTGTAACGCTAAGATAGCCGAATTCCACCTTTATATAAAGGGGAATTTGGCCACCTCATTAATTACGTTAGATATATGATATTTGGTAAGGTTATTCCTTAGATACTTAACTTCTATTTAGATTTTCATTCATTTATGAGTTACTGTATCAATAAGTTAGTTTCAATTATTGTGCTGTTTCAGCCCCCAGTGATAATCAATCTACTTAGTGTTGCGTTGATTATATTTCCCTCGAAACTATTTCAAGAAGAGAAAGATCCGTTTCGTCTTTTGTTGTTGGATCTTGATACAAGTTACCAAGGTTCTTCATCAAGTTCCTACATGATTTTAGCATGTCCCGCTAACTTATCCCTAAATATCCTCCAAATATTTCATCATTTTCTCCATTACATGATAGTGGAGGTTAGTGGGACATTGTGGAAAAAGACTTGGCCATGACTGACTGTTAAAGATCACCCAGATGCTTCTAAAAGCGTCCAATGCCATATTGAACTATGCCAGCAGTTTCCCATCAATTGGTTTGGCAAGCCTTCCAGCCTTCTTGCTTCTGGATGACCTAACTTATCAAACAAATACAGTATCATATCATGTTTACATGTTTCTGTGATTCGTTATGTTAATAATTTGATTAATATTGCATGAATTGCCTGAGCATGATTTGGTCTGTAATTTAATTCGATTAACTTGCATAAACTGATATCGCATGTTTCTGTATATTCGATACTACATAAAATGTTTCTGTGAATCTGTTATTAATTCGATTAATTCGGTTAAAATCGGGACAGAAAACTCATTCAATGAGTAGATGAAGAATCAGTAGGGAGTAATTCCGCAAGGGAGAACTCAAGGTGATTGCCACTAAGTGCCTAAAAACAGAATCTTTAACCGAATAATGTATGTTTTTCGTTTGCTTTCGATTCGTTTTTGTATGAGCGGATCCTTCAGGGGAGGACTCGTGGGTGTTTAGAACGAGTTTCTGCCCATGAATCTCTTTATGCTTTGGTAAGAATTCGGATGTCTATATTTAAAAGTTATTTGATTAATATTTAGACTATCCGTATATATTCTAAAAATCCTTTTATGCTTTGGTACAATCTTTACCAGATTAATATAAAGACTTAAAGACATACTTATTTTCTTCTTTTCAAGAATTAAATCACCTAGGTTGTGAATTTGCTGATTTGTACCCGAAGATGGTTTATATCTTTCATGATTTTGAAGGCTAACAAATAACCTTCTCGGCAATTCCTTTGTAAAATTATCCTTGAATTCCTGCAAAACATCAATGCATAGACTAGGTAGAGAAGAAGTTATAAGATCAAAAGAAAAGTTGTTAGAATGAGCAAACCTTGCGGCTTCTCTTAAATTCAGCAAAACAATTGGTTTGTTTGCTCTTAAAGCCCTATCTACCTTTCCAATATTGACAAATAAACACTCTTTCCTTACCTTTGGTAAGCATGCCTTTTTTCTCACAATGCTCACGGCTTTTTCCTCTATTTTTACCTCGGTTTTTACATCTTTGGTAGGATCATTCGTTTTTTGCAACTCACGCTCTTTCATTTTTTTCTCTCTATTCTTGGCTAATTTCTGTTGTATCTCACTTACTCTTTGAGGTGTCATTGGAAGTAAAGTATGACGTATTTTATCCTTTGTAATCATGTACTCATTCTTTCTCCCAGTATGATCTGCAAACCTATCATATTGCCACGGTCTTCCCAGAATAATGTGACTTGCGGTCATAGGTACCACATCACATAAAACAGTGTCTTTAAATGTCCCAATGCTGAAATCTATCTCCACTTGTTTGTCTACTTTGATATCACCACTATTATTTAACCAAGAAAGTTTGTATGGCATAGGATGTGCCTTCACCGGTAAATCTAAAATGGTTACCATCTCAAATGAACAAACATTAGTGCAACTTCCATTATCAATAATGACTAAACAACCTCTATCCTTGACTTTGCACATTGTATGAAATAGATTACTTCGATGTTGATGCAATTCATCTAATGGTTTAGAATGTAAAATGTTCATATTTACCAAAAGAAGATTATCATCGGAGGGGGATTGGTGAGTACCCTCGGCTTCTTCCACAAAAACCGTCTCCTCGGTTTCCTCCTCATCACTAACCCACGTTCCGTCGTCCATCATGATCATAGCACTTTTATTTGGACAATCCCGAACAAAGTTGCCCTTACCTCATCACTTAAAACATTCCCGATCATGTGTTGTAGGTGTACTAGCTTTCAAATCGGTTGATTTTGGTGTAGTTTGAATCCTTGCTGCCCCACTTATACCCGCGACTGTTTTGGTAATTCCCAAACTGCCCTTTGCTTGATTTAAGCTCGACAATGTAGTAGAATTGTTTAGGGATTGGTTTGGCCATTTCCAAGATTGGGAATTTGCTGAATTGGTCCTTGAACTTTTCTCTCTTTGTTGCCTTTCAATCTGTTCAACATAATAAACCATATCATTAAGATTACGAAGGTTATCACGTTCTACCTTAGGTCGGATTTTGTCATTGAGACCGGCTAAGAACCGAGCCAAAGTAGCTTCTGCATCTTCACTAATATTTGATCTAGTCATTGCCATCTCCATCTCTTTGTAATATTCATCAACGGTCTTTGTCCCTTGCCTCAATCTTTGTAATTTATTGTATAAATCACGAGTATAGCTTTGAGATACAAATCTCCGTGTCATGATTTCTTTCATCTCTTCCCATGAATCAATTTGTCTTTTTCCCGTTCTTCTCCTTTCATGGGACTCATTATCCCAACAAATTGATGCATTGCCTCCAAACTCCATGGCTGCCAATTTAACCTTTTTCTCCTCCGAATAATTGTGAACATAAAAAACATGGTTAACTTTGCGAGTCAAAGCTAAAAATAATTGAGGATCGTTTGTACCTTGGAAAGAAGGGATCTTTGTCTTTATTGCACCAAGATTATTATCATAACTTTGATTTTGCAAATTGGCTCTCGGTTCAAAGGCCAAATGATCATCCATTCTTGGATTTGCTCTCGGCACAAAAGGGGTATTTTCCCTTCTTTGTCGCAAGTTGTCCCTCAAGGTTTGTTCAATGGATTCTTGAGATTCTTGATCATCTTGAACATCAAGTGCTGCAGTTTTGCCTTTGGCCGCTTGGTTCTTGAATTCAAGATTATCCAATCTTGTCGTGACCTCATTCAATTTTAGTATCAACATCTTCATGGTTTGTTGTGTTGATTCTTGAAAGAGTTTGTCACCACCAAGGGCACCTTGCTGCGAAGTACCTTCATCAAAAGACATTATCTTTGCAAAGAAAATCACTCAAACTGTTAGATAGGAAAAAAAAATTCTCTCAATAATCCAACAATTCTTGTCAAGAATTTCCAACTCTAAATGATTTAGAGATTCCTAACTTGTTGCGTTGATGAAAATCTGAAACAAATGCAAAAGAATTCCTATCTTGTCCTAAACAAAAAGTTAAAAAAGAAATATAAGAGTAATCGTTTAAAAAGATGTGACATTTACCCTTCTTGATTTTCTTGAAAATTGATTTTTAATTCTCGGATGAACAGTAATGTGAATAGAAAAATATCTTGAAAAATTGAATTTTAATTCTCGGATGAACAGTAACGTGAACAGTACCGAAAATAAAAAAAATTCTTGAAAAAATGAATTTTAATTCTCGGATGAATAGTACGTGAACAGTACCGAGGGAAAATAATTCGGTTTCATAAGAAAATTCTCGGATGAATAGTACGTGAATAGCAAGCATCTCGTAGCTGGAATCGTCGCTTTGATGAACGTATTAAAGAATTCGGTTTCATAAAAAATGAAGACGAGCCTTGTGTTTATAAGAAAGTAACTAATAATGCAGTAGTGTTCCTTGTGCTTTATGTGGACGACATCTTACTGATTGTAAATGACATCCCCACATTACAAAGCGTAAAAGCTTGGTTGGGGAAATGCTTTTCCATGAAAGACTTAGGCGAGGCTACATACATTTTGGGTATAAGAATCTATAGAGATAGATCTAACAAAATGATTGGCCTAAGCCAGAGTGGATACATTGACAAGGTACTGAAACGGTTCAGTTTGCAAGATTCCAAAAGGGGATTGTTGCCCATGTCACATGACATTAAACTCAGCAGAACTCAAGGACCTTCCATAAAGGAGGACCGAGAGCGCATGAGTAAGATCCCATATGCTTCAGCCATTTTGTCTATTATGTATGCCTTGATATGCACTCGCTCGGATGTCTCGTTCGCTTTAAGTATGACTAGCAGATA
Organism: Vinca minor; assembly: GCA_026122235.1. NCBI lineage: Eukaryota > Viridiplantae > Streptophyta > Magnoliopsida > Gentianales > Apocynaceae > Vinca > Vinca minor. The sequence goes on from JAOCZM010000195.1 coordinate 374,351, forward strand.
TCAATCTGACCCTGGAGAGTCACATTGGACTGCAGTCAAGAGCATTCTTAAGTACTTGAGAAGGACTAAAGATATGTTCTTTGTTTATGGAGGCCAGGAATGAAGTCTGGTAGTAAATGGTTACACAATCTGGTTTTGTGTTTTGTTTGAATGGAGGTGTTGTGAGTTGGAAGAACTCAGAACTCAAAACAAGAGACAGTGGCCAACTCTACAACAGAAGCTGAGTATTTGGCTGCCTCTAAAGTAGCTAAAGAAGCTGTTTTGATCAGGAAATTTGTTGATGAATTAGGTGTCGTCCCCAGCATTGTGAACCCAGTGGACCTTTATTGTGATAGTACTAGTGCCATTTCACAAGCTAAGGAACCTAGATCTCACCAACGATTCAAACACATTCTCAGGCGTTTCCATCTGATTAGAGAGATCATTGATAGATGAGACGTTAAAATTTGCAAAGTCCATTCAGATGAAAACATTGCAGATCCATTTACCAAGCCACTCCCGCAACCTAAACATGAAAGTCATACTAGGTCAATGGGATTGAAGATCATGTATGAATGGACCTAGGGCAAGTGGGAGATTGTTAGTAGTACCTTACGACCATTAGCATATGTTGTACGTTTTATATCTTTTTGAGCATGTCTTTGAATAGTTAATTTTGATTCTGAACATCAAATGCGTGATTTGATAGTAAAACTCATTAGTTTATGTAATTACTATTCTAGTTGTCCCTAGTTTATGTAAGGTTCTTTACAATGAAATAAAACTATTATGATGTTTGATTGATGATTATGTTTTACTAATCATGTGTAATGAATACAAATCAAATCATAGATGCAATATATTAGGATATATTGTATCGGACGTGATCCGTTAGAGAAGTAATACTTCATGGTCCTTAGTCATAAGTATTACTTCCTCAATATTATTTTGGAATCCTTAGACCTTATGTCTCCATTGATTCTAGCATGAATGGAGCCAATTTTTGACTCAGTCGGAAGTTACTTTTAATCGAGTAATCAATACGACTGATGATCGAATGTAGTATCATTTCATGGCTTGAATGTGAGAGGCATTGTAAGGATTTTGTCACTCTCTTATTAGAGAGAGATATCCATGGGCCCCTCGATAGGGAAGACTGTCTAAATGCATGGACGTGCTCAAATGTATTTGATAAAGTGGTCATTAAATACTATTTGTTGGAACAGTCTACCTGGAGATCGAGCATAAACACAATTAAGTTTTATAAGGGTGACGACTACCGTGCCTTATGCTTAAGTAGGATATCGCGAGACAAAGGATTAAATAGTGGATTGATATTAGGTTCCACCGTAAATTCATTCACTTTGGGTAGTCACAATGTCCTGCTAGGGACCGCTTGTGATTTATGAACACATACTGCTACTAAGTGTGTTTTCATTGCCATTGTGATATGAACCTACAGGGTCGCACGCATAGACGAGTTAACGAGCTTCATGTCCAGATTCAATGAATCTAGAATGTGTATATGTTCATTGTAACTGACATTTGTTTCTCTGAGAATAATAAAATGTTATTATTTGAATTAGAGATTAAAGAAGGGCATTTTGGTATTTAGTTATAGCTGGGATTACGTGGGAGTTATTATCCGATAAAGACTCCCACTACTAGCAGAAGTCTAGGGGACGTGGGAGTTAAAGACTCCCACTGCCAGGAGAGGTGGTAAGGACGTGGGAGTTGTGTTTGAAACAACCTCTCACACCCTATATAACCTTCTCTTAACCGAAACCCTAGTTACTAATGCTTGAGCTGCAAAAAATACCAGAAACCTAGAAATCAGATTTCTTGTTTTCGCTCTCCATTTCTCTCAAAATTCTCGAAACTCAGAAAAACGAAGAGCTAGCAATCGCTGATCGGTTCGTCGCGTGGATACCGGTAGGGAGTAATTCCGCAAGGGAGGTCTCAAGGTGATTGCCGTTAAGAGCCTAAAGACAGAATCTTTAATCGAATAATGTAAGTTTTTCGTTTGCTTTCGATTCGTTTTTGTATGAGCGGATCCTTCAAGGGAGGACTCATGGCTGTTTAGAACGAGTTTCTGCCCATGAATCCCTTCAATGCTTTTATGCACGAGGCGTATATAAGCTCCTAGAAGTTATCAAGAAAGAACCAAACCATAAGAAACACTAATATCCATTTTTATTAACAATCATAAATTAATCTTTTAGTTTATAATGGTGACTCTGATACCAATTGCATGGAAGCATCCTGAAGTGGAATCAATGGTGCAACGGGAAAAATTGACATTTTTAATATCACAGACCTTGAATAAAATGATTACTTTGCAATTTTGATGTAGAAATTCTGCAACGGGTTGATGGAAAGCGGAACTCATGGGTTTTCAAAATATTTTCCAGCCTTCGTAGAACAATTCCGATGAAGAAAACTCAGCCACCAAACCAGAAAAGGATTCAAGAATCTCACATGGAGAGAGAGAGAGAGAGAGAGAGAGAGAGAGAGAGAGAGAGACTGAAGACCCTAGCTTTTGCCGATGGTATTGGCCGGCTCATCACTTTCTCTTTATACTGTTGCCCAAGTCAAACCCTAAGCTAGCCTGAATGGGCTTAGGGTTTTGCTTAGACCTCTCTGAACTTGGACTTCTGAGCATGTCTAATTAAATTAACAATTGGGCTATCTAAGTCCATCAATTAATTATTTTCGGTCTCTCTAATTGTAATTCTTTAGATAATTAATTAAAGCATTAAATTAATTCCTAAGACACACACACACACACACACACATACTAGAATAAAACCCGTGCCATGCACGACAATCACTATACTTGCAAAAAAAAATCAATAATAAATTGTAAAGTACAGTACAAATGATGAGGACACAGCCTTGAAGCTAAGAGACACATTCTTAAAGCTGCCCAAGATCATTCATTTAAATGATCCATTGATTAATTCATTCATTCCAATGACAAGACCTCAAAGAAAGGCTATGAACCAAGTTCTTAAAACAAACACAAGTATAGTAAACTAACTAAACAATTGGTCTCTATTTAAGAACAATTGGCAAGCTTACAAAAAGTCCTAATTCGAGGTCTTGTGTTTACTAGCCTTACAAAAAGTACTATATACACGATAAGATTTACTAACTTCCCATATACAATTGGTCACTATCATTAGTCCTTATTGTAAGCCCTAAGGGATAAATTCTCTATTTTGATGAACGACATACCGTTGATGAAATTCAACGGTATATTTGTTTATGTGATAGATTTCAAAGAATGTACCAAGTCATTCAAGTTGCACAAACAAGACATAATGGCACTCTTACGCATTGAAGATCTAAGAGATGCTTACAAGAAGTTTGTTTGAAGACTTAGGTATATGTTAGGGTATATTAGATATTTATATCTTGTAATCACCATTAGGATAAACTCAAAGATAATGCTCACTCTTGCCATGCATACACGAAAAACGGTTTCATATTAAAAATGCCTTGTGTTTTCAAAACTTATTTTTGATCATTAGATCAATCCTGTTAAAATGTGTTTGAAATGGTATTTTGGTGAAGAACCTTGACAAATTGAGTTATATCAAGATTCGACACAAAGTAAAAGACATGATATTTCTCTAACATGAAAATAGTTCACGTGAATGCCTCACTAATACCTCAAGGAAGCATGAGCACCAAGCAACACTAGCAGAGGACTTTAAGAGAATTCGACAAACAAGACCTCTAAGCATCGATAAGCACTTAGCTACCTTGGTAGAAGAATCCGAATAGATGATGAAACACCACAACAAGGGAACTAACTTGTTGATACAGTAACTAATCTAATCAAAGAATCCATTCTGAATGGCCTTGATTCTCGAAAGAACCATGAAAGGTAAAAATCTCACATTATATTCTAAAAATATATTGTATAAAAACTTTATAATAATGTTGGTGAAGTCTCCTTTATATAGAGTGGTGAAAAACCTTGATAAATTGAGTTATATCAAGATTCAAAACAATGATGAAAGATAGGATATTTCTCTTACTTGAAGAATAGTTCACGTGTATGCCTCACTAACACCTCAAGGCAGCAATAAGCACCAAGCAACACTAGCAGAGGACTTTCAAGAGTTCAACACACAAGACCTCAAGACAGCAATAAGCATCAAGCAAGCTTGGCAGAAGTTTCTAATGGATGAAGAAACACCACAACAAGGGAACTAACTTGTTGATTAGTAACAATGAAAGGAAGATCTAAAAAGAAATTCAATTCACAAAGTAACAAAGGAATAAACCTCACAATATTATTATCAATAGTCGAAGTTATAATGTGGCTGAAATCTCTCTTACTAGAGAAGGAATTTCAGCCAAGCTTTACAAAATAGAGTCCTATTACTTGCTATAAACTAACTAAATAAGTACTTTACTTAAACTAAATAACTAATGGACCACATATCCTTTATTTAAGTAATAATTCGAAAATAATAAAAGACTAAAAGATGGAAATTAAATAATAACTAAACTTGGGAAAACAAGATTAATTCTTGGGCAAAATCTGGACAACAAGATGTAGTAACTTGCACGATGATTTAGGACACCATAACGGAAGAATCTGATTTTGTGGTCTCATGAAAGTTGTAGATATGGCTCTTAGCTTTCCATAGCATCTTGAACGATCTCCATTGATTTCCTAGATCGAAAGTTATGGCCATTATACCAAACTGTCGCAAAGCTGAAATTAATGTTGATCCAAGTTGATGATAGTTATTACGTAGAGTCTTTGGGTCTCCAAAATGAGTGATGTGATGTTAGAGCTTGATTCCTAGATCTCATTTTGGACATTATCCAAACTTCATTATTCCTTGAAGCATCCGTATATGAGTTCTCATAATAGAGGAAGCTTTCGACCAGCCCTAACATATTCAAATCCTAATTGGATTTTAACTCTTAATTAAAGAACAAGCATAGTAACTGTTAGCCCTAAGGGCGATCAAACTCGGTTTTTGATAATGGACAAACACTTGATGTTATGTCTAATGTTTATATCTTTGTGATAGAATATCGGAACATATATTGGAAGCTCTAAGTACTTCAATCAAGCCATGATCAAGATTCAAAGTCATATCATTCAAGGCTCATCTATCAAGATTGAAGATTGAAGACTTAGGTTTGGTTAGATTAGCTTTGTCGTTATAAGTCTTTACCTTATATAGCTCTAACCAAAGCTCTCATGAACATAAGCTCTACACTCTAGTCTTGCATGTTTTCATAAACACGTTTTCAAAAGGCTTAAGTTTCAAAATGATCTTTACATGTGTTCTTATCCAAAAAGCCTTTGATTTCATAGATAAGTCTTTTAGAAAAGTTTTCCAAGTGTTCTTACTTGTTACCTTTTTAGGAAAACATTTTAGACTTCAAAAGACTTCAAAAGATTTCAAAACGTGTGAAAAATCAGCTTGGAAGTTCGGTCAACCGAGCTCAAGCTCGGATCAACCGAAGAGATACTGAGAGGTTTTATGGCTGGCTTCGGTCGACCTTTTGGCAGGTTCGGTCGACCTATGGTCTTGGTCGGTCGACCGACCTAGGCTTCGGCTCAACCGACCTTGGTTCGGTCAACCGAGGTCCTTTGACGGTCTACCGAGGTGCACTGTTACTAGCCTTTTTCTGACCGTTGGAGACTCGATTTTCAGCCATATTTTGAAATGTATTTATACTCCAAAGCTAGAGAATCATTCTAAGGCTTGCATATCAAATATTCATTGATTTCTCATCAAGCCAAAACACTCACCAAGCAAAAACACTTGATCTCCATGATCTAAATCTTTCAAAGGTGTTCTTTCAAAAAGCAAGACAAAGAGTGTGCTTCATATGTTCAAGAGCTAAAATTGTTTGTGCTTCAAAGGTATATTTCTCACTTATAAGAGTGATCATACTTGTTCTTTAAACATTCAATTCCCTTTCTAAGTGATTGGGTAATTCTTGTAAAAGTCCTACTTTGTGTGGGCAATTTGTAAAGTCCTACTTTGTGTGGGCAAGCTCTTAGTGAGTTTCTTGGTATTGTGGTTGTGTTTGTAAAACTCTTAGTGAGTTAGCCACAAGTGTAAAATCTTCTTAGTGAAGTTGTTGCAAATCCTTGGGTGCGGCTCAAGGTAGTGGATGTAGATTCTAAGTGAATCGAACCACTCTAAATCCTTTGTCTTGTTATTGGGTTTTACTTTGCTTTCAATCATCTTGCTCAAACTTACAATAGTATTGCAAAGAATCGAAAAAGTTGCCAAGATTAGTTAAAACCCAATTCACCCCCCCCCCTCTTGTGTTTTACAATTGGCATCAGAGCCTAGTCTTCATCTTTAGTTTAACCACTTGAAGAAAAGATTTATGGCCGGTAATTCCGCATTGGCGTATCTAGAGGGGTCTTCCACCAATAGGCCACCACTTTTTGATGGTAATAATTTTGAAGCTTGGAAAGAACGTTTCAAGATATATGTGTGCTCAATAGATTATTCTTTATGGCATATATTTGAAAATGGTCCATATGTGCCTATGAAAATGGTGGATGGTGTTCAAGTGCCAAAGCCGGACAAGGAGTTAAATGAGCTTGAGTCCAAGAAGATGACTCAAAATTACAAGGCAATGAACATCCTTAGTTGTGCCTTAAGTCAAGATGAGTACAACCGTGTGCTTGGAAGAAAATCCGCACACTCAATGTGGAAAATGCTTGAGGTTACTCATGAAGGCACAAATCAAATCAAGGAGTCAAGGCTAAATTTGCTTGTTAGAGAATATGAGCTCTTCTCCATGAAGCCAAATGAGTCAATAAATGAGATGAGCACAAGATTCACAAATGTGATAAATGGCTTGAAGTCCTATGGCAAGGAGTACACCATGGGTGAAATGAATAGGAAGATTCTCAATTCTCTTCCTAAAAGTTGGGAAAATAAAGCCCTTGCCATTGAAGAGTCCAAGAATTTAAAGACCTATTCAACGGAGGAACTTCTTGGCTCACTACTAGCCTTTGAAATGAAGATAAAGAAAAAATTGTTCTACAAAGGGTAGTAATCTTGAGTCCATCATCAATAATGAAGAAGGAGAGAATTTGTTCTTCAATCTCAAAAATGCAAAGTGCTTGTTAAGCCATTGGGATGAAGAAGAAAGTGATGATGATCAAGAAGAAAATGATCACACATGTCTTATGGCATTTGATAATGAGGTACATCCTTCTCCATCTATTTCTAATTCTTTTAATGTTAGTGATGATGATGAGGATGATCCTAATGAGCTTTTAATTGATATGTATGATCAATTGAAAAAATTGTGCAAAAGCAAAACAAAGCTATGAAGCTTAAAATTGAATCTTTGCTTGTTGATAACAAAAAGCTTTGTGATGAGGTTGATTGCATGAAAATCGAAAATGAAAAACTTATTGCTACATGCAACTCTTCTTCATTAAAGTATTTAGAAGCATATGATCAATTGACATCTCTTGAACTCAAACTTGTTGAATTTGATCTTTTGGAGAACAAAGTTAAAGATCTTACCCTTCTTGTTGGAAACTTTACTAAGGGTAAGAAAAATCTTGATCAAATTCTTGGTTTGCAACGTGCTTCACATGATAAACATGGTCTTGGTTATAATGCTAATCACTTTGATCATGCTAGCTCTTCTAAGTTGCCTAAAAATCACATTGTGCATGCTAGTACTTCTCATAGGCATATTAGATATCATGAGCATGTTCACAATTCTTCTAAGCCACACATTTGTTGCACATATTGTGGAAAACATGGACATACTAATGCTAGATGCCATGTTAAGAAGAAGATTGAAAAGGGGGTAAAAACTATTTGGAAAGTTAAACGTATTTCAACTAACCCCCATGGACCCAAACAAAAGTGGGTACCAAAAGCTACTCCTCCCTTGATCTTATAGGTTCTTAAGTTAGAAATATGCCACAAAGCTTCAATGGACTTGATTCGAAGAGAAGTGGCATTGGGGAGAAGTTAAAGGAGATGTGCCAAAGGAAGAAATTCAAAAGCACTCCTTAACACTTGGATTCTCAAAGTTCAAATGTTAATCAATTGGAGAACCAAGTTGTTTAGATACCAAGAGCAAAGCATCAAGTGATGACAAGGGCCAAAGTGTCAATACAATGTCTTCATCACTTGGTAAGAAAGCAAAGGTATCAAAATCACCTTCTCTTAACACTTTAATTAATGTGTTTAAGTGTTTTTGATATATATACATGCTTGCTCTTATATATGTTGCATCTCACATTCTTGAATGTTATATTCATATAGATAACCTTTAGCATGTTCTTTATTGTCCATGTCTATTTAGCTAAGGTATCTATGAGATGTAGCATATGCAACTTGATTGATTCTTGTTTTGTCTTGTCATATTCATGTAAGAATTCATCTAGTTGTTTTGGTTTTTGATTTGCATGATCCTTATGCATATTTGTGTCACTTGAAATTTTGAGCTAATCATGAAGGACCTTTTGAAAAGGTACCACATTTGCTCTCAAGAATTCCTTATAGGTATCAAAGAGTTCTAAACTTCAAGGAGAAGATATGAACTACAAGGAATGGCACAAATGAGCTAAGACTCCAAGAAAAGAGTCAAATGCCAAGGATCACAAGATTGTAGAGGGTTCATCAAAAGAAAAGTCACCTATCAATGATGACTCTACAATTGTCATGAATAGAAGAGGAGATTGCTTTCATCTCATCAATCAAGGATGAACAACAAAGAAAATGGAACAATCACATGTCAACCTCTCTATGAGCTTCAAATGAAAGTGATCACACAAAGGCCTCTATGGACTTGTTGATAAAGAAGATCAATCAAAATGGTAAGAAGTCCAAGCTCAAAGAGCATTGAGGTACAAGGCTTAACTCATCCCTTGTAGGTGATCATTGTTTTGTGTTCAACTTATACCCCCTCCCTCTATAATTAGTGTATTATGCTTTGGGGGAGTTTGTTATATGCTATGCTTTGTTTTCACTTGATCTTTATTGCATATAGGGGTTTGTGTTTATATTCAAGTCTTTAGCATTAATCTTATGTGGTTGATCGTTTAGATGCTTGACTTAGGATGTAAACTGTGTTTGTGGCATTGATTATGCCATGGGTTGTGTCTATTTGATTGTTTGGAAGTGGCACAACCTAAGAGGGAGTTTTTCAAATGTTTTCAACTCATACCTCCCTCATAATATGTGATGTATGCTCAATTGTCTTATTTTACATCATCACATCACTTGTTGGCTTGCTTTTCATCTTTTATATCTTATAGCCAACTTGTGTAAGTTATTTTGGAAGTTATATGTGTTATAAATGTTTATGTCTTCAATTGGTATCACATATACTTTTCCTTAATAACTATGAGATCATATTCTTTACAAGTGGTATAATACTTTCATATCCTTTGTGATCTCATTTAAGTTTTTTGGTTAGTCTTGCTTCAAGAGTTGTTATACTCATTTAGCTAACCATTAACTTGTTAGAGGAATGTACTCCAAGTGTTTTCTTACACTTCCTCTACTTCTTTTGGTTGTGATACATGTGCTTTTCTTATGTATTCATGGTATCACTTCCACTAGTACTTTGTTAGCTATATTTTCAAACGTGTTTTACAATTGGCTATATTTACAATTGGTATCATGTTTTACAATTGGTCAATTGGTATCAAAACTTGATTTCATCTCAAATAGCTAACATTGTATGTTTGATAAACGGGGAGATTGTTCGTTAAGGTTTATTCCCTATCTCATTTGTTTTTAGCTTAGGTTGATATTTTTTTTTGAGCCATACATGACCATCTTTTGGTTTTATGTGTCATTATGGACTCCTTGTTTTTAGAAATCAACCAAGCTTTTTCATAAGTAATCCTTCTTCATAATTATTTTTGGTCTTTAGGATTGATCATTTGGTTCTTATTTTATCAATCTACAAGACCATCAAGTTGTCTCCTTGGTTATTAAGCTTTTCTTTATATGGGAAGGATTACTAAATTTCATCAAGCTTCTCCAATATTAATCTTTACTTTTCATTAAAATGCTTTTCTTATTGGCGCTCTGATATCCCTTTTTGATTTTGACAAAAAGAGGGAGAATTTTTAGTGTTGCAAATGTGCCAAGAGAAGTTATTTACAAAAGGAGAAAGCTTAGAACTTGCAAAATGGGAGAGATAAGGGATTCTTTAATATAGGGGGAGTAGAATTTTTTTTGAGAAAACTTCTACTTGTCTGGATCCTTAATATCCTTATCTCATGCATACATTTGGTATCTTATTTTTGCATATTATTCCCATTTGCATCAATGTTTTGTCATCATCAAAAAGGGGGAGATTGTTAGCCTGAAGGGCAAAATATCCTATGTTGTTTTGATGATAACAAACCATTGATAGTTCTAATGTTTGAGTGAGCTTGTTCTTTATAATAGGATCCTTAGCACTCACATCAACATTGATGAAAATGGTAAGTTAGCTTCTTGTGTAAATTAAGGTATGTATATTACACACAAGAAAGCTATTTTATGGAAGGAAGGAGGCAAGGAGGTTGGTTGGGAAATAGGGCTCCTCAAAGAGTCCCTAATGTATATGGCATAAGAACTTAACATGCTAGTGCTTATGTTTCTCGTTCTATCTTGGTTTATCTTATAAGCACTTAGCTTTACACTTAATTGTTCTTATATCCTTTTGCCATGCTTCCTTGTACTTAAAATTATCCATATCCTATCCAATTACATCAAAGTTTGTCATAATCAAAAAGGGGGAGATTATTAGCCCTAAGGGCGATCAAACTCTGTTTTTGATAATGGACAAACACTTGATGTTATGTCTAATGCTTATATCTTTGTGATAGAATATCGGAACATATATTGGAAGCTCTAAGTACTTCAATCAAGCCATGATCAAGATTCAAAGTCATATCATTCAAGGCTCATCTATCAAGATTGAAGATTGAAGACTTAGGTTTGGTTAGATTAGCTTTGTCGTTATAAGTCTTTACCTTATATAGCTCTAACCAAAGCTCTCATGAACATAAGCTCTACACTCTAGTCTTGCATGTTTTCATAAACACGTTTTCAAAAGGCTTAAGTTTCAAAATGATCTTTACATGTGTTCTTATCCAAAAAGCCTTTGATTTCATAGATAAGTCTTTTAGAAAAGTTTTCCAAGTGTTCTTACTTGTTACCTTTTTAGGAAAACATTTTAGACTTCAAAAGACTTCAAAAGATTTCAAAACGTGTGAAAAATCAGCTTGGAAGTTCGGTCAGCCCGAGCTCAAGCTCGGATCAACCGAAGAGATACTGAGAGGTTTTATGGCTGGCTTCGGTCGACCTTTTGGCAGGTTCGGTCGACCTATGGTCTTGGTCGGTCGACCGACCTAGGCTTCGGCTCAACCGACCTTGGTTCGGTCAACCGAGGTCCTTTGACGGTCTACCGAGGTGCACTGTTACTAGCCTTTTTCTGACCGTTGGAGACTCGATTTTCAGCCATATTTTGAAATGTATTTATACTCCAAAGCTAGAGAATCATTCTAAGGCTTGCATATCAAATATTCATTGATTTCTCATCAAGCCAAAACACTCACCAAGCAAAAAACACTTGATCTCCATGATCTAAATCTTTCAAAGGTGTTCTTTCAAAAAGCAAGACAAAGAGTGTGCTTCATATGTTCAAGAGCTAAAATTGTTTGTGCTTCAAAGGTATATTTCTCACTTATAAGAGTGATCATACTTGTTCTTTAAACATTCAATTCCCTTTCTAAGTGATTGGGTAATTCTTGTAAAAGTCCTACTTTGTGTGGGCAATTTGTAAAGTCCTACTTTGTGTGGGCAAGCTCTTAGTGAGTTTCTTGGTATTGTGGTTGTGTTTGTAAAACTCTTAGTGAGTTAGCCACAAGTGTAAAATCTTCTTAGTGAAGTTGTTGCAAATCCTTGGGTGCGGCTCAAGGTAGTGGATGTAGATTCTAAGTGAATCGAACCACTCTAAATCCTTTGTCTTGTTATTGGGTTTTACTTTGCTTTCAATCATCTTGCTCAAACTTACAATAGTATTGCAAAGAATCGAAAAAGTTGCCAAGATTAGTTAAAACCCAATTCACCCCCCCCCCCTCTTGTTTAGTGATTTACTTGATAGCAAGTTGTTGTTCAAGAGTCCTACTTCTTCAAGGACTATTCATATTTTAGGGCTAGTAGCCGAAATCACCTCTATTTAAGAGAGATTTCGGCCACCATTGTAATTACGTTAGATATATTGATATTTTGGTAAGGTTATTCCTTAGCTACTTGTGTTTGAACTTCTTTATAGAATTCATTCATTCTTGAGATACTTTATCAACAAGTATTAGTTTCGCTTGTTGTGGTGTTTCAACCTCCATCGATTCTTAGCCTTCCTTTAGTGTTGCGTTGAGAATATTCCCCTACAAACTAGTTCAAGAATAGAGAAAGATCCGTTCACAAACTCAAAGTCGAACTCTTGGTACTTTGTACCTTGGTTCTTCATCAGTTCATATAATCAAATAGACAGGATATAGCAAGTATATGAACAATGAAGTAAATGAGTAGGGATAGAGAAAACTAACACAAGAATTTATTGTTGTTTGATTCACAAAGAATCTACATCCACTACCATAGGGCACACCATAAGGATTTCAACATCCACTAATGGATACCCTTTGCAACCAATGCAAGGTGGGTTCTACCTTTTACAAATGCCTCAACAAATGACGACTTTTGCTTCACAAAGAAGACTTCACTCACCAAGAGTGTTTGGCCTCGCCAAGAGGACTTGTGCCTACTCTTAGGACTTTTTGCTTTACTAAGAAGTTTCCACTCACAAAGAGTGTTTGCCACACAAAGAGGTCTTGTGCCTACTCTTAGGACATTCAAACACTCACCAAGAGTGAAGCTCTCTAAGAGCTTTTTTCTAGCTCACAAAGAACTAGTTCTCAACTAATGAGAAGCTTGGGTAACCTATCTCTTTCTAAGGAGATTTACAATTTAGGTCACTACAAAGAATTCCCTCTTGGAATGGATTTACAATTTAAGCTCTAATCACTCTTTGAGAATAGAAGGCTAGATGAAGTTTAAGCTCAACACAAATGCTTTGAATGATTTGGAAACTAAGCACAAAAGTGTTTGATTGTGTATATGGAAAGTGTATAAGCCTATGCCCTCTTATGGCTTGATTAGTTATGAAAAAATCAGCTTTGAAAGCTTTTTATATTGCAAGAATACACAAGCTTTGTTAGTCACAACGACTATAATATTGGCTTTGAAATGGCAGCTCTGGTCGACCGCTACTAGACAGTAGGTCGACCGAAGTTCCTTAGATCGGAGGGTAAAGGTCCTTCTGTATCTATCTCGGTCGACCACATATGAGTGGTCAGGTCTGCCGAAGTAAAGGTCGTTCGACCTACCTGAGATCTCGATCGTCCGGATAGAATATAGCCGTTGGAGCATTGGACTATTCAAAACTGATACAGTACTATCCGGGAAGCTTGAGAGGTCATTTGGATAAATGACCTCATAATTAACTCATATATTCCAAATACGAGCTTCCGAATAAAGCCTTTGTTCCGGGTATTTAAAGTAATTAATATACAAAGAAACCTTCCAAGAATGCAAGGCACAAAGATGAAACAAACCTAATAGAATTGGAAGGAAAAATACATAATTGGAAGGAAAACGGTTGAAAGGGTATTTTGGTCATTTGATAATTAAAGTCTATTCTAGACTTTTATTATATTTTCAGATTTATGTTTTATATTAATTAGCCATGTTGGCCGAAATAATCCTAGCTAAATAATAGGACATGTTGTCCATGATGTTAGATAGGTTTTGTTTTAGGTAGTTTACTTAATTTAGGATTCAAGAGTCTTACCTAAAGTGGGACTCTTCATATTACTAAATTCCACTCTATTTAAGAGGGATTTCAGCCATGTTATTGTTAGACTTGATTTATGATATGTTAAGGTTATTCGTTAGTTAATTTGTTTGATTCTCGATGTAGAGTTTATTCACCTTTGAGTTATTGTATCAATAAGTTTGGTTTATACTTATTGTGGTGTTTCAGCCCCCATTGATATTCAACCTTGCGGGAAAAAAGGTACGGCTTCCAACATACAACAAATTCAAGATATGATGATTCCTATTTGTTTTCTTGTGAGCCGAAATATTATGAAAAAATTCAGCAAGTTGACAACTCAATTGGTACAGTCAAGATCCCGTCTTTTAAAGGTACGAATAGACCTGAATTATTATTTGAATGGATACATTAATTTCACAATATTTTTTCTATTCATAATTATTCGTAGGGTAAAAAGGTAAAGATGGAAGCCAAGATTTTTTTTAGTAAGGCATCAATGTGGTGGCAAGAGGAATGTATAATTAGGCAAAGAGCGGGTCAACGACCTATTGATAGTTGGAATGAGTTGAAAGCGGTGATGAAACGGAAATTTGTGAACCCATATTACTTTGATGAACAAGCCAAACGTTTACAAAGGCTTACACAAGGTTCTAGACCGATAGATGAATATTATGAAGAAATGCGATTATAGGGATGGCAATGGGGCAGATCGGGGCGGGTATCTCAAATACCAGCCCCGTGCCCCGCCCCGCCCCATCCAATTTTTTTTAAAAAGATAATAATTAATTTTTACATTATTATTATTTTTTTTTTTAGTAATTTCCTCAATTCAGCAGTAAGATTCAGTTTTGGTAGAGAAGATTTGTCCATATTGTTGCATCCATTGACCATTTTCATCCAGTTTGCATCCAATGACCATTATCATTATCAATTCAGCAGTATGGATCAGTTTTATTAATTTCCTTAATTCATTACAATTTGCATCCAATGACCATTTTCATTATCATTCAAGAACAAAACCAGTTTAATTCTCTACATTTTTTATGGCAACTTCCATTTTTCTTCTTCTTTTACAAAGATTCAAACAAAAATCAAATATTTTTCTTCCATTTGGTCAAGAAAATAGCAAAGTAGTGTTAAAATTAAACAAAAATCAAATATTTTTCTTCCATTTGGTAAAGAACACAGCAAATTAGTACTAAAAATAAACAAAAAATTGAATCTTTGTCTTCCATTTGGTTCAAAAAACAGCAAGTAGCACTAAAACTAAAAAAAAATTGAATCTTTGTCTTCCATTTGGTTCAAAAAACAGCACATAGTACTAAAACTAAACAAAAATCAAATCTTTTTCTTCCATTTGGTTCAAAAAACAGCAAGTAGTACTAAAAATAAACAAAAAATCGAAACTGTCTTCCATTTGGTCAAAAAACAGCTAAGTAGTACTAAAATGAAAAAAAAATTGAATCTTTGTCTTCCATTTGGTTCAAAAACTGCAAGTAGTACTAAAACTAAAAAAAAAAATCAAATCTTTTTCTTCCATTTGGTTCAAAAAATAGCAAGTAGTACTAAAAATAAACAAAAAATCGAAACTTTGTCTTCCATTTGGTCAAAAAACAACAAAGTAGTACTAAAACTAAACAAAAATCAAATCTTTTTCTTCCATTTCAAAGTAGTACTAGCAATAGAGTGAGAAAAATGAATCTTGAATCTTGAATCTTGAAGAGAGGAGAAGAAGAGAGTGAAAAAAATCTTGAAGAAGAGAGGGAAGAAGAGGGAAGAGAGTGAGAGAAAGAGGGAGGACTTTAAAGAGGATTATTAGGTTTTCATATAATATAACATGGGGTTGGGGCGGGGAGAAAAAAAATACCATGCCCCGATCTGCCCCGTTCGCGGGGCTGCCCCAAAAGTCGTCGGGGCAGGGCGGATCGGCGGGTCACTGGTCAAATTGCCATCCCTACGATTAGCCATGATTCAAGTTGACATTCAATAAAAAAGGAAAGCTACATTGAATCGATTCTTAGCCGGTTTGAATGATGATATTAGACCAATAGTGGAAATAGCTTGTCATGTTGATATTATGGAGATGGTCGATCATGCGGAGCAAAATGAGAGGCAAATCAAAGCGAAGAAGAAAGGGACTAATTCGGCTAAATTTTCACCTTGAAAAATGCCAAATAAGCCCCCTTCATATTCTTGTGTTGGGCAGCAGCAAAATGAAGATAATATCTATTTTGGGGCTGCCGAAACAGCCACAACTCAAGTAAAAGAAATAAAATCAAACGCCATTAAAGAATCAACTTGGAAGAAAGATAGGGAAGCAATATGGGAATGGATCAACAATGTGTGCCCAAAGAATGATATAATACAAAATGATACAAATTTGGAAATTCAAGAAGAAACCGAGACCATAGTAGAAAGCTTGCGAAATAATGATATAATAAAAGATGATACAAATTTGGTAAGTCAAGAAGACAAGGATGAAGCCGAGAAAAAATTTGAAAGTTTGCCAAAAGATGAGTTGGAAGAAAAGATTGATCTTGTTAATGCATCCCATGATCTAGATGATTCGAGGACGAATCCTTTTCGAGAAAGAGAGGATGATACGGTACTATCCGGGAAGCTTGAAGAGGTCATTTGTCATAATTAACTCATATATTCCAAATACGAGCTTCCAAATAAAGCCTTTGTTCTGGGTATTTAAAGAAATTAATATAAAGGCGCAAGAGACAAAGAAACCTTCCAAGAATGCAAGGCACAAAGATGAAACACACCTAATAGCATTTGAAGGCAAAATACATAATTGGAAGGAAAACGGTTGAAAGGGTATTTTGGCCATTTGATAATTAAAGTCTGTTCTAGACTTTAATTATATTTTCAGATTTATGTTTAATTTTAATTAGCCGTTAGGCCGAAATAATCCTAGCTAAATAATAGGACATGTTGTCCATGATGTTAGATAGGTTTTGTTTTAGGTAGTTTACTTAATTTAGGATTCAAGAGTCTTACCTAAAGTGGGACTCTTCATATTACGAAATTCCACTATATTTAAGAGGGATTTCAGCCATGTTATTGTTAGACTTGATTTATGATATGTTAAGGTTATTCTTTTTTTTTTAAGCCCAACTGGGCGTACACCCCAAGAGGGGAGAGAGTAGCACCTCATAAGAGGAGGAAGAGATAACCCTAGAAAGGGATACAATTTAAAGCATACCCCATGCGCGGGGAGGGTATCGAACCCACGACCTCAAGGTCATGGGCAAGACGTCGCCCCACTGGGCTAAGGACCTTGCGAAGGTTATTCCTTAGTTACTTTGTTTGATTCTCTATGTAGGGTTCATTCATATTTGAGTTACTGTATCAATAAGTTTGGTTTATACTTATTGTGGTGTTTCAGCCCCCATTGATATTCAACCTTGCCGGAGAAAGTTTGTTTATGTTCCCCATAAACTGTTCGAGATAGAGAAAGATCGGCATTCAAGCCGAACCTTAGTATTCGTACAATGGTTCCGCATCATCATGTAGAATCTTCTTGGAGCTTTAACTTGAAGCCTTTAGTCAACATCTTATTGAGTGTTGAAGTCCTCTTGCATTCTGTATGTTGTGTAGTGGACTTCACACTTCTTCTTGTCAAGGAGTCTACCATTTGATGAGCTTGTATGATTGTGTAACATTTGACATGTTGATCTTCCTTCTTCATTGACTTTGCAAGTACTTCCATAGCATGTGGATTGACTTCATGCTTGTGCTATGGAGTCTTTCAAAGTGTAGCATTCTTGTGTGTAATATTCATACCTTAGTTTACACAAGAAGCTAATTTACCATTTTCATCAATGTTGGTGTGAGTGCTAAGGATCCTATCATTAAGAACATGCTCACACAAGTAGAACTATCAATGGTTTGTTATCATCAAAATAAGATTGATCACTTTTCCCTTTAGGCTAACATCTGCCAACTTAACCTTTTTCTCCTCCGAATGGTTATGCACGACAAAAACATGGTTAACTTTACGAATCCAATCTAAAAATAATTCGGGATATTCGTACTTTGAAAAGAGGAAATCTTGGTGTTGATTGCACCAACATTATTGTGAAACCTTTGATATTGATCACCTCTTCTCGGCTCAAAAGTAAAATTATCCTCCATCCGAATTGGCTGCCTTGCTCTCAGCTGAGGTGGATTTAAATCCAACCTTGGCCAAATGGTATCCCTAATTGGCTCATTGGATTCATGTGATTCCTTGTCATCACTCCCGGCCTCAACACCTTGTGTCTCAACTTGTTTACCTCTTCTAGGTACGTATTATTGCTTTGGCACCTCAAGAAGTCTCCATCTTTCGAATATATCCGCCATTTGTTGCATCATTTGTCGAAACATTTGTGGTACGACTTCCCTAAAGAGTTTATCAACTCCAACAATCTCATCTTGCTTAGATGATCGTTGCTGTTGAGACATATTTACTAAAAACACTCAAACTGTTAGACAA
The DNA here is from genome assembly GCA_026122235.1 of Vinca minor. NCBI lineage: Eukaryota > Viridiplantae > Streptophyta > Magnoliopsida > Gentianales > Apocynaceae > Vinca > Vinca minor. The sequence goes on from JAOCZM010000195.1 coordinate 392,682, forward strand.
AAAGAAAAAAATTCACTCTTTATTCCACCCATACTCATAAAAGAACTTCAACTCTAGATGAATTAAAGATTCCTAAATTTGTTGCGTTGAGACAAAGCTGAAAAATAATGGAATAGAAGTCCTAGACTTACGTGAAAAGCTTAAAGAAAGAATTATACAGTACTCTTGAAAATCCTAGACCTAATCAAGAAAAGATGATACTTTTAAAAGTATCCTTTTGTGTTTAGGAAAAGGAAGATTTCAATCTTTAAGCTTCTTGATTATTGTTCTTGAATCTTTTCTTTCTTGCTTTTACGTATCAAAGAATTCAGGCTTGAAGCTCTATAATTCTTGATATGAGATTGAATGTCACAACTTCAAGAAGAAATGGGTGATGATGAAGAACCGAGATACAAAGTATCAAGATTCGACACTTTAGTTTATAAACGGATCTTTCTCTATTCTTGAACTAGTTTCAAGGGAATATTCTCAACGCAACACTAAAGGAAGGCTAAGAATCGATGGAGGCTGAAACACCACAACAAGTGAAGCTAAACTTGTTGACGCAGTAACTCAAGAATGAATGAATTCTATAAAGAAGTTCAATTCACAAGTAGCTAAGGAATAACCTTACCAAAATATCAATATATCTAACGTATCTTACAATGGTGGCCAAAATCCCACTTAAATAGAGTAGGATTTCGGCTATCTAGCCCTAAAAGGAAGAGTCCGTGAAGAATTAGGACTCTTGAACAACAAACCTGCTATCAAGTAAAACACTGTCTAAGATAATGAACAACATGTCCTGATACGGTACCAAACTCGAGGCTTTCCAATTCAAGGGATCACATACACAGACCAATGACGAGGCTTAGAACGAGGAACATTAAGCAGATAAATACATCATTGGTTCGTATATTAAAGTACAAAGAGGATGCTAAGTTACACATATAATATAAAGTACAAGGCAGCCTCTCAAGTTCACTAGTGTACAATTAGGCCCTATCAAGCAAAGAGGCTAAGAAGGGCATTTTAGTAATCTTACAAGCTGATGGACAGCTTTGCAACAGTTTGGTATAATGATCATAATGTTAGTAGTGCCCTAGGACCATTAGCACATGTTGTGCGTTTTGTTATCTTTTTGAGCAAGTAATTGAATAGTTAATTTTGCTTTTGATTATCAAATGTGTGATTTGATAGTAAAACTCATTAGCTTATGTAATTACTATTCTAGAAGTCCCTAGTTTTATGTAATGCTTAATTACTATGAAATAAAACTAGTATGATTGTTGATTGATGATCTTGTTTTTACTCGATCATGTGTAATGGATACAAATCACATCATAGATGCAATATATAAGGATACATTGTATTGGACGTGATCCGTCAGAGAAGTAATACTTCATGGTCTTAAGTCATAAGTATTACTTCCTCAATACTATTTTAGTATCCTTAGACCTTATGTCTTCATTGATTCTAGTATGAATGGAGCCACGTTTTGACTCGATCGGACGTTACTTGTAACGAGTAATCAATACGATCGATGATCGGATGCGATGTCCTATCATAGCTTGAATGTGAGAGACATTGTAAGGAATTTGTCCTCTCTATTATTAGAGAGATATCCATGGGGCCCCTCGATAGGGAAAGACTGTTTAAATGCATGGCAGTGCTCAAATGTATTTGATAAAGTGGTTATCAAATGCTATTTGTCAAGCAGTCTACACGGAGATCGAGCATAAATATAATTAAGCTTAATAAGGGTGATGACCACCATGCCTTATGCTTAATTAGGATATCGCGAGACAAAGGGATTAAATAGTGGATTGACATTAGGTTCCGTTGTAATTCATTCACTTTGGGTAGTCACAATGTCGTGCTTGGGGCGGCTTGTGACTTATGAACTCACACTACTAACAAGTGTGTTTTCATTGCCATTGTGATATGAACCTACAGGGTCACACGCATAGACGAGCTAACGAGCTTCATGTCCAGTTCAATGAATCTAGAAAGTGTCTAGGTTCATTGTATCCCGACATATGTTTTTTCCGAAAATAATAAAGTGTTTATTATTCGAATTAGAGAGAGGGGCAATTTTGGTTTTTAACCGAAGGCCGGGATTACGTGGGGAGCCATTATCCGACAAAGACTCCCACTACCAGCGGAAGTCTAGGGGACGTGGGATTCGGGAGTCTCCCACAGCTAGAGAAGTTGAGTAGACATGGGAGTTGTTACGGGGAACCAACTCCCACACTCTATATAACATCTCTTAACCCGAAACCCTAGGGAGGGTTGTTATCGACCGAAATACCTAGACCAAAAGAAAAACCATTTTTTCTTTCTCGCCTTCCCTTTTTCCTTCTCTAATTCCCCGAACTTCGAGAGAGCGAAGAGCTAGCAATCGCTGCTCGTTTCGTCAGCGTGGATACCGAGTAGAGGATATTCCGCAAAGGGAAATCCGGTGGTGGCAAGAAACTGATCAAGAAACGTCATCCTCCATTCAAGAAGTAGCTTCTTGAATCCGAAACATGTAAGTTCTTTATCGTTGTTTTCGGTTCGGTTTCGTATGAGCGGATCCTTCAGGGGAGGACTCATGGGTGTTTGGAACGAGTTTCCGCCCATGAATCCCTTCACATAACCTTCGATATATAAATCCAATGGACCTTATTCCAGTTGCATATTAAATTTAAGAGGCAGATCTACAACTTCTATGAAGACCGCAAGATTAGATTCTGCCAGCTTGGTGTCCGAAATCGTCGCGCAACCTGATCCAACAATCTGTCTAGAATTGGGAAGAAACTAAAGGGCATTTTAGTCTTTGTACAATTAAAGTCTATGCCAGACCTTAATTATTTTCCATCTTTGTTATTTACAAGTAGTTGCTATAATAAAGGACATGTTGTCCATAGTTGGTTATCTAGTTGTTAAGAGTCCCACATCTACTAGGACTCTTCACATAGTTAGTTTAATTTCAGCTTTGTTAGTTGCTTTTAGCCGCCTATAACCAAGAGAATAGGGCATGCTGTCCATTATCTTGTTTATGTAGTTTACTTGACAACAAGTTGTTTTCCCAGAGTCCTATTTCTTCAAGGACTCTTCTTCCTATTGTTGTTAGGAACCGAAAACTCTCTATTTAAGAGTGATTTCGGCCTACATATTATATACGTTAGATATATTGATATTTTGGTAAGGTTATTCCTTAGCTTCTTGTGTCTGAACTTCTTTTAGGAATTCATTCATCTTTGAGTTACTGTATCAACAAGCTTAGTTTATCTTGTTGTGGTGTTTCAGCCTCCATCGATAATTAGCCTTCATTAGCCTTGCGTTGATTATATTCCTTAGAAACTAGACCGAGAATTATAGAAAGATCGGGCTCAACTAAAAGTCGAACTCTTTGGTACCTTGTACCATTCGAGTTTTCATCAGGTGTTATCTGATCAAATGGTTTTTCTCAATTCCCGGTGTATGTTATTTGCTTTTTATAAACTTTCTTGTTTGCTTGATTGAGAAAAGATAAAAAAAAAAAAAAAAAAATTATTCTACAAAAGAAGAAAAAGCTTACGGTATAAAAAAAAATTCGGCAGCCGTGAGAATTTTTTTTTAATAAGAAAAAAGCCAACGGCGTAATGAAATTGGCAGCCGTGATAGATCAGTGATTCAAGTCAAAAGCAAACCTCTGGGTTCCATTTGAACATTCAAGAGTTGGTCTTGTCACCCCTGAAACTTGTCATAGTCGTGTACAATTATTATACATCTTGGTTCTTCGTGAACATTCAAGATAACACACGGCCAAGAGAAGGTAAGTCTATAGAAAAAGTAAAAAAAAAAAAAAAAGAGAAGTTACTATTCCCAGATTACTGTTCACGTTTACTATTCATCCGAATCAAGAAAATCATGATCATCAATAACCGGTTTCCATTCTCGATTAGGATTTCGTTTCTTCATCCTTTTCTTTCTAAAGCTTTTCGTTTAGGTCAAAGATGGGATTTCTTTCCTTATTTTTCAGCTTTGTGTCAACGCAACAAGTTAGGAACCCATTCTTTAATCTAGAGTTTGAAGTTCTATACGAGCGGTGTTGGAATAAAGAGTGAATCTTTCTTTGCTATCTTACCTTTTTTAGTGTTTTTCGTGCATTATAAATATGTCTTTTCAGGGATCTCCATCAAAGAAAGGTGAAACCTTTGATCCAGAAAGGTTATATACAATGATGGCGGATATGGCAAGACGAATGGAAGCCTTAAAGATTCAAAATCAGCAAGGAACCTTTTTTCAAACACTTTTTCTTTTGATCTAACATTGTTTCTACATCTTGTCTTGCTATTTTTCAGAAATTTCATGAAGTCTTCCCTAAGAAGGTTACGTATGACCCTTCAAAATCGTGAAAGGTATAAACCATCTTCGGGTACAAATCAGCAAATTCAAAACCAAGGTGAGTTAATTCGTGCAAAGAAGAAGGTAAGTAAGTCTTTAAGTCCTTATATTAATCCGGTAAATACTGAAACTAGGCATGAAGGAACGTTTAGAATATATACAGATAGTCTACATATTAATCACATAACTTTTAAGTATAGACATCCGATTTATTGCTTTGATAATATATTTATTTATCGTGAAAACCGAGAGCGTTTTAGTAAACATCTTAGGGCTGTTTTTTCTAATATAAATACACAAACCTTGGATGCTTAGATGCAAAAGTATGTTTATTACACTCATTCTATTAACCTTCTTAGTTGCATCATGAGTTTTCAAGGAATTAAAGTTGAACCGACAGAAGTTAGGACAATTGAGGAATGGCTGAACACTACTAATTCAAATCACATTCGTTCATCATTTGAGTTGACAAGCTTTTGTAAACGTTTTGTTCGTGATCGTAGCAAGCTTGCTGCCACAATGGAGAAAAGAGAGATACAATTCTTTTGGGACAGCCGCCATAAAATCAATTTAATAGGTAAGCACGGTACACGTTCTACTTGCTATATTTCTAACTTGCTCCGTTTTGCAATTTTTTCAGATTATGTGGCTGATTGTGTTGATGATTCGAGGACGAATCAAGCTTTTCAAGGGGGAGGGGATGATACGGTACCAACCTCGAGGCTCCCCAATTCAAGGGATCACACGGCATAGAACGAGGAACATGAAGCAGATAACTACATCATTGGTTTGTATATTAAAGTACCAAGAGGATGCTAAGTTACACATAGAATATAAAGTACAAGGCATTCTCTCAAGTTCACAAGTGTACAATTAGGCCCTATCAAGCAAAGAGGCTAAGAAGGGCATTTTAGTAATCTTACAAGCTGATGGACAGCTTTGCGACAGTTTGGTATAATCATCATAACTTTCGATATATGTATCCAATGGACCTGATTCCAGTTGCATATTAAAGTTAAGAGGTAGATCTACAACTTCTATGAAGAACAAAAGATCATCATCTGCCAGCTTGGTGTCCGAGACCGTGGCGCAACCTGATCCCAACAATCTGTCCAGAATTGGGACGAAATTAAAGGGCATTTTAGTCTTTGTACAACTAAAGTCTATGCCAGACTTTAATTATTTCCAGCTTTGTTATTTACTTTATTTAGAGTATTTGGGTGTGCATAGCAAGTAGTCTCTATAACAAAGGACATGTTGTCCATAGTTGGTTATCTAGTTGTTAAGAGTCCCACATCTACTAGGTCTCTTCACGTAGTTAGTTTAATTTCAGCTTTGTTAGTTGCTTTTAGCCTCCTATAACCAAGAGATTAGGACATGTTGTCCATTATCTTGTTTAGGCAGTTTACTTGATAGCAAGTTGTTTTCCCAGAGTCCTATTTCTTCAAGGACTCTTCTTCTTACTGTTGTTAGGAACCGGAAACTCTCTATTTATGAGTGATTTCGGCCTACATATTATTTGCGTTGGATATATTAATATTTTGGTAAAGTTATTCCTTAGCTTATCGTGTCTGAACTTGTTTTAAGAATTCATTCATCTTTGAGTTATTGTATCAACAAGCTTAGTTTCTCTTGTTGTGGTGTTTCAGCCTCCATCGATATTTAGGCTTCCTTAGCGTTGCATTGATTATATTTCCTAGAAACTAGTTCGAGAATTAGAGAAAGATCGGCTTCAACTAAAAGTCGAACTCTTTGGTATATTGTACCATTCGGTTCTTCATCAGGTGGTATTAGATCAAAAGGTTCTTCTCAATTCCCGGTGTACGTTGTATGCTTTTTATAAACTTTCTTGCTTGCTTGATTTAGAAAAGACAAAAAAAAAATTTCTACAAAAGAAGAAAAAGCCTACGGTATAAAAAAAAATATGGCAGCCGTAAGTAAATTTTTTTAAGAAGAAAAAAGTTGACGGTGCAAAGAAATTGGCAGCTGTGATAGATCAGTGATTCAAGCCAAAAGCAAACCTCTTGGTTCCTTTTGAACATTCAAAAGTTGGTCTTGTCACCCCTGAAATTTGTCATAGCCGTGGACAATTATTATACATTTTGGTTCTTCGTGATCATTCCAGATAACACACGGCCAAGAGAAGGTAAGTCTATAGAAAAAGTTCAAAAAAAAAATAAGAGAAGTTACTGTTCCCAGATTACTGTTCACGTTTACTGTTCATTCGAATCAAGAAAATCAAGAAGATCATGATCATCAAGAACCGGTTTCCATTCTCGATTAGGATTCCGTTTCTTCATCCTTTTCTTTCTAAAGCTTTTCGTTTAGGTCAAATATAGGATTTCTTTCCTTATTTGACCGCCGTATGCGTAGCGCAGAATGGTCGTTACGCAGACCTAAGACTTTGTATATATACTCGCTGTTATTTAAGTCATGTTTTATGTGATATTAGCATGGTGAATAGCATGGCCTACTATACCTCTTGTTTTACATATTTGGGTTTTAATTTTATAATACGACATGCGAGTCGTTTTTCTTTATGATGTAAAATTGTAATAGCTTTCCTAGATTAGTCTTACTACTCTACATTGAAGGCTGGGTATGCCCATGCAATTATGTAACAAGACCGGAGGACCCTGGATCGAAGACTATATTCATGAGATGAATACAGACTTAGATTGACCCTTGGCACCCACAAGGCTCGTGGGAGTCATCATAGGATTAGGCCATGCTATATCACATTTACTGTATGCTTTATTTATTGCGTGAGATGCTTGTATGATATTATTGTCTTATGGGGTTTAACAGACTATTCAAAACTTAATGTTTTAACTAAGTCTTAAAATGCCTACCATATTCTAAGCACTCCAAGAGCTTGGATCATCATATTGTTTGCTTGCCAAAGCAACAAACAAGTGGTTATCTAAGCAAAGCGAGATGGGAAAATAGTGATTTCCATAAGCTTAGACATGGTTCAACTTAGCTAGGCCATCAAAATAGTTTTGGGCCTAGGGCATAAAATGGGAAATAGCCGGGACATATAGATGTCATTCCCGTTAGATGATTTTACTTTAATTATAGGTGTTAAGCCAAAGCTTTCCTATAACTATTGTAAAATGTTTTTCCCCACTATTATCAAGTGTTGAAATTGTGGAAAATGTTTTTGCTCAAAAACTAATAACTTTGCAATTAACTTAATGTAGATAATGGCAACCAATTCATCACACAATTCACTGCGATCCGTCCTTGAGAAGGGAAAAACCGAGCGGGACCAATTTCCTTGATTGGGCCCGCAACTTAAGGGATTGTCCTTAGCGAGAAAGAAAAGTCATGACGTTCTTGATACTAGACATTCTCGAACAGACTGCAAATAACGCCCCAAGAGCTGAAAGAGATACTTGGAAGAAGCATTTCGATGACTCTAACGATGTGACTTGTCTCATGTTAGTCACAATGAGCCCTGACCTTCAAAAACAGTTTGAAGGAGTTGAGGCTTTCCAGATGATAGGCCAGCTCAAGGAAATGTTCCAAGAGCAAGCTCTTCATGAAAGATTCCTCACAACTAAGGCGTTAAATAGTTGCAAAATGGCCCCTGGCACCTCTGTAAGTGCACATGTTACGAAGATGAAGGGCTATTTTGACCAACTTGAGAAACTTGGGGCTCCCGTAAGTCATGACATGGCCACGAGATATGATCTTGGGCTCACTCCCACCGGAGTATGACCAATTCATTATGAACTTCAACATGCATGCCATGGAGAAGACCATACATGAAATACACGGGATGCTCAAGCGAGTGAGCCGAACATTAAGAAGACCCCTGAAGTCTTAATGGTTCAAAAAGGGAATTTCAAGAAGAAAGGCAAAGGGAAAGCCCATGGCCAAGAGAGGCAAAGGCAAAGGCAATGACAAGCCCAAGCCCCGACTCGACCCCAAAGCCAAGGCACCAAAGGAGGGAGTTTGCTTCCATTGCAATGAACCATGTCATTGGAAAGCGGAGCTGCAAACTCTATTTGGAAAGAAAGAAAAAGGGAAAGGCCGGTTTGATTGTCTCTCCGGGTATTTATGTTATTGAAATTAACATGTGCTGCTCCTACTTCATGGGTATTAGATACCGGTTGTGGATCTCACATTTGTGCAAATGTGCAGGGGGTTCAAAAGAGTAGATCACCGGCAAAAGGAGAAGTGGACCTCGAGTAGCCAACGGAGCAAGAGTTGTTCGTTTGTAGCTACGGGGGACATTTAATTTAGTTTTTGCCAAGTGGCCTTATCATAGAACTAGATAATTGTTTGTATGTTCCAACTTTGAGTAGGAATATTATTTCAGTTTCTTGTTTGGATATTGAAGGTTTTGAATTAAGTATTATGAATAAAATTTGCACCATTCATAAAGATCGTATCTTTTATGGAGATGCCTCTTTGATGAATGGGCTTTATATTCTTAACCTCGATGATTCAATTCAAAGGCACATCTATAACATTAATACTAAAAGGTTTAAATCAAATGACTTAACCCAGACCTACTTTTGGCACTGTCGTTTGGGCCACATCAACGAGAAACGCATATTAAAGCTCCATACAGATGGAATTTTAACATCATTTGACTTAGAGTCTTATGAGACGTGTGAATCTTGCTTGTTGGGCAAAATGACTAAAGCTCCCTTTACTGGACAAAGTGAGAGAGCTTCCGATTTATTGGGCCTCATACATACAGATGTTTGTGGACCAATGAACACGAGTGCTAGAGGAGGGTTTCGATGCTTTCATCACATTCATGAGATGATTTCAGTAGATATGGCTACGTCTATCTAATGAAACATAAATCAGAATCTTTTGGAAGATTCAAAGAATTTCAAAATGAAGTACAAAATCAACTTGGTAAAAGTATTAAGATATTTCGATCAGATCGAGGTGGCGAATACCGTAACCAAGAGTTTGACGAACATCTTAGTGGTTGTGGAATTGTTTCACAATTAACTCCTCTGCCACACCACAATGGAATGGCGTGTCGAGAACGGAGGAATCGCACCTTATTAGATATGGTTCGATCTATGATGAGTCAAACAAGTCTTCCAATTTCCTTTTGGGGCTACGCACTAGAAAGCTGCTGCATTTATATTAAATAGAGTTCCTTCTAAAGCGGTTCGAAAAACTCCATATGAGATATGGGCTAGGGAAAGCGACCTAGTTTGTCATTTCTAAAAATTTGGGGATGCGAGGCGTACGTAAAGCGCTTGTTATCCGATAAACTCGCCCCTAAATCGACAAGTGTTTGTTTGTGGGATATCCTAAAGAAACTAAAGGATATTACTTCTATCTTCCATCGAGAGAACAAAGTGTTTGTTGCTCGTAATGGTTTATTCCTTGAAAGGGAATTTATTTCCAAAGAGGATAGTGGGAGTAAGATCCATCTTGAGGAAATTCAAGATCCCCAAACAACATCCCGAACCAACTTTAGAAGTTCAAGCAAGCTCACGTGCGTCACTGAGCTTCGATCTTTGACACAAGGCCCCGATGAGGTCGAGTCGAGTACATCAACGACTGAGAGATATGGATTTCTGTGGTCGATGATCATCGAGTTGAACTCGATTGATCAAGATGAACCCACTACCTACAAAGAGGCAATTCGTAGTTACGAGTCGAGATAAGTGGCTAGAAGCTATGAAGTCAGAGATGCAATCCATGTACGACAACCAAGTATGGACTTTGGTTGACCCACCCGAAGGGTGCAAGGTCATTGATAACAAATGGTGTTATAAAAAGAAGACCGACATGGATGGTAATGTACACACTTTTAAATCGTGACTAGTAGTTAAAGGATTTAGACAAGTTCATGGTATTTGAAAAACACAAGAGGGGGGGTGAATTGGGTTTTTATACAAATTTGCTTCTTTTTCTTGAGATAAAGAGATATGGAACTAATATATGAAGCTTTGTAGAAATGAAGCAATGAGAGCAAGACAAGTGATTTAGAGTGGTTCGATTCACAAAGAATCTACGTCCACTACCTTGAGTATCTCCCAAGGATTTCCAACAATTTCACTAAGAAAAAGGCTTGTTACACTTGTGGCTAACTCACTAAGAGTTTTACACACAACCACAATTTACTCACTCACAAAGAGTACTTTCCCACACTAAGTAGGTTTAGACACAAGAATACCCTATCACTAAGAAAGGGAAGGATGAAGATATAATGATACAAATTCTTCACTCACAAGTGGAGTAAATATACCTTTGAAGATCTTTACTTTAATGCTCTTGAACTTTTGTATTCAACACTTTTTGTCTTGCTTGTATAAAGATTGATTTTTGGACTTTTTAAATCATCAAAAGGAATAAATGCTTTTTGATAGCTAGAGCTTTTAAGAATATTCAATGTAGATTTGTCAAAGTTCTTCTTGGAAGAATATTCAGCTTTAGGGTCTTTATAGATTTCAAAAACGTCCAAAAAAACGACTTTAAAAGCGGTCGGGATAACGGCTAGTTTTTGCGAGCTCGGATGGCCGAAACAAGTCTCGGATGACCGACTTGGAGCAACTTCGGTTGACCGACCAAAAACTTCGGTCGACCGAACCATAATCTCGGTCGACCGACCCAAGCTTAGGTCGACCGAACTTTGACGAGAACAACTCTCGATAAATCCTTCGGTTGATCGAGAAAATCTCGGTTGGCCAGACTTTTCGAGTATGAGAGATGATGTTTTGACCTTTGTTTTGAAATCTCTTGAAGACTAAAAGGTTTTCCCAAAATGTAATAAAAAGAATACTTGGAAAACTTTTTCTAAAGGACTTAACTTTAAAATCAAGGGCTTTTTGAATATAAGATCAATTTTGAAACTTTATCCTTTGAAAACGAGTTTATAAAAGCGTGCAAGACTTTAGTGTTGTATGCTTAAGTTCATAAGAGCATTTTGGTTAGAGCTTGTAAGATAACGACAAATAAAACTAGAAGCTTTCCTAACCAAACCTAAGTCTTCAATCTTCAATCTTCAATCTTGTTGATATGTGCCTTGAAGGTCTTGATTGTAGCTTGATTGAAGTACTTAGTGCTTCCACAATGAGTTTCATTATTCTATCACAAAGATGTAAGACATTAAACATAACATCAAATGTTTGTCTATTATCAAAAATCGAGTTTGTTCGCCCTTAGGGCTTACAATCTCCCCCTTTTTGATTATGACAAACTTTTATGTAAATAGATAGAATATGAGCAATAATAAGAACAAGGAAGCATGGCAAAAAAAGATTTAAAAAACAATTAAGAGTGACAACTAGTGTTTTAGAAGATAAACAGTGAGAAACCCAAACACTAGTGCTTTAACTTCTTTTGCCAACTCATTAGGGACTCTTAGAAGAGCCACTAAATACCTACCATCCTCCCAGTCCTCCTTCCTTTCAACTGACAACAAGACAGGTTTTGAGAAAATTACTATATTAAGACATTTAAATGCTCCCCCCTCAAAACATGCCATATTAAAGATAAAAACAAAGAAGAATATATAAAGAAAACTTCCTTAGGCTCCAGTGATTGATAGCGAGAAAAAAAATCAACATTGAATTTTGAAGAATTTTGAAAGCTGCATGGATCTCGATCGACCGAAAGCTACGGTACCTCAACCCGGTCGACCGAAGCAAAGGGAAATTTTCTGCGACGATTCTCTCTGCAACAAAAGTCGACTCACGAAACTTTCTTTCAATAACTTTCACACAAGCAAGTCGAGTTTTCAATAAACAATTAAGCAAGATAAAACAATATTTCTCCCCTTTGGCATAATCAAAAAAGAATTCAATAACCAAAGTATAAATAGTTTAAAAACAAGCATAAAACATTCATAGTTCAAAAAACATAAGCATAAGCAAAAATAACAAATCAAAGGTATCAAGTCTCAACGTTGATTTTCTTTATCAGAACTTGAAAGACTCAAATCCTTGGCTAACTTGTCCACTTTGTCGGACACTTTTCGAACATCGTCTTTTATACACCCTATCTCCTTTGTTATGTTCTCCATTTGTTTTGCCATATTCTTCATGAAGGCAAATATTTGTTTGATTTTAGACTTCTTTGGAGGAGTGCCTTTTGATGATCCTTGTGATGTAGAATGGGATTGACCTTGTTGACTCTTTTCGGATGAGGAATGTTCACTTGAGCTAAGTGGATTGGGTGCTTCAAAGTCTTCTTGCTCATCATTTCTTGGTTGAGAAGATGCTCCAACCCTAGTTCCTTCAAGAGCCCTTTGCTTTTCAATCTTGATAAGTGTTTTGAGCATATATGGGGACACATTTCTTGCAAGGATTGAAGCTCCAAGTTCTTCATTGGTTGTATTCGAATGAATTTCCATTGATTATCAATATATATCATCTTCAATCGGTGAAAACAAGCTTCATCTATTTTGATAACCCTTTGCTTCAAAGGATTATGTAAATTAAGTCCAAACTTAAGAAAGAGCCTACTAAGAACATTTCCATAGGGAATAAAATTTCTTGAGCTTTTGATTGCGACCAGGGAAATGTTGAAGAGCAAGATGAGCAAAATTTAATGCTTTCCTTTCAATAAGATGTTGCATTATAACCATTTGCGGGAAAGTAATTGAAGACTTGTGCCCTTTCATTTGGAGTAACAAGGTTGGATACAAAGAAGTGCAAAATCCGACCAAACTCATCCAACTTGTCTATCTCCCTTTCCTTAGCATCAGAAAAACTACCATGAATACTAAATTCGGATTTAAAGTTCTTTAAGTTAAATAGCTCAATATCATCCGAATTAACGGTATTCTTGTAAAACCTCTTAGCATAATCCACATATTTTACCCCAATGGCTTCACAAAACATCCTCTCCGAGAAAACAAATTCCATTTTATTAACACAAGATCTATATTGAATTAAATCCTCATCCTCGTCACTTACTTCTCTCCTCAGATTAGCACCAAATTCATATACAAAGGAGGGGTAAATAGGTTCATCAACATCAAAAAGATTGACCCAACCCATATCATCGAACAAACCCATAACAACATCTAAACCTTTTCCTTGAAAGAACATGCTTTCATCCCTAATATAGGTAGTCATAAAACCTCTTTTTGATGAATTAAGAGACTCAAACAACTTCTTAGCTGAAGCATTGTGAAAAGAATTCGTTACCTTTGTAGTGTAGAAGTTTGAAGATCCTCCAACCTCAAAATTTGAAGGAGGTGACACTCTTGAAGGTGAAGACGAGTAATCGTCCTCCGAATGACTAGAATCATCCTCTTGAATCTTCTTCCCTTTTCCAACAACTTTGTGAGCAATTTGCTTGACCCTCTTCTTTGATGGAGCTTGAGATGGTTCTTTGAGTGAAATCCCTTTTTCAAGGGGTCTTTTGGAAAGATTTCTTGGTGGATTTTTCCGAGGAGGAGTAGTATCATCATCATTCCCTCCTTTGTTAGGGTTTTTGGTTCGAACCATCTCGAATTTCGTTTGATTTTGAAGTGGGAATACTTTGGTAATCCGAGATAAGAAAAATTGAGGCACAATCGATGATAATTTACCCTCTTGAGTAATAAGAAGAGATTGAATGTTGATATAAGGGTTTAATTTGGCTTGGGTAGAGATAATTTAGGTTTTAGAGACAAAGAATTAGAGAAAAGCTGATTTTGAAGATGAAAGGGTTTATGAAATAAGAAAGAGATTCTCGGTTTATATCCACGACCCGACGGACTCGGTCGACCGTTCCTATCTTCGGTCGGCCAGAGATGATTCGATAGCATCTTCGGTCGAGGGTTCTCTAAATTCGGTCGACCAAGGTCACAATTGGGTCGACCGACTCACGTGCTCGGTCGTCAGAGATATTCATCATATTCTGCACACTTAATACACAAATCGAGTCCTGGAATTTTGTGATTAGAGGCAACGCCTTAAATATTCAAACCTTTCTACGCTAAGGGGCTTTGTGAATATGTCACGCAAGTTGTTCATCGGTGCAAATAAAGTTTATGCAAACATCACCTTTTACAACATGATCACGAATGAAATGATGTTTGATTTCTATATGCTTAGTTCGGGAATGCTTGAATGGGATTCTTTGTCAAATTGATTGCACTAGTATTATCACACAAGATCGGGACATGATGAAATGCAAGCCCAAAGTCCACAAGTGTATGCATCATCCATAAGATTTGAGCACAACAACTACCGGCGGCTATATATTCCGCTTCGGTGGTGGAAAGAGATACACTTGCTTGTTTCTTGCTATACCAAGAGACTAATGCATGACCAAGAAATTGACAATGCCCACTAGTGCTTTTGCGCTCAATACGACATCCCGCATAATCGGCATCCGAATAACCTATCAAATCAAAAGATGCACTTCTAGGATACCATAACCCATAATCATATGAACCAATAAGATATCTAAATATGCGCTTAACGGCAACTAGATGAGATTCTTTAGGACAAGCTTGAAATCTAGCACATAAGCATACGGCAAACATGATATCCGGCCTACTAGCGGTTAGATAAAGAAGAGAACCAATCATACCTCTATACCTTGTTTCATCTACCGTTTTACCTTTTTCATCCTTGTCAAGCTTGATGGTAGCACTCATAGGTGTGTTGCTTTCCTTAGCACCATCCATACCAAACCTTTTGAGTAGTTCTTTAGTGTACTTGGCTTGGTTGATGAAAATTCCTTCATCGGTTTGCTTGATTTGTAATCCAAGAAAATAATTGAGTTCTCCCATCATGCTCATTTCGAATTCATTTTGCATAAGCTTAGAAAATTCTTCACAAAGCACTTCATTAGTAGAACCAAAAATAATGTCATCTACATATATTTGCACAAGTAAAATATCATGAGATGCATTTGTTTTTAATGAAAAGTGTAGTGTCTACAAGTCCTCTTGAAAAACCAATAGAAATGAGAAATTTGCTCAAACGCTCATACCAAGCACGAGGAGCTTGTTTTAAACCATACATAGCTTTTGTAAGTTTATAAACATGGTTTGGAAATTTTTCATGCAAGAACCCGGGAGGTTGTTCAACATATACTTCCTCCTCAATAAAACCATTTAGAAATGCACTTTTAACATCCATTTGAAAAAGTTTGATACCTTTAAAACATGCAAAAGCAAGAAGCATTCTAATGGATTCAAGTCTAGCCACGGGAGCAAAAGATTCCTCAAAATCAATACCCTCTTCTTGATTGAATCCTTGGGCAACAAGTCTAGCTTTGTTTCTAATGATCTCACCAAGTTCATCAAGTTTATTACGAAAGATCCACTTGGTTCCAATAATAAGGTGATCAATAGGTCTAGGAACTAAAGTCCAAACTTGATTTCTTTCAAATTGATTTAGTTCCTCTTGCATAGCTAAAATCCAAAAAATAATCACATAATGCTTCATGAATGTTCTTAGGTTCTATAGATGAAAGTAAAGCAAGATTGTCAATGAAGTACCGCCTTGTTTTGACACCTTCGGATGGATCACCAATGATTTGCTCTTGTGGGTGATCTTGCTTGTAAATCCAATCCTTTGGTAGCTCATTTGTTGAAGGATCATTGCTTTGAGTAATATGGGGATTATCTTGAGTGATTTCAATGTCCTCCTTATCCTTAGGATTATCATCAAACATAGGTGCTTGTTGGATTTGATTTACACCTTCCAAAGGCATACCTATATCATCATCATCTTTTTGTAGATGTGTAAATGTTAGATTCATCAAATGATACATGCATGGACTCTTCAATACACATGGTTCTCTTATTGTATACCCTATAAGCCTTTTTGTTAGAAGAATAGCCAAGAAATATTCCTTCATCGGATTTCTTGTCAAATTTTCCAAGGCTATCTTTGATGTTGAGCACAAAGCATTTGCAACCAAAAACTTTGAAATATGATATTGTGGGAATTTTTCCAAAAATAATCTCAAAAGGAGTTTTTCCAACAAAACGGTCTCATAAAAACTCTATTTACAATATGACAAGCGGTGTTCACGGCTTCGGCCCAAAAAATATTTTGGTAAAGAATTTTCACAAAGCATAGACCTAGCCATTTCTTGTAGAGTTCTATTTTTTCCTTTCAACAACTCCATTTTGTTGAGGCGTTTGAGGAGCCGAGAAATTATGAGAAATGCCATATTCATTACAAAACTCTTCAAAGAATTTATTGTTGAATTCTCCTCCATTATCACTTCTCAAGGAAACAAGTTTTAGCTCAAGAGTATTTTGTACCTTTTTGAAAAGATTTGAAAACTCATGAAAAGTGTCATCTTTGTGTGCAAGAAAAAAGTACCCAAGTAAATCTTGAAAAATCATCCACAATTACAAATACATACCTCTTACCACCTAAACTAGTGGTCCTCATTGGTCCAAAAAGATCAAGATGAACAAGTTCAAGAGGTTTAGAGGTGGAAACCATTTGTTTAGGCTTAAAAGACGTTTTTGTTTGTTTGCCAAATTGACATGCATCACAAAGACGGTTTTTCACATATTTCATTTTTGGAAGCCCACGCACTAGCTCTTTTGAGGAAAGCTTATTTAAGAGATCCATGCTTACATGACCAAGCCGACGGTGCCACAAGAAGGCATCATCTTCATTTATGGATAGACATTTAAAATCACATGCAATAAGATCATCCAAGGCAAGCATATAAACATTTCCGGTTCTATTTGCCACTAGTACATTTTCATGAGATGAGCTATCAATTATAGAACAAGTCTTTTTGCTAAATGTAACATCAAACCCATTATCACAAAGTTGGCTAATGCTAAGCAAATTATATTTAAGACTATCAACAAGAAGAACATTCTTAACAAGAGTTGAAGAATCTTTACCAACATTCCCAATGCCAAGAATTCTACCTTTCTTTTTGTCTCCAAAAGTGACATAACCTTCATGGATGGGCTCCATGTCTTTGACTAATGCGGCATCTCCGGTCATATGGCGACAACATCCACTATCAAGGAACCATTGAGCCGGAGTGTTTACTTTGTTAGAAAGTACCTAAGACAAAAAAAAGAAGGAGTGACTTTTGGTACCCATATTTGTTTGGGTCCTTGGGGGGTTAGATACGATACGCTTGATTCTCCATATAGTCTTAACTCCCATTTCAATCTTTCTTTTCACAAAACATCTAGTGCTAGTGTGACCAAATTTTCCACAATAAGTGCAACGAATAGATGGCTTATAATATTTGTAACTATGCACATGGTATCTCTTTTGTTTATGTGATGAACTAGCAAGTACAAAGTGATTTGTAGGTGGTCTAGAAGAGCTAGCAATATCAATATGACATGAATGTGAATATCCTACTCCATGTTTATGGGAAGTACTAGCATGCACAAAATGATTTCTAGATGGTCTAGAAGAGCTAGTAATATCAATATGACTAGGATGTGAATATCCTAATCCATGTTTATCATTTGAAGTCCGTTGCATACAAAGAAGATGATCAAGATCTTTTGTTCCTTTTGAGAATTTATCAACAAGAGAAGTAAGTTCAACAACTTTGCTTTTCAAGCTATCAAACTCAACAAGCTTGGATTCTAGAGAAGATAATTTATCATATGCTTCATGATACTTTAATGATGAGGAGTTGCAAGTAGCAATAAGTTTCTCATTTTCAACTTTAAAACAATCAACATCATCACATAGTTTTTTTGTTTTCATCAAACAATCTAGACTTATCTTCAAGCAAGGAATCAATTTTTTAACTTCATTTCATAGTTTTGCTTTGCACATTTTCTTAATTGATCATACATGTCACATAAGAGCTCATTAGGATCATCCTCATTATCATCACAAGAATTTGAAATTGAAGGAGAAAGATGTACCTCATTACCAAAGGCCATGAAGCAAATATTTGCATTTTCTTCTTCTTCTTCATTTTCACTTCCATCTTGATCCCATGTGCCTATCAAGCCTTTGGCATTCTTGGATTTGAAGAATTTTTTTCTTTTTTATCTTCCTTTGGCTCTCTTTCTTTGATGGATGGGCACTCTCCTATGAGATGTTGGTTGCTTCCACATTCATAACATTTCATGCCATTTGGATTTTGTTTTCTTTTATTTTGGAGGAATCTCCTTCCTTTTCCGGAGAACATTTTCTTCATGCGCTTTACAACTAAAGCCATTGTCTCATCATCTAAATTTATATCTTCTTCATCACTTGATTGATTGGATTCATCTAGATCAAGAATAGTCTTTAGAGCAAGACTTTTCTTTGCTTTTTCAACATGATCATCCTTTTTTATGAGTAAGCTCATAAGTGAGAAGAGAACCAATGAGCTCTTCCGTTGGATATGTTTTCAAGTCTTTGGCTTCTTCAATGACAAGAGCTTTGCCTTCCCAACTTTTTGGAAGAGAGTTGAGAATTTTTCTATTCATTTCACCCATTGAATATTCCTTTCCATATGACCTCAACCCATTTACCACATTTGTGAACCGAGTATTCATCTCATTGATAGTTTCACTTGGCTTCATAGTGAAAAGCTCATATTCCCTTACAAGCATATTGAGCTTAGATTCTTTCACTTGATTTGTTCCTTCATGAGTGACTTCCAAGGTTTTCCACATTTTGTGGGCGGATTTGCTTCCACGAACTCTATTGTACTCATCCGGATTGAGAGCACAACTAATGATGTTCATTGCTCTATAATTGAGAGTCATTTTCTTTGACTCATCTTCATTTAATTCATTGTCCAATTTTGGCATTTGAACACCATCCACCAACTTCATAGGAACATAAGGACCTTCTTCAAAGATATGCCATAAAGTATAGTCTATAGAACACACATAAATCTTGAAGCGGTCTTTCCAAGCATTGAAATTATTTCCATCAAAAAAGAGGTGGTCGATTTGTGGAAGATCCCTCTAGATAAGCTAAAGCGGAATTCATGGCCATTATCTTTTCTTCTAGTGATTAAACTAAAGATGAAAAACACAAGAGGGGGGGTGAATTGGGTTTTTATACAAATTTGCTTCTTTTTCTTGAGATAAAGAGATATGGAACTAATATATGAAGCTTTGTAGAAATGAAGCAATGAGAGCAAGACAAGTGATTTAGAGTGGTTCGATTCACAAAGAATCTACGTCCACTACCTTGAGTATCTCCCAAGGATTTCCAACAATTTCACTAAGAAAAAGGCTTGTTACACTTGTGGCTAACTCACTAAGAGTTTTACACACAACCACAATTTACTCACTCACAAAGAGTACTTTCCCACACTAAGTAGGTTTAGACACAAGAATACCCTATCACTAAGAAAGGGAAGGATGAAGATATAATGATACAAATTCTTCACTCACAAGTGGAGTAAATATACCTTTGAAGATCTTTACTTTAATGCTCTTGAACTTTTGTATTCAACACTTTTTGTCTTGCTTGTATAAAGATTGATTTTTGGACTTTTTAAATCATCAAAAGGAATAAATGCTTTTTGATAGCTAGAGCTTTTAAGAATATTCAATGTAGATTTGTCAAAGTTCTTCTTGGAAGAATATTCAGCTTTAGGGTCTTTATAGATTTCAAAAACGTCCAAAAAAACGACTTTAAAACGGTCAGATAACGGCTAGTTTTTGCAGAGCTCGGATGACCGAAACAAGTCTCGGATGACCGACTTGGAGCAACTCGGTTGACCGACCAAAAACTCGGTCGACCGAACCATAATCTCGGTCGACCGACCCAAGCTTAGGTCGACCGAACTTTGACAGAACAACTCTCAGTAAATCCTTCGGTTGATCCGAGAAAATCTCGGTTGACCGACTTTTCAGAGTATGAGAGATGATGTTTTGACCTTTGTTTTGAAATCTCTTGAAGTCTAAAAGGTTTTCCCAAATTGTAATAAAAAGAATACTTGGAAAACTTTTCTAAAGGACTTAACTTTAAAATCAAGGGCTTTTTGAATATAAGATCAATTTTGAAACTTTATCCTTTGAAAACGAGTTTATAAAACGTGCAAGACTTTAGTGTTGTATGCTTAAGTTCATAAGAGCATTTTGGTTAGAGCTTGTAAGATAACGACAAATAAAACTAGAAGCTTTCCTAACCAAACCTAAGTCTTCAATCTTCAATCTTCAATCTTGTTGATATGTGCCTTGAAGGTCTTGATTGTAGCTTGATTGAAGTACTTAGTGCTTCCACAATGAGTTTCATTATTCTATCACAAAGATGTAAGACATTAAACATAACATCAAATGTTTGTCTATTATCAAAAATCGAGTTTGTTCGCCCTTAGGGCTTACAGTATTGACTATGACGAAACCTTTTCCCCTGTCGTGATGATAAAGTCTATTAGGATTTTACTTGCCATAGCCGCATATTATGACTATGAGATATGGCAAATGGATGTTAAGACTGCGTTTCTTAACGGAAACCTTCTCGAGGATGTGTATATGACACAACCTGAGGGGTTTGTTGATCCAACAAATCCTAGCAAAGTGTGTAAGCTTCAAAGGCCCATTTATGGATTGAAGCAAGCATCTCGAAGCTGGAATCGTCGCTTTGATGAACGTATTAAAGAATTCGGTTTCATCAAAAACGAAGACGAGCCTTGTGTTTATAAGAAAATAACTAATAATGCAGTAGTGTTCCTTGTGCTTTATGTGGACGACATCTTACTGATTGGAAATGACATCCCCACATTACAAAGCGTAAAAGCTTGGTTTGGGGAAGTGCTTTTCCATGAAAGACTTAGGCGAGGCTACATACATTTTGGGTATTAGAATCTATAGAGATAGATCTAACAAAATGATTGGCCTAAGCCGAGTGGATACATTGACAAGGTATCTGAAACGCAGTTCGATTTGCAAGAATCCAAAAAGTGATTCTTGCCCATGTCACATGGCGTTAAACTCCCAGCAGAACTCAAGGACCTTCCACAAGGGAGGACCAAGAGCGCATGAGTAAGATCCCATATGCTTGACCATTGGGTCTATTATGTACGCCATGATATGCACTCGCCCTGGGATGTCTCATTTGCCTTAAGTATGACTAGCAGATATCAATCGACCTCGGTAAGTCACATTGGACTGCAGATCAAGAGCATTCTTAAGTACTTGAGAAGGACTAAAGATATGTTCTTAGTTTACGGAGGTCGTGGGAAGGAAGTCTGGTTGTAAATGGTTACACAGACGCAAGCTTCCAGACCGACGTAGACGATTATAGATCGTAATCTGGTTTTGTGTTTTGTTTGAATGGAGGTGTCGTGAGTTGGAAGAGCTCAAAGCAAGAAACCGTGGCCGACTCTACAATGTAGGTCGAGTATCTAGTCGCCTCCGAAGCGACTAAAGAAAGTCGCTTTGGATCGGGAAGTTTGTTGATGAACTAGGTGTCGTCCCCCTAACATTGTGAACCCGGTGGACCTCTATTGTGATAGTACTCGTGCCATTTCACAAGCCAATGAACCTAGATCTCACCAACGATCCAAACACATTCTCGAGGCGTTTCCATCCCGATTAGAGAGATCATCGACGGAGGAGACGTTTGTATTTGCAAAGTTCATACTGAGACGACAACATTGCGAGATCCATTGACCAAGCCACTCCCACAGCATAAACATGAGAGTCATACTAGGTCAATGGGATTGAGGATTATGTATGATTAGAACTAGGGCAAGTGGGAGATTGTTAGTAGTGCCCTAGGACCATTAGCACATGTTGTGCGTTTTGTTATCTTTTGAGCAAGTAATTGAATAGTTAATTTTGCTTTTGATTATCAAATGTGTGATTTGATAGTAAAACTCATTAGCTTATGTAATTACTATTCTAGAAGTCCCTAGTTTTATGTAATGCTTAATTACTATGAAATAAAACTAGTATGATTGTTGATTGATGATCTTGTTTTCATCGATCATGTGTAATGGATACAAATCACATCATAGATGCAATATATAGGGATACATTGTATTAGACGTGATCCGTCAGAGAAGTAATACTTCATGGTCTTAAGTCATAAGTATTAATTCCTCAATACTATTTTAGAATCCTTAGACCTTATGGCTTCATTGATTCTTGTATGAATGGAGCCACGTTTTGACTCAGTCGGACGTTACTTGTAACAGAGTAATCAATACGACTGATGATCGGATGTAGTGTCCTATCATAGCTTGAATGTGAGAGACATTGTAAGGAATTTGTCCCTCTCTATTATTAGAGAGAGATATCCATGGGGCCCCTCGATAGGGAAAGACTGTTTAAATGCATGGTCAGTGCTCAAATGTATTTGATAAAGTGGTTATCAAATGCTATTTGTCGAAACAGTCTACCTGGAGATCGAGCATAAATACAATTAAGCTTAATAAGGGTGACGACCACCATGCCTTATGCTTAATTAGGATATCGCGAGACAAAGGGATTAAATAGTAGATTGATATTAGGTTCCGTTGTAAATTCATTCACTTTGGGTAGTCACAATGTCATGCTAGGGGCCGCTTGTGATTTATGAACTCACACTACTAAGTGTGTTTTCATTGCCACTGTGAGATGAACCTACAGGGTCGCACGCATAGACGAGCTAACGAGCTTCATGTCCAGATTCAATGAATCTAGAATGTGTCTAGGTTCATTGTATCTGACATTCACCTTTTTTAGAATGATAAAGCATTATCATTCGAATTAGAGATAAGGGGCATTTTCGGTATAGCTGGGATTACGTGGGAGTAATTATCCGATAAAGACTCCCACTACCAGCAGAATTCTAGGGAACGTGGAGTTAGAGACTCCCACTGCCGAGAGAAGTTGGGGATGTGAGAGTTGGTTATGGGAACAAACTCTCACACCCTATATAATTATCTCTTGGCCGAAACCCTAGGGTAAGGATTTTTCAGCCGCAACCTTTGCCATTCTCTGAAATCTGATTTCAGTTTTGGTCTCCCTTTTTTTCTCTCTAATTTCCGAAAATCAGAAAGACGAAGAGCTAGCACTCGCCGCCCGTTTCGTCGCGTGGATACCGGTAGAGGGATATTCCGCAAAGGGAATTCCGTTTGGTTGCAGCAACACATCCAAGAAACATCATCCTCCATTCAAGAAGTAGCTTCTTGAATCCAAGAAACGTAAGTTTTTCCGCTGTTTTTTCGATTCGTTTACGTATGAGCGGATCCTTCAGGGGAGGACTCGTGGGTGTTTGGAACGAGTTTTCGCCCATGAATCCCTTCAAAGTTGTTTTCCCAGAATCCTATTTCTTCAAGGACTCTTCTTCCTACTGTTGTTAGGAACCGAAAACTCTCTTTTTAAGAGTGATTTCGGCCTACATGTTATTTACGTTAGATATATTGATATTTTGGTAAGGTATTTCTTAGCTTCTCGTGTCTGGACTTGTTTTAAGAATTCTTTCATCTTTGAGTTACTGTATCAACAAGATTAGTTTCTCTTGTTGTGGTGTTTCAGCCTCCATCGATAATTAGCCTTCCTTAGCTTGGCGTTGATTATATTTCCTAAAAACTAGTTCGAGAATTAGAGAAAGATCGGGCTCAACTAAAAGTCGAACTCTTTGGTACATTGTACCATTCGGTTCTACATCAGGTGGTATCAGATCAAAAGGTTCTTCTCAATTCCCGGTGTACGTTGTATGCTTTTTATAAACTTTCTTGCTTGCTTGATTGAGAAAAGACAAAAAAAAAAATTTATTCTACAAAAGAAGAAAAAGCCTACGGTATAAAAAAAAATATGGCAGCCGTGAGAAAAAAAAATTTAGAAGAAAAAAGCCGACGGTGTAAAGAAATTGGCAGCCGTGATAGATCAGTGATTCAAGCCAAAAGCAAAACTCTTGGTTCCTTTTGAACATTCAAGAGTTGATCTTGTCACCCCTTAAACTTGTCATAGCCGTGGAAAATTATTATACATCTTGGTTCTTCGTGAACATTCAAGATAACACACGGCCAAGAGAGGGTAAGTCTATAGAAAAAGTAAAAAAAAAAAATAAAGAGAAGTTACTGTTCCTAGATTACTATTCACGTTTACTGTTCATCCGAAAATCAAGAAGATCAAGATCATCAAGAACCGGTTTCCATTCTCGATTAGGATTTCGTTTCTTCATCATTTTCTTTCTAAAGCTTTTCGTTTAGGTCAAAGATAGGATTTCTTTCCTTATTTTTCAGCTTTGTGTCAACGCAACAAGTTAGGAACCCATTCTTTAATTTGGAGTTTGAAGTTCTAAACGAGCGGTGTTGGAATAAAGAGTGAATCTTTCTTTGCTATCTAACGTTTTTTTAGTGTTTTTCTTGCATTATAAATATGACTTTTCAGGGATCTCCATCAAAGAAAGGTGAAACCTTTGATCCGGAAAGGTTATATACAATGATGGCGGATATGGCAAGACGAATGGAAGCCTTAAAGCTTCAAAATCAGAACTATGATAATAATCTTGGTTCAATAAAGCCAAAGATTCCGTATTTTGAAGGTACAAATGATTCCGAATTGTTTTTAGATTGGATTCGTAATGCTAACCATGCTTTTGCTGTCCATAATTATTCAAAGAAAAAGAAAGTGAACTTGGCAGCCATGAAATTTTGCTGATATGCTTCTATTTGGTGGGATAGAGAAGTCAAAACAAGGGTCAGAGCTGGGCAACGAGAAGTTGATACATGGGATGAGATGAAAGCGGTGATGACACAACGTTTTGTAAGAAAGCAAAAAGAAAAGAGTTCAAGGATCAAAATGGAAACTTTTCAAGACGGGGAGAAGCCGAATCAGTCCCATAATTTTTCCACTGTTTTGTCGAGCCAAAGCAAGGGTAAAGATGTCCAAATTAGTGCTCAAACAGCCACGGGGCAGTTTGGGGCAGTCAAGGCATCAAACACAACCGTTTCATCCAATACGAGAGAAAAGATGCCTTGTTTTGAAGTAGATATCCAAAAATTGAGAGAATGGGCCAGATTGAGGGAAAATAATGAGAGTGAGTTGAAAAAGAAGAGCGATCCTACCCATGAGGTAAGATCTGAGGTAAAAATAAAAGAAAAAGCCGAGCCAAAAGTGAGAAAAAGGCTTTCGCTGTAAAAGTGAAGAAAGAATGTTTGTTCGTTAATTCGGGAAAAGTAGATATGAAAATTCAAGCAAAACAACTTGTTGTTTTGTTAGATTTGAAAGGAGCCGCAAGGAACCTTTTTTCAAACACTTTTTCTTTTGATCTAACATCTTTTTCTACATCTAGTCTTGCCATTTTTCAGAAATATCATGAAGTCTTCCCTAAGAAGTTGTCGGGAAGGTTATGCATGACCCTTCAAAATCGTGAAAGGTATAAACCATCTTTGGGTACAAATCAGCAAATTCAATTAATTCGTGCAAAGAAGAAGGTAAGTAAGTCTTTAAGGCCTTATATTAATCCGGTAAATACTGAACCTAGGCATGAAGGAACTTTTAGAATATATACGGATAGTCTACATATTAATCACATAACTTTTAAGTATAGACATCCGATTTATTGCTTTGATAATATATTTATTTATAGTGAAAACCGAGAGAGTTTTAGTAAACATCTTAGGGCTGTTTTTTCTATTATAAATACACAAACCTTGGATGCTAAGATGGAAAAGTATGTTTATTACACTCATTCTATTAACCTTCTTAGTTGCATCATGAGTTTTCAAGGAATTAAAGTTGAACCGGAAGAAGTTATGACAACTGAGGAATGGCCGAACACAACTAGTTCAAATCGCATTCGTTCACCATTTGAGTTGACAAGCTTTTGTAAGCATTTTGTTCGTGATCGTAACAAGCTTGCTGCCACAATGGAGAAAATAGAGGTACACTTCTTTTGGGGACAGCCGCCATAAATTCAATTTAATAGGAAAACACGGTACACATTCTACTTGCTATATTTCTAACCTGTTCCCCTTTGCAAATTTTTCAGATTATGTGGCTGATTGTGTTGATGATTCGAGGATGAATCAAGCTTTTCAAGGGGAAGGGGATGATACGGTACCAACCTCCAGGCTCCCCAATTCAAGGGATCACATACATAGACCAATGACGAGGATTAGAACGAGGAACATGAAGCAGATAACTACATCATTGGTTCGTATATTAAAGTACAAAGAGGATGCTAAGTTACACATAGAATATAAAGTACACGGTAGCCTCTCAAGTTCAGAAGTGTACAATTTGGCCCTATCAAGCAAAGAGGCTAAGAAGGGCATTTTAGTAATCTTACAAGCTGATGGACAGTTTTGTGACAGTTTGGTATAATGATCATAACGTTCGATATTTGTATCCAATGGACCTGATTCTAGTTGCATACTAAAGTTAAGAGGCAGATCTACAACTTCTATGAAGACCACAAGATCAGAATCTACCAGCTTGGTGTCCGAAACCGTGGCGCAACTTGATCCCAACAATCTGTCCAGAATTGGGACGAAATTAAAGGGCATTTTAGTCTTTGTACAATTAAAGTCTATTTTCCAGCTTTGTTATTTACTTTATTTAGAGTATGGACATGATGTCCTTAGTTGGTTATCTAGTTGTTAAGAGTCCCACATCTACTAGGACTTTTCACATATGTAGTTTAATTTCAGCTTTGTTAGTTGCTTTTAGCAGCCTATAACCAAGAGAATAGGACATGTTGGCCATTATCTTGTTTAGGTAGTTTACTTGATAGCAAGTTGTTTTTCCAGAGTCCTATTTCTTCAAGGACTCTTCTTCCTATTGTTGTTAGCAAACGAAAACTCTCTATTTAAGAGTGATTTCGGCCTACATATTATTTACGTTAGATATATTGATATTTTGGTAAGGTTATTCCTTAGCTTCTTGTGTCTGAACTTGTTTTAAGATTTCATTCATCTTTGAGTTACTGTATCAACAAGCTTAGTTTCTCTTGTTGTGGTGTTTCAGCCTCCATCGATAATTAGCCTTCCTTAGCGTTGCGTTGATTATATTCCCTAGAAACTTGTTCGAGAATTAGAGAAAGATCGGGCTCAACTAAAAGTCGAACTCTTTGGTACCTTGTACCATTCGGTTCTTCATCACTTACAACTACTAGATAACTAACCAGTTAACCCTTATCTAAACACATGTACAACATGTCTTTTATTATAGCAACACTTGCTATACATGCCTAAAAATAGTAAATAACAACCTGAAAATAATTAAAGTCTAGAATAGACTTTAATTATACAAAAAGACTAAAATGCCCTTTAAATTCCTCTCAATTCTGGACAGCTTGTTGGACCAACTTGCATGATGTTTTCTGATACGGTACCAACCTCGGGGCTGCCTAATTCAAACATACATAAACCAATAACGAGGCTTAGAACAAGGGACGTGAAGCAACTATCTACATCATTGACCCGAGTTCTAAAGTACAAAGAGGATGCTAAGTTACATCTAGGAATGTTGTACAAGTCAACCTCTTAACTTTCGCAAGTGTACAATTAGGCCCTATCAAGCAAAGATGCTAAGAAGGGCATTTTAGTAATCTTACAAGTTAATGGACAGCTTTTGCGATAGTTTGGTATAATGATCACAACTTTCGATATATGTATCCAATGGATCTGATTCCAGTTTCACATTAAAGATAAGAGGCAGATCTACAACTTCTATGAAGACCACAAGATCAGATTCTTCCAGCTTGGTGTCCGAAATCGTTGTTCAACCTGCTCCAACAGTCTGTCCAGAATTGGGATGAAATTAAAGGACGTTTTAGTCTTTTTGTACAATTAAAGTCTATGCTAGACTTTAATTATTTTCCAGCTTTGTTATTTACTTTAATTAGTTATTTAGGAGAGTAATAGCAAGTAGTTGCTATAATAATGGACATGTTGACCATAGTTGGTTATCTAGTTGTTAAGAGTCGCACATCTACTAGGACTCTTCACATAACTAGTTAATTTTTTAGCTTTATTCATTGTATTAGCCGCCAAGAAACAAGAGAATAGGACATGTGGTCTATTATTTTGTTTAGGTAGTTTACTTTATTGCAAGTTGTTTTCCAAGAGTCCTACTTCTTTAAGGAATCTTCTTTTATTGGTTCATTGTAACCGGAAACTCTCTATTTAAGAGATGTTTCGGCCACATTATTATTTACGTTAGATATATTGATATTTTGGTAAAGTTATTCCTTAGCTTCTCGTGTCTGAACTTCTTTTAAGATTTCATTCATCTTTGAGTTACTGTATCAACAAGCTTAGTTTCTCTTGTTGTGGTGTTTCAGCCTCCATCGATAATTAGCCTTTCTTAGCGTTGCGTTGATTATATTCCCTAGAAACTAGTTCGAGAATTAGAGAAAGATTGGGCTCAACTAAAAGTCAAAATCTTTGGTACCTTGTACCATTCGGTTCTTCATCAGGTGGTATCAGAGCAAAATGTTCTTCTCAATTCCCGGTGTACGTTATTTGCTTTTTATAAACTTTCTTGTTTGCTTGATTGAGAAAAGACAAAAGCATCATCTTTTTCGTTTACTACTATTGATCTAAAAATCCAACTCTTCCTAGTATTGCTTCTAATTTTAAACAGGAATACAAGGCTGAATTTTTCATAGAGTTGCCCAAAGAATCGTCACAAAATCAAAGCAATGGTCCTTTCATCAACTTACAAGATTCGGGAACGAATCTTTTTGAAGAAAGGGAGAATGATGAGGAATCATATACCGATGCTTCAAGGAATAATGGGGTTTGGATAATGTCCAAAAGGAGATCTAGGACTCAAGTTCTATCATCACATCACTCATTTTGGAGACCCAAAATGATGAGGGATTGGACAGCTTTGCAACAGTTTGGTATAATGGTCATAACTTTCTATCTAATTATCAAATGGAGCTGATTCAAGTTGCATATAAAAGATAAGAGGCAGATCTACAACTTGCATGAAGATCACAAAATCCAATTTTTCCATCTTGGTGTCCGAAAACGTAATGCAAGTTGATACAACAAGCTGTCCAGATTTTAGATGAGAATTAATCTTGTTCTTTCAAGTTTATTTATTAATTAGATTTCCGCTATTATTATTATTAAGTGTTTTTAGGCGCATAGTATTAGATAGTGTTTTAGTTGGTTGGCAAGTTTGTTATTGAAGAGTCCTAATTCTTCAAGGACTCTTCCTTTTGGTTCAATTGAGCCGAAATCCAACTCTATTTAAGAGGGATTTCAGCCACCATTGTAAGATACTTTAGATATTTGATATTTTGGTAAGGTTATTACTTAGCTACTTGTGAATTGAACTTCTTTATAGAATTCATTCATCTTTGAGTTACTGTATCAACCAGTTAGTTTCACTTGTTGTGGTGTTTCAGCCTCCATCGATTCTTAGCCTTCTTTAGAGTTGGTTTGAGAATATTCCCCTTTGAAACTAGTTCAAGAATAGGGAAAGATCCGTTTTTAAACTAAAGTGTCGAATCTTGATACTTGTTATCTCGGTTCCTCATCACAATCCTAATTGGATTTGAACTCCAATAAAAGAGGAAATATAGTAATCTACTAAAATCTATTGAATTTGTACTTCTAAGGAAAGACAAGTATAATAATTAACTAAAACAAATACTAAGCCTTAAAGTAAATAAGTAATTGGAAAATATGTCCTTATTTAAGTATAAATTCGGAATTAGTAAAGTAGTAAAAGCTAAAAATTCAATAATAACTAAACTT
Source organism: Vinca minor (assembly GCA_026122235.1). Lineage (NCBI taxonomy): Eukaryota > Viridiplantae > Streptophyta > Magnoliopsida > Gentianales > Apocynaceae > Vinca > Vinca minor. The sequence continues at coordinate 422,571 of JAOCZM010000195.1, forward strand.
GGAAAACAAGATATATTTCACGCATAAAATTTGGACAGCATGATGTAGCAACGTGAATGACAAATTAGGATTCTAAACGACATAATCTTAACTTGTGATCTGCATGAAAGTTGCAAATATTCCTATTAGCTTTTCAATGCATCTTGAATGAGCTCCATTGGATTCCTGGATCGAAAGTTTTGGCAATTACACCAAAACTATCTCAAAACTGAAATTAATGTTGATCCAAGTTGATGATAGTTCTTATTACGTAGAGTCTTTGGGTCTCCAAAATGAGTGATGTGAAGAGCTTGATTCCTAGATTTACTTTCGAGACATTATTCAAGCCCCATCATTCTTTGAATCATCCGTATATGAGTTCTCCTGAAACGTGGGTTTTGCGGAAGGACATTATGCCTGAATTTTTATACCCTCTGGTGTTTTTCATGATTTGTCAACGCTTACTTATTATGAACATGGGTAATCACACCATTTTCTTCAGCATAAGCCTACCAGTAAAAAAATGGAACATGCACCTCGAATTTGGAGAGGAAGGCATAGATTCCTTATTGTATGGTTTTTCTTGAATTTGCATTGAATGTCTTAAACCCCCATTCTTTATGGTTGTGGTTAAATGAAGCATAAATTCTTCTCTAAGATTTTGTTTGTCAATTTCATACTCCTTTTGTAAGGTGCAGAGTTCAGGATGTTCATATGGAAGATTTGTATTTGTCACTGAGGACATGTTGGTGATAATGTTTAGGAATCTCAGGTTTCTTCCTTTTAAACAGTATATTAGGCTCTTGGAATTTTTGACATGTGGTCAAGGTTGTGCATTTGCGTTGTAGAGATTGAAGAGACAGAGTGTCTAAATTGCTGCGCTTTAAAACCATAGGGGGCTGAGTTTTGGTTTGGGATAGAAGAAACAAAACATTTAGATGTCTGTTTTTCAAAAAGATAAAGGGTTGTGTTTCGGGTTCGTTGGTTGCATTGTCAAATGTAATTGTAACTTCTCCGTTTGAAGGTTGTGTGATACGTGGTACATATGAATTGTGCATATGTGCAGGTGGAGAAGCATCAGACATTTTCCGATTTAATGGTAGTGTAATTCGGTTTCAAGATATAGCTCTAGGAATAGTCATAAAAGATCTAGTCATATATGTTTGGAAAAGAACAACATGTCCTTTTATTATGGTTCTAATAGCCCCTGATGTGAAGGTCAAGACCATCGATTAGATTTGGAAGCGATACATGATTGTAACAAGTAAGGAATTTCCTTCAAGTTTGTAGTTGGAAACTTTGACATTTAAGGTTAGGACATCAGTGACGTTTCCATCATTAAGTGAAGCTGAAAAATTTGGAAAGCAGGCAAAACACACTGGAATTTCAAAAAGGATTGTTTCTACCATTCCTATAAGGGAATCGTCGAATTTTGTCCATCGACATTCTCTAAGAGTGAGCAAAATGGATGTACCTAATCCTTCCATTGAGAGTGGTTTGACAACTAATGACTTTAGTTGTATTTTTCTTTATGCTTTTGCATAGCTTTTTTTAGACAAATGTTTTGATTGTGTAGTCAGAAGTGAAGTTCCAATTTTCATTTTGATAAACATGTTTTGTATGATGTTTTGAATTTTCATGTTATCAATGTTTTGGGTTATATCTTCAAATTTTACTTCGTCTTTGAGATGTAGTGGTTTAGAAATGGAAGATGAGGTAGATGCCTCAGATTTGCGGGAGAAATATTTAACAAAATAGGTCATGAATGAAAATGAAATGTGGTAAATATGAAAATATGCAGTTGAAAATATGCAGGAAATGAAAATCAGCAAAACTCAATATGTTGTAAATACCTCAGACCCTTTGGCACGGAAACCTTCGAGTTCCATAAATAACATTTATAAATTTTAATAAATTATAATAAAAAATAATATATATCCAACAATTTTATACTAACTTTCATTTGTACAGTTTTCTTCCAGATCATGAATCTGCTCAATCTCGTCCATAGTACTACTAGGATTTCAGGAGTAAACACTACTCAAGTAATGTAGGTAAAATAGCCTATTTGGTCCTTTTCGATATTCTACATTTTCGAATAAAGACTGTTCGTTTTTTTTTTAACTTTTAACATCCATATAGTTTTTTCGACCTGCCGAAAAATGACTTCTGTCACATTTTCTGTCAAAATCCCATTAACACAAGCATGTGCCTTCCATGTGATGTACTTTTTAAGGGCATTTCAGACATTTCAATCTATTTCCCACAATAAAAGCTTTGATACTCAATTGTAGGGGTGAGCAAATTCGGTTTTTGCCGAATTCCGACCGAATTCTAATTGAATTTGGTAATTTGGTTTCGGTAATTCGGCGTGAATTCGGCAATTCGGTCATGACCGAATTCGAATTGGTCGAAATTGGGACGATTTCGGTCAGACCAATTTTGAATTCGGTCCGAATTGAATTTTTTAAAATAAATTAATAATATTATTATATAATTAATATATATATATATAGTAAATTAAAAAAAAATAAAAATATATATATATATATATATATATATATGTATATCTAACCTAATCCTCCCCATGTCAGACACTCACAAGTCACACCACCCAACCCTCCCCGTCTCAGGCGATTGTCAAGATCCATCGCCTCCCTCCACCGCCTCTCCTCCACCGCCTCTCTTCCCCCTCTCCTCCACCGCCTCCCTCAGCAACCTCCTGCTCAGGAATTGATAGCGAAAGACCTCCATGATAACGAATGGAAATTTAGGCATATTTTTTTAGGTACGTTCTATTAGAAATTATTGTTATATGTGAAGGTGTTCGTGGCATGATGATTATGGTGGCAGAGTTTCATAAGTAGCTATGGTTTCTTTCCCAAGACTGGTGAAGTATATACTATCTCGAGACTTTACCTCTGAAATAAAAAATCATCAAACAATATATGCTTTGCTCAAACTCGTTTGTTTGAATCTTGATTTATCTGTCGAATTGTTAATCAATTAAGATCCAATTGAAAAATTAAAGAACAATTGAAACCCTAGGAAATTGAGGAATTATACTGAGAGAAAGGAAGAGAAGAAGAAAATATCTGGAATGAGCTTTTTCTATTAATGAATAGAAACTGTACATCGATTCTCATATATATACAATATTCTGATAAAGTTAGACTTCTAACTAACTAACAAACAATCTAACTGATTCTAAACTAATGTATATACATCCTTAGAACACCAGTTTTGACTTTGACTTTTAATCCTTTCTTCTTTCTTTCCCAGAAGGTTGTACTTCAGTCTTCCTGCTTGCATCCTCCTTTCCAGCTTGAGCTTCTATCTTCAACATTATCCTTAGATTTTCAGCTATGTAAATAACACTCCTGTTATCACAAAATAAAGGTGTAGCTTGTGTTTGTACCATACTTAAGTCTGCCAGAAGATACCTTAGCCATTGAATCTCACATGTAGTGGCTGCTAAAGCTCTATATTTTGCCTCACTAGAAGACCTAGATACTGTGGCTTGCTTCTTTGCCTTCCAGGAGATCAAAGAAGTTCCTAAAAAGATACAATAACCAGTGATAGATCTCCTGGTATCTGGGCAGCCTGCCCAATCAGAATCACTGTAACCTTTTAGTGTCAAATTGTTTGATCCTTGAAACAATAACCCCTGTCCAGGTGCCCCTTTTAGGTACTTTAGAACCCTTAAAGCTCCATGCCATTGTAGTACAGTAAGACAGTCTAAATACAGGCTTAGCTGCTGCACTACAAAGGATATATCTGGCCTGGTATGTGTCAAATAAATCAGCTTACCAATGAGTTTCCTGTAGGGTGTGTTGTCAGGTAAGAGCCCAGGTTCCATTGGTGTGGTTGCTGGTTTGCAGCCAAGCATGCCAAAAGAATCTATTAATTCTAAGCAATACTTCCTCTGACACATGTTTATCCCAATTTTACTTCTAGCAATTTCAAACCCAAGAAAATACTTTAAATCTCCTAACGGGCTTCGGCTCAACCGAGGTTGACTTCGGTCATCCGAGGTGGTCGTTCGGTCAACCGAACTCTGTTTTAAACTAGCCGTTTTTTGACCGTTGGAGAGTCGTTTTTCAGCCAAATTTGAAATATATAAATACTCCAAAGCTAGAGAAACATTCTAAGACTTGGAAAAACATAAAACATTGATATCTTATCAAGTCAAAACACTTTCAAAGCAAAATACTCTTCATCCTTATGATCTAAAGCATTCAAGAGTATTCTTTCAAAAGCAAGACAAAGAGTGGACTTCATATGTTCAAGAGCTAAATTGTTTGTACTTCAAAGGTATTAATCTTTCACTTAGAAGAGTGAATATTCTTTGTATTAAAAATTCATTTCTCCCTTTCTTTGTGATTGGGTAATTGGTGTAAAAGTCCTACTTAGTGTGGGCAAGCTCTTAGTGAGTTTCTTGGTATTGTGGTTGTGTTTGTAAAACTCTTAGTGAGTTAGCCACAAGTGTAAAATCTTCTTAGTGAAGTTGTTGCAAATCCTTGGGTGCGGCTCAAGGTAGTGGATGTAGATTCTAAGTGAATCGAACCACTCTAAATCCTTTGTCTTGTTAATGGGTTTTACTTTGCTTTCAATCATCTTGCTTAAACTTACAATAGCATTGCAAAGAATCGAAAAAGTTGCCAAGATTAGTTAAAACCCAATTCACCACCCCCCCTCTTGTGTTTTACAACAGGATTTGGTGAAGAGTGTATAGTCACTAGGAGATTGTTTGAAACCTAATTCAAGAATAGAACCAGTGAGCTTTTGATTCCATTTTCTGCTAGCTTGTTTCAAACCATATAGTGACTTGTTCAATTTACAAACAAGGTTAGAAGCTGCATTAAAACCTAAAGGCAATTTCATATAAATGTCTTCCTCTAGATCACTATGCAAAAAGGCAATATTTATGTCTAATTGCTGCAAGAACCAGTTCTTGGTAATTGCTAGAACAAGTAAAACCCTTGTGGTGGTGAATTTGGCTACAGGAGAAAAAGTGTCCAGAAAATCAATACCTTCAACCTGAGTAAAGCCCTTGATGACTACCATAGCTTTAGGCCTTTCAATGGAACCATCTGCCTTAAGCTTTAGTTTGAATACCCACTTGTTGGCAATGGCTTTCTTACCAGGGGGCAGAGGTACCAAATCCCAGGTATTATTCTCCTCAAGTGCCCTGATTTCATTGGCCATAGCTTCCCTCCATGTGGCATGTGGCACAGCCTCAACATAAGTCTTAGGCTCAAAGTGTGAATCAACTGCAAGTATAAAAGATTTGTATGCAGGTGCTAAGTGATGAGTAGAGTAAACATTATTCAGTATGTGGGGTGTGGAATTAGGGAGATGAGAACATTGGTAATCACTGAAATGAGCAGGAAGCTTGGTCACCCTATTTGACCTTCTTACAGCAGGAATATGGTCAGAAATGTAAGGATTAGAAATGGAATCATAAGAAATTAAAACATCTGAAGTGACAGGAAGAATATGTGCAGTAGAAGGGATGGAATAAAATGTTGCAGGAGTAGAAGATAACACTGGGAGAGGTATTGATTGAACTTCAGGATGTGTGACTAACATGTCCTTGAAAGGAAAAGTGTGTTCATAAAACACAACATCCCTAGAAACAAAAACTGCATTTGTATGAATGTCAACAAGAACATACCCTTTGGTAGTAGCAGGTAATCCTAAGAAAGCACATTTTGTACTTCTTGCATCAAATTTATTCCTATGATTGATAATAGTACATGCAAAAGCAAGACATCCAAAGACCTTTAGAGTAGAATATTCAGGTATATTTTTGTGAAGGATCTCATAAGGGGATTTATTGCTAAGTAAAGGAGGTGGACTGATATTTATAATGAAGGCTGCATGAAGGACAGCATAACCCAAAAAAATCAGCAGAAATACCAGACTAAAATTTAAAGGCTCTAGCAATATTTAAAATGTGCTGATGTTTCCTCTCAGCCACCCCATTCTGCTGAGGTGTTTCAACACATGAAGTTTGATGAATGATGCCATGTTCAAGATAGAAATCCTTCATGGAAAATTCAGGTCCATTATCTGATCTAATGATTTGTATGGTTTTCTGGAATTGTGTTTGAACAAATTTGCAGAAAGACTGTAAGAGTGATCTAGCTTGACCTTTATTGGTCATTAGGAACAACCAAGTGAATCTAGAATGGTCATCAATAACAGTAAGAAAGTACTGCTGACCTGAAAGAGTAGGATATTTGTATGGCCCCCAAATATCAATGTGGATAAGATCAAATAAAGCAGAAGAAAAAGTAAGGCTGGAAGGAAATGACAGTTTGTGTTGTTTAGCATAATGACAAACATCACAACAAGTTTTATTCAAGTACTGAATATCAGGACAAAAAGCTTTTACAATTTTAAGCTTTGAATCAGGCATATGACCTAATCTGTTGTGCCAAAGTAAATCAACAGAACTAGAAGCAGTAATATTACATTTATTTCTGCTAGACTAAGAAGAATCAGTAGTACATTTATTTGGCTTAGGCAAAGTAGAAACAGAAGTAACATTTTCAGGAAAGAAGTAGTATAAAACACTATGGAGGACTGTAGAACCAATCATCTTCCTGGTGTGTATATCCTGAAGAATACAATCAGCAGGAGAAAAGCCAACATAACATGAGTTTTTAAGTATTAGTTGACTAACAGAGATTAAATTGAAGTCAAAACCAGGCACATAGTAAACATCACTCAAAGTAAGGTTAGGATGTAGAATAACAGTGCCTTTATGAGTAGCTTGAACAAAAGTTCCATTAGGTAGTTTGATAGGAAGAGGATGTGAGGTGGATGCATAAGAAGTATAGTAACTGAATGAATGTGTGATGTGATTAGTAGCACCTGAGTCCAAAATCCAATATTCAATGCAAGGAGACTTACCCTTTGTACCTGAATTATTATGTGAAAGGCTGGCAGTTAATGCTACAACTCCTGATGCAGTATGATCCCCAACAATGGATGTGTCATTTTGTGTTAAAGAACTAGATTCATAAGCATAATGAGGAACAAATCCTGCATAGGAAGTAGGCTGCATCTGTATATTAGCCATCATAGATGTTAAATTTTGAGTAGAGTTCATCATATTATTGTTTACTGTATGATGACCAAATGCAGGTGTTAGACCAGGAGTACTTTGTCCCATGACAGGTGATGTTGAATATTGTTGTGACATCTGCAAAGGCATTGGTGTATAGGAGAAATTCTGAAATCCAGGATACTGAGGTAAACCAGCAGCATAATTCAAAGTAGCAGTATTGTGATTCATTCCAGGTAGCTACCCTATGTAAGATCCTTCAGGTATCATCTGCATTTGATTAATCTGCCCAAAATTGTTTGTGTTTTTGCCTTTTCCTTTCCAATTGGCAGGGTAGCCATGTTTTTTATAACACCTTTCTACAGTGTGCCCCTTCAAGTTACAAAAAGTGCATTGCAAATTCTTCCTACCATTTTGAGAATAACTTCTAGAATTTACAGCATTCACAACACCTATAGATGATGCTGTATGTATACCAGAATAAGCAGGAACTCCTCTATAACTTCCTGCAGTTGGTGGCATACCTAGTGGTGTGTACATCAATTGCATTCCTGCTTGAGGATGTACTACACTATAGTTCATCTGTCTCTCACATTATGGTACCATTGAAAAAGCATCATTAATGGTAGGTGTAGGTTTAATCACTAATACTTGATTTTTCACAGCAGAAAACATATCTGAAAGGCCTTTAAGGAACCTGATTACATTATCAGATTCAGAATATCTTTTGAGTATTTTTTGAACATCACAGCTACATTGAGGATCACATGTACACTGTGGTATAGGCCTAAGCATAAGAAATTCTTCCCATAGCACTTTCAATTTTGTATGAAAATCAGTAACGGAAAGATTACCTTGCTTTAGATTGTGAATCTCCTCTAATAAATCAGACAATCTAAAATCATTACCATTGGAAAATCTTGACTTCAAATCCATCCACATAGCATGTGCTGTAGGAAGCCATATACAGCTTTGTGCAATAGGTGAAGTCATAGAGTTTAAAAGCTATGATTTAACCATATTATCTGACTGTTTCCATAGAGCAAACTGAGGATCACTAGTCAGAGGTGGCTCAAGAGTGCCAGTAATGAAGCCATCTTTGTTCTTGCAGGATAAAGCAAGAAGAACAGATAAACTCCACGGATGATAGTTATTAGAATTCAGCAGAGGTGAGGCAAGAATTTTGAAGGACTCTCACTCGGATGCAAGTATAATGGATTAACAGCTTCCATTGAACTCATCAAGGTAGCAGAAGAAGAATTCATAATTCTCAAAAAAAAAAAAAAAACAAGAAATGCAGCGGAAATTCAAGATTGATGATCTTCAAAGATGAACAGAACAAATCAATCAATGAATAGAAACAAGTAATCAGAGTTTATAGCTCTGATACCATGTCGAATTGTTCATCAATTAAGATCCAATTGAAAAGTTAAAGAACAATTGAAACCCTAGGAAATTGAGGAATTATACTGAGAGAAAGGAAGAGAAGAAGAAAATATCTGGAATGAGCTTTTTCTATTAATGAATAGAAACTATACATCGATTCTCATATATATACAATATTTTGATAAAGTTATACTTCTAACTAACTAACAAACAATCTAACTGATTCTAAACTAATGTATATACATCCTTAGAACACCAGTTTTGACTTTGACTTTTAATCCTTTCTTCTTTCTTTCCCAGAAGGTTGTACTTCAGTCTTCCTGCTTGCATCCTCCTTTCCAGCTTAAGCTTCTATCTTCAACATTATCCTTAGATTTTTTTAAGTTTACTGGGTCATGTTATTACTTCTGATGTAGCTATTTACTGCTGATTGTTTCTTCGTCTTGTTGCAGGTCATTTTAAAATTGAATCTGTCCCAATTCGGTGAATTCGGTCGGCACCGAATTCCGAATTCACCAATTCGGACATTTCGAATTCGGTCGATTTTTTGAGGTATGAAAAAATGAAAAAACTGAATTCAATTTACCGAATTGGCGAATTCGAATTCGGTGTTCACCCCTACTCAATTGTTAAACAAAATAACTAAGAATACCCAATTAAATTAACCAAAAAATAAATTCTATATTCATCCTCTTCCCCTCTATCTTCATCCACCCTTCACCATACTCCTCCACCACCACTACTACCACCACCGCCACCGCCACCACTACCACCACCAATTATTTGTTTTTTTCATCTTCTACATCTCACCCCCCTTCCCCCTCCCTTCCCCTCTCCCCACACCCCACCCCCTTCTCTACCACCATCAACCACCATTTTTGCCTCTTCCACTACCAAAAATTTCTGCCCTCTTTTTTTAAATGAGTATTGTACACTCTTCACCACCAACAATCACCACCTGCAGCATCATTCAAATTTTTTCTCTTGAAATATTTGGTTCAAGATAGTTAACCAATACTCATTTCAAATGGTTAGTTGGTTCAAATTTTTTAATAATATTCAAGAAACCCATTTAAAATGGTTCAAGAAAGTTAACAATATTCATTTCAAATGGTTAATTGGTTCAAGAATTTTAACAAGATTCAAGAAACACATTTCAAATGGTTCAAGAAAGTTAACAATATTCATTTCAAGAAACCCATTTCAAATGGTTCAAGAAAGTTTACAAGATTCATTTCAAATGGTTAACAGATATTGCAGATTCTTTATTAATTATACACTTATTAAAACCCATTTCAAATTGTTCAATAAACTGTCAATAAGTTGCAAATTTGAGGGGATGGATTTACACTTTGTAATTAGTTTGGACTTTGTTGATTTTCATCTTGAATCTTCATTTGCTTTATATTTGTTTGATGGTCTTGGCTTTGATGGTGGTGTTGGTGGTCATGGAGAAGATGAAAGGTTGGTGGCTGTGGCCTTTTTTTTTTTTTACCCGAAAAACAAATCAATTCGTTCTATTGGATTAATCTTGAATAACCCAAATCAATCAGAGACTTTGTTTTGATGGGGAATTTAGTTAATAGTATGGCTGAAAATGTTCATTTCAGAATTGGATGAAAAAAATCCTTCATAATTTTTTTCTTTGTATAAAATTTGCAGGTGGTGGTGGAGAAGAATGTGGGTTTAGAATTTTTTTGTTATTTTAAATTGAGTATTCTTAGTTATTTTTTTTTAACAATTGAGTACCAAAGCTTTTATTGTGGAAATAAATTGAAATGTCTGAAGTGCCCTTAAAATGTACATCACATGTGAGGCACATGCCTGTGTTAACGGAGAATTGACAGAAAATATGACAGAAGTCCTTAAACGGCAGGTCAAAAAAACATATTGGACGTTAAAAGTTAAAAAAAACGAACCGTCTTTATTCGAAAATGTAGAATATCGAAAAGGACCAAATAGGCTACTTTACCAGTAATGTATTGCAGGCCCTAACATGTTTCCAACTCAACAGCGGTACTAAAGTATAAATTTGCCAGATTTATAAAAATGATAATAAAATAAATTAAAATTCATGACTATCACCTTACTTCCCTCTCTGGCCCGGATACCAAACGGGTGTGTGTGTGTGTGTATATATATATATATATATATGTGTGTGTGTGTGTGTGTGTGTGTGTGTGTGTGTGTGTGTGTGTCCTCTCATGTGAAAAGTGAAATATAATACTACTAAGAAAGAGAGCACCATCCAAGTTTTCTCGTGCAACGATTATTTTTTAAATTAATTACCTTTACTAGAGATTATCATAAGTTTTATATATGTTTATATCATTTGTAGTCGGTGGGTGTTAAATATGCTAGAGGTATGAAGAGAAGTAAAAATTCCTTGTCCTCCTCAAGAGCGAGTCTGAGGGATAATATTCGTGAGAGCCTTTGGTCTAGCTTGCAAAATGCCTGAATTAATGCTTCTCTTGCGACTTTTCTAATCCCCATATAAATTACCAACCATAAAAAAACTCACATCATTCAATCGCAAAAGGAGGGAGATAGATGGGAGATGAGAGGTGTGAAATAGGGCCAAATGTGACCATTAAAGGAAGCCTAGAAAATCAATGCTCAATGAGTAGCAACACCTTCACCACCACTACGACCCCCACTCACCATTTCTCCACAAATGCGACTACCGCCAATAACAACAACAATAATAAGGAACAAGATCCTTTTTCATCCACCACTACTACTAATGCTTATCACTTATCCACAAATTCAATCAACAACAAAAACAACAACAATAATGAACAACAAGGTTTGTTCCTCCAAATCCCAAATACCAGTAATAATACACATCCATTCTCGTCAAATCCAAATAACAATAGCATCAACAACAGTGATCAAGATCGTTTTCTCTCGATCTCGACCAGTACTAACAATGTTCATCATTTCTCCACAAATGTGACGAGCAAGAGTAGTAGCAACAACAATGATCAAGGTTCGTTCCACCCAATCTCTACCAATGCTGACAATACTCAACATTTCTCTACAAATGCAAGCAATAGCAACAATAGTGGCAGCACCACCGGCAATAACAAAGAACAAGACAGGTTTCTTCCGATTGCAAACGTGGGTCGGATCATGAAGAAATTCATTCCAGGAAATGGGAAAATATCAAAAGATGCAAAAGAGACAGTTCAAGAATGTGTATCAGAATTCATTAGCTTTGTTACTGGTGAAGCATCTGATAAATGCCAAAGAGAAAAGAGGAAGACAATCAATGGAGATGATATTATTTGGGCCATCACAACTCTTGGTTTTGAGGATTATGTAACTCCATTAAAACAGTACCTCAATAAGTACAGAGACTTAGAAGGGGAGAAGCTCCAACAACCAAAGCATCAAAAACTTCACCAAAATGATCAAAGGACAAATATGTCCTATAATCATAATGTATATTCTTCAACAAGTCTCATCCCTCAAGCATCCTTTATTCCCAGTGATCATCCATTTGCATTACAATTCTCACAAAATTCAATTCAAACACAATTACCACAACATGAACACATCGATTCAGTTGGGAACTGGTAAACAAATATAAATAATTTGTCTTCAATTTTTATTTTTTTCCTTTTTGGCAATTGTAATATAGCATATACTTTTCTTTCTATAAAATTCCTTTAGTGTAATATATTTTAACATTCCCCTTTGGGGAAAAGAGGAAACGAATCTTGATGCCAAATAGAAGAGTTTATCATTTTTATAGAAGAGTTTATCATTTTTCTTTCTTTAGAATCTCAAAAGATTATACATCCTATTAAAATTTTCTTTTAGCTTAAAAAATTAAAAAGTTTTTTTTTAAAAAGAAAAAAAATAATACTAGTTATAATTTTGTGATGTCTTCTTGTTCCTTTCGAAGAACACTAAAGGTTCAACACAAAAGAGTAGGGAGAATCTTTCTCTAACTTGAATTAGTTCTCGGGAATGCTTCACTAACACCTCTAAGTAGCATAAGCACCTAGCAACACTAGCAGAAGACTTTAAAAGAATTCGACACACAAGACCTCAAGACATCATGAGCATCAAGCAGCCATGGCAGAAGATTTTGAATGGATGATGAAACACCACAACAAGGGAACTAACTTGTTGATACAATAACTAAACTAATCAAAGAATCCACTTTAAAAAGCTTTGATTCTCGAAAGAACCATGAAAGGTAAAAACCTCACTTTATATTCCAAAAATATATTGTATTCCAAAAATATATTGTATATCAACTTAATAATAATGTTGGTGGAATCTCCTTTATAAACAGAAAGATTCAGCCAAGACCTATTACAAATCCTATTTGGCTCTTAAAGAAAGAACAAGTATAATAAACTAACAAAACAAATACTAACTAGTCAAATACTAATTGGATTTGAACTCTAACTAAAGAACAAGTATAGTAATTAACTAAACAAATACTAAGGCTTAAAATAAATAACTAATGGACAACACGTCCTTATTTTAGCCAAAATTCGGAATTAAAAAAAGAAATTATTTAATTAATAACTAAACTTGGAAAACAAGATTAAAATTCGCCTAAAAATCTGGGCAGCTTGTTGTAGTAACTTGAGAGATGATTTAGACACCAAAACGACATATTTTGATCTTGTGGTCCTCACGAAAGTTGTAGATATGTCTCTTAACTTTCCAATGCATCTTAGATCCGCTCAATTGGATACCTAGATCCGAAATTATGCCTATTACACCAAACTGTCTTAATGTTGTCCAAGTCCTCATCATTTTGTTACCATATCAACTATAGATTTAGGTTATTTCGTTCTAGATATTCCAGAGATTTTTTTTGTTTTTGTTTTTTTATTGACATCGAGTGATTAAGAACCTTAGCAACATAAGCACTAAGACCCAACAATTACAGTGACGCAAATGAAGGATCTTTCTCTAACTTGAACTTAGATAACTTGAAAATGTAGCAACAAAAACCTAAAGGCAGCATGAACACATAGAAACCATGTCAGCTAAACTTTGAGAGATTTACAAGAAAGACCTAAATGCAGCATGCTCACCTAAAAACCTGTCAGCAAAAACCCTAATGGATAAAGAGAAACCGCAACTAGGGATCTAGCTAGTCGATATAGTTAAGAATGAAAGAAAATTCTAAAGAAGTTCAGTCGTAAAACAATTAAGGTAAAAACCTCACATTGTATTTCCAAAAATATTTTGTAAATAAACTTAATAATAAAGTTGGCGAAATCTCCTTTATATAGATGAAGATTTCAGCCAAGACAAGTAATACAAATGGTAACTAACAAAACTAATAACTATTTAATAAATATATCAACTACCAAAGCTAATAACTAAGTAATAAAAATAGAAACTAACAAAACTAATAATGATGAAGAACTTATGAGAACTTATGTACGGATCCTTCAAAGAATGATGAGGTTTGGGTAATGCCTAAAAGGAGATCTAGGAGGTAAGATATAACATCACATCACTCATTTTGGAGGCCCAAAAGACTCAAAAGAATGAAGACTATCATCAACTTGGATTAACATTAATATAAGTTTTGAGACATTTTGGTATAACAGTCATAACTTTCGATCCAGGAATCCAATGAAGCTCATTCCAGATGCTATGGAAAGATAAGAGGCATATCCACAACTTTAATGATACCACAAGATCAGATTCTACCTTTATGAAGTCCTAAATCGTCGTGCAAGTTAATAAATCATTCTGTCCAGATTTTCAGCGAGAATTAATCATGTTTTTCCAAGTTTAGTTATTTAATTAATTTTCAGCTTTATGTTTATCATTTCTTTTAGTTAGCCGAAATAAAGGACATGATAAATAGTTTATTCTTTAGCATATTCTTTAGCAAGTATAATCCTAGTCCATGTAGGACTTAGCTTGTTTAGGGGGGTTTTCAGCCGAAATCCTCCTCTATATAAGAGAGGTTTCGGCCACTTATTAGACACACTTGATATTAATGATAATTGTGAGGTTTTATTCCTTTGTTGCTTTGTGAATTGAATTCTTTTTAGAACTTTCTTTCATTGTTACTAATCAACAAGCTAGTTCCCTTGTTGTCGTGTTTCTTCATCTATTTAGTGTTCTTCTTCCTAGGTAGCCAAGTGCTTATCGCTGCTTGGAGGTCTAGTGTGTCGAATACTCGAAAGTCCTTTGTTATAGTAGACAAGTGCTTATCGCTGCTTGGAGGTTGTAGTAAGGCATTCACGTCAACTCAATTCAAGTTAGAGAAAGATAATCATTTCCTTGTGTTGAATCTTGATTCCGTCAAGGTTCTTCATCATATTGGTATCATAGCTCAAGGTTGATCTCTTTCTTGGTGTATCTTTTTATTTCTTTTTTACATAAAAAAAAAAAAATCATCCTATTTAGTTATTTTTTATTTTTCAACCTAGATAAAAGAAAAAGAGGGACAAGAACCAAATTACCTATTTCTTGGTTAAATAGGAACTTTCCTAAAAAAAATTCCCTTTCCTAATTTTTTTTCCTTTCCTAATTTTTCACCTTTTCTAATGTTTCCATCTTTCCTCACAATTATATTTATTTGAGCAACGATGAATTTCTCATATCAACAACGAAAGTTAATACGTGATGATGGCTCAAAAATATTGGAAATCACAGAGAGGTTACCAAACCTTCTTGACAATTATTTCCAATTGCGTGAAGAGGAAAAGTTGCAAGAGGAGGAAAGAATAAAATAGGATGCAAGATTACAAGAAGAGGCCAAATTACAAGAAGAAGCAAAATTGTAACATACGGAAAACGTGATGCGTGACGAGTTGCAGCATTAGCGTGAAGCACAATTTCTTGATGAGGAAAAAGATCTTTTTGATGCAACACAATTTGATACGGTACCAACCTCGGGGCTACCCAATTCAAAGGATCACATACATAGACCAATAACAAGGCTTAGAACAAGGGACGTGAAGCAACTATCTACATCATTGACCTGAGTTCTAAAGTATAGTATAAAGAGGATGCTAAGTTACATCTAGGAATGTAGTACAAGTCAAAATCTTAACTTTCGCAAGTGTACAATTAGGCCCTATCAAGCAAAGAGGCTAAGAAGGGCATTTTAGTAATCTTACAAGTTGATGGACAGCTTTGCGACAGTTTGGTATAATGATCATAACTTTCGATAAATGTATCCAATGGACCTGATTCCAGTTGCATATTAAAGATAAGTGGCAGATCTACAACTTCCATGAGACAAAACTTTGTCTCCGAAATTGTCGCGCAACCTGATCCAACAATCTGTCCAGAATTGGGATGAAATGAAAGGACGTTTTAGTCTTTTTATACAATTAAAGTCTATGCTAGACTTTAATTATTTTACAGCTTTGTTATTTACTTTATTTAGAGTATTTAGGTGTGTATAGAAAGTATTCGCTATAATAAAGGACATGATGTCCATAGTTAGTTATCTAGTTGTTAAGAGTGCCAGATCTACTTGGATTCTTCACATAACTAGTTAATTTTCAGCTTTATTCATTGTCTTAGCCGCCAAGAAACAAGAGAATAGGACATGTGGTCTATTATCTTGTTTAGGTAGTTTACTTGATAGCAAGTTGTTTTCCAAGAGTCCTACTTCTTTTATTGGTTCATTGTAACCGAAAACTCTCTATTTAAGAGATGTTTCAGCCACATTATTATTTACGTTAGATATATTGATGTTTTGGTAAGGTTATTTCTTAGCTTCTAGTGTCTGAACTTCTTTTAAGAATTCATTCATCTTTGAGTTACTGTATCAACAAGATTAGTTTCTCTTGTTGTGGTGTTTCAGCCTCCATCGATAATTAGCCTTTCTTAGCGTTGCATTGATTATTTTCCCCTAGAAACTAGTTTGAGAATTAGAGAAAGATCCGGCACAATCAAAGCTGTTGAACCCTTGGTACTTTGTACCTCATGGTTCTTCATCACAATTGCTTGATGAGGAACAACATCCTTTTGAAGCCATGATTTTTGAAGAGTCGATAGAATCAACATTTTCGTTCATTACTCTTGGTCTAACAACTTCTCTTCTACCTAGTATTGATTTTATATTTAAACAGGAGTTCAAGGTCGTATTTTCAACAAAGATATTGCCACCAAACCGAAGTCATGGTCCTTTCCTTAAATTACAAGATTCGAGGACGAATTTTTTTGAAGAAAGGGAGAATGATGAGAACTAATATACGGATCCTTCAAAGAATGATGAGGTTTGGGTAATGTCTAAAAGGAGATATATGAGGCAAGATTTAACATCACATTACTCATTTTGGAGGCCCAAAAGACTCAAAAGAATGAAGACTATCATCAACTTGAATTAACATTGATTTCAGTTTTGAGACATTTATGTATAACGGTCATAACTTGCGATCCAGGAATCCAATGAAGCTCATTCTAGAATCTATAGAAAGATAAGAGGCAGATCTACAACTTTAATGAAGACCACAAGATCAGATTCTACCTTTATGAAGTACTAAATCGTCGTGCAAGTTAATAAATCATTCTGTCCAGATTTTCAGCGAGAATTGATCTTGTTTTTCCAAGTTTAGTTATTCAATTAATTTTCAGCTTTATGTTTATCATTTCTTTTAGTTAGTCGAAACAAAGGACATGATAAGTAGTTTATTCTTTAGCCCAGTGGGGCTCCCCTTTGCTCACGACCGAGAGGTCCTGAGTTCGACACCGGGCCACAGGGCCCAGACTACTAACCTCCCCCCGCCCCCCAACCCCAAAAAAAAATTATAATCCTAGTCGATTTAGAACTTAGCTTGTTTAGTGTTTTTTCAGCCAAAATCATCCTCTATATAAAGAGAGATTTCGGCCACTTATTAGACACTTGATAATAATGATAATTGTGAGGTTTTATTCCTTTGTTGCTTTGTGAATTGAATTTCTTTTTTGAACTTCCTTTCATTGTTACTAATCAACAAGATAGTTCCCTTGTTGTCTTGTTTCTTCATCCATTTAGTGTTCTTCTGCCTAGGTAGCCAGGTGCTTATCGCTGCTTGGAGGTCTAGTGTGTCGAATACTCTGAAAGTCCTTTGCTGTAGTAGCCAAGTGCTTATCGCTGCTTGGAGGTTGTGGTAAGTCATTCACGTGAACTCAATTCAAGTTAGAGAAAGATCCTCTTTTCCTTGTGTCGAATCTTGATTCCGTAAAGGTTCTTCATCAAGAACCTTGACAATTGTGTTTATCAAGATTCAACACAAAAGGGATTTGAGGATCTTTCTCCGCTTGAGATTAGTTCACGTGAATGCTGACACTTAGACCTCTAAGTAGTACGAGCACCTAGCAGAAAGACATTAAGAGAATTCGTCACACAAGACCTCAAGACAACATGAGCATCAAGCAACCCTGACATAAGAACTAAAACAACACAAGTATAGTAAACTAACATAAACTAGTACTAGCTTTAAACTAAATAACTAATGGATAACATGTCCTTTATTTTAAGCTATAATTTCGAAATTAAAAAGCTGAAAATTAAATACTAACAAAACTTGGAAAACAAGATATAATTCACGCCTAAAATCTGGACAACATGATGTAGCAACTTGAACGACGATTTAGGACACCATATTGACATACTATGATCTTGTGGTCTTCATGAAAGTTGTAGATCTGCATATAATCTTTCCAATGCATCTTGAATGAGCTCCATTGGATTGCTGGATTGAAAGGTATGACCATTACACCAAACTACCTCAAAGCTGAAATTAATGTTGATCCAAGTTGATGAGAGTTAATATTACGTAGAGTATTTGGGTCTCCAAAATGAGTGATGCGATGTAAGAGCTTGATTCCTAGATCTCCTTTGAGCATTATCCAATTCTCATCATTCCTTGAAGCATCCGTATATGAGTTTTCATCAAATTACTAAGGCTCAGACTAACAAACTAATGGACAACATTTCTTTGTTTAGATCCCAAAAATGGAATTAATTAAAAATAAAACTAAACTTGGATAAAAAATAGATATTGACAAACTCTGATCTTGTGGTCTTCAGGAAAGTTGTGGTTCTCCCTATTATCTTTCCAATGCATCTTGAATGAGCTCCATTGGATTCCTGGATCGAAAGGTATGACCATTACACCAAACTATCTCAAAGCTGAAATTAATGTTGATCCAAGTTGATGAGAGTTAATATTACGTAGAGTATTTAGGTCTCCAAAATGAGTGATGTTATGTAAGAGCTTGATTCCTATATCTCCTTTGAGCATTATCCAAGCCTCATCATTCCTTGAAGCATCCGTATATGAGTTTTCATCAAATTACTAAGGCTCAAACTAACAAACTAATGGATAACATTTCTTTATTTAGACCCCAAAAATGGAATTAGTTAAAAATAAAACTAAACTTGGATAAAAAAACAAATATTGACAAACTCTGATCTTGTGGTCTTCATGAAAGTTGTAGATCTGCCTATTATCTTTCCAATGCATCTTGAATGAGCTCCATTGGATTCCTGGATCGAAAGGTATGACCATTATACCAAACTATCTCAAAGCTGAAATTAATGTTGATCCAAGTTGATGAGAGTTAATATTATGTAGAGTCTTTGGGTCTCCAAAATGAGTGATGTGATGTAAGAGCTTGATTCATATATCTCCTTTGAGCTTTATCCAAGCCTCATCATTCCTTGAAGCATCCGTATATGAGTTTTCATCAAATTACTAAGGCTCAAACTAACAAACTAATGGATAACATTTCTTTATTTAGACCCAAAAAATGGAATTAATTAAAATAAAACTAAACTTGGATAAAAAACAAATATTGACAAACTCTGATCTTGTGGTCTTCATGAAAGTTGTAGATCTGCCTATTATCTTTCCAATGCATCTTGAATGAGCTCCATTGGATTCCTGGATCAAAAGGTATGACCATTATACCAAACTATCTCAAAGCTGAAATTAATGTTGATCCAAGTTGATGAGAGTTAATATTATGTAGAGTCTTTGGGTCTCCAAAATGAGTGATGTGATGTAAGAGCTTGATTCATATATCTCCTTTGAGCTTTATCCAAGCCTCATCATTCCTTGAAGCATCCGTATATGAGTTTTCATCAAATTACTAAGGCTCAAACTAACAAACTAATGGATAACATTTCTTTATTTAGACCCCAAAAATGGAATTAATTAAAAATAAAATTAAACTTGGATAAAAAAAAGATAATACTCGCCTAAAAGATGGACAACATGTTGTAGCAAATTGAATGAGGATTTAGGATTCCAAAATGACAGAATATGATCTTGTGGTCTTCATGAATGTTGTTGCTTTGTGTCTTAGCTTTTTAATACATCTTGAATCTCGATTGGATTTCTAGATTGGAATGTATGCCCATTAAACCAAACTGTGTTAATGTTGCCAATTTTCAGTGTCTAGTCCTTGTTAGAAAAAGTTTGATTAACTAGTGATTAAAACATTAGGGTAGTTCCTTTGGAATCAAATATTCCAAAAAAACGATAAGGATGATAATTGATGATGCGGTACCAACCAAGGGGCCGCCCTACTCAAAAGACCCTTTAAAGAACCTTCAAGGACCTATGACAAGAGCAAGGGCAAAGATGACTTTAGACAAAGTCACAACATTGGTCCGAGAGATTAAATCTAAAGAGGAAACTAACCTTCAACTAGAAGAAGACATTCAAGTCAACCTCTTGAGTTTTACAAGTGTTCAAAACGGCCCAAACAAGCAAAGTGGCTAAAAAGGGCATTTTAGTCTTTTTGTACAATTAAAGTCTATGCTAGACTTTAATTATTTTTCATCTTTGTTATTTACTTTATTTAGAGTATTTAGACGTGTATAGCAAAGAGTTTCTATAATAAAGGACATGTTGTCCATAGTGGTTGAATAGTTGGTTATCTAGTTGTTAAGAGTCCCACGTCTTCTAGGATTCTTCGCATGATTAGTTATTTTCAGCCATGTTTAGTTATTATTGCCGCCTAGATCCTAGATAATAGAACATGTTCTCCATTATCTTGTTTAGTGGTTTACTTGATAGCAAGTTGTTGTTCAAGAGTCCTACTTCTTCAAGGACTCTTGTTTTATTGTTCAATGTTAACCAAAAACTCTCTATTTAAGAGATGGTTCGGCCAACATAATAATTATGTTAGATATATTGATATTTTGGCTAGGTTATTCCTTAGCTCCTCGTGTTTTAACTTCTTTTAAGAATTTATTCATTTTTTGAGTTACTGTATCCGCAAGATTTAGTTTCTCTTGTTGTGGTGTTTCAGCCTTCATCGATAATTAGCCTTCCTTAGCGTTGCGTTGATTATATTCCTCTAGAAACTAGTTCGAGAATTAGAGAAAGATCAGGCACAACTAAAAGTAGAACATTTTGGTACTCTGTACCTTTTCGGTTCTTCATCAATTGACTTGTCTGAACTAGGCCCAACAAACGAGTCAAGTTTTTCACGAATTGTACATGCAAAAATGTTGGAAAAACCATATCAAAACACAAATAACAGCAACAAAATAAAAATGGATCTACTTCTACCAAGGATCCATAACACTTAGAACCAACCAGTCAGTTAAAGATTATACATTTCGTGCCCAAAAATTGCTTCCTCCTTAGAAAACCCTAAATAGAATCCCTAAGTAAAAATCTCTTGGAACATTGCCTCTACGGTATCCACTCAGATCAGTTTGGACCAAAGTTCGTGTCTTTGATGCTAGTCGGAGAGGCGATCTATGGAGTATCTTTTAGATAAAATTAGGGTTTTAAAATTTTAGGAATAATTGTTGGATCTACCACTTATGTAGAACTTATATAACAAACGCGTAGAGATCTACAATCTCTACATAAAAGTTATAGAATAGATGTCGAAATCAGACGTCAAACTTTACAGTGTAAATTTTTTGCGATAGACCTCGAGAGATTGATTTTCAGGGTAAGTAGTCTTTGTATAACCACATTTGAATCCTAATTTGATTAGGACTTCTGATGCGGTACCAACCTCGGGGCTGCCCAATTTAAAGGATCGTGTATTAAGATACAAAGAGGATGCTAAGTTACACATAGAATTTAAAGTACAAGGCAGCCCTCAAGTTTCAAGAGTGTTCAAAACGACCCAAACAAGTAAATTGGCTAAAAAGGGTATTTTCTAGTTTTTGTGTACAATTAAAGTCTATGCTAGACTTTAATTATTTTCAGCATATTATTTACTATATTTAGGCTTATTTTCGTGTATAGCAAGTAGTGTTGCTATAATAAAGGGCATGTTGTCCATAGTGGTTGAATAGTTGGTTATCTAGTTGTTAAGAGTCCCACGTCTTCTAGGACTCTTCACATGATTAGTTATTTTCAGCCATGTTTAGTATTGTAGCCGCCTAAGATACTAGATAATAGGAGATGTTGTCCATTTTCTTGTTTAAGTGTTTTACTTGATAGCAAGTTGTTTTCCAAGAGTCCTACTTCTTTAAGGACTCTTCCTATTTTTGAGTTTCTAGCCGAAATCATGTCTATTTAAGGATGATTTCGGTCATCTATGTAATTACGTTAGACATATTGATATTTTGGTTAAGGCTATTCCTTAGATACTTGTTTATGAATTTCCGTTAGAACTTCATTTTCTTTGAGTTACTGTATCAACTAGATAGTTCCGCTGGTTGTGATGTTTCAGCCTTCATTGATACTTAACCTTCTTTAGAGTTGCGTTGAGTATATTCTCCTTAAAGATCTGCAGCCGCCTGCAGTTGTCGGGTCAGTAGTTCTGCCCCTACCTGCAGCAGAGCAAAATTCAAGCGAAATTTCTCTCGCATCTGTCTCTTTACAATTGCCAGGTAAACTGATTTGAACAAAGCTAGCAAATGATAATGTGCCTAAGGACAAACATTTGCGACGTTCACCTAGGCTCGCTCAAAAGGGCGGAACTCGTGATCAATAATCTGTCTTACGCTAATACTTGTCCCTACTTTGTTTTAATAATGAATTGGCTGATCTGGAATATAAGGGGTATAGTGAATGATAGTACTATGGCTAACATTCGGCAACATAAAAATAAATACTCTTTGGATTTGGTGGTTTTATTGGAACGATGGTTGGGTCGGATGCTTTGTCTTTGTATGCTCGTAGGTTAGGATTTGATTATAGTTATAGTAATAATTCTGGCAAAATATGGGTGTTGTGGAATGGTGTTTTGGGATTGAATATATTGGGGGATAAAGAGCAAGAGGTGCATGTTAGGATAGATTCTTTTGCTGGAAGGCCTGTTGTTTGTTCTTTTGTGTATGCAAAATGTTCACATGTTCTTCGCAGGGAGTTGTGGCAAGAAATGAGACGGTTTAGAGAGCAGCAGGTAGAACCGTGGCTCATTGGAGGTGACTTTAATGTGGTAATGAGACAGACGGAGAGTCAGGGTTCCATTCCAGCTATGTTGCCAATTTCAGAATTTCTGGAAACAGTTAATGATTGTGGTTTGCTGGAAGTTCCTTATACTGGTAATCCTTTTACATGGAATAGAGGAGGGGTGAGACCTTTACAAAGAAGGTTGGATCGGATTATGGTTGATGCGGAGTGGAATTTGATGTTTCAACAAACAATGGTGGAGCACGCGTACCATTTCTGACCACTGTCCATTATTAGTTTCAATAAGTCTTACAACAGAGCGGCGTGGCTCGGCATTTCGTTTTCAGGAGATGTGGCTTAAACATAGAAACTTTAAGAAGGTAGTGGAGGACAGTTGGAGGCAGGATTTGGATGGTTCGGGTATGCTGAAACTCCAGGGGAAATTGAAAAGATTGAAAGTTGCTCTAAGAACATGGAATAGGGACGAATTTGGTAACAATGCAACTGTCTTGAAGGCGGCTTTGGAGAGATTGGAGAACTTGGAGAGGGAGTATGATGCAAGTCCTAGTGAAGCTAGTTGGCAGGAGTTAGATGTTGCTAAGAGGGAGTATGTAGAGGCGTTAAAAATGGAGGAGGTTTTTTGGAGACAAAAATCCCGCATTAGGTGGTTGAAGGAGGGTGAGGCTAACACTTCTTATTTTCATTCTTTTTGCAGGAACAAACAAAAACGCATGCATATATCACAAATTGTTAATAATGAAGGTAATATTTTGTCAAATATGGAGGATATTGGTGCGGCTGGGGCAGCTTACTTTCAGCATCTGCTCAGCTGTGACTCAGAGGAGCAGTCTGCGGACCAGTTGGTGTCAATGATCCCGGAGCTAGTCTCGGAAGCTGACAACAAATGCCTAGATCAACTGCCTTCTCGGTTGGAGGTCAGGTCAGCTGTTTTTGTGCTTTGCCCGACAAGTGCTGCAGGACCGGACGATTTTACAGGCAAATTTTTAAAGTCTTGCTGGGAAATTATTGGTGACGATGTTACGCAATCGGTGCGGGATTTTTGGGCTGGCCTTCATATTCCAAAATCCATGGCGAGTGCATTTCTGGCCCTTCTTCCAAAGGCTACAAATCCAACATCTTTTGCGGATTTTAGACCCATTTCATTATGTAATTTCTCAAGCAAGGTAATTTCAAAGGTCCTGTCAAACCGTCTAGCAGGTATTCTTCCTTCATTAATCAGTCCTAATCAAACTGGTTTTGTGAGCGGTAGGGCAATTACTGACAATATTTTGCTAGCTACGGAAATGGTGGGTTCACTTAATAAGAAAGTCCGGGGGGAAATATGATTATTAAATTAGATATGATGAAGGCTTTTGATCGTGTCTCGCATACATTCTTGATTCTTGTTCTTCGGAGGTTTGGATTTAGTTCTCATTTCCTTCATATGATAAAACGCCTTTTATGTGATAATTGGTTTTCGGTTTTGATAAACGGAAGTCCATATGGTTTTTTCAAGTCAGAGAGGAGGGTTAAACAAGGAGATCCCATGTCACCTCTCCTTTTTATTCTCGTTGCTGAGGTCTTCTCGCGTGGTTTGAATCAATTGGTCGGATTACGGTCCTTTGATCCATATGTAACATCTCATTCCACTTTGGTTGTTTCTCATTTAGCTTATGCAGATGATGTCATCATTTTTTTAAATGGAGGGAAACGAGGACTGCAGAATCTGATGCGATTTATTGAATCCTATGAGCAAGCTTCGGGACAGAAGATCAATCCAGTCAAAAGTTCTTTCTACATCTCAAGCAGAACCCAACACGCTCAAATACACATGGTATCTCAGGTAACAGGTTTTTCTCAAGGTACCCTTCATTTCACCTATCTTGGTTGTCCTTTGTACACGGGAAGGTCGAAGGTCTCATATTATGTTCCGCTTGTGGAAAAAGTTATGAAGAGGGTTGAGGGTTGGCAACAGAAGTTGTTAGGATTTGGAGGTCGTTTAATTTTGATTCGCCATGTTTTGATTTCAATGACCTTATAAATATTAGCATCAGCTGATCCACCAAAAAAGATTTTCGATGACATTGAGAGAATCTTAGCTAATTTCTTATGGGGTCAATCAATATATGGTAATAAGAAGCATTGGATGTCTTGGTCACGACTAAGTACAGATGTGTTAAATAATGGATTGGGTTTATCTTCATTACGCGAACTTCAAAGGGCATTCTCTATTAAATTGTGGTGGAAATTTCGGACAACCGAATCTATATGGCGAGATTTTCTTTTTGATAAATACTGCAGGAATCATCCACATCCAACTCTAGTTCAATTATCAACTGCTGATTCGACTGTATGGCGGAGAATGCTCAAGCATCGTGACAGTGCTGAGATGAATATGGGAGTTCTGGTCCGGGGAGGTGGCTCTTCTTTTTGGCACGACGATTTCACTTTGAGAGGTCGATTATCTATGGTCCGCCAACCCGATTCTTCGGAAAAGATTAGTGATTTCCTCAGCCGGAGTGGCTGGTCCTCTTTGCCGGCTAGTCTACCTTTGGGGCAGCTAAGCAATCTGCCACGGATAGTGGCTGGAGAGGGGCGGATATATGGGTGTGGAAGCTGGAGTCGAGAGGCAATTTTACGATTACATCGTCCATGAAGGGGTTACAACAATTTGCTATAATACAAGGTACTCGCCGTATATTATGGAACTCACATCTTCCTTTGTTCTTGTGTGTATTTATGTGGCGTTTATTTAATGGCTATCTCGCTTTTGATACGATTAGACAGACATGGGGAGTTTCTTTGGCTTCATGGTGTAGTTGTGGGAGGGGAGTAGATAGTATTTTGCATATATTTATAGACTGTCCTCTGGCTAGCTTTTTGTGACGGCAATGTTGTGGGTTTATAGGTGTGGATTGGCGTTTACTACATCATGACAATCCGATTTATCTTATAAAAATGTTATGGTGGAAAGGTAAAGGGAAATGGCGGGATATTTATGTGATTGTCAGTTCAGGAATATGTTAGATATTGTGGCGTGCTAGATGTAGATTTATTTATGAAGGAACTATTGCTAATCAAGGAGGGCTTTTGAAAGAATTTGAGAATTTTATTGCTCCAATTCTACAATCTGTGGGACTGTATGATCACTATATGGGGCGGAGGTCACCAACTTGGAACATTAGAGGAAAAGCTTTGGCGGTGAAATGGTTGGATGACGGTTCTTCGGGGTTACTCATACTGAATATTGATGGTGCTTCTAGAGGCAATCTGGGATGTGCAGGTGCTGGTGGAATATTGCGTCGTAATAATGGTGATTTTATCTTTGCTTATTATCGTTATATGGGTAATGACCTTACTAATTCTGAAGCTGAGATACATGCAATGGTGTTAGGGATTCAACTCTCAACTAGATTGGGACACACTCAGATTTCTATTCAATCATACTCCAAATTCTTAGTGGATTCAATTCATTCTCGGCACATTCATAGCTGGAAATTGGATGTGCTATTTCAGACTTTGCTCAAGCTCATAAATCAACATGCTATTACACACATTTATAGGGAAGCCAATAAGGTTGCGGACATGCTTGCTAATGAGGCTTGTCACACTAATGCTTCTTGTGAAATTCCTACTTTTTTACAGTTACCTTTATCAATTCAATTACAATGTATATCTGATAGGAATGGATTGCCAAATCTGCGATTTCGGCAAAATCCATGATTTAGATATAGGTTCCTTGTTGAACCCGCCACTGGGAGGCGGTTTTATGCTGTATACTGGCTTTTGCCTTCTATAAATAAAATCTTTTATTAAAATATATATATATATATATATATATATATATATATATATATATACAGACACGTAGAAATCTACAATCTCTACATAAAAGTTCTAGAATAGATGTCGAAATCAGACGTCAAATTTTACAGTGTAAATTTTTCGTGATAGACCTCGAGAGATTGATTTTCAAGGTAAGTAGTCTTTATATAGCCACATTTGAATCCTAATTTGATTAGGACTTCTGATGCGGTACCAACCTCGGGGCTGCCCAATTCAAAGGATCGTGTATTAAGATACAAAGAGGATGCTAAGTTACACATAGAATATAAAGTGCAAGGCAGCCCTCAAGTTTCAAGAGTGTTCAAAACGACCCAAACAAGCAAATTGGCTAAAAAGGGCATTTTCGTCTTTTTGTGTACAATTAAAGTCTATACTAGACTTTAATTATTTTCAGCATATTATTTACTATATTTAGGCTTATTTTCTTGTATAGCAAGTAATGTTGCTATAATAAAGGACATGTTGTCCATAGTGGTTGAATAGTTGGTTATCTAGTTGTTAAGAGTCCCACATCTTCTAGGACTCTTCACATGATTAGTTATTTTCAGCCATGTTTAGTGTTGTAGCCGCCTAAGATACTAGATAATAGGACATGTTGTTCATTATCTTGTTTAAGTGTTTTACTTGATTGCAAGTTGTTTTCCAAGAGTCCTATTTCTTTAAGGACTCTTCCTGTTTTTGAGTTTCTAGCTGAAATCATGTCTATTTAAGGTTGATTTCGGTCATCTTTGTAATTACGTTTGATGTATTGATATTTTGGTTAAGGTTATTCCTTAGATACGTGATTATGAATTTCCGTTAGAACTTCATATTCTTTGAGTTACTATATCGACTCGATAGTTTCGCTAGTTGTGGTGTTTCAGCCTTCGTTGATACTTAGCCTTCTTTAGAGTTGCGTTGAGTATATTCCCCTTGGAAACAGTTCAAGATAGAGAAAGATCTACTAAAAAACTGAACATTGAATTAAACCTCTCGGTTCCGCATCAATTTCTCTCTTAGATTTTCCTAAATCGGTTCATAAACTGAACACATTAATTAATTAGCCTAATACAAATTGGCCCAATGCAATTGGAACGCCTAAATCAAATGCTCAATATTCCATCGGCCCAATACAAATTATCTAAGTGTGCGACTCATTATATACTTGTATTATTGGCCCCGACAACACTTACCTCTAATATGAGTGGTATCTATCAACACATCATTATTCCCAAATTACAAATATTTTTTTATTCGACATAATCAAATATATGATCATGTAGGTAATCCATTTGTCATCGATGTCTCGATTGAACACAAGTCACGGGACATGTCACACTTGCAAAGTTACTTAATTCACGAGTAGACTAATATAAATGATGTCG
Organism: Vinca minor; assembly: GCA_026122235.1. Classification (NCBI taxonomy): domain Eukaryota; kingdom Viridiplantae; phylum Streptophyta; class Magnoliopsida; order Gentianales; family Apocynaceae; genus Vinca; species Vinca minor. The sequence continues at coordinate 450,527 of JAOCZM010000195.1, forward strand.
TTATCTAAATATCAATTCATTTGTTCATGGCCATGAATGTCTCACTCAATCAAGGAGCCCAAGATATCAATCATGTTATATAGAAGGGACAAATGCTTTATTAATCACACTCATCATTTTCATTGTTCACAACATACCCCAATAAACCCCCCTTTTATAGCTTATTTTGTTACAGATAGTAGTTGGTACCATCAAAGTATATTACTTGCCACACACTAAATCTTGTGAGATTTCAAGTCGAAGGATCACTTACATCATGATCAATATGAGAATTATTTTTGAAAGAGAAAACAGCTCCATTCGTCCCCCAACTTATTTCCATTGGCATCGAAAATCCATGTAAAGTCTTAACCACCACTTTCGCGGTGGTTTCCGACCAACTTCAGCATGTGTATTGAATGAGGGTATAATTTCTATTTCCATCATCATCTTTTCCCATTTTCTAATTTCTACAGCCGACCAAAATGCATTCTATCTCATCGTCTTTTTCGTATCAACAGCAAGACGACAGAAGGGAATCAGCGCCGCCACCCCACCCCCACTTCTAATCCCGACCCTCTTTCCACAACTACACCACCTCCGACTGTTCTGATAAGAAACTCACAAAATTTAACAAATGAAATGAAATTATCATCTCAAAAATTGAAATTAAATGATTTCTTTATATTAGTTGGGGATATCCTATTTCTTGATCAGTAGGTATTGTTGCAGAGAGGAAATTAAAGGATGTTTCTGTTAAATCCTACTCCCTTCATTCCTTCGAATAGTTTTGATATTGTTTTATTTTTTGTAAATTTCAATTTTTGGGATTCCCTTGATTGGTTGCTGCAAATCTTAAATTTGAGAGAATGATAATTTTATTTTGATTTTTTAATTTCTTGAGTTCTTATCAGAACGGTCGGATGTGGTAGAGCTGTGGAAATAGGGTCAGGACTGGCTGAAGGAGCGATGGCGGTGGTGGCGGGGTGACGCTGTTTCCATGCTCTACTTCTTCTTCCTCTTCTGCGGTTGCACTATTTAGGTAATATATATTCTCTCTATCTTCGGTTACAGTTATAGGTAATGGCTAGGATTTAGAATTAACGGCGATGCGTCAATTTCCGGCAGGAATTGGCGGCAGAAGTTTTGATAAGGACTAGTGAGTGGGAGAATTTCTGTTGTGTGGTGGAAAAGAGTAGGAAGGAACGTGATTTGAGAGGTGTAGGATTTTGTTTTACTATTATGGAAATCAAGAAAGGAATGGAATTGGATTTTGCAAAATAATTTTTTGAAATGCTTCATTTTGTAGTTGCAGGGTTGGGGAAAACATAGATGGTGGTGGTTGGTGATTGTGGTGGCTGAGGCGGCGGGAGAATAGATATGTGGAAGGAGGTGGATGTGGGGTGAATAAGGTTTTTTTTATTATTTAAATAATGAAATGACAATTATACCCATGTTCTTTAGAGCATGTGCACTGTATATGCTGAAGTTGGTCGGAACCCACCGCAAAAGTGGTGGTTAGGAATTTGTGTACTGAACGTAAATTGTTTAGGGATTCTTTATGCAGCAAAAACTACATAGGGATTCTTGAAGCTAATTGAAATAAGTCGGAGGACGAATGAGGCTGTTTTCTCTTTTTGAAACTCATATAACAATCCATGTAATGATCTCATGGTGGGTTGGTCCAGTATAATAATTCTCTAATCATATACGCGTGTGTTTATTAGATATTTTATATCAATCATTACACATACCAGTCTCAAAACATTATTATTGTCCTCATTCCATAATAATGCTTGACTAGGGACATTTAAGAATAGTATTATAACTATCATATGGACATTATTATGAATACTATAATTACGCAGATATAAATAAACAGAATAATGGATATAACCTGATGTGGGACCATCTACGGGGCTGCCTTATACAAAGCATCCCTTATCAAACATACAAGGTCCAATGACTAGACAAAGAACAAGAAAAGTGGCTCAAGTCATATCTACTTTGATCCAAGAGTTGAAGGCTAAAGAGGAAGCTAAACTACATATAGAAGATGATATACAAGACATACAATTTGGCCCAAACAAGCAAAGTGGCTAAAAAGGGTATTTTAGTCTTTTGTACAATTAAAGTCTATTCTAGACTTTAATTATATTTTCAGCTTTGTTATTTACTATTTTAGGCATGTATAGCAAGTGTTTCTATAACAAAGGACATGTTGTCCATGTGAAATAATAATGGTTAAGTGGTTAGTAGTTGAGAGTCCTAATTCTTCATGGACTCTTCACATGTTTACTATTTTTAGCCATGTATTAGCCTTGCAAGATAATAGGACATGTTATCCATTATCTTAGATAGTGTTTTACTTGATAGCAAGTTTGTTGTTCTTCAAGGACTCTTCCATTCTAGGTCTAGATAGCCGAAATCCCACTCTATTTAAGAGGGATTTCGGCCACCATTGTAATTACGTTAGATATATTGATATTTTGGTTAAGGTTATTCCTTAGATACTTGTGTTTGAACTTCTTATAGAATTCATTCATTCTTGAGTTACTGTATCAACAAGATAGTTTCGCTTGTTGTGGTGTTTCAAGCCCCCATTGATAATTATCCATCTTTAGAGTTGCGTTGATTATATTCCCCTTGGAAACTAGTTCGAGAGAGAGAAAGATCTGACAGATCCGTTTTAAACATTTTAGTGTCGAATGTTGATAATCTTTATCACGGTTCCGCATCAAGGGGTATCAGACCAAAAGGTTTATCTCTATCTTGGTGTATCTTTACCGCTTTCTTTAAATTTTCTTGTTTGCTTGAATTGACAAAAAAAAATAAAAAAAAAGAATACGGTTTAAAAAGAAAAAGAAGCCACCATTATTTAGACAAGGAACAATCTAAAAGCAAACTTCTTGGTTCATTAAGAACATTCAAGAATTGGTTTTTCCCCCTTCTTCTTGTCATTGCAATGCACATAACCATATATCAAGGATTGAAGCATCTTCAAGCCTGAGTTCTTGATATCGTACAACCAAGAAAAGGGTAAGTCTTTGAGAAAAGAAAGAAAAAGAAGTCAAGAATCAAGTTTCAAGAAAATCAAGAAGCGTAAAGATTGAATTTTTTTTTAAAGATTACTCTTTTATTTCTTTCTTACCTTTTTGTTTAGGTCAAGATAGGTATTCTTTCCTTTATTTTTCAGCTTTGTCTCAACACAAGAAGTTAGGAACCCTTCATTCATCTAGAGTTGAAGTTCTTGGCAAGTATTGTTGGAATAAAGAGTGAATTTTTTTTCTATCTAACGGTTTGAGTGTTTCTTTTTCAAGATTAACATGTATCTTCATGAAGGTTCATCGCAGCAAGATGCCATTATAGGTGATAAAAAATTATTCATAGATTCAATGCAACAAAGCATGAAGAGAATGATGAAACAAATGGATGACATTCAAGAAAGATTAGGAATTCTTGAAATTTAAAGGCAACCTAGAAGAGGTAAAGCAATTGATGTTGATGTAGGGAATGATGACGGAGAGTCACACGAATCTAATGAGCCTTTGAGGGAAAAGTTTTTGCCAATAATGGAATTAAATCCAAACTTTCCGAGAGGTCTAATAAGAATGGAGGATAATCTTGCATATGAACCGAGAATGGGACATCAAGCTCAAAGGTATGATAATAATCTTGGTGCAATCAAGACAAAGATCCCATCTTTCCAAGGTACAAACGATCCTGAATTATTTTTAGATTGGATTCGTAAAGTTAACCATGTTTTTACTGTTCACAATTATTCCGAGGAAAAGAAAGTTAAATTGGCAACCACGGAATTTGGAGAATATGCATCAATTTGGTGGGATAAAGAGGCCGACACAAGGAGAAGGATTGGGCAAAGGCAAATTGATACTTGGCAAGAGATGAAAGCGGTCATGAATTTGATATTTGTTCCTCAAAGCTACACTAGAGATCTATACAATAGATTGCAAAGATTGAGGCAAGGAACAAAGACCGTTGATGAATATTACAAGGAGATGGAGATGGAGATGGAGATTGCGATGATTAGGGCGGATATTCGGGAAGATGATGAGGCTATCTAAATGAAAAAATTAGACCTAAGGTAGAACGTGCTAACCTTGGTAATGTTCTTTCTATGGTTTATTATGCAGAACAAATTGAAAGGCAACAAAAAGAGAAGAGTTCAAGGACTTATTCGACAAATTTCCAATCTTGAAAAAATGCCGAATCAGCCCCCAAACAATTCTACATCTTTCCTGAGCCAAACTCAAGTAGAAAGGACATTAGTGTTAGTAGTGCCCTAGGACCATTAGCACATGTTGTGCGTTTTATAATCTTTTGAGCATGTAATTGAATAGTTAATTTTTCTTTTGATTATCAAATGTGTGATTTGATAGTAAAACTCATTAGCTTATGTAATTACTATTCTAGAAGTCCCTAGTTTTATGTAATGCTTAATTACTATGAAATAAAACTAGTATGATTGTTGATTGATGATCTTGTTTTACTGATCATGTGTAATGGATACAAATCACATCATAGATGCAATATATAGGGATACATTGTATTGGACGTGATCCGTCAGAGAAGTAATACTTCATGGTCTTAAGTCATAAGTATTACTTCCTCAATACTATTTTAGAATCCTTAGACCTTATGTCTTCATTGATTCTAGTATGAATGGAGCCACGTTTTGACTCGAGTCGGACGTTACTTGTAACGAGTAATCAATACGATCGATGATCGGATGTAGTGTCCTATCATAGCTTGAATGTGAGAGACATTGTAAGGAATTTGTCCCTCTCTATTATTAGAGAGAGATATCCATGGGCCCCTCGATAGGGAAAGACTATTTAAATGCATGGCCGTGCTCAAATGTATTTGATAAAGTGGTTATCAAATGCTATTTGTCGAAACAGCCTACCTGGAGATCGAGCATAAATACAATTAAGCCTAATAAGGGTGACGACCACCATGCCTTATGCTTAATTAGGATATCGCGAGACAAAGGGATTAAATAGTAGATTGATATTAGGTTCCGTTGTATATTCATTCACTTTGGGTAGTCACAATGTCCTACTAGGGACCGCTTGTGATTTATGAACTCACACTACTACTAAGTGTGTTTTCATTGCCATTGTGATATGAACCTACTGAAGGGATTCATGGGCGGAAACTCGTTCCAAACACCCATGGATCCTTCCCTGAAGGATCCGCTCATATGAAACAATTCGAAAAAGCATCAAGAAACAGCAAGAAAAACTTACGGTTTTGGATTCAAGAAGCTGCTTCTTGAATGGAGGATGATGTTTCTTGGATCGGATGTTGCTACCGATTGATCTCCCTTTGCGGAAAGTCCCTCTACCGGTATCCACGCTGACGAAAGCAGGGCAACGATTGCTAGCTCTTCGTCTTTTTCGATTTTCGGGAATTAGAGAGAAAAGGGAGAGGCAAAAACTATTTCGGCTTCTTAGGTATTTCGGCTGAAAGGCATTGAAGTCTAGGGTTTCGGCCAAGAGTTTATTATATAGGGTGTGAACTAACTCTCACGTCCTCAACTCCTCTCGGCAATGGGAGTCCTCAACTCCCACGTCCCTTAGACTTCTGCTGGTAGTGGGAGTCCTTATCGGATAATAACTCCCACGTAATCCCAGCTATTGGTAAAATACCGAAATTGCCCCTATCTCTAATTCGAATAATAAACACTTTATTATTTCCGGGAAAGACAAATGTCAGATACAATGAACCTAGACACATTCTAGATTCATTGAATCTGGACATGAAGCTCGTTAGCTCGTCTATGCGTGTGACCCTGTAGGTTCATCTCACAATGGCAATGAAAACACACTTAGAAGTAGTATGTGTTCATAAATCACAAGCGGTCCCTAGCAGGACATTGTGACTACCCAAAGTGAATGAATATACAACGGAACCTAATATCAATCCACTATTTAATCCCTTTGTCTCGCGATATCCTAATTAAGCATAAGGCATGGTGGTCGTCACCCTTATTAAGCTTAATTATATTTATGCTCGATCTCCAGGTAGACTGTTTCGACAAATAGAATTTGATAACCACTTTATCAAATACATTTGAGCACTGACCATGCATTTAAACAGTCTTTCCCTATCGAGGGGCCCATGGATATCTCTCTCTAATAATAGAGAGGGACAAATTCCTTACAATGTCTCTCACATTCAAGCTATGATAGGACACTACATCCGATCTCAGTCGTATTGATTACTCTGTTACAAGTAACGTCCGATCGAGTCAAAATGTGGCTCCATTCATACTAGAATCAATGAAGACATAAGGTCTAAGGATTCTAAAATAGTATTGAGGAAGTAATACTTATGACTTAAGACCATGAAGTATTACTTCTCGACGGATCACGTCCCAATACAATGTATCCCTATATATTGCATCTATGATGTGATTTGTATCCATTACACATGATCGATAAAACAAGATCATCAATCAACAATCATACTAGTTTTATTTCATAGTAATTAAGCATTACATAAAACTAGGGACTACTAGAATAGTAATTACATAAGTTAATGAGTTTTACTATCAAATCACACATTTGATAATCAAAAGAAAAATTAACTATTCAATTACATGCTCAAAAGATAATAAAACGCACAACATGTGCTAATGGTCCTAGGGCACTACTAACAATCTCCCACTTGCCCTAGGTCCAATCATACATAATCCTCAATCCCATTGACCTAGTATGACTCTCATGTTTAGGCTGTGGGAGTGGCTTGGTCAATGGATCCCGCAACGTTGTCGCTGCAGTATGAACTTTGCAAATACTAACGTCTCTTACATCGATGATCTCTCCGATCGGATGGAAACGCTTGAGAATGTGTTTGGATCGTTGGTGAGATCTAGGTTCCTTAGCTTGTGAAATGGCACCATTACTATCACAATAGAGGTCCACTCGGGTTCACAATGCTAGGGGACGACACCTAGTTCATCAACAAACTTCTCGATCCAAAGCGAGCTTCTTTAGCATTGCTTGGGAGGCGACTAGATACTCGACTCACATTGTAGAGTCGGCCACGGTTTCTTGCTTTGAGCTCTTCCAGCTCACAAACGACCTCCATTCAAACAAAACACAAAACCCAGATCGCGATCTAAAATCATCTACGTCGGTCTGGGAAGCTTGCGTCTGTGTAACCATTTACTACCGGGACTTCATTCCCGACCTCCAGTAAACTAAGAACATATCTTTAGTCCTTCTCAAGTACTTAAGAATGCTCTTGACTGCAGATCCAATGTGACTCTCCAGTGGTCGATTGATATCTCGCTAGTCATACTTAAAGCAAATGAGACATCCAGGGCGAGTGCATATCATGGCGTACATAATAGACCCAATGGCCGAAGCATATGGGATCTTACTCATGCGCTCTTGGTCCTCCCTTGTGGAAGGTCCTTGAGTTCTCGCTGAGTTTGACGCCATGTGACATGGGCAAGAATCCCTTTTTGGAGTCTTGCAAACTGAACTCGTTTCGATACCTTGTCAATGTATCCACTGCAGCTCAGAGCCAATCATTTTGTTAGATCTATCTCTATAGATTCTTATACCCAAAATGTAATTGCCTCACCTAAGTCTTTCATGGAAAAGCACTTCCCCAACCAAGCTTTTACGCTTTGTAATGTGGGGATGTCATTTCCAATTAGTAAGATGTTGTCCACATAAAGCACAAGGAACACTACTGCATTATTAGTTACTTTCTTATAAACACAAGGCTCGTCTTCGTTTTTGATGAAACCGAATTCTTTAATACGTTCATCAAAGCGACGATTCGACTTTCGAGATGCTTGCTTCAATCCATAAATGGACCTTTGAAGCTTACACACTTTTCTAGGATTTGTTGGATCTACAAACCCCTCAGGTTGTGTCATATACACATCCTCGAGAAGGTTTCCATTAAGAAACGCAGTCTTAACATCCATTTGCCATATCTCACAGTCATAATATGCGGCTATGGCAAGTAATATCCTAATTGACTTTATCATCACGACAGGGGAAAAGGTTTCGTCATAGTCAATACCATGAACTTGTCTATAACCTTTAACTACTAGTCGCGATTTAAAAGTGTGTACATTACCATCCATGTCGGTCTTCTTTTTATAACACCATTTGTTATCAATGACCTTGCACCCTTCGGGTGGGTCAACCAAAGTCCATACTTGGTTGTCGTACATGGATTGCATCTCGGACTTCATAGCTTCTAGCCACTTATCCGACTCGGAACTACGAATTGCCTCTTTGTAGGTAGTGGGTTCATCTTGATCAATCAGTTCAACTTTCGATGATCATCGATCACAGAAATCCATATCTCTCAGTGTGTTGATGTACCCGACTCGACCTTATTGGGCCTTGTGTCAAAGATTGAAGCTCGAGTATCAGCACGTGAGCTTGCTTGAACTTCTAAAGTTGGTTCGGATGTTGTTTGGGGATTTTGAATTTCCTCAAGATGGATCTTACTCCCACTATCCTCTTTGGAAATAAATTCCCTTTCAAGGAATACACCATTACGAGCAACAAACACTTTGTTCTCTCGATGGAAGATAGAAGTAATATCCTTTAGTTTCTTTAGGATATCCCACAAACAAACATTTGTCGATTTAGGGCGAGTTTATCGGATAACAAGCGTTTTACATACGCCTCGCATCCCCCAAATTTTGAGAAATGACAAACTAGGTCGTTTCCCAGTCCATATCTCATATGGAGTTTTACGAACCGCTTTAGAAGGAACTCTATTTAATATAAATGCAGCGAGTTTCAAGGGCGTAGCCCTCAAAAGGAAATTGGAAGACTTGTTTGACTCATCATAGATCGAACCATATCTAATAAGGTGCGATTCCTCCGTTTCGACACGCCATTCCATTGTGGTGTGCCGGGGAGGAGTTAATTGTGAAACAATTCCACAACCACTAAGATGTTCGTCAAACTCTTGGTTAAGGTATTCGCCACCTCGATCCGATCGAAGTATCTTAATACTTTTACCAAGTTGATTACGTACTTCATTTTGAAATTCTTTGAATCTTCCAAAAGATTCGATTTATGTTTCATTAGATAGAGCGTAGCCATATCTACCGAAATCATCTCGTGAACGTGATGAAGATCTGAAACCCTCCTCTAGCACTAGTGTTTATTGGTCCACAAACATCCGTATGTATGAGGCCCAACAAATCGAAGCTCTCTCACTTTGTCCGAGTAAAGGGAGCTTTAGTCATTTTGCCCAACAAGCAAGATTCACATGTCTCATAAGACTCTAAGTCAAATGATGTTAAAATTCCATCTGTATGGAGTTTTGATATGCGTTTCTCGTTTATGTGGCCCAAACGACAGTGCCAAAAGTAGGTCTGGTTTAAGTCATTTGATTTAAACCTCTTAGTATTGATGTTATAGATGGGCCTTTTATTGGAATCAAGGCATCTCCATAGAAGATACGATCTTTATGAACGGTGCAAACTTTATTTATAATATTAATTTCAAAACCATCAATATCCAAACAAGAAACTGAAATAATATTCCTACTCAAAGTTGGAACATAAAGACAATTATCCAGTTCTATAATAAGGCCACTTGGCAAAGCTAGATTAAATGTCCCAGTAGCTACAGCAACAACTCTTGCTCCGTTGGCTACTCTGAGGTCCACTTCTCCTTTTGCCCAGTGATCTACTCCTTTTGAACCCCCTGCACATTTGCACAAATGTGAGATCCACAACCAGTATCTAATACCCATGAAGTAGGAGCGAGACATGTTAATTTCTATAACATAAATACACGGAGAGACAGTCAAATTGGCCTTTCCCTTTTTCTTCTCTTCCAAATAGAGCTTGCAGTTCCGTTTCCAATGACCTGGTTCATTGCAATGGAAGCAAACTCCCTCCTTTGGTGCCTTGGCTTTGGGCTGGGGCTTGGGCTTGTCATTGCCTTTGCCTTTGCCTCTCTTAGCCATGGGCTTTCCCTTGCCTTTCTTCTTGAAATTCCCTTTTTGAACCATTAAGACTTCAGGGGTCTTCTTAATGTTCGATTCGACTGCTTGAGCATCCCGTGTATTTCATGTATGGTCTTCTCCATGGCATGCATGTTGAAGTTCATAATGAATTGGTCATACTCCGGTGGGAGTGAGCCCAAGATCATATCTGTGGCCATGTCATGACTTACGGGAGCTCCAAGCTTCTCAAGTTGGTCAAAATAGCCCTTCATCTTAAGAACATGCGCACTGACAGAGGTTCCTGGGGCCATTTTGCAACTATTTAACGCCTTAGTTGTGAGGAATCTTTCATGACGAGCTTGCTCTTGGAACATTTCCTTGAGCTGGCCCATCATCTGGAAAGCCTCAACTCCTTCAAACTGTTTTTGAAGGTCAGGGCTCATTGTGACTAACATGAGACAAGTCACATCGTTAGAGTCATCGAAATGCTTCTTCCAAGTATCTCTTTCAGCTCTAGGGGGCGTTATTAGCGAGTCTGTTCGAGAATGTCCAGTATCAAGAACGTCATGACTTTCTTTCTCGCTAAGGACAATCCTTAAGTTGCGGGCCCAATCAAGGAAATTGGTCCCGCTCGGTTTTTCCTTCTCGAGGGACGGATCGCAGTGAATTGTGTGATGAATTGGTTGCCATTTATCTACATTAAGTTAATTGCAAAGTTATTAGTTTTTGAGCAAAAACATTTTCCACAATTTCAACACTTGATAATAGTGGGGAAAAACATTTTACAATAGTTATAGGAAAGCTTTGGCTTAACACCCACAATTAAAGTAAAATCATCTAATGGGATTGACATCTATATGTCCCGGCTATTTCCCATTTTATGCCCTAGGCCCAAAACTATTTTGATAGCCTAGTTAAGTCGAACCATGTCTAAGCATATGGAAATCACTATTTTCCCATCTCCTCTTGCCTAGATAACCACTTATCCGTTGCTTTGGCAACCAGACATAATGATGATCCAAGCTCATGGAGTGCTTAGGTTATGGTAGGCACTTTAAGACTTAATTAAAACCATTTGATGTGACGTTCAAAATTAAATCCATCCAGGACATAAAATAAACATCACACGCAGGTTATGAAGCGAAAAAGTAAATGTGATATAGCATGGCCTATTCCTAAAATGACTCCCACGAGCCTTGTGGGAGTCAAGGGTCAATCTAGGTCAAAATCCATCTCATGGATAATGTCTTCGATCTTGCACCTCCAGACCTTGTTACATATTTGCATGGGCATACCCGACCTTCAATGTAAAGCGGTAAAGCTAATCTAATAAAAGCGATTACAATTTTTACAACATTGAAAAAAATGACTCGCGAGTCGTATTATAAAATTACAACCGAAATATGTAAAACAAGGGGTATAGTAGGCCATGCTATTCACCATGTTAATATCACATAAAACATGACATAAATAATTCGCGGATATAAATACAAGTTTATATGTGTTGCCACTACGCAGAGCTGGCGGCGGATTATGCAATGGTTAATCGGATTAACAGAAACAGTTTATGCTTAATGACAGAATTTAATCAAATTAATTTCAGATTAACATAACGATTTATACGATTCTAGAATCGAATTCACAGCTAGTTTATGCAATATACGAATCAATTCACAGCAGGTTTATGCAGATATGGAATCGAATTCACAGCAGTTTATGCGATGCATGACAATGGTTAACATAAACAGTTTATGCGAATATCATAATCACAGAAACATATGATAGGCAGTCAAAGAAACAATTTTTCTGTTTTTCACAAACACACATACCAAATCGAATTTGATATATGTTAAGATGTGATTAACAATATCGAATCCGAATCGTATGAACAAGGCTCTGATACCACTGAAGGGATTCATGGGCGGAAACTCGTTCCAAACACCCATGGATCCTCCCCTGAAGGATCCGCTCATATGAAACAATTCGAAAAAGCATCAAGAAACAGCAAGAAAAACTTACGGTTTTGGATTCAAGAAGCTACTTCTTGAATGGAGGATGATGTTTCTTGGATCGGATGTTGCTACCGATTGATCTCCCTTTGCGGAAAGTCCCTCTACCGGTATCCACGCGACGAAACGGGCAGCGATTGCTAGCTCTTCGTCTTTTCTGATTTTCGGGAATTAGAGAGAAAAGGGAGAGGCAAAAACTATTTCGGCTTCTTAGGTATTTCGGCTGAAAAGCATTGAAGTCTAGGGTTTCGGCCAAGAGTTTATTATATAGGGTGTGAGAGTTTGTTCCCAGAACTAACTCTCACGTCCTCAACTCCTCTCGGCAATGGGAGTCCTCAACTCCCACGTCCCCTTAGACTCTGCTGGTAGTGGGAGTCACTTATCGGATAATAACTCCCACGTAATCCCAGTTTATTGGTAAAATACCGAAATTGCCCTCTATCTCTAATTCGAATAATAAACACTTTATTATTTCCAGAAAGACAAATGTCGATACAATGAACCTAGACACATTCTAGATTCATTGAATCCGGACATGAAGCTCGATTAGCTTTCGTCTATGCGTGTGACCACGTAGAGTTCATCTCACAATGGCAATGAAAACACACTTAGTAGTAGTATGTGTTCATAAATCACAAGCGGTCCCTAGCAGGACATTGTGACTACCCAAAGTGAATGAATATACAACGGAACCTAATATCAATCCACTATTTAATCCCTTTGTCTCGCGATATCCTAATTAAGCATAAGGCATGGTGGTCGTCACCCTTATTAAGCTTAATTATATTTATGCTCGATCTCCAGGTAGACTGTTTCGACAAATAGAATTTGATAACCACTTTATCAAATACATTTGAGCACGGCCATGCATTTAAACAGTCTTTCCCTATCGAGGGGCCCATGGATATCTCTCTCTAATAATAGAGAGGGACAAATTCCTTACAATGTCTCTCACATTCAAGCTATGATAGGACACTACATCCGATCTCAGTCGTATTGATTACTCTGTTACAAGTAACGTCCGACTGAGTCAAAATGTGGCTCCATTCATACTAGAATCAATGAAGACATAAGGTCTAAGGATTCTAAAATAGTATTGATGAAGTAATACTTATGACTTAAGACCATGAAGTATTACTTCTCGACCGGATCACGTCCAATACAATGTATCCCTATATATTGCATCTATGATGTGATTTGTATCCATTACACATGATCAGTAAAACAAGATCATCAATCAACAATCATACTAGTTTTATTTCATAGTAATTAAGCATTACATAAAACTAGGGACTACTAGAATAGTAATTACATAAGCTAATGAGTTTTACTATCAAATCACACATTTGATAATCAAAAGCAAAATTAACTATTCAATTACATGCTCAAAAGATAATAAAACGCACAACATGTGCTAATGGTCCTAGGGCACTACTAACACCTACAGGGTCACACGCATAGACGAGCTAACGAGCTTCATGTCCAAATTCAATGAATCTGAGGATAATAAAGCGTTATTATTCGAATTAGAGATAAGGGGCATTATCGGTATAGCTGGGATTACGTGGGAGTCATTATCCGATAAAGGACTCTCACTACCAGCAGAAGTCTAGGGGACGTGGGAGTTAAAGACTCCCACTGCCAGAAGAGGTTGAGTAGACGTGGGAGTTGTTCTGGAAACAACCTTTCACTCCCTATAAAAGCCTCTCTTGGCCGAAACCCTAGGGTGAGACATTTTTCAGCCGAAATACTAAGAAATCCAGAAAACAGTTTTCTGCCTCTCCCTTTTCTCTCTAATTCCCGAAACTCAGAAAAACGAAGAGCTAGCAATCGCTGCCCGTTTTGTCGCGTGGATACCGGTAGAGGGACTTTCCGCAAAGGGAGATCAATCGGTGGCAGCATCCGATCCAAGAAACAGCTTCTTCCATTCAAGAATCCGAATCCGATTCTTGAACCCAAAAAGTAAGTCTTTTATTGCTTTTTTCGATTCGTCTTGTATGAGCGGATCCTTCAGGGGAGGACTCATGGGTGTTTGGAACGAGTTTCCGCCCATGAATCCCTTCAATTAGGGGCTGCCAAAACAGTCTCAGTTCAAACCGGGGCAGCCAAGCCTTCATTTACATCAAATTCATCCGATTTGAGGTATAGTGCATCTACGAACCTTTCTCGGGAATGTTTTAAGTGTAGAGGTAAGGGTCATGATACGGGATCATACATGAAGCTTAAAAAGGTCATTTGGATAAATGACCTCATCCTTAACTGATACATTCCTTCCAATTATGTATCTTTCCTTCAAATGAGATTTGATGGCTTTGATCCTTGTGTCTAGCTTTCTTTGAAGGTTTCTTTACCTCTTGAACCCTTAGATTAGCGACTTTCAACACTTGGAACAAAGGCTTGACTTGGAAGCTCGTATTTGGAATGTATGAGTTAAGGATGAGGTCATTTATCCAAATGACCTCTTTAAGCTTCATGCATGATCCCGTATCACCTACACTTTCAACACTTAATGTATTTGATTATAGAACACGGCTCAAAACAAAAGGGGGAATGTTTGCCAATTCTTGAAGAAGTAGGACTCTTTAACAACAACTTGCTATCAAGTAAACCACTAACAAGATAATGGACAACATGTCCTATTATCTAGTATCTAGGCGGCTAAACTACTAACTATGGTTGAAATTAACTAATTATGTGAAGAGTCCTAGTAGATGTGGGACCCTTAACAACTAGATAACCAACTATTGAACTACTATGGACAACATGTCCTTTATTACAGCAGCTATATGCTATACATGCCTAAATACTCTAAATATAGTAAATAACAAAGCTGAAAAGCAATTAAAGTCTAGAATAGACTTTAATTGTAAAATGAACAAAATGCCCTTTTAGGCACTTTGCTTGTTTGGGCCGCTTTGAACACTTGTAAAACTCAAGAGGTTGATTTGAATGTCTTCTTCTAGTTGAAGTTTAGCTTCCTCTTTAGTTTTGATATTCCGGATCAATGTTGAGACTTTGTCTAAAGCAAAGTTGTTAATAGCGTTTCGCGGTCCGTCGCGGTGAAGCTTCAAAAGTTATAGCGGTGTCGCGACGCGGTACTTTTTCGCAGTTTCTGATATGACATATTTATATAGATATATGACACAAAATTAGTAATACTTGTAAACATTTAGTTAAATTCTTCCATGTTTATTGCAAAATATCAATTACATATTCTATTAAATTATATTCAATTACAAAAATTAAGAAACTCATCAATACATCACAAAATTATATCACAAACGTATAACAATTATAAACACATTAATCATTATATCACAAAGTATAAATTAATCAATATAAATTAATACATATCTATATTATTATATCACCATTATATATCAAATTAACAAATTAATAAAAAATAGATTATCAAATTACGAGAAAAAAACGAGAAAAAATAAAAAAAAAGCAGGGAAAAAAAATTAAACCACCGGGATTCCCGATTTTCAGCGATAGCGCTGCGACCGCGAAACCGTGATAAGCGCCGCTAAGTGCCGCTATAGCGGGATTTCTCGTTGTCGACCGCGACGCGCCACGACACCGTGGTAAAGCTCCGCGACGCGCCGCGATACCGCGATAGCGCCGCTATTCGCCGCTATTCACAACTATGGTCTAAAGTGATATTTGCCCTTGATCTTGTCATAGGTCCTTGAAGGTTCTTTAAAGGGTCTTCGGAGTAGGGCATCCTTTTGGTTGGTCTCATATCAAGGGCGGCCCCTTGGTTGGTTCCGTATCATCCCCTCCCCCTTGAAAATATTGATTCGTCCCCGAATCATCATCATCATCATCAACATAATCTGTGTCAAAATCGAAAGGAGACAAGTTAGAAACATTAAAAGTGGAATGCACTCCATACTCACCTTTCAAGTCTATCTTGTATGCATTATCATTGATCTTTGCAACAACTTGGAATGGTCCATCTCCTTTTGGATGTAATTTACTCTTTCTTTCATTAGGAAATCTGTCTTTCCTAATGTGTAACCAAACCCAATCACCAACTTCAAAGGATATTCTCTTGCGGCCATTGTTGGCATGTTTTGCAAATTGTTCATTCCTTTTGTTGATGTTCTCGGCTACTTGTTGATGTAGTATTTGTATATAATCTTCCCTATAATCACCTTCTATATTACAATACTCATCAACAGGTAAAGGAATTAGATCCAACGGGGTTAAGGGTTAAAACCATAAACAACTTCAAAAGGAGAGTTATTTGTAGTAGAATGAAAAGTCCTATTATAAGCAAAGTCAGCAATAGGTAAACAATCTTCCCCACCCTTTTAAGTTATTTTGAATTAAATCTCTAAGAAGAACCCTCTAAAGTTCTATTTGTTACCTCAGTTTGGCCATCAGTTTGTGGGTGACTTGATGTAGAAAATAGCAATTTAGTCCCCAACTTAATCCATAATGTCTTCCAAAAGTAACTTAAGAACTTTGCATATCGGTCACTCAGCAATTGTTTTCAGAATCCCATGGAGCCGAACCACTTCCTTCAAAAATAAATCCGCAACATGGCTTTGCATCATTTGTTTTCCTACAAGGAATAAAGTGAGCCATTTTAGAAAAACGATCTACAACAACCATTGTACTATCCATACCTTGTTGAGAATAAGTCAATCCACGGTGAAGATGGAATAGGTAAAGGCATGTATAATCCATGAGCTTTACTTGTACTTTTAGCCTATTTACACTTAAAGCAAAGTTCACATATTTTCCTGACATCCTTTTTCATCTTATGCCAATAAAAATGTTCTTGCAAAATATCCAAAGTTTTAAAAACACCAAAATGACCCATTAAAATGCCACAATGTGCTTCCCTAACAATTAAATCTCTGTCTTAAGGCTTTTCTATTTTGTAATTTAGTCTATTTGATCACTTAGGACAAATAAAAACATTGCATATGTAAACAGTGCTTAACTCTACCAGTTTACAAATAAATAAACATCTAGCCAATAAAAAAAATATAAATGTATCATTAGTGGTTAGGATCGAACAGACACTAAATTATAAAATTATGTTACATGAGTTGCTTCAATATAACCTGCCTCTGGTTTATATTTTCTTATGTTTGATGAACATGCTAATCAATTCGCTAATTTTTTTTTATGTATTTCAGAGATGCCTCCAAAGAACCGTTTTCGATTACCATTTAGCCAGATCAGTGACTCACCAGTCTACTCTCCCACAGACGGCGACTGATACTAGTACTGGTGGAGTTGCGGCTACAGTAGATACTCGTACTCTCCTGCAACCTACCCTTGGCACGTAAGTAAATTTATTAATTATTTCCTTTAAGTTAATTATACTTCTTGTACTCATTATAGTAACTAATTAAATTTTTTCTTGGCTATTATAGATTTAGATTGGCATCCAGCTGTTCCACCGCCATTACTTCAATATTTCAAGATCGTTTCAAGGGGGAATACAACACCATAAAGGATGCTCCCCAGGAAGAAGAAAAATTGTAGTGGAAAGAGTTCATGGTAAGTAAATTAGCAAATAAGTTTGAATTTACAGGTCTTCGAATTTAATTATCTAACATTGTTTCAAAATACAGAAAAGGTATCACTGGGCTCCTGAGCATGAGGCGGGCGTCAAGTCAAGTTGGCGTATCTTGCTTATGAGGAGACTCAGCGGCATTATGAGCGACGCACGGGAAAAAAATAAGAGGCCCTCGTGGGTTTATGAGACCGATTGGGCACGACTTCTAGAGTACTGGCAGACTCCGGAATTTAAAGCCAAGTTTGTACAGGCCTCAAAAAATCGAAAAGAATGGAGGGGTGGCAAAGGCCCGATGAAGCACACGGGCGGTTCACAGCCACATTGAGCACCACATGAGACTTGTACTTGATTATATTATTTTACACATCCATATTTGTCTTGTATTTTATGTGCATATTTAAATGTTTTAATGATTTTTGTTAACAGGAAAAGGAGGCCGGACATGCAGTCCCATTCCCGGCAGTTACGATCATCTTCATCAACACCATATCGGCCCAAAGAAAGGAGAATGTGTTGATGATGATTCTAGACAGTTGTCTGTAAGTATTTCATTACTTTTTTGATATTAGTTCTTTACTGTGATAACCTGACATTTTATTTTACAGGGGGTGTTCCATGCGGTTTATGACGCCGCCGCAAGGCAAGCAACTCAAGCTGGCCAGCCTCCTCCAGATTTGCCGACTCAGATTGAGCTATCTGCTGAGGCAGCGGGCAGGCTAAGAAATGGACATGTTCAAGGACTTGGTTCGTTCACCGATGTGGTAAAGACAATGAAGCGAGGTAGCCAGGCAGTCTCGCATTCATCTATGGAACAAATGTGGAACGAAATGGAAGCTAGGTGGAAGAAAGAGATGGAAACTAAATTTGCTGAGCAAAAAAGAGAATTCAAGATGAGAGAAAAGAAGAAAAACAAGTCATTAGCTAGTACATTAGCAGATATTTTAACAAATAAGGACAATATTGTTTTAAGTGCCTCTGAGATAGAAGCCAAATTGATTAGTACCTTAGATGATGAGTTAGAATCAAACTATGACGATGACCCCTTAACTGTTGTTTTGGGGAGTCAATAGATTATTTAGTTTATTTTGTATCAATTTGTAAACTATTTTATAGTTAACTATTTTATGACAATGACCCCTTAACTGATTAGTTAACTATTTTATGCTTTATTTTTTTGCGTTATGTTTTTTGATTATTTTGGAATTTATATGGGTCTGTTTTCTGTTGAATTGTGGATATACTGAATTGTGACAGGGGGTCTGTTCTATGTTTAGTGCTATATGTTGCTAGAAAATTGGCTTTGTGTCGACCGGCTTCCGACAGACTAGCGACTGTGTTAGGGTTTAGGGTTAGGGCTGGGCTACCGAATAGCGACGGAATAAGCACAACGACGTCGTTTTAAAAATATCCGCTGCAATTTATCATCTCGGTGACCGTCACGGTGACCGCCTAGCGACGATTATCAACTCGGTCCGTCGCTATTCCTTCGGTAAGCATACAAGGGATTACGGAATAGCGACTGTAACCGGCTGGGCAGTCGCCATTCGGTCGGTGGTTTTTAGGTATATCTAGTAATATTCTTCCTATTTTAGTTACTAGTACTAATATATGTGTATATAAACATTAACTTTAATAGTCAAACATGTAAAAACTTATACTTATTCACAAAATTCATAAATAGACTCGAAGCAAGAACAATTTAAGTAATACTTTGTGTTTACATTTAAAATAATCATTGAGTAATGTAATTTAAATTTTAGTAATTGATTATCAATAAACAAATAATTACTAAAATATTCATATTAGTTCGTACTCGCATTCTGAACGAAGTCGATTTTTGAATTTTTTATTTTTCAACTCGATCGCTAAGCATACAACGGGGCGATGGAATAGCAACCGAAATCGACTGGGCGGTTGCAATTCGGTCGGTAGTAGTAAAGGGTTAAACGACGTTGTTGTTTATCAGTTTGTGTATTTAAAATGAGTGACCGAATACCGACCGAATTTGACATAGCGGTCGCTATTCGGCCGCTAATAAGAAAGGATTAAACGACGTCGTTGTTTGCGTTTTATTTCTTTAAAAATCCCTAAGGCAAGAAGCCTCTCCCTGTTTCTTCATTATGCCCAGCCGCGACCTCCACCTACACCTCTTGGCGATTTCCCCCCAAGTCCACCGCGAAACCCCTCCCTCCTCCCATCCCCACCACATTCGGCGCCTCCAAGACGTCGCCACCACCTTCGGCACCTCCAAGAGTCGCCACCATCTCCGATTTTCAGTTGGGTTTTTTAGGGTTTATGTGAGAATCTTGCCTTTTTCTATTTATTATAGTGTTATTAATGTCTAAATTCATACTCTTATACCATTTCTTCTCTAGGGTTTTTTATAGTTTAGGTGAGAATTTTGCCTTTTAGAGAGTTTGACAAAATTGGTCACAATTCATGTTTTTTGCCGAAAATTATAATACCTCTAGGAGTAAGAATAAAACCTTTGGGGTGAAAGGATACAAAGATTTGGTTCCATATGGGAATTTAGTGAAATCTTAGTTGCTTTAGGACATTTGACCTTTTTTTTTGGGTTGGAGTCACGGTGTTTGATGAAATGCTTAAAAGAAGCTTAAAAGAAGGAAAATGTGTCAAAAAAATAAAAACACAACACAAAAGAAACAATAGCAAGAAGTTATTTTCTTTAGTTTGTAAGCATAATTAGGAATGTCCAAAATAAGTATGGCTTCATGTAAAATGTGCTTTGCACCAAACTCAAAACATTTAATTTTCTATTGACCTTTGGACTTTAGATTTCAAGTCATTTTTACATTTTTAAAATTTTCCCTTTTAAAGACCCGTCATTGTATTATCTCCCCGGTTGTTTGCATATTTGTATTATCTCCCCTGTTTTTCTATCTTTGTATTATCTCCCCGATTTTTCTATCTTTGTATTATCTTCCTTGACTTTTCTATCTTTGTATTATCTCCCCGGTTTTTTTAAGGTTTAGGGATTTCCATTTTTATTTATTGGAATGTAGGCTAATTATATCATTTTAGTTTCAATAATAAAATAATTGATAATCGAACATACCAATTGCTTGAAAATTAAGGTTGAAAATCATGAAACATAAGGTTCAAAGCTAATATTCATTTACTTATTAAAACTTGATATATGCAGACATTGTGTTTATAATGGAGGACCGTAGTTGGATGTATATGGATTCGACAACAAATGGTGGACCTCGTCATAGTCCAAAATTTATAGCGGGAATGAAACGATTTGTGAATTTCGCTGTTAGTATGTTTGTTAATGTACAAATTAATGGGATTAGGTGTACTTGTGGGGTTTGTAAGAATAAGTATTTTCATATTCCTGATACTTGAAGTATCATCTTATTATGAATGGATTTGTGTCTAACTATTTTAATTGGACATGTCATGGTGAGACATTCATTCCAATGCCTCAAATCCCGTTTGTTCATGATATGGATAATTCTAGAAGACATACGACACAGAACAATTATCGAGAGATGGTTCTTGATGCTGCAAGACCAAGTTTTAATGAGCCGGATAATAGGGATGTGGAAGAACCTCCCAATCCAGAGGCACAAATGTTCTATGACATGTTGAAGGCTGTTGATAGCCCACTGTACAATTGTTGTAGAAACCATTCACAACTATCAATGACTGCTAGAATGTTGAGTATTAAGTCCGAAGACAACTTATCTGAAACTACTATAGATAAATTTGCGCAGTTGATCAAAGAGGCACTTCCTCCACAAAATAATGCTTTTGAAGACTTTTACCAAATGAAGAAATTGGTTAAAGGCCTTGGATTACCGGTGCAAAAGATTGATGTTTGTTTTAACGGTTGTATGTTGTACTGGAAAGATGATGTTGAGAGTAGAGAATGCAAGTTTTGTGGTCATGCTAGGTACATTAAGAAAAAGAAATCGAAAAATACACGATATAAAGAGATTGCTTGCAAAAAGATGTATTATTTCCCAATTACTCGGAGATTACAAAGATTGTATGCATATGAGAAAATAGCAAGACACGTGACTTGGCACTCAGACAGTGAGAGTGAAGAGGGAATAATGAATCACCCACGGGATGGAGAAGCTTGGAAACATTTTGATAGAACACACACCGATTTTGTAGCGGAACCTCGGAATGTAAGGCTTGGATTATGTACAGATGGTTTTGCACCTTTCGGCATGTCAGGGCATCAATATTCTTCCTGGCCAGGGTTGAGGGGTCAATTTGCAATGCATACTTGGTCGAAGAAGCTGCTACATTCTTTAGCTATTATTTCGAACCCACGTGAAAATGAAAGTTACAACCATTGGGCAAAATGATGGTGAAGACGAGACTAGTAGACCAGATGTATTATCAATTTGCAACTTACCGGGAAGATCATTTGGAAAAAAAAGAAAAGATTTTATTATCTGATAAAGATTAAAAAAAGCCATGAATTATATCCTGATGAATTGTGAAGAGGTCGAACCATATATTCAGTAAGTAAACCCATCTATTGCTTCATTTTTGTTATATAACTAAAAGTAGCCAAATAATAATATTGTCATTTAATTTGTAACTCAGGAAATTTGTCAGTGAAGTACATGACCAAACTCCGCAGATAACAGAGGAAGAACTTCAAAGCCGGGTTTACAATGATTTTTCCAAATGGTTTGGAACTCATGTAAGTTGGTATTGTGTAGAAATGTACTTGTCTTAAGAATGCCTAAACTAAACTAATTTAACTTTTGTTGTTCTCAACAGATACATAGCCTTCCGAACATTCCGAAAGGTTGTTGAAAAATCTGTCATGGGTCCCGTCAAGGATAGTGATGTCATACATCTATTACTTTGCCATACCTTTTATCATCATAATCAAAGTTTCCATCTTCTTCATAACTTTGTTGCCTCATCTTGCGCATGAATTGTTGAATCTTCAATCTTTACGTTTCTTGATTCTTGTTCTTGAATCTTTTTCTTGACTTACCCTTTTCTTGTCCGAAATTTATCAAGAATTCAGGCTTGAAGGCTCTTCAATTCTTGATTTATGGATTTAGTAACACGACACACAAGAAGAAAAATGGGTGGACAAAAACCAATTCTTGCAACGAGTATTGAATTACTACGAATCAAGAAGTTTTCTTTTGGATTGTTCATTAATTGAACATAAAACTCTCGGCTGAAATTTTCTGTTTTGGACCGAATTCTTTCTTTTTTTGTGTGGTCAATTTAGAGCATACAAGAAAGCGGTAAAGGTACACCAAGAAAAAGATAAAACTTTTGCTCTGATACCAACTGATGTGGAACCTTGATTTTTAAGGTCAAGGTTCTTCACAAAAGGTTAAAGTACGGATCTTTCTCTTTCTCGAATTAGTTTCCAAGGGGAATATAATCAACGCAACTCTAAAGAAGGTCGATTAACGATAGAGGCTGAAACACCACAACAAGCGAAACTATCTTGTTGGTACAATAACTCAAGAATGAATGAAGTTCTACATAGAAAAATCAATTCGCAAGTAACTAAGGAATAACCTTAAAATATCATAAATCAAGTATAATCTCTTAAACTTGGCTGAATTCCCTCATTAAATTGAGTGGAATTTCGGTTCCAAGGAACCCACAAAGGAAGAATCCTAATTAAGTTAGAATTCTTCTATCCTAAGAATAGTAAACTAATGTAATTGAACTACTAATTAAACACATGGACAACATGTCCTTTATTCTAGATAATGGCGCATAAATATAATTAAAGTAAACACTATAAAGCTGAAATTCTAATTAGAGTCTAGAATAGACTTTAATTTACAAGTTTCCTAAAATGCCCTTTAACCGTTTTCCTTCCAATTGTGTATCTTGCCTTCAAATGCTATTAGATGGATTTGATCCTTGTGCCATGCATTCTTGGAAGGATTCTTTGTCTCTTTAGCCTTTAGATTATATACTTTAAACACTTGAAACAAAAGCTTTACTCGGAAACTCGTATTTGGAATGCATGAGTTAAGGACTTGGTCATTTGGATGAATGACCTCTTTTATCTTCATGGATGATCCCTCATCATTCCCTCCTTCTTGAAAATTTTCCTTATCATCCCCTTCCCTTGTAAAGGATTCGTCCTCGAATCTTCTAAATCGTGGAATGCAAGTGTAAGATCACTCTCTTCTTTCAACACATCATTTGTCAAGCTTTATAAGATGGTCTCGGCTTCATACTTGTCTTCTTGGATTTCCCAATTTTCATCATCTTGTATTATCATTATATCATTGTTTGGGCAGTCCATATCAAGATGGTCTTGTTTGTGGTACTTAGAACATTCTGTTGGCATTGAAGATGAACAATTTGTTTCCTTTTTTGAAGATGAATCCGTGGCTGTTTGGGTGAATATTGGTTCTTCAACAAGAGGCTTTTTGTTTCTCAATTCACAATGAAGATAAGAGAGGAGACATCCGTATTAGCCTCCCAAGTTGAAGATGGAATGGCGGCTGTTTTGACATCTTTAAATTGAGGTGTGGCTGTGATGAGGACATCCATAGACCAAGCTATTCTAGTGATCCAATGATCAACATCCAAGGTCCCATGACAAGAGCTAGAAGAGAAAGGTTGAATAAAGTGTTATCAACTTTTATCCGAGAGACACAAGTAAAAAAAGAAGCAAGGTTACATTTGGAAGATCAAGTACAAGTTCATCTCATCGCATTGAAGATGGAAGCTCACGGCTTAAATAAAACAAAGTGGCTAAGGGCATTTAAGACATTTCGTACAATTAAAAGACTATCTTAGACTTTTAATTATTTTTCAGCTTTATGTTTACCATTTCTTTTAGTTAGCCGAAATAAAGGACATGATAAGTAGTTCATTCTTTAGAAAGTAGTTTATTCTCTAGTATATTCTTTAGCAAGTAGTTTATTTATTCTTTAGCAAGTATAATCCTAGTCCTTTTAGGACTTAGCTTGTTTTAGGGCTTTTCGGCCGAAATCTTTCTCTATATAAAGAGAGGTTTCGGCCACTTATTGGATACTTGATATTAATGATATAGTAAGGTTTATTCCTTTGTTGCTTTGTGAATTGAATTTCTATTTAGATCTTCCTTTCATTGTTACTAATCAACAAGCTAGTTCCCTTGTTGTGGTATTTCTTCATCCATTTAGTGTTCTTCTGCCTAGGTAGCCAAGTGCTTATCGCTGCTTGGAGGTCTAGTGTGTCGAATACTCTGAAAGTCCTTTGCTATAGTAGTCAAGTGCCTTTCGCTGCTTGGAGGTTGTAGCAAGGCATTCATGTGAACTCAATTCTAGTAAGAGAAAGATCTTATTCTACTTGTGTCGAATCTTGATTCCGTCAAGGTTCTTCATCAGGCTGTTTTGGCAGCCCCAAAACTTCCACTAATCTCACTTTGCCGCTACATTCTTGATTTGTTTTCCAGCCGTACCCCTCCCCAGGATTCAATTCTTGGCTTTCATCTTTAAAGCCTTCTAGAGTTGAAATTCTTTTGCAAAGTTTCAAGGAATAATTGAGAGATTCACTAAAAAAAATTGAGAGATCAAATATGTCAACTTCTAAGCAATCTGAATGCTTGGTAGATGACAAATTTGAAAGGGATGTTCTTGTTCAACAATTAAATGAGCTCCAAAAAGTTGTGCAAGCTCTTACTCTTCGAATGGATGCACAAGCTCCACCACCACAAGTGCCACAACCTCAATTGCCGCTAGGGCTGCCCTATGTTCCAAGAAGAGGACGATATATATTGAAGAAGAAGGTAACTTTGAAGGTGATGATGGCGAGTATGCATCCAGTTCATCCAATCGATCAAGAAGGGCACCAAATAGACATCCTAAAGCTCATAATCAAGCTAGGCCGAGGCACTTTGGGCATGAATAAAGGTATGACAACAATCTTGGTGCCATTAAGACCAAGATTCCATCTTTCCAAGGTACGAATAATCCCGAAGTCTTTTTAGATTGGATTAGAAAAGTTGACCATGTTTTTGCGGTGCATAATTATTCCGAGGAGAAAAAGGTCAAACTAACCGCCATGGAGTTTTCGGATTATGCTTCAATTTAGTGGGATCAAAAGAATGTCCTTAGAAGGAGAGCGGGACAAAGGCCTATTGATCACTGGGATGACATGAAAGCTTTGATGAAACGTCGATTTGTTCCCTCACATTATACTAGGGACCTTTTCAACCGTTTACAAAGGCTTAAGAAAGGATCTAAGTCAGTTGATGAATACTACAAGGAGATGGAAATATGCATGATAAGGGCTGAAATTCAAGAGGATGATGATGCTACTTTGGCTAGATTTTTGGCCGGACTCAATGATGATATTAGGCCAAAGGTGGAAAGAACACATCATGTTGATCTTGTAGGAATGGTGTATTATGCGGAGCAAATAGAGAGGCAAAACAAAGAGAAAATGAAAGGGGCTTATTTAGGTAGATTTCCAAATCAATCCTTTTCTTATTCCAATTCTTGGCAGCGGCAACGTGAGTCAAAAGGAAGTGTTGGAGCTGCCAAAACAGCCCCAACTTTAAGTGGAAATTCCAAAACAGCCGACCTTCAAGATCCTCAAATTGGAGATCAAGTTCTTCAAATTCCATCCAAAAAGAATGCTATAAATGTATGGGCAAGGGACATTTTGCTAGGGACTGCCCTAACAAGAGTGTAATGATGGTGCAAGATGATGGACTTTGGCTAAGTGAGGAGGAACAAGAGGAAGCCGAGGATAATCTTGACGAAGACAATGAAGATGACCTTCATGCAACTCCCGTTAGTGGAGAAATTTTAGTGGCCATGCGGATTTTGCACACACAACCAAGGAATGATACACATCTTCAAAGGAGCAACCTCTTCCATACTAAGTGCCATGTTCAAGGCAAGGTTTTTCTTTTTATCATTGATAATGGTAGTTGTGCTAATGTTTGTTCTTCCGGTTTAGTTAACACTTTTGACTTACCTTGGAAGAAACATCAAAATCCTTATAAGCTATCTTGGTTGTCAAATAATGGAGAAATAAGGGTGGAAAGGCAAGTTGAAACTCCTTTTGAAATCGGCAAGTACAAAGATAGTGTTCTATGTGATGTTGTGCCCATGACTGCTAGTCATATAATTTTAGGAAGACCATGGCAATATGATAGAGGTGCGGATCATGATGGTAGAAAGAACACCTATCAATTGCATATGGATAAGAGGAATGTCATATTATATCCTTTAACTCCTAGTGAAGTTTGTGAGGTACATAAAAAAAATGGCCGAGAGAAGAGAGCAAAGAATGAGAGATGAGTTGGAAAAAACGAGTGATCCTACCCTTGAAAAAGAAACAAGAGTAGTAAAAACAGATGAGGGAAAAGTCATGAGTCAAGTGAGAAAAAAGGCCGACTCTACAAAAGTGAGAAAAGAATGTTTATTTACAACTTGTGGTAAGGTAGATAGGGCTTTGAGAGCGAAACTAGCAATTGTTTTGCTAATCTTCAAAGAAACCGAGAGCAACTATGCGCTAAGTACTTTTGAGCTAACAAATCTTTCCCTACCTAGTCTTGTTTCTACTCATTTGCAGGAATTCAAGGATATATTTCCAAAGGAGTTGCCAAAAGGGCTACCTCCCATCCGAGGTATTGAGCATCAAATTGATTTCATTCCCGACTCCATCATTCCAAATAGGCCAGCTTATAGAGCCAATCCCGAGGAAACAAAGGAGATAGAAAGACAAGTTGATGCACTTCTTGAAAAGGAGCAGGTAAGGGAATCTCTAAGTCCTTGTGCTAGTCCCGTTATATTAGTACCTAAAAAAGAAGAAACTATGAGATTATGTATGGATTGTCGTGCTGTTAATAAAATAACAATTAAATATAGACATCCTATTCCCCGTTTAGATGATATGCTTGAAGAATTGCATGGTGCCATAATATTTTCTAAAGTAGACTTAACTCAAGGATACCATCAAATTCGCATGAAAGAAGGTGATGAATGGAAAACAGCTTTTAAAACTAAGTTTGGTTTGTACGAGTGGATTGTCATGCCTTTTGGATTAACTAATGCTCCAAGTACTTTCATGAGGTTAATGAACCATACCATATATTTCGGTACTTCTTAGGTAAATTTGTTGTTGTTTATTTTGATGATATACTTATTTATAGCAAGAACCTAGAAGAGCATGTTGAACATCTTAGGTTTGTTTTCAATGTTTTAAGAGAACAATCTTTATATGCTAAACTTGCAAAATGTATCTTTTGCACTAATAGTGTTAATTTTCTTGGATACATTGTGAGTTCTAATGGAATAAGTGTTGATCCTTCCAAAATCAAAGCTATCGTGGAATGGCCGAATCCAACCAATGCAAGCTAGGTACGATCTTTTCATGGATTAGCTAGCTTTTATTGAAGGTTTTTGTAAGGGATTTTAGTACTATTGCTGCCCATTAACCGAGGTAATCAAAAAAGAGGTGGGATAAATGGGGGCAGCCGCAACAAGAAGCTTTTGATAAGCTCAAGTCTTTACTTACTACTTCTCCTATACTTGCTTTACCTAATTTTGATCTCAATTTTGAAGTTGAATGTGATGCTTCAGGAATAGGTATAAGGGCTTTCCTACAACAAAATAACCGCCCTTTGGATTATTTTAGTGAGAAGCTAAGTGGGGCTTCGCTTAACTATCCAACTTACGACAAGGAACTATATGCTATTGTAAGAGCCTTGGAAACTTGGCAACATTACCTTTTGCCTAAATAATTTGTAGTTCACACGGATCATGAGCCCATCAAGTACTTAAAAGGGCAAGGTAAGTTGAACAAAATGCATGCTAAATGGGTTGCTTTTATTGATACTTTTCCTTATGTTATCAAGTATAAAAAAAGGGAAAGAGAATGTGGTAGCCGATGCATTGTCAAGAAGATATACTTTGATTTCTCTCATGAGTACTAAAATGCTTGGTTTTGAACATATTAAGGAATTATATGAGCATGATCCTGATTTTTCCTCTATTTTTCAAGCATGTAGTACCTCATCTTTTCATAAATTCTATAGGCATGAAGGATTTCTTTTTAAGAAAAACCGATTATGTATTCCCTCTTGTTCTTTACGTGAATTACTTGTTAGGGAAGCACATTCAGGCGGTTTAATGAGGTACTTTGGGGTTATTAAAACTTTGGATATACTGCATGAACACTTTTATTGGCCGCACACGAAAAGAGATGTTCAAAAGATTTGTGAACTTTGTTTTAAATGCAAGCAAGCCAAAAGTACAAGTAACCCACATGGATTGTACATGCCTTTACCAATTCCAACCGCCCATTGGGTAGATGTTTCCATGGATTTCATACTTGGGTTGCCGAGATCACAGCGAGGTATGGATAGTATTTTTGTTGTTGTTGATCGCTTTTCTAAGATGTCACATTTTATTTCTTGTAGGAAAACTAATGATGCAAGTCATGTGCCGGAATTATTCATGAGAGAAGTCATTCGGCTTCATGGAGTTCCCCGAACCATTGTAAGTGATAGAGATGTTAAGTTTTTGAGCTATTTTTGGAAGACTTTGTGGGGCAAGTTAAGAACTAAACTCCTCTTCTCTACATCAATTCATCCTCAAACCGACGGACAAACCGAGGTAACAAATAGAACTTTAGGGGTTCTCTTAAGGGCACTTGTTCAAAAGAATCTAAAGAAGTGGGAAGAGTGTTTACCTATTACGGAATTTGCTTATAATCGTACAATTCACTCTACTACCCATCATTCACCTTTTGAAATTGTTTATGGTTGTAATCCACTTACTCCTTTAGATCTAAACCCTCTTCATGTTGATGAGTATTTAAGTGTTGAAGGTGAATCTAGGGATGATTTTATTCAAAAGATCCATCAACAAGTAAGTGAACAAATTGCAAAGAAGAATGCTATCTATGCAAAGAATGCTAATAAAGGCCACAAGGCTATATTGTTTTAGCCCGGAGATTGGGTTTGGGTACATCTACGAAAGGAAAGGTTTCCTAATGCTAGAAAGACAAAGTTGCATCCAAAACCGTTTCAAGTGATTTCTAAGATCAATAACAATGCATACAAAATTGATCTACGAGATAAGTATGGTGTAAGTGCTTCTTTTAATGTTGCTGATTTATCTCCCTTTGAATTTGATACAGCTTGTGAAGATTCAAGGACGAACCCTTTGAAAGAGGGAGAGAATGATGAGGACATCCATAGACCAAGCTATTCTAGTGATCCAATGATCAGCATCCAAGGTCCCATGACAAGAGCTAGAAGAGAAAGGTTGAATAAAGTGTTATCAACTTTTATCCGAGAGACTCAAGTCAAAGAAGAAGCAAGGTTACATTTGGAAGATCAAGTACAAGTTCATCTCATCGCATTGAAGATGGAAGCTCAAGGCTCAAATACACAAAGTGGCTAAGGGAATTTTAGACATTTTGTACAATTAAAAGTCTATCTTAGACTTTTAATTATTTTTCAGCTTTATGTTTATCATTTCTTTTAGTTAGCCGAAATAAAGGACATGATAAGTAGTTCATTCTTTAGCATATTCTTTAGCAAGTAGTTTATTCTTTAGTATATTCTTTAGCAAGTAGTTTATTCTTTAGCATATTCTTTAGCAAGTATAATCCTAGTCCTTTTAGGACTTAGCTTGTTTTAGGGCTTTTCAACCTAAATCTTTTTCTATATAAAGAGAGGTTTAGGCTACTTATTGGATACTTGATATTAATGATATAGTAAGGTTTATTCCTTTGTTGCTTTGTGAATTGAATTTTTATTTAGATCTTCCTTTCATTGTTACTAATCAACAAGCTAGTTCCATTGTTGTGGTGTTTCTTCATCCATTTAGTGTTCTTCTGCCTAGGTAGTCAAGTGCTTATCGCAGCTTGGAGGTCTAGTGTGTCGAATACTCTGAAAGTCCTTTGCTATAGTAGTCAAGTGCTTATCGCGGCTTGGAGGTTGTAGTAAGGCATTCACGTGAACTCAATTCAAGTAAGAGAAATATCCTATTTTCCTTGTGTCGAATCTTGATTCCGTCAAGGTTCTTCATCAGGCTGTTTTGGCAGCCCCAAAACTTCCACTAATTTCACTTTACCGCTGCCCAAACCCAGAACTTGAAGGGGGTTGATTTGGCTTTTTCCAAGGTGAAAACTTAGCCAAATTAGTCTCTTTCTTCTTCTCTTTCATTTGCCTCTCAATTTGCTTTGCATGGTCCACCATCTCCATAATATCAACATGATTAGCTCTTTCCACCTTTGGCCTAATATCATCATTCAAACCTGCCAAGAATCGATTCGACGTAGCTTCCATAACTTCTTGAATATCAACTCGAATCAAGGCTAATCTCAGCTCCTCATAATATTCATCTTTTGATTTAGTCCCTAGTGTAAGAATTTGTATACGTTTGACATGTTCCCTAATGTAATATGGGGAAACAAACCTCCGTTTCATATAATTTGGGGCGAAAGCTGTTGCGTCGAATGAAGCCCGTCGCAAATCTGGTCATTTGTATCAACTTCTTATGCGACGGGAGAATCCCACCACAATTTTTGATTATGCGCGGCGAAACTTCTTGCGTAGACTAAAACCCGTCGCAAAAAATCTCCTTTTTTCGGCGAATTAATTTGCTGACACAAATTCTAATTTGCGGTCTTAAATGCCTATAATTAAACGACGTTGTACCGTTATTTGTGTTGGGGAATCATGCTTGACGCAAATGACATTTAGTTGCAATTCGACACAAAAACCTATATTTCTAATAGTGTTTTCTGCGATTTGAATATTTTTTTACTTTTCAAATTTGACTGAAATTTGATATGTGCTTTTGCTGAAATTGCATTCCTACCTTAGAATTTAGACATCGAAGTTAAAATATTTGTTTCTTTTTCAAAGCAGCTGCAGGACGTTCCGTTAAATATAGATTGATCGATCAAGTCAATTTGCTAATGTAAAAAGAAAAGAATAGTTTGTATGATGGTTTTAATATAGATGAAGAATTCACACGCCTTGATCAGAAGGGATACCTATTGTTTTGCAATTTCGTTAAACTGCGTACGACCAGAGAACAATGTTGTAATGCGATAAAATTGAATCTGCAACAGAAACACGAAAGTAACGCAACAAAGTAATCTTTATTAATCAAATCAATAGTGAGTTACAATCTCTGGAAGGACTCCAATTTAGCTGGAATGATCCACCGATTCTCCTCTTCTGAATTTGTTTTGTCCTAGCGTTGGAAAACTTGATCTTGAATTAAATACGATTTGATTCCAAGCGCTAAACCTTCGATTCCACAAAGCCGTTATGCCTTCCCGGGTTTTTGTCTCGAAGAACGCCTTTGAAGACTGTTGAAGATTTCCTGAGAGCTTTTGTCAGTTGAAGTCTGTTTGTAGCTTCCAAATGATCTCCCTCTGTCCTTCACGTCCTTCTTTTCTTTAAGCCTTGGGGAAGATCCCTATTTATAGGCATAAATGAGGGCTAGAGTTTTACTTATTGGGTTAAGCAGCACATTCACTTATGTTGGGTTGACCCATTCTTTATTTGGGGTGGCCCAATGTTTAATCCATTATCTTAATTGACCTCTATTTAACTTAACATTTTGGTCTGGCATTTCATTAGCCTAATTTAGTTTGATCCACTAT
Organism: Vinca minor; assembly: GCA_026122235.1. Taxonomy (NCBI): domain Eukaryota; kingdom Viridiplantae; phylum Streptophyta; class Magnoliopsida; order Gentianales; family Apocynaceae; genus Vinca; species Vinca minor. The sequence continues at coordinate 482,627 of JAOCZM010000195.1, forward strand.
TTTCTTTGGACTTTATTTCAAGTGGATCTGGGCTTGTTTAAAAATGATTTATTTAATATGGCACAGTTGTAGTGGTCCAATATTTAATCATTATTTATTAAATTCAAGTAGCCCAAACGAATAATATTTATTTATTAGTCTGGATTAAATAAATTTAAATACTTGAAAATTCACTTGTCTACAAATGCCCCCACTTCAAGGCTCGGATTGAGTGTTTGATCAAAGAGCTCGATGACAAGACTTGAAGTATATTTATTTGAAGAAATTCCCTATATATACTGAATCTCCTGAAGATGAATTTTGCTCCAAGTCATGAAAAGGGCAGTTGACATAGACATTGACTCCAAGATGACAAGACTTGAAATATATTTATTTGAAGATATTCCTTATATATACTCAATCTTCTGAAGATGAATTTTGCTCCAGGTCATGTAAAGGCAGTTGACATAAACATTGACTCCAAATTGGAATCCCTAGATTGATTATCTTGAATAAAATTGGAATCCATATAGGATTTGAAAATTGATAAATATAACAACTACTCTATTAGAATCTTAGTTGGATTTGGATTGAATGGGTAGCTTCCCATGCCTATATAAAGAGAGCAAGCCGCAGCAATAAAGGCATCCACTCACAGAAACATACAAATCATTCCATATCTTCTTTGCATCGTGAATCAAAGACAAGAAAAACTTTTTTTTTTTTTTTGGAACTGTTCTTCCATGCACGACGAGCTCCTGATCCTTGCATAATTTTGCTTAGAAGTTTGCTGCGTCATCAAAGACTTCTCAATTAGATTGGATTTTTTTTAAGCATTCTGTGTCATCAATGACGTCTCAATATCACGTCTTATCTTTTTATTTTTTATTTTTTATATTGGGACTTTTTTTTTTGTCATTTTTTTTTCTTGTTTTCTTTTAGGACTACAATCAAAGGGATTATGGTAATCTTCAAGGACTTAGCTAAGAATGGCTTGGATTATTTATTCATCCTCAAGCGTGAGGGAGAATCCTTGGAGCGAGCATTTAAGCTTCCCAGTACACACTCCGATGCATGGACGCTTTGCCCCAAAATTAGCACTTCCGCTAGAATCCGACCTGCAGGAATGGTCGGTCAAAGTTGCTCGGGAGGATGGAAGCATGTCTTATTCCTTGCAAAGCTCTATTCACATAGGTGAAGGGAGGCTTGGAGGCTTTAAAACACTGGGGAGGCAAATCATAGCTGGATCCGCATATTGGACCTGTGCATTGAGGCTTAATGGAGAATTTGGCTTTGTTCCATTGTACTGGGAATGGCTTGAGGAGGTACTTGGTCGTAGCCGGAAGCTATTGAACAAATCCGAGATGTACCAGACATTGTTTGTATCACTTTTCACTTATGACCGGAGTTCGACATTGTGCGAGCATTTTTTTTGAAGCATGGAGTCCGAAGACCAACACTTGGAATACCTCAGCGGGGGAATTATCCCTCTCGCTTTGGGACTTGCACAAGCTAGGAGGGTTGCCCATTTATGGCGGGATGTACAAGGAGGATATCCCTCTTGCTAAGGAACTAACGGGCATGGATGCAGAGGGCAAGAGATTCATTCTGCAAAGCTGCGAACGCCTATTTGCTGCATACCATCAGCTGCATGAGGAGGGAAGCAAAAAAGGCCACGTGTCCGTTTCGGAATGGGTCAAGTTCTGGTTCAAACGGATTTTTTTTTGAAAGGGGTGATTGAACTTGAAATTTCTTTCAAGTTGCCTACGTATCCCAAGAGATAAGCTTGAGAATCAAGTCATAACGAAGTTCAAAGAATTTTTTTTTTTTTCATTTTGTTTAAAATGGGTGACTGAACTTGAAATTTATTTCAAGTTGCCTACGTATCCCAAGAGATAAGCTTGAGAATCAAGTCATAACGTAGTTCAACACATTTGACTTTGCAGTTTAAACTCGTGCAGTCTAGGAGTATCGGAGGATCATTCCACCGTACCCAAGTTGACTTCCTTCAATTCATCAACGGTGGTTTTCACACCTTCCTCAAGTTCAGGAGGGGCATATTCAGCATCTGCAGTGATGTACTGAGTGGTCGCTCTCTTAATCTTGAGGCATATGGGAGATGAATGTTGGTATCCCAGACCGGTTTTAGCAGTCAAGCTTTTTTCATTAGCCGCTTCTTGAGGCAGCTTTCCTAGCAAATCCCAATTTTGAAGGGTATATCCGACTTTGGCGAGGAGTTTGTAAGCATTTGGATCAAAACCATCCTCTGTGCGTGCAGTTGGCAACTCTCCATGCTCCACCTTTGCATATTCCTCCGGTCGGACGAACCCTTTTAGGGGAGCAACCAACGGTTTGATAGACTCAATTTTAGTTAAAGGCATGATAAAATTGCTTGATGTTTCCAAACTACTTGGCGTCAACTGCTTGCGTTTGGAATTTGGACATATGGTGACGAAATCGCTTGAAGTTTCCGATACCCAGTACTACATTCGCAAGGAGGGTGAAACATCTAAAGATCTTTCATCTGCAAAAAGAGAAGTTCAAAAAGCTATTTCCTCAAAAAGCAGGAAGGAGATTCAAAAAGGTGACATGCGTCTTTCTCCTTCCTGCTTTTTGAGGAAATAGCTTTTTGAACTTCTCTTTTTGCAGATGAAAGATCTTTAGATGTTTCACCCTCCTTACGAATGTAGTACTGGGTATCGGTAAGGTATGTCTCAGCTTCAGTAAAGGGCTTATCATCGGCAGTCAACTTTTTCATGATCCCATTGCGGCAATACTTGAAACATTGATGGAGCGTAGATGCTATCACACCATTTTCATGAAGCCATGGTCTCCCCAAAAGCATGTTGTAAGAGGTTTTTGCGTCTATGACATGGAGAAAAACACTCTAAACCATATCATCTATTTACAACTCAATTCGCAAGGCCCCAATTGCTCGTTGACCTTCCTGGTTGAATCATTGAATCATCAGCCGACTTTGAGAAAGCTCATCCGTTGCAATCCCCAATTCCTTCAACGTGCGCAGGGGCAAAATGTTAATCGCGGATCCACCATCCAACAAGATCCGGTTGATTCTTTGTTCTTTTGCATATCCAGTCACAAACAAAGGTCTGTTGTGGGGAGTAGCTCCAAGCAATAAGTCGTCATCATTGAAGGTAATTTCAGCACAATCTACTGCATCTTCCTCAAAGTCTTCTTCTTCCTCGTATATATGTGTGGCATAACATGAAGATATATTCAGATCCATGAATTCTATTGGCAGAAAATCTCCCAATGTGATAGGAAGTGGTGACCTTTTGGTCCAAGTACTTGGTGACATAAGGGAGCGCTCAACCTTCTTAATCATCGTTCTTGGTACATGCCTCTTGACGAATTTACTTCTTATGCGGCATGCGTTCCCAGTTTTTGCAAGTTTTGCGCGGCTTCTTCTTCTGCGAGTCACAAGTGTCTAGCCTTCATCCTCGGATAGTAGGTTTCCGCTTATTGAACACTCCTCAACATATTGACAACATTCTTCCATAGTAAGAATGCGTCCATTAGCTCTCACTTTAATAGAATTGAACCCTCCAAACTTGATTTCATAGACTGGTTCTTCCAATAAAGCTAAGTCAACATGAGCATATGCTATCGAAGTTTGGTTAGCAATTGTCTTTTCCTCCTCGAGGAGCACACGTCCTTCACGGGCTAATTGCATTATCAAATCTTTGAAGACAAAGTACTTCTCAATTGAATGACCAACTAAGCGGTGGAATTTGCAGTAATTAGGATCGCCTTCACGTCCCGCCTCATCTGGTCGCTTTGACTTCGACAACTCAATAGCATTTGCAGCAACAAGTTCATCAAACATTGTCGAGACATCGGAATCAAGAAATGGATACTTCTTCGCTTGCATCTCTTCTAGGGTTATATTCATCAAAATACATTCTATAAATGCGGTTAAACAGTTTATGCATTTATCATGATCAAAGAAACGATTTTTTTTTCTTTTTTCAAACATACACATATCAAATCGGAATTGATAGTGTTATTGTCTGATGAACAATATCGAATACGAATTGTATGAGCAAGGCTCTGATACCACTGAAGGGATTCATGGGCGGAAACTCATTCCAAACACCCATGAGTCCTCCCCTGAAGGATCCGCTCATACAAAACGAATCGAAAAAGCTGTTAAAAACTTACGTTTCTTGGATTCAATAAGCTACTTCTTGAATGGAGGAAGGCATTTCTTGGATGCTAATCTGCCACCAACGGAATTCCCTTTGCGGAATGTCCCTCTACCGGTATCCACGCGACGAAACGGGCAGCGATTGCTAGCTCTTCGTTTTTCTGGGTTTCAGGAATTAGAGAGAAAAGGGAGAGGCAGAAAACTATTTTCTGGATACTAAGGTATTTCGGCTGAAAAGCATTAGTCACCTAGGGTTTCGGCCAAGAGTTTATTATATAGGGTGTGAGAGTTTGTTCCCAGAACTAACTCTCACGTCCTCAACTTCTCTCGGCAGTGGGAGTCTGAACTCCCACGTCCTCTCAACCTCTTTTGGCAATGGGAGTCTATAACTCCCACGTGCACTAGACTTCTGCTGGTAGTGGGAGTCTTTATCGGATAATAACTCCTAAGTAGTTCCAGCTATACCGAAAATGCCCTTTATCTCTAATTCGAATAATAACAATTTATTATTCTCAGAAAAGTGATTGTCAGATACAATGAACCTAGACACATTCTAGATTCATTGAATCTGGACATGAAGCTCGTTAGCTCGTCTATGCGTGTGACCCTGTAGGTTCATCTCACAGTGGCAATGAAAACACACTTAGTAGTAGTGTGAGTTAATAAATCACAAGCGGCCCCTAGCAGGACATTGTGACTACCCAAAGTGAATGAATTTACAACGGAACCTAATATCAATCTACTATTTAATCCCTTTGTCTCGCGATATCCTAATTAAGCATAAGGCATGGTGATCGTCACCCTTATTAGGCTTAATTGTATTTATGCTCGATCTCCAGGTAGACTGTTTCAACAAATAGCATTTGATAACCACTTTATCAAATACATTTGAGCACGGCCATGCATTTAAACAGTCTTTCCCTATCGAGGGGCCCATGGATATCTCTCTCTAATAATAGAGAGGGACAAATTCCTTACAATGTCTCTCACATTCAAGCTATGATAGGACACTACATCCGATCATCAGTCGTATTGATTACTCTGTTACAAGTAACGTCCGACTGAGTCAAAACGTGGCTCCATTCATACTAGAATCAATGAAGACATAAGGTCTAAGGATGCTAATGGTCCTAGGGCACTACTAACAATCTCCCACTTGCCCTAGGTCCAATCATACATGATCCTCAATCACATTGACCTAGTATGACTCTCATGTTTAGGGCCGTGGGAGTGGCTTGGTCAATGGATCTGCATCTGTTGTCGCTCAGTATGAACTTTGCAAATACTAACGTCTCTCTCGTCGATGATCTCTCTAATCGGATGGAAACGCTTTCGAGAATGTGTTTGGATCGTTGGTGAGATCTAGGTTCCTTAGCTTGTGAAATGGCACCCAGTACTATCACAATAGAGGTCCACCGGGTTCACAATGCTGGGGACAACACCTAATTCATCAACAAACTTCCCGATCCAAACAGCTTCTTTAGCAGCTTTGCAGAGGCGACTAGATACTCGACACTGTTGTAGAGTCAGCCACGGTTTCTTGCTTTGAGCTCTTCCGACTCACAAGACATCCATTCAAACAAAACACAAAACCAGATTGCGATCTATAATCGTCTACGTCGGTCCCGGAAGCTTGCGTCTGTGTAACCATTTACAACCGGACTTCCTTCCCGACCTCCGTAAACTAAGAACATATCTTTAGTCCTTCTCAAGTACTTAAGAATGCTCTTGATTGCGATCCCAATGTGACTCACTGTGGTCGATTGATATCTGCTAGTCATACTTAAAGCAAATGAGACATCCAGGCGAGTGCATATCATGGCGTACATAATAGACCCAATGGCCGAAGCATATGGGATCTTACTCATGCGCTCTTGGTCCTCCCTTGTGGAAGGTCCTTGAGTTCTCGCTGAGTTTAACGCCATGTGACATGGGCAAGAATCCCTTTTTGGAGTCTTGCAAACCGAACCGTTTCGATGACCTTGTCAATGTATCCACTCAGCTCAAGCCAATCATTTTTGTTAGATCTATCTCTATAGATTCTAATACCCAAAATGTATGTAGCTTCGCTTAAGTCTTTCATGGAAAAGCACTTCCCCAACCAAGCTTTTACGCTTTGTAATGTGGGGATGTCATTTCCAATCGGTAAGATGTCGTCCACATAAAGCACAAGGAACACTACTGCATTATTAGTTACTTTCTTATAAACACAAGGCTCGTCTTCGTTTTTTATGAAACCGAATTCTTTAATACGTTCATCAAAGCGACGATTCCAGCTTCGAGATGCTTGCTTCAATCCATAAATGGACCTTTGAAGCTTACACACTTTGCTAGGATTTGTTGGATCAACAAACCCCTCAGGTTGTGTCATATACACATCCTCGAGAAGGTTTCCATTAAGAAACGCAGTATTAACATCCATTTGCCATATCTCATAGTCATAATATACGGCTATGGCAAGTAAAATCCTAATTGACTTTATCATCGCGACAGGGGAAAAGGTTTCGTCCTAGTCAATACCATGAACTTGTCTATAACCTTTAACTACTAGTCGCGATTTAAAAGTGTGTACATTACCATCCATGTCGGTCTTCTTTTTATAATACCATTTGTTATCAATGACCTTGCACCCTTCGGGTGGGTCAACCAAAGTCCATACTTGGTTGTCGTACATGGATTGCATCTCGGACTTCATAGCTTCTAGCCACTTATCTGACTCAGAACTACGAATTGCCTCTTTGTAGGTAGTGGGTTCATCTTGATCAATCGAGTTCAACTTGATGATCATCGATCACGAGAAATCCATATCTCTCGAGTCGTTGATGTACCCGACTCGACCTTCTTGGGCCTTGTGTCAAAGATTGAAGCTCAGTATCAGCACGTGAGCTTGCTTGAACTTCCAAAGTTGGTTCAGATGTTGTTTGGGGATCTTGAATTTCCTCAAGGTGGATCTTACTCCCACTATCCTCTTTGGAAATAAATTCCCTTTCAAGGAATAAACCATTACGAGCAACAAACACTTTGTTCTCTGATGGAAGATAGAAGTAATATCCTTTAGTTTCTTTAGGATATCCCACAAACAAACACTTGTCAGATTTTAGGGGGCGAGTTTATCAGATAACAAGCGTTTTACGTACGCCTCGCATCCCCAAATTTTGAGAAATGACAAGCTTGGTCGTTTCCCGATCCCATATCTCATATGGAGTTTTACGAAACGACTTTAGAAGGAACTCTATTTAATATAAATGCAGCAGTTTCTAGGGCGTAGCCCCAAAAGGAAATTGGAAGATTTGTTTGACTCATCATAGATCGAACCATATCTAATAAGGTGCGATTCCTCCGTTCTGACACGCCATTCCATTGTGGTGTGCCAGGAGGAGTTAATTGTGAAACAATTCCACAACCACTAAGATGTTCGTCAAACTCTTGGTTAAGGTATTCACCACCTCGATCTGATCGAAGTATCTTAATACTTTTGCCAAGTTGATTTTGTACTTCATTTTGAAATTCTTTGAATCTTCCAAAAGATTCAGATTTATGTTTCATTAGATAGACGTAGCCATATCTACCGAAATCATCCGTGAATGTGATGAAGATCTGAAACCCTCCCCTAGCAATAGTGTTTATTGGTCCACAAACATCTGTATGTATGAGGCCCAACAAATCGGAAGCTCTCTCACTTTGTCCAGTAAAGGGAGCTTTAGTCATTTTGCCTAATAAGCAAGAATCACAAGTCTCATAAGACTCTAAGTCAAATGATGTCAAAATTCCATCTGAATGGAGCTTTGATATGCGTTTCTCATTTATGTGGCCCAAACGACAGTGCTAAAAGTAGGTCTGGTTTAATTCATTTGATTTAAACCTCTTAGTATTAATGTTATAGATGGGCCTTTTATTGGAATCATCGAGGTTAAGAACATAAAGCCCATTCATCAAAGAGGCATCTCCATAGAAGATACGATCTTTATGAACGGTGCAAATTTTATTCATAATATTAATTTCAAAACCATCAATATCCAAACAAGAAACTGAAATAATATTCCTACTCAAAGTTGGAACATAAAGACAATTATCCAGTTCTATAATAAGGCCACTTGGCAAAACTAAATTAAATGTCCCTGTAGCTACAGCAACAACTCTTGCTCCGTTCGCTACTCTCAGGTCCACTTCTCCTTTTGCCAGTGATCTACTCCTTTTGAACCCCTACACATTTGCACAAATGTGAGATCCACAATCGGTATCTAATACCCATGAAGTAGGAGCAGACATGTTAATTTCTATAACATAAATACCTGGAGAGACAGTCAAACTGGCCTTTCCCTTTTTCTTCTCTTCCAAATATAGCTTGCAGTTCCGTTTCCAATGACCTGGTTCAATGCAATGGAAGCAAACTCCCTCATTTGGTGCCTTGTCTTTGGGCTGGGGCTTGGGCTTGTCATTGCCTTTGCCTCTCTTGGCCATGGGCTTTCCCTTGCCTTTCTTCTTGAAATTCCCTTTTTGAACCATTAAGACTTCAGGGGTCTTCTTAATGTTCGGGTTCAGCTGCTTGAGCATCCCGTGTATTTCATGTATGGTCTTCTCCATGGCATGCATGTTGAAGTTCATAATGAATTGGTCATACTCCGGTGGGAGTGAGCCCAAGATCATATCTGTGGCCATGTCATGACTTACGGGAGCCCCAAGTTTTTCAAGTTGGTCAAAATAGCCCTTCATCTTAAGAACATGTGCACTTACAGAGGTTCCAGGGGCCATTTTACAACTATTTAACGCCTTAGTTGTGAGAAATCTTTCATTACGAGCTTGCTCTTGGAACATTTCCTTGAGCTGGCACATCATCTGGAAAGCCTCAACTCCTTCAAACTGTTTTTGAAGGTCAGTGCTCATTGTGACTAACATGAGACAAGTCACATCGTTAGAGTCATCGAAATGCTTCTTCCAAGCATCTCTTTCAACTCTAGGGGCGTTGTTTGCAGTGCCGTTCGAGAATGTCCAGTATCAAGAACGTATGACTTTCTTTCCCGCTAAGGACAATCCTTAAGTTGCGAGCCCAATCAAGGAAATTGGTCCCGCTCAGTTTTTCCTTCTCAAGGATGGATCGCAGTGAATTGTGTGATGAATTGGTTGCCATTATCTACATTAAATTATTTGCAAAGTTTATTAGTTTTGAGCAAAAAATATTCCAAACACCCATGAGTCCTCCCCTGAAGGATCCGCTCATACAAAACGAATCGAAAAAGCAGTTAAAAACTTACGTTTCTTGGATTCAATAAGCTACTTCTTGAATGGAGGAAGGCGTTTCTTGGATGCTAATCTGCCACCAACGGAATTCCCTTTGCGGAATGTCCCTCTACCGGTATCCACGCTGACCCAAACGGGCAACGATTGCTAGCTCTTCGTTTTTTCGGGTTTCGGGAATTAGAGAGAAAAAGGAGAGGCGAAAAACTATTTTCTCGGATACTAAGGTATTTCGGGCTGAAAAGCATTAGTCACCTAGGGGTTTCGGCCAAGAGTTTATTATATAGGGTGTGAGAGTTTGTTCCCTGCAACTAACTCTCACGTCCCTCAACTTCTCTCGCAGCTGGGAGTCCGAACTCCCACGTCCCTCTCAACCTCTTTTGGCAATGGGAGTCTATAACTCCCACGTGCACTAGACTTCTGCTAGTAGTGGGAGTCTTTATCGGATAATAACTCCCACGTAGTTCTAGCTATACCGAAAATGCCCTTTATCTCTAATTCGAATAATAACAATTTATTATTCTCAGAAAAGTGAATGTCAGATACAATGAACCTAGACACATTCTAGATTCATTGAATCTGGACATGAAGCTCGTTAGCTCGTCTATGGGTGTGACCCTGTAGGTTCATCTCACAGTGGCAATGAAAACACACTTAGTAGTAGTGTGAGTTCATAAATCACAAGCGGCCCCTAGCAGGACATTGTGACTACCCAAAGTGAATGAATTTACAACGGAACCTAATATCAATCTACTATTTAATCCCTTTGTCTCGCGATATCCTAATTAAGCATAAGGCATGGTGGTCGTCACCCTTATTAGGCTTAATTGTATTTATGCTCGATCTCTAGGTAGACTGTTTCAACAAATAGCATTTGATAACCACTTTATCAAATACATTTGAGCACTGACCATGCATTTAAACAGCTCTTTCCCTATCGAGGGGCCCATGGATATCTCTCTCAATAATAGAGAGGGACAAATTCCTTACAATGTCTCTCACATTCAAGCTATGATAGGACACTACATCCGATCATCGGTCGTATTGATTACTCATTACAAGTAACGTCCGATCGAGTCAAAACGTGGCTCCATTCATACTAGAATCAATGAAGACATAAGGTCTAAGGATTCTAAAATAGTATTGAGGAAGTAATACTTATGACTTAAGACCATGAAGTATTACTTCTCTACGGATCACGTCCAATACAATGTATCCCTATATATTGCATCTATGATGTGATTTGTATCCATTACACATGATCAGTAAAACAAGATCATCAATCAACAATCATACTAGTTTTATTTCATAATAATTAAGCATTACATAAAACTAAGGACTTCTAGAATAGTAATTACATAAGCTAATGAGTTTTACTATCAAATCACACATTTGATAATCAAAAGCAAAATTAACTATTCAATTACATGCTCAAAAGATAATAAAACGCACAACATGTGCTAATGGTCCTAGGGCACTACTAACAATATCTTGATTTGTTCAGCATTCGTCATCATGGACTCCTTGGCTTCACTTGCCTTAGCACTTGAGTTTTGGACAGGTGCCTTGCTTCCATTTGCAGCAATGCTCAATTCCATGTCATGAGCGCGCGTAGCAAGTTCTTCAAAGGTTTTTGGCATAATTCCCTTGAGGATATATTGAACCTCCCAACACATACCTTGAATGCACATCTCTATCGCAGAGGACTCGCTCAGGCGGTCTCTACAGTTGAGGTTCAGATTCCTCCACCTGTTGATATAATCAATTACGGGCTCATCTTTCCATTGCCGAGAATTGGTTAACTCTACCATGCTAACAATTAGCCGGGTACTGCAGAAGCGGTTGAGAAACTCCTGTTCAAGTTGATTCCAACTATTGATGGTTCCAGCCTCCAAGTCAGTATACAATCGAATGCATTTCCCTTCAAAGACCGCACGAATTGCTTCACCAAAAGATCTCCATAGCTTCCAACATTATTACAGGCCTCAATGAAATGAGCCACATGCTGCTTTGGGTTTCCCTTCCCATCGAATTGTTGGAATTTTGGCGGTTGATAACCTGCAGGCATTCTCATGCTATCACTTCTTTGGGTGTAAGGTTTGGCGTAGGTATTAACATACTTGCTATCTTTTTCGTTCATTGTTCCCATGACGAAATCCTTCAATTGGTCAACATGGATGAAGCCATCGTAAGAGACTTGGATACCTTGGACTTTCTTTGTCGATTCCACTTCCTCTTGGATCTCAGGCTTCTTTTGGGGAGCTTGACTTGTCTCTCCACTTTTCTCCAAGTGGCTCCTTATGTGGGCGATGGAGTTCTCCTGCTCTTGGGATCGCTTCGCAAGCTCTTCAATAAGCCTGGTTAGATGTGCGAGTTGCTCATCTGTACTTGTTGTGCCAGTCATCATGACAAGAGAAAATGAGGGAGCACTTGAATCCTCAGAGATGGAAAAATCTGACCCAAAAGCACCATGATGACCTTGGGGGGGGGGGGGGAGAAGTTAACACTTGTTTCATCATCTTCAAACTTAGAGCATTTCTCCATGTGAGATGATGACTTTGAAGTTTCCAATGCAACGCCTTGCCTTGGCTTCAGAATTGATGGTGATGAAGCAGAATTCTTTCCAATAGCTTTTGATGCTCCTTGGACTTCTTTCTCAGCGAATGCTTTTTTTTGCTCCTCGTCATCATTCCGGTGTTTGACACTTGAGGGGTTGAAGTAGCAGCAACAACTCCCTTGTTATCAGCAGCCTTTGAACGAGCGGATTTTGAGTTGTCGTTCTTTGGTGCCATGGATTTGACTTGAACTTGAATGTGAATTTGATTTTGAAGTTTTGAAGAGAAGAGATGGGAGGCAGAGTTGTCCCACTGGGTGTGCCAAATTTGTAATGCGATAAAATTGAATCTGCAACAGAAACACGAAAGTAACGCAACAAAGTAATCTTTATTAATCAAATCAATAGTGAGTTACAATCTCTGGAAGGACTCCAATTTAGCTGGAATGATCCTCCGATTCTCATCTTCTGAATTTGTTTTGTCCTAGCGTTGGAAAACTTGATCTTGAATTAAATACAATTTGATTCCAAGCACTAAACCTTCGATTCCACAAAGCCGTTATGCCTTCCCGGGTTTTTATCTCGAAGAACGCCTTTGAAGACTGTTGAAGATTTCCTGAGAGCTTTTGTCAGTTGAAGTCTGTTTGTAGCTTCCAAATGATCTCCCTATGTCCTTCACGTCCTTCTTTTCTTTAAGCCTTAGGGGAAGATCCCTATTTATAGGCATAAATGAGGGCTAGGGTTTTACTTATTGGGTTAAGCAGCTCGTTCACTTATGTTGGGTTGACCCATTCTTTATTTGGGGTGACCCAATGTTTAATCCATTATCTTAATGGACCTCTATTTAACTTAACATTTTGGGCTGGCATTTCATTAGCCTAATTTAGTTTGATCCACTACACTACAAGAAAACAGTTAAATAGCGACCGACTTTAGCGACCGAAATTTTCACAAATTTAACGACGGAATACCGACCGAATAGAAACCGAAAACAAATCGGTCGTTATTCCGTCGCTCATCCGTCGGCCACATCGGTCTCGTTGACCAAATTGAAACGTCGTCGGTTTGTTCACCCTTAACGACCGAATACCGACGGATATTAACGACAGTTTACCGACGGAATATATAACGACTGAATACCAACGGAAGTTAACGACCGAATACCGACGGAATACATAACGATGTTTATTTGTATAGTAATAAATGAAGGACACAAAACAACATCATTTTATTTTCGTTAACGACCGACTACCGACGGACTTTAACGACGGATTACCGACGGAAAATATACCGACCGAATAACAACCCGAAATTAGGTCGCTATTATTTTCAAATTCCGTCGCTATTATTTTCCCGATTTCCGTTTTTTATAAAATAGCGGGTTTTTAAGGATATATAGAAACATTTTACCTAATAGTAACTAAAATAGGAAAAATACATATACAAAGTCTTAGGTCAGCGGAACGACGAATCTGCGCTACGCAGTGGGCGGGGGGTCAAGGGGGCAGCGCCCCTGGAAGAAAAATCCGATTCTTCATCTACTCATCGAATGAGTTCTCAGTCCCGATTTGTAAAATACCGATATATACTCAAAGCAGAACAATTCAAGTAATACATTTGTGTAAGCATTTATGTGAATCATTAAGTGATGGAGTTAAAATTTTATTAATTGATTATTAATAAACAAATAATTACTAAAATATTCATATTAGTTCGTATTCACATTTAGAACGATGTCGGTTTTCGGATTTATAAGTTTTTACTAAATCCGTCGCTATTCGGTCGCTATTAAGCTAAGGGGCTACCGAATAGCGACGGAATTTGCGAAGGCCGTCGCTATTCGATCGCTATCATTTTCCCGGATTCCATTTTTTTATAAAATAGCGGGGTTTTTAAGGATATATAGAAACATTTTTCCTATGTTAGTTACTATTAGGTAAAATGTTTCTATATATCCTTAAAAACCCCGCTATTTTACAAAAAAAGGGAATCCGGGAGAATAACAGCGACCGAATATGCTATGTAGGTCGCTATTCGGTCGCCCTACCCTAACCCTAACCCTAATTCCGTCGCTATTCGGTCGCTATTATTAAATGCCTAAACGACATCGTTTGCTTTTTCGCGGGCTAATTTATTTGAAAAATTGGACAAGTGTTAAGCATGCTAAGTGGCGACCGAATAGCGACCGAATTTGCCAATTCGGTCGCTATTATTAAATGTCTAAACGATGTCGTTTTGTGCGTTTTATTTCTATAAATATATCTAAGGCAGGAAGCTTCTCCCTCATTCTTCATTCTGCCCAGCCGCGACCTCCATCTTCACCACCACCTCTTCCAGCGATTTCCCCCCAAATCCCCTCCCTCCTTCCAGCGCCACCACCTCCGGCACCTCCAAGACATCGCCACCACCTCCGGCACCTCCAAGGCATCGCCACCACCTCTGATTTCAGTTGGGTTTTTTAGGGTTTAGGTGAGAATCTTGCATTTTCTAGCTTTTTTTCTTAACAATTGGAATAAATACATCTATTTTGAGAAGATTAAAACAAAAATGGAGGGGAGGTAGTACTGATTTCTGCTTGGATTTTAATATATGGGTTTTCTATAATGTCTTGCAATTTTTTTTGCCAATTCTTATAATTTCTTGCAATTTTTTTGCCAATTCTCATAATTTTCTTTGTTTTTCAAATGTAGTTTTTTAACATCCAATGTAGTTTTCTTGGTGTATTATTGGTTTTCTTGGTGTATTATTGAAATGTATGCTAATTGTATAATATGTGAGTTTTGATAATTCAAAGTATGTGAGTGTTGATTGTGAGTTTTGATAATTCAAAGTGTGTGAGTGTTGAAATGTAATGAGAAGTGCACACTTTGATTGTGAGTGTTGTATTGTAAATGAAAAGTGTAAACTTGTGTTTTTTGGGTTTATTAATTATTTTTGCTATTTAGGATCTTATTAATACTGTTCTGGTTTGTATTTATGTGCGTATTGCTGTTTTTTATAATAGGGATTTAATTTAATTTCAAATTTATTTTTTTAAATAAAAAACAATTTAGCGACGGAATTAGCGACCGAATATCGTCGGTATTCGGTCGTTAACCAGTCAAAGTCAAAAGTCAACAATATTGACCATTCGGTCGCTATTCCGTCGGTAAATAGAGACCGATTATTCGGTCGCTAGACTTTCCGTCGGTATTCGGTCGTTATATAGTCAAAGTCAAAAGTCAACAATGTTGACCATTCGGTCGTTATTTACCGACCGATTATTCGGTCGCTAAAATTTCTGTCGGTATTCAGTCGTTAACCAGTCAAAGTCAAAAGTCAACAATGATGACGATTCGGTAGGTATTCGGTCGGTAAATAGCGACCGAATATTCGGTCGCTATATATTCCGTCGGTATATATTCGGTCGGTATTCGGTCGATAATTTGCTTAGCGACGAAAAATACACGACCACGTCATTCGGTCGTTAATCGGTCGCTAGCGACCGATTACCGACGGAAACGGCCGTCACTGTTTCCCTATTTTCTTGTAGTGCTATTTTCTTTGGACTTTATTTCAAGTGGATCTGGGCTTGTTTAAAAATGATTTATTTAATATGGCCCAGTTGTAGTGGTCCAATATTTAATCATTATTTATTAAATTCAAGTAGCCCAAATGAATAATATTTATTTATTAGTCTGGATTAAATAAATTTAATTACTTGAAAATTCACTTGTCTACAAATTGCGGACGTCATCACTTGAGTACTTTCTTAACATCCGCTCCGGTTACTTGGCATTTCATACCGAAAACTCCTTCATGGTGGAACCTTACAGTCCATACAGATTTGCTCATCAGTTTGGGTTTTATCAGAATATTCCGCGGGAACTTGGGGTTTTATCAGGATATTCTTTGGTGGATTCCGCGGGATACCTATTGTTTTGCAATTTCGTTAAACTGCGTACGACCAGAGAACAATGTAATTAAGTTGTGGATGTTGGTAGCGTGTTGTATTAAGGCTAGATTGGGTCTGAATCAGGGTTTCAAATGTGAGAGTTGTATTGGGGAAGAATGAGAGAAAACAACTTATTTTTTTGTCCTTAATGCAGATGTGGTGTGCGAGGCATAGGGGTGTGCATTCGGTTTTCGGAACAAAATTTCGGATTTCGGTTTAGTTTTTTAACATTTTATGAAAATCGAAACGAACTAAAATTTTATGAAAACCGTATACCCGAAATTATTTCAGTATGGTTCGGTTTGTACCGAACATTTATTTTTTTCTTGTGGAGATCAACTTAATAAAAAATAGACAACGGTAAAATTATAATGCTCAATTAAAATAAAAAAAATAAATTAAAAATTAAGAATAAAAATACAACTTTACAACAATAAAATAACTTATTAAGTCTCCAATCATTCGGGGTATTGGCAATAACATTTGGCAATAAATGTACAAAATGTTTGCTCCCCGAATGTCGTTGAAACAGATGGATTGAAGATAGATCTAAGTAATATTAATAATACGTATAATACATTTTTTAATAATAATAATAATAATAATAATTGGTCTATTCGGTATTTCTGTAATTCGATTTTTAAAAATTGAAAACCGAATACCAAATCGAATTATTTTGATTTTTTCAAAACCGAACCGAATAAACCAAAATACCAAATAAACCGAACCATATAGTATAATTTGGTTCGGTTCGGTTCGGTATTTCGGTTTAACCGAATAGTGAACATCCCTAGCGAGGCATGTGACTTTTTTTGTTTGAATAATTGTCAGATTAACTATTTTTTTTTTGGGGTTAGGGGGAGGGGGTTAGTAGTATGGGCAGTTGCCCGGTGTCGAACCCAAGACGTCTCGGTCGTGGGACGAGGCCAGTCCCACTGGGCTGTGGCCATCTTGACCGGACTAACTAATTTGACAGAAATAGTCGTCCGTTAAGAAAATCATCTTATTTATTGCTTAATAAAAAAAAGTTTGTGCAAAAAAACGAAAAATGATAATACAATAGTTATAGGCCATAAATAGCGGATTTATATATATATATATATATATATATATATATATATATATATATATATATAAATAGAATAGTCAAAAGAATAGGGGTAAAATAGGAACTTCACATATTGTTTGGATAATTGATTCTACATGTACTCAATTGTAAAAAATTCCTAATTATAAATACCTAATTGAAAATTTAACCCTAAAACACTAAAACCCATCCCCTCCTCATGCTCCTCCTCTTTCATGGCCGCCACTTTTTTTTTTTGCATGAAAATATTCTTCTCTTCTTCTTCTCCTCACAAAATTCTGTGAATTCACCGAACAATAGTCAATTCCATGAACATCCAGATCACTTCAATTTCCTTTAAATTATCCCATTTCAGATAAACTAAAAAAGTTACCAAAACTTCAAACACAAAAAAAAAATGCAAATAAAGTTCAAGAAAATGAATTATTTAAACTTTTTTTTTTTGGTTTCTCAAGCAGAAATTTTCTGCCAAATCTTTGTAATTTGATCTCACTGTACATGAAATAGAAATTTAATCTATTAGATGTCAATACACTACATGAAAATATCAAAATGGAAAGAACAGGGGAATTCTAGCAAGTAAGAAGAAAGGTACAAATCCAAGTGGCAGAACTTGTGTAAAAGAACACGAAAAATCACATAGGCTTTTCGCTTTATCACCATAGAAATAAGCCTTCCCAACAATCAATGCAAGCGTTGCACCTTACGAGTTCAGTGGCGGAGCCTGTGAAGGAGCAAGGGGCCCGCCTTATTTTTGCCCCTTAATTTTATTAACTTATAAATACTCATACCAAATTAAATATCCACATTTGATGAACAAAAAGATTAGAAAGTAAATAAGTTACTATAACATCCTTATTAGAAACTTAATAAGTTATGTTATTTTTATTGTTGTATAAGTAAGTATAACATCCTTAAATATAGATTGTAGTTTATTTTTACCGTTTATAATTTTGTACTTGTTGTTTTAATAAATAATTATCTAAAAAAATATGTAAAGTTACAATTTTATCGTGTTCCATTTACTCGTTATTGTTGACGGACGTTCATTTTTTCAAAAAATGATAAAATGACTAATTATTTTGCTCGAAAATTTAATAAGGACCTACATTTCTAAAAACATTTATTAAGAACAAACCATTTGTTGAATTACTAAATACACTAATTGTCCAACTAAAAACCAATGGAATAGAAATTCGAGAAGAATGAAATTAGTCACTTTTTTGATAACTTCAACAAATGACTCGCCAAGTAATAAATAATCATATTTTAAACTGTTTTGATGCAACCGCTAGGGAGATTTATACCTAGTACTGTCAAACGGGTTGATCCGATCTGGTCGGTCCCACGCGGACTCAGATCAAAATGGATTGGGGCGGACCGAACCCATTTTTTACGGGTCAACTAAACCAAAGTCCATACCCGCGCTCCACTACTGGCATGTGGGCCCCCAACCCAACCCACAAAAAAAAACAACATTTGGCAAAAAAATTAAAAAAGAAAATTCTGAAATTGAATAGTAGGTCTGAAACACTCGTAAAGACTCCTCAGTCCTAGACTTGATAAATCTGGGTGACCCGAATTAGCTTTCTCGACAGCATCAATAGCCAAGAATCTGATCGTGTTGACGGATTTATCGGCTAACTTATCAGAGGTAATTTTCTCCACTGTTTCTACTGTAGGTGCGGCGAAGAGTTGGGGATTTAGATGGCGGCGGGATGAGGGATTGGAATGACGGCGGTGGGAGATGGTGGTTGAAGGGAAAGTGGATTTGAGGACGGAGAAGGATGGGAGGGACATGGAGGTGGAAGAAGAGGTGGAGGAGGAGCCATGGCGAAGGACGAAGCGGGAAAGGATGGATTGGGAGAGAGTTAGAGAAGTAGATGAATGGGTATCATTCAGGGTTTTAAATATATTAAATATAATACGGGTTAGCTCGCGGGCTGCGGACTAAACGGTCCGGGCAAAAAATAATCGCACTTCAGCGGATCAATATTTCTCTAGCTCATATCCGCTCCATTAGTAAGCGGGGCGGACCGATCTGCGGGCCCCGACCCATTTTGACAGCACTATTTATACCCATTAATATATAGAGTTAAACCATGTATATGAGGGGCGAAATGTTTTTCCGTGTATATCCTTATTCCTATATACAACCAATCACAATGTGTATATAATTGGAAGAAATGTTCACATAGAAAATTCTAATTAATTAAATTTAGAGATAGGGATATACACGGGTCAAACGATTTTCACCTGTATATGAGAGGTACTACTGATTGCTAATATAATACTCGAATCTATCTTATTTTGATTATGCTTAACCATTCATATAGGATTACTGTTAATAATAAAAAAAACTGTATTGTTTCATGTTATTTGATTCATATGTACAAAAAAAATTATTTGATTCATCACAATGGCCCATATTCAAAACAATATTTTAGTTCTTTTTTTTAAGGGGAGTTCTCCCTTGTCATGTTATCAGAAAATAACTCCTATGAAATACATGCCCGGTTCCAAGGGTGTCTAAGGTATAATTTGGAACCGAAATTTTTTAAAAATTACTTAATTTATATATAATTATTAGTTAAAAACATTGAAGATCTTAGTTTTTTTTATAACGTAATTATTCCATATAGAATTTTATTAGTTATACCGTTGTATTTACGGAGAGAAATTTTTATAAATTGAAGTTGATTTAGTATTTCACTCAAAATATGTTGTTAGAAGGATGCTGATTTTTAAAATAAAATATAATTTAAGGATTGCTCGCATTTGAAACTTGGGTATAAAATTATGTTTTAACATTTTTTTAATATTTAAAAATTTTAGGAGTTTAACTTTGATAAATAGCACAAGACCTCAAATTATTTGAGACGGACCTGATGAAATACCTAGCACAATCTTCATTAAAAAGTCCATGGAAAAAAAAGTCTAAATTAAAAAGAGAAGGAGGGTGGGTTGGGGTGGAGGGACAAAGATTTGAACAAAATAATATATCGAGATCTGGGAAAAACCGAACCTATTAGTTCGAGGGATCAGGAATACATTAAATCAAATTATTTTACCTTGGAATATTTGTTATCCAAAATAAAATAAAAATCAAGCTACTCATAACTTTCAGTTCCCAACAATTTCCTTGGGTGAAGTAAGACGGTGAAAAGATGCAGCCCTGAGAACAAAATAGCATGTGAAGGAGCATTAGTAATAATTATATATACGATATTATGATATATAGATAGAAATAGAAATGTATATTTTTGTTTGAATTGATTATCTATAAATACAGGTAAAATATATATGGATGTGATTCTTTCTAATAATTAAAAATAATGTTGTGAGGGTAAGAAACTGAATGAGGAATACGAATATCATTTTTATCAAATGTATTTTAAAATTTTGAAAGTACATACCCGCAAAGTTGTGGTACAGTCCAAGAAGGAACCTTTGTGATGTTTTGAGGGAGTGAAATGTAATTTCGCCAATCATCAAGCATGATTTTGAGATCATGAACTTTATTGTCTAAACCAACACAGCAATTTGCATGCATAGTACAAACCCTATTGAAATCTCTACTAGGTTGACAAAATCCACCAAAATAAGCTGTATCCAAGAATTTCATTTCCAATCCAATCTTATTTATAAATGGATCATATTTGATCTGATTTAGAACATCTTGATCATGTTTTCCAGGGTAGATTTCCTTTGATTTGTACCAGAATTTATAAAATTCTTGGGTTTTTTTGTTCGACCTTACGTAAGCGAATCCTCCATTCGGTGCATTGTTTATGTCAGAAGGGTTCCCAAGAAAATAATCGCATGCAATTTGAAAATCAGGTCCTGAAAAGAAATGCTGAAATGGATCTCGAAACCACATAATATCTATATCCTAGAATGTCAAGAATAATTTGTATTAGAGTTTGGTAAGAGTCGAGTGATAAAATCATAAGCGGATCCAAAACTTATATATATATATATATATATATATATATATATATATATATATATATATATATATAGTATAGTACATTTTTAAAATGTTTTTTTGGTGTCGGGGAGCTACGTATTTGTTTTTAAGGATTTTTAGATAAAATAATTATTTTTTAAAGAAAATTTAACTTTTTAAAAACTGTTGGATAAAGTACTCCCTTCATTTCAAATTACTTTTTTTAAAAATTACCCTTAGGCACTTAAAACATAAGGGTATAATAGTAATAATTTCTATTGTCTTCCCGTTTCTTAATTTATGTTAAACTAGCTAAAACCTTTATTATGAAATGAAGGGAGTGATACTTTAATTCAAATCTCTCTCATATTATTTTTTGGTGCATTAATAAAGTGAGAGTAGACACGAAAGAGTTTTTTTTTTTTTTTAAAAGACACGAAAGAGTTAATAAACACTTTTTTTTTTTTTTTTTTTTAAATTACCAAATTTTTTGGGATAAAAAAGGATTAAAAAAATGACAAGTGATTATGAACAAATGAGTAATAAACTAATATAAAAGTATGTACATGAATTTTAATAATAAGTTAAAGATAAAAATACGTACCGTAAAAATAAAAGTGTATCCCATATCGAGAACAGAACGAAGAAAGTCAATCCTTCTCCACATCATCTTCAAGTATTTAGGAGCCATAAAATCAGCTTCACCAGAAAAATCAAATCCATTGGTCTTGAGAGCATAACAATTAGGATGCAATTTCCAGCAAAGTTCAAATGCTTTTTGATCCAAAGCCACTACTACCAAATGATTCAATAACCATTGTGTTTGATTTCCAATTCTGAAGCTTTCAAGAAAGAGCTCAAATATGGAATTTGGAGCTGCCCATGCTTCATTCAAAGTTGTTATTATTACAGTTTTGTCCTTCATAGCTGCCTTTTCCAGTACTTTCTTCAACTCAATGTTTTCCTAGACACAAAAATAAGATAAAATAAAGTTTTAATTAGAGATGTTCACTGTTCGGTTAAATCTAAATACTGAACTAAACTGAATTTCGCTATACGGTTCGGTTTATTTAGTATTGTGGTTTATTCGGTTCGATTTTAAAAAAGGTAAAATAATTCGGTTCGGTATTCAGTTTTAAATTCGTAGAAACCGAATTATCGGAATACCGAATATAATACTTTATTTTATTTAAAATAATATGTATTGTACTTACTAGTATTAAAAATATTATTACTTGGAGTTGTATTTTTATTCTTAATTGATTTTTATTTTAATTGGAGATATAAATTTTATTAAGTTGTGCTCTAGAAGAAAATAAATGAAATTTCGGTACAAACCGAATCGAACCAATCCATACCCAAATGTCGGTATTCGGTATTCTATTTCCATACAATTTCGGTTCAGTTTGGTTTTCTTGAAATAAAATAAAATTCAATCGAATACCGAAATTTTGTTTCGAAAACCAAATATTGAATACACACCCCAGTTGTAATTAAAAATTACAATAAAATTGTTCCGAAAATTGGTTTTTCTTCTTCTTATTGTACGAGTAAAGAAGTAAAAGTTCATAGTCACAATAACAAGAGAATAAACATGCAAAAATCCATGGTATAGGAAAAACAATAAGAAAAAGAATACAAACACGTTGTTATTTGAACAATCCAAAGCTTCACCTAGATTTGTGAACGATGCAAGATAATAAATTATTAATAATCTAAAAGATCGTCTAAAACTTATCTGAAAATTGAAGAAAGGCCGACCTAATCTGGCTAGCATTATATCTATTTTAATAAGAATGCATTGCCAATCTAAAATCAGAATGAAAATTTCCCGATTAGCCTTCAAATAAGTTTCAAGTTAAGTCTTAAAATAAGTCATGAAGCTCAAGGAAATAGATTAACAGAGGTTTGATTAATAACATTCAGCAAAAAGGTTGAGTAATAATAAGGGAAATTGGTATATTTGATCCTCAAACTATTTCTCAAATAATCGATTGGTCCTCATTCTTTTTTTACTTCCCATTTGGTTCTGAATGTTATTTTGCGCTTCATAACCGGTCCTAACACCACCACCCACGGTGGTTTCCGTCCAAATCCCTCCTTATGTAGTAGTATATATACTTCATGGATGATCCCTAAAGTATTTTCGAGCTTGCAAGATGGTCCTATCATCATCCTCCAAGATCCATCAATGACCACCAATCATTTCTCTCCCAAATCCGACCACCAAGCCTTGACCCACCACTTTTGACCAACTCAAAATTGAAATCATGTTAATCTTCATTCAAAGAATAATGATTAAACCTCAAATCCTAACTAGAAAGCAGTCCTAAATGGTCCTCATGGGAGGCGTTGGTGGGAGTTTGTGAGAGAAATGATAGGTAGGCGGCATTGGTGGTCGGATTTGGGCGGCGATGAATTTCAGAAGATGAAAAAGATGATGATAGGACCATCTTGGAAGCTCGCAAATACTTATGGGATCATCCAGGAAGTAAAAATGCAAAAGTGGGGATTTGGCCGAAAACCACCGTAGATGGTGGTGCTGGGACCGGTTAAGAAGCGCGAATTTGAGACCAAATGAGAAAGTAAAAAAAGAATAAGGATCACTCGATTATTTGAGAAATAGTTTGAAGACCAAAAAACAATTTCTCTAATAATAATATAAGAAAACATAAATGGAAATGTAGTTACGGATGGAGAAGAAAGAGACAGCGGGCTCCACTATAGAGGAAATGAATTAAAAATAATAAAATAAGGTACTGGAATCATTCTAACAAGATTGGTACTACATTCTTTTCAAAAAAAAAAAAAGAGATTGGTACTACATCAATTTTCTGAGAAGGTCTGGCATGGGCGGACATAATGGGATCGGCCCCACACTACTCTTACATAATTTGAGAAAGAATCTACCTGCATGGTAGATCCCACAGGCCTTCATTTGTCACAAGGACCCAACAGATCTACCCCACAAGGGGAATTTCCCAATTTTCTAGTCCTACTGGCATACATAGACTTAGCGTCTACAAACTATGCCTCATATCTAAAAATGTGGTGTGATGATGGAATTAATCTCATTAAGATTGTTCTAGCACATTCTTTCACAACAAAACAAGAGAGTACATGAAGAACAACTTGGAGAATATATCCAAATGTACAAGAAATGTTCTTCTAGTAGATAATGAAGGATGAAAGCGCCTGCCGGCTAATTGTGATTACATCCCCTCGTATTCTTCATCCGACCAACAATAAGACACCAAAAGTAAAGGACCCCCTATCCCTACCCCTACCCCTACCCATACCCCTAAAAAAAAGAAAAAAACGGAATTAAAATTGATATAGATTACGAGCATCCTAACAATTTTGTTTTTTTTTCAGGTAAATTTATACTATTGTATAATTAAGTTAAGAGTAAAATTAAATAAAATCATATTTGATATTATATTATATATCACTATAGAATTTGATAAAAACATTAAGTCACGTACAAAACACAGTGTGAACAGATAATTTGTAATGGTGGAGTATTCAAAATAAAGGAAAATTTTACAAGAACACCATCATATGAAAGAAAAAACTTCTCATTTTTATCAGGAATGGCCTTACAATTTTATAGTTCTTGAACTCAGAGCTCTAACACTGCTACTTAAAATCTGCATAATTGTTTGTTATTCTATATTTCAAGAACAAAGGGATAGGTAAATATGAAAATTTAATGACATTGGAAAATATATATGGGTGAAATGAAATCTCTATCAACTTCTTAAATTTTCCACCCAAAAAAAAGAAAATTGTACACTTACTTGGGAACCATTTGAAGAGGATAATAAGTTGTAGAATGAGCCTGAAAATTGTTGGAGATTTTGAGCAGAATGATAAAGAACAAGACCAGCAAGAGCAACTGCTGCAATAAGCAAAGGAATCCTAAGATTCTTTTGAAGAGAATAATGATAATTATTCTGAAGGTGTTGTTGACTTGGACTACGTTGGTGTCCTGATTCCAAGAACTTTTCTTTTTCTTGATCATCAACTCTAATCTTGATGCTTCCTCCTACAGACTCCATAATTTTTGTTGACAAAAAAAGAGAAAAAGTTATGGGTTTTAATTCTTTTATATATCACTTCTTATCATAGTGAAGAAACTTGTTTATTCATAATAATCATCGGCTTGGTTTAATGGGATGATTTTTCAATAATAAATAATAAAAAGAAAACTAAGGGATATTTTGATCAGGATTTGGATGCTATAATTTAAAAAATGCTTAATTAATCCAGGGTTGCCATTGTCTTCCAGGATTGGGATACAAGAAATTGAAACCTAGAGATAATAGTGTAGTTTTCTTTCGCTTTCAGTTTGATAAAGACCAGGAATATCTAGACAAAATCAAAGGTTTCTATAAGAAGTTAATTTTATATTTTTAAAACATCCCAATCTCTTTTGGACTTTATCTACATCTTAACAAACTAGCTCTTAACTAGGAGTGTTCGTAAACAAGTGCTATTCGGGTTGAAATGTTTTTCAGATAAAGGGAACAAACTATACATGGTTAATATCAATTTAACGCAAGATTGGTCAAACGTGCTTTTAGAATGCTAATATTCTTATGTGGTTTAGAGAAATCGTGACTTTATAAAAGGATAATCAATACGTGATTATATATGTAAATCAACTTTTTTTATTTGAGACATGAATTGATCATAGTCCAGATAGTTGTGATACCAATGACTTTTTCCTTTGTTTTGTATTATATTATTTGATTTTGTATGTTTAATTGCTTGCTTGTTATATTTTAGGAATTTGTTGGTTTAGGGGTGCTTTGATGAGGTTAGGAAGTAGAAGAATATAAGTGTTGATGTTACAAAGTTGAGGGACTATTTGTTAAGAGATTTGAAAGGTGTAGTTAGTGGGAGTTATGTATGGGAATAAGAGAAATCAGTTATAAAAGACAAGAGAGAAAAGACAAGAGAGAAAAATGAGAGAAAGAAATATGGAAAACGGGGCAGGAATCTTAGAACGTTAAGTTAAGGGATCAAACAGACTCCGATCGACATGATTCTTGTTGCAAAGGTTAGAAGACTCGTAGAACTATAATCTGAGCGTTTGAGGTCGAATTTCAACGGTAGAATTTAGAGTTATTACTCTCGGAAGTAGGGACTGAATATCTGAGGAAAAGTAGAATTAGTGTTTTGATGATTGGATCTTTTACTCACACATATATTGATTAAAATGGTAAGATTGCTCATGTGATCCTCAAAGGTGACAATAATACAACATTGAAGATGTCATATCAATGATCACTTTGAGGGAATCATTCAGAAGAAGCTACAATTTGCAAGACTCAAAGGCACAAACTTGAAGTAGATCCATAATGCATTGGAAGTCGTTGCAATGTCAAAGAAGGAAGATTGAGAAGTTAAGAGTCACTGAATCACAATTAAAGTATCTAGAAGTGAGCACTTAACCAAAGAAGTGTGCAAGTCCATGAACCTACATCTTAGAAGATTACAAAGGACTTCACAACATGAAGAAATTGTTAAAGGACTCATGTGAAGTTTGAAGAAGTCTACACATCTAGAAGACTTGAAGACCTAGAAAAATTAGTCTTTCTCTACATAGGTATATCCTTGTGACTAATCTTATTTTGAGAATACTAGTTTATAGTATGCAAAACTCTTGCATGTTTTCAAAACCATCATCCATACTTTGATTTGATTTTTTAAAAAGGTTTTTGAAAACCTATGTTAGTGTTGGATTATGCCTAAGATTTTAAACTTAGTTTAAAAGACATTGAAAAACACTTAGGTGTGAGGTTGAGAACATTAGAAATGTGACCAAGTGGAAAAACCACTTTTGGCCTCCAGTCCAATCGAACAAGTTATGTGAACCCTCGCCAACGATGTGAACGAGACCCTCTTCGATTCGGCAACAACTCCGGGAATTTTCCCAAGTATAGGTTTGGATGGGGACCTTCGACCTCTAATCAACCAATAGGAATGATCCTACGTCATGACTAGCAACCTAGGTATAATCGACTTATGATGGGTGGAAACCTCGACCTCTAATCAACTTGTGATTAGCAACCTTGGTATAAGGAAGACTACAAACGAAGATGAATAATTCGTTTGATAAGTCAGTTTAACGCCACAAGGAAATTCTTGATAAGTTCGGATAAATTCTTTCAAGAACTCAAGATGAAAGCAAACGATTATGTTATATATATATGAAATGCGTAAAAACAAAGGATGCAAAATTCTCCTTTTATAGGGAGATTTTTTGGCCCAAGTGTCTTAGCCCTAATTGAATTGAAATACGACATACTTTTCAAGTTCAAGATAAAGTCTAATCCTTCTTGAACTGAAATACGACATATTTTTCAAGTCCAAGTCAAAGTCTAATCCTCCTTGGACTAAAATACAAAATAAGAAAACTACTAAATAAATACTTTATTAAACTGCCTAAAATAAAGCAACTAAACATAATGCAAAAAAATAATGGTCTAGATCATGGTTGAACTTTTAGACCACGTTTAAAACCACATTCTCCATTCTGCCAAAACGGCCTATGTACGTGTCCACTTTGATGAGTGTAATTAGCCTCGACTCACTCTCCTTAAGGAACACCTGATTTTTTTGTTCTTGGACTCTTTGAACAAAGCTATTAAGTCCTTCTCTGATTTTTTTTGTTTGAGCCCTCGTCGCTGGTCCAACTGGTACTTGAGCGGGATCTTGAATTGCTTTGATGTTTACATCACAAGGTCTTAGACCTCAGACGACATGATGAAGGTCGGTCGACTGACGTGTGTTGTCCAGACGACCGAGTTGTGTTTTTATCCTTAGTCAAATTTAAATGTTCTGATACGGTCCCAACCTTGGGGCTGCCCAACTCAAGGGAACGTGCATTCAGATACAAAGAGGACTCTAAATTACATCTAGGAATGTTGTACAAGTCAACCTCTTAGTATCACAAGTGTACAAGGAATGGACAGCTTTGCTACTGTTTGGCAGAATGAACATATCTTTCGATATACTTATCCAATGGAGCTGATTCCAGTTGCATATTAAAGATAAGAGGCAGATCTACAACTTTCATGAAGATCACAAGATCAGATTCTGCCTTCTTGATATCCCATATTGTCGTGCAAGTTGGCCCAACAAGCTGTCCAGAATGGGGACGAATCTAAAGGGCATTTTAGTCTTTTTATGTACAATTAAAGTCTATACTAGACTTTAATTATTTTCAGCATATTTACTTATTATAATTTCGTGTATAGCAAGTAGTTGCTATAATAAAGGACATGTTGTCCATGTGTTAGTTAGTTGGTTAATAAGAGTCCTAATGCAACTAGGACTCTTCATAGATTTGGTAGTTACTTTTATTTCAGCCACCAAGATAATAGGAACATGTGCCTATTATCTTGTTTAGGTAGTTACTTGATAGCAAGTTGTTATTCAAGAGTCCTAATTCTTCAAGGACTCTTATTTCCCTTTTCCTAGTTTGAGTTAGATTGGTTCTCTTGTAACCGAAATACTCTATTTAATAGAGATTTCGGCAGACATGTAACTTAGACTTGATATATTGATATTTTGATTAAGGTTAATCCTTTGTTACTTGTTTATGAACTTCCGGTTGAATTTCATAAACCTTTAAGTTACTGTATCAACTAGTTGGTTTCTCTAGTTGTGGTGTTTCAACATTCATTGATACTTAACCTTTCCGGGACTGTGTTAAGTATATTCCCATAGAAACCATTCGAGATAGAGAAAGATCTAAATTTCAGCCGAGTCTTGATATAACCCATCAAGATTTCGCATCATGTTCCAAGACCCCAACAACTATATTGTGCGAACGACTATGCTTTAGGTTGGTCGACCGAGCCATTGCTCTAGTCGCCCGGACAACTCTTTGCGGTCGACCGCAATGTGTTCAGTAGCCTGTCAATACTGCTTCGGAGTGCCCCATCACATGCACAAATATAGCAGTTGTAACACTGTTTGCTTGTCACTTTTGGCCTCTATATAAAGGCTGATATTTCATAGTAAACCAAGCCATAAGAGGGCCTTTGTATTACGCATTTTAAACAACCATTCAAACACTTTCTAGAGCTGAATTCTTTCATACATTCATCAAAATACTTCATTTTGAGAAAGAGTCACATACACATTTTTCTATTCTCAATTTCGAATTAGAACTTTCTTTTGTAATATCCAATCCATTGAGGGATTTGTTGTAGTGAACTTAAATTGTAAAGTCTCATTTGATGAGACAATCTTTCTTTGTAAAGGGTTGAGTGTCAAGGCTTGTTTGAGAGTGTCGAGGTTTTGGGCATGATTAGTAAACTGGATCTTTCTTGTAATTGTAGGAAATAGAGTGCGTGGTGAACAAGAAATGTAAGTACGGTTGATGTGTTCGTAAAACCTCCTCACTTATTAGACTAGATTAGAGAAAGAGTTCACAAGAGTGAAGAAGGGTTTCTTATGTTGGAGTTTACATTTGATATAGGTCCTTAATTAGATTAGGCCGACTCAATTGGATTGGACGTTCGATTGGTTTGGTAAAAACCGAACCCGGTTGATCGAGTGCTGTCTCGGGTCGATCGAATCGGTTTGTCACTCCGGTCGGTCGAGAACCATTTCTCTGGTCGACGACCAAATCAAAACCAACACATCTACATATGTGAGGGAGTGTGTATACACAAACCTCTCCCATAATTGTTGAACCTATTGAGGACTGCCGAGAAGGAAATATGCAAGTCCAAGGCCATTTACATGGTCAACAACAACAGGGCAATGGTTTTGGTAAGCCTAAAGGAAAGCCTTCGGGCAAACCTAAAGGCAAGCCTAAAAATTCTGAGAAAGCAGTGAAACCTAAGGACACTGTGGCTAAGGAGGGAAATTGTTTCAAATGTGGACAGAAAGGACACTAGAAGAGAAACTGTCATAGTTTTCTTCCCGGGAAAAAGCATGGAAAGGGAGCAAATGTTGCTTCCGGCACAAGTATTTATGTTATTGAGATTAACTTGTCTACTACTACTTCCTCATGGGTATTAGATACCGGATGTGGTTCTCACATTTGCATGAATATGCAGGGACTGCAAATGAGTAGAGAGTTGACAATAGGCGACATGGACCTACGCGTTGGCAATGGAGCAAGAGTTGCTGCATTAGCTGTTGGAACATATAGTCTTAGTTTGCCTTCTGGAATTGTTCTAGATTTAGACAATTGTCTTTATGTACCTACATTAAGAAAGAATATTATTTCGATCTCTTGTTTGGACAAGATGGGTTTTGATATTCATATTAAAAACCAACCAATCTTTTATTGTAATGCTACTTTGGTGAATGGTTTTTACTTGTTAGACTTAGAGTCACTGGTTTATAACATAAATACAAAGATGATAAAGACTAAAGAATCTAATCCTACATACCTCTGGAATTGTCATTTTGGCCATATAAACGAAAACCGCATTTCCAAACTCCGTAAAGATGGATTATTGGAATCATATGATACATGCGAACCTTGTTTAATGACTTCTTCTCCTTTTACTAGAACTGGAGAACGAGCAAAGGATTTGTGGAACTAATACATAGTAATGTATGTGGTCCATTCAATATCCACGCAAGAGGTGGTTATCTATATTTCATTACTTTTATTGACGATTTTAGTCGTTTTGGATACGTGTTTCTTATGAAACACAAATCCGAGGCCTTTGAAAAGTTCAAAGAGTACAAGAATGAAGTAGAAAACTAGCTTGGAAAAGGTATTAAGATGCTTCGATCCGATCGAGGTGGGGAATACTTAAGCCGAGAATTCTGTGACTATCTAAAGAGTTCTGAAATTGTGTCACAACTTTCATCTCTGGCTTCTCCTCAATGGAATGGTGTATCCGAAAGGATAAATCGAACTCTATTAGATATGGTTCGATCAATGATGAGTCACGCGAGCCTTCCAAACTCCTTTTGGGCACATTCTTTAGAAAGCTAGTAGGTTTAACACTAAACAGAGTTCCATCTAAATTTGTTGAAACGACACCTTATCAGATATGGACTGGGAAACGTCCAAGTGTGTCTTTCTTAAAGATTTGGGGTTGTGAGCCATTTGTGAAATGTCCAGCTTTGGACAAGCTTAACCCAAAGTCGGTCAAGTGCATTTTTGTGGGGTATCCTAAGGAAATAAATGTTACTACTTCTACACTTGATGAAGAACCGAGATAACTAGTATCAATATTCGACACTAAAAGTTTTAAAATGGATCTTTCTCTAATTTGAACTAGTTTCCAAGGGGAATATAATCAATGCAACTCTAAATAAGGCTAATTATCAATGGAGGCTCAAACACCACAACAAACGAAACTATCTTGTTGATACAATAACTCAAGAATGAATAAATTCTATAAGAAGTTCAATTCACAAGTATCTAAGGAATAACCTTAACCAAAATATCATATATCTAACGTAATTACAATGGTGGCCGAAATCCCTCTTAAATATAGTAGGATTTAGGCTATCTAGCCCTAAAAGAAAGAGTCCTTAAAGAATTAGGACTCTTGAACAACAAACTTGCTATCAAGTAAAACACTATCTAAGACAATGGACAACATATCCTATTATTTAGCACACACTAAGAACTTGTGGCCAACATGGCTGAAAATAGTAAACACATGAAGAGTCCTAGAAGAATTATGACTATACAACTACTAACCACTTAACCATTATCTAAACACATAGACAACATGTCATTTATTTTAGCAACACTTGCTATACATGCCTAAAATAGTAAATAACAAAGCTGAAAATAATTAAATTCTGAAATAGACTTTAATTGTACAAAAGACTAAAATGCCCCTATTATCGAATTTGATTGTTTGGGCCTAATTGGATGTCTTGTAAACTTAAGAGTTGAACTTGAATATCGTCTTCTAGCTGTAATTTGGCTTCCTATTTAGACTTCAACTCTCGGATCAAAGTAGAAATAACTTGAGCCACTTTCCTTGCTCTTTGTCTTGTCATTGGACCTTGAATGTTTGATAAGGGATGCTTTGTGTAAGGAAGCCCCATAGATCGTCCTGCATAATCCCCTCCCCGTTGAAATGGATTTTTCCTCTAATCATCATCATCATCAACATAATCTGAATCAAAATCAAAAGGGGACAAGTCAGAAATATTGAAAGTAGAATGTACACCATACTCACCATTCAAGTCGAGTTTGTATGCATTGTCATTTATCTTAGCAACTACTTGAAAAGGTCCATCCCCGCAAGCGTGTAATTTAGACTTTCTCTCTTTAGGAAATATGTCTTTCCTAAGATGTAACTGAACCCAATCTCTAACTTCAAAGCAAATTCTCTTGCGGCCCTTGTTTGCTTTATTTGTAACTTGTTCATTCTTCTACTTGATGTTCTCGACAACTTGATGGTGAATTCTTTGTTCAAAATCTTCCCTAGAATCGCCTTCTATATTATAACATTCGTCAATAGGTAGAGGAATTAGATCTAAAGGGGTTAAGAGGTTAAAACCATAAACAACATCAAAACGTGAATTGTTACTGCCTTTAAACAAGAAATCTTCAAACATATACAAATCTTTTTGAGTTGAGAGCTCACAAGAAAGATACAAATCTGAAAAATCATTATCCTCTCTATACAATGCTTTAAGATGTTCAAATCCAAGTAATTTAGCATGCATAACGGAAAGTAAAGTATACCTTCGAGAAAGAGCATCGGAGACAATGTTTTCCTTACCTTTCTTGTATTTGATAACATATGGAATGGTATCAATGAAGGAAGCCCACTTAGCGTGTCTCTTGTTCAACTTACTTTGCCCCTTAAGATACTTGATGAATTCATGGTCCGTGTGGATAACAAATTTCCTCGCAATCAATTAATGTTGACATGTCTCTAACAATGGCGTATAACTCTTTATCATATGTAGGATAGTTGAGTGAAGCACCACTTAGTTTCTCACTAAAATATGGTAAAGGTTTGCCTTGTTGTTTCAAAACAGCCCCACCCCAATGCCTATCCCTGAAGCATCACATTCAACTTCAAAAGTTAGATCAAAGTTAGGTAAAGATAAAATAGGGGAAGAGGTAAGTAATTGTTTAAGCTAATCAAAGCTATCTTCTTGCGGCTTGTCCCAAAAGAATGGGATATCTTTCTTCACAACTTCATTCAATGGGGCGGCTATTGTGCTAAAATCACGACAAAAAGCCTATAAAAACTTGTCAAACCATAGAATGAATGGACTTGAGTGGCACTAGTTGGTCTCGACCATTCCACAATTGATTGATTTTTTGCCGGATCAACCTTAATACATTGAGAAATAACAATGTATCCATGAAAGTTAATAAAATTAGTGCAAAAAACACATTTTTCAAGTTTAGCATACAAAGTTTGTTCCCTTAATATAAAAACATCCCTAAGATGTTCAATATGATCCTCTGGGTCTATAAACAAGTATTTCATTAAAATAAACAACAACAAGTTTTCCAAAGCAATGCCAAAAGATGTAGTTCATTAATCTCATGAAAGTACCAGGTGCGTTAGTAAGACCAAAAGGCATAACAATACATTCATGTAAACCGTATTGAGCCTTAAAAGCGGTTCTCCATTCATCACCTTCTTTCATTCTAATTTGGTGATAGCCTTGAGTTAAATCAATTTTAGAAAAAAGTGAAGCACCACTTAACTCATCTAGCATATCATCTAAGTGAGGTATCAGATGTCTATATTTAATAGTTATTTTATTAATATCTCGACATTCCGTACATAATCTAAAAGTCCTTTCTTTCTTAGGTACTAAAATAACCGGACTAGCACAAGGGCTTAAAGATTCTCTTACTTGCTCATTCTCCTAAAGTAAATCAAGTTGCCTTTGGATTTCTTGAGTTTCATCCGGATTTGCTCTATAAGTTGCTCGATTTGGAAGGCTAGATCCCGGAATGAAGTCGATTTGATGTTCAATTCCTCTAATTGGAGGCAATCATTTCGACAACTCCTTAGGGAACACATCTTTGAATTCCTGCAAAATTTTAACAGAAGGACTAGGTAAAGAAGAAGTTATAAGATCAAAGGAAAAAGAGTTAGTTGGAGACAACCTTTCGGTTTCTCTATAAACTAACAAAACAATTGCTTGTTTTGTTCTCAAAGCCTAATCTACCTTTCCCGAATTGATAAATAAACACTCATTTCTCTCTTTTTGTGAGCTTGCCTTTTTTCTCACTAAGCTCACGGCTTTTTGGTCCTTTTTTCCCTCGATTTTTACTTCAATGGTAAGATCACTCTTCTTTTGCAACTCACTATCTTTAATTCTTTTCTCTCTATTCTCGGCTAATTGTTTATGAACCTCACTTGCTTGACTTGGTGACAAAGGATGTAATGTAAAACGAATGTTACCCAATGTGACTTGGTAAACATTTTTTCTACCAATGTGATCCGCACACCTATCATATTGCCAAGGTCTTCCCAAAATAATGTAACTTGCGGTCATGGGAACCACATCACATAAAACCTTGTCTTGAAATCCCCCAATGCCGAATTCAATCTCCACTTGCTTATCAACTTTAATCTCACCACTATTGTTTAACCAAGAAAGTTTATATGGCATAGGATGTGCTTTCAAATGTAAATCAAGAGCGGTGACCACATCATAAGAGAAACGTTAGTACAACTTCCATTACCAATAATAAGTAAGCAAATCTTGCCTTGAACTTTGCACTTTGTTTGAAAAAGATTGCTCATTTGTTGATGTAAATCATCTAATGGTTGTGAATGTAAAATTTTCATATTTACCAAAAGAAGATTTCCATCCTCCGGTTTCTCTTCCACACTCTCGGCCTTCATCTCCAAATTCTCCTCCTCGGCTTCATCATCACTAACCCATGTCCCGTCATCTAGCATGATCGCTGCTCTTATTTGGACAATCCCGATCAAAGTGACCCTTACCTCTACACTTAATACATTCCCGAGAAAGGTTCGTAGATGCACTAGACCTCAAATCGGATGAATTTGATGTAGATGAAGGCCTGGCTGCCATGATTTGAACTGATGCGGAACCGCAGTACAGAATACCATGGTTCAGCTAAAGGCCTGATCTTTCTCTATCTCGAACAGTTTATGGGGGAATATAATCAACCTTTCTCCAGTATGGTTGACTATCAATGGGGGGATGAAGCACCACAATAAGTATAAACACACTTATTGATACAGTAACTCAAAGGGATTAATGAATTCCACATAAAGAATCAAACACAAAGTAACTAAGGAATTACCTTAGAATCAAACACAAAGTCTAATTAAATCTTGGCCGAATTCTCTAATAAATATAGGGGAATTTCGGCTCAAACAACAAACACGAAGAGTCCACTTTAGGTAAGACTCTTGAATCCTAAATTAAGTAAACTACCTAAAACAAACACTACCTAACATTATGGACAACATGTCCTTTTATTTAGCTAGCTTATTTCGGCCAACATTGCTAATTAAAATAAACAATAAAGCTGAAAATATAATTAAAGTCTTTAATAGACTTTAATTTACAAGTTTCCTAAAATACCCCTTCAACCGTTTTCCTTCTAATTATATATCCTTCCTTCTAATGAGATTAGATGGCTTTGATCCTTGTGTCTAGCTTTCTTTGAAGGTGTCTTTACCTCTTGAACCCTTAGATTAGCGACTTTCAAAACTTGGAACAAAGGCTTGACTTGGAAGCTCGTATTTGGAATGTATGAGTTAAGGATGAGGTCATTTATCTAAATGACCTCTTTAAGCTTCATATATGATCCCGTATCATTCTCTCCTTCTTGAAAATCTTTCATATCCCCTCCCCCTTTTAAAGGATTCGTCCTCGAATCTTCTAGATCGTCGGATGTAAGTGTAAGATCACTCTTTTCTTTCAACTCATCATTTGGAAAACTTTCTAATATGGTCTCGGCTTCATGCTTGTCTTCTTGACTTTCCCAATTTGTATCATCTTGTATTATCGTTATATCATTATATCATTATTTGGGAACAAATTGTTGATCAATTTATCTATTCGATCCATGTTTTCCCATAGTTCATTCATAGATGGGATGGCGGCTGTTTGGCTTTCTTTTTCTTGAGTTGTGGCTGTTTTGGCAACCCTAAAATAGCTCTCATTATCACTTTGCCGCTGCCCAACACAAAATTTTGAAGGGGGATGATTTGGCTTTTTCCAAGGTGAAAATTTTGCCGAATTAGTCCATTTCTTCTTCTCTTTGATTTGCCTTGCTCTGCATGGTCCACCATCTTCATAATATCAACATGATAAGCACTTTCCACTTTTGGCCTAATATCATCATTCAAACCTGCCAAGAATCGATTCAATGTAACTTCTTCATCTTCTTGAATGTCAAGCCTAATCATGGCTAATCGCATCGCTTCATAATATTCATTTATCGATTTAGAACCTTGTGTAAGCATGTGTAACCGCTTGGCTTTCTCATCAAAGTAATATGGGGACACAAATCTCCGTTTCATCGCAGCTTTCAAATCATTCCAACTATCAATAGGTCGTTGACCCGCTCTTTGCCTAATTATACTTTCCTCTTTCCACCACTTTGATGCATAACTAAATAATCCCTTGGCTGTCATCTTTACCTTTTTACCCTCCGAATAATTATGAATAGCAAACATATTATTAAATTCATGTATCCATTCAAATAATAATTTAGGCATATTCGTACCTTCAAAAGATGGGATCTTGATTGCACCAATAGAGTTGTCAACTTGCTGAAATTTGGTATCCCTTTGCGGCTCATATGGATAAAAATAAGAATCATCATATCTTGATTTTGTTGTATGTTGAAAGCATACCTTTTATCATCATAATCAAAGTTGTCATCTTCTTGATCATATTGTTGCCTCATCTTGCGCATGAATTTGTTAAAGTTTCAATATTGTTCTTGAAATCCGAATCAATCTTGACCTTTCTTGATTTTTTTGATTTCTTCTCGGATGAACAATAGCAAAAAAAAATCTGATTTTGCTAATTTTTTCACCCTTTGAGCCTCTTTTTCTATTTCAAATCGTATGTTTTTTTTGTCAATTCAAGCAAACAAGAAAAAATTAAAGAAAGCGGTAAAGATACACCAAGATAGAGATAAACCTTTTGCTCTGATACCACTTGATGAAGAACCGAGATAATTTGTATCAAGATTCGACACTAAAAGGTTTAAAACAGATATTTCTCTAACTTGAACTAGTTTCCAAGGGGAATATAATCAACGCAACTCTAAAGAAGGCTAAGTATCAATGGCGGCTGAAACACCACAACAAGCGAAACTATCTTGTTGATACAGTAACTCAAGAATGAATGAATTCTATAAGAAGATCAATTCACAAGTATCTAAGGAATAACCTTAACCAAAATATCATATATCTAACGTAATTACAATGGTGGCCGAAATCCCTCTTAAATAGGGATTTCAACTATCTAGCCCTGAAAGGAAGAGTCCGTGAAGAATTAGGACTCTTGAACAACAAACTTGCTATCAAGTAAAACATTATCTAAGATAATGGACAACATGTCCTATTATCTAGCACACACTAAGAACATGCGGCCAACATGGCTGAAAATAGTAAACACATGAAGAGTCCTTGAAGAATTAGGACTCTACAACTACTAACCACTTAACCATTATCTAAACATATGTCATTTATTATAGCAACACTTGCTATACACGCCTAAAATAGTAAATAACAAAGTTGAAAAGAATTAAAGTCTAGAATAGACTTTAATTGTACAAAAAGGCTAAAATGCGCATATTATCCACTTTGCTTGTTTGGGCCTAATTGGATGTCTTGTAAACTTAAGAGTTGAACTTGAATATCATCTTCTAGATGTAATAACTTGAGCCACTTTCCTTAGTCTTTGTCTTGTCATTGGACCTTGAATGTTTGATA
Organism: Vinca minor; assembly: GCA_026122235.1. Lineage (NCBI taxonomy): Eukaryota > Viridiplantae > Streptophyta > Magnoliopsida > Gentianales > Apocynaceae > Vinca > Vinca minor. The sequence continues at coordinate 520,449 of JAOCZM010000195.1, forward strand.
AGAGATGCTTTGTGTAAGGCAGCCCCGTAGATGGTCCTGCATCAACATTCCTAAAGAGAACAAAGTTTTTGTTGCTCAAAAGAGAGTTTTGTTGGAGAAACAGTTTCTTTCTGGGAAAACAAGTTGGAGCCACGTGGAACTTAATGAAGTTTCGGAGATTGGTGAAATTCCAAGGGAAATTGGTGAAGTTCTAGGCACAAGGGACCAGGTTGAATTAGAATAATCTACACAAGCAGTTATGGAGCCAATTCCTAAAACACAAGAATTGCGTAGGTCAAGTAGAGTTCGTAGATCACCCGATTTTTTTTGATTTTTCGTAATAAAACATGGAGATGTTATGTTTATTGACCACGATGAACCTACAAGTTACAAACAAGCAATTACTAGTCAAAATTTTGAGAAATGGCTTGAGGCCATGAGATCCGAAATGGATTCCATGTACATTAACAAAGTATGGATCTTGGTAGATGCGCTTGAGGGGTGACCTTAATAGGGTGCAAGTGGGTTTTCAAAATGAAAACTGATTGGGAAGAGAATTTTCAAACGTACAAGGGGCGACTATGATGAGACCTTTCCCCTGTAGTGATGTTCAAATCCATTCGTATCTTGCTTGCTATATTTGCATACTACGATTATGAAGTCTGGAAAATTGATGTTAAAAAAGATTTCCGTAATGGAAACCTAGACGAGGACGTGTATATGATACAACCCGAAGCTTTTGTCGATCCAAATAATGCCAATAAAGTATGTAACGCTGTTGAAGTCAATTTATAGACAAAAACAAGCTTTTTTGTCGGTTTTATCAAGACTGTTGATGAACCTTGTGTTTACAAAAAGTTTAGTGGAAACTCGGATGTATTCCTGGTTTTGTATTAGATGACATACTATTTATAGGGAATGACATTCCAACCTTGGAATCTGTAAAGGTTTGGTTGGGGCAATGTTTCTATATGAAGGACTTAAGTGAAGATAGATTCATCTTAGGAGTCAAGATCTATAGATCACGTAGACTTCTTAGCCTAAGTCAGAGTACATATATAGACAAAGTGCTAAATCAGTTTAGTGTGCAAGAGTCTAAAAAGGCCCTTGTCCTATAGCACTTGGTACGGTTCTTTCAAGACAACAGTGTACTAAGACACCGGATGAGAAAGAACGCATGAGTGAGATTCCATATGCATCGGCAATTACATGTTGTGTACTCACCTAGATGTCTCGTATGCTTTGAGTATAACGAGCATATACCAGTCTACTTAGGGTGAACGTCACTGGATAGCCGTCAAGATCATCCTTAAGTACTTACGAAGGACTAAGGATACGTTCTTAATCTAGGGTGGGGAAGACGAGCTCATTGTAAGTGGTTACACTTATGCTAGTTTCCAAACCGATAAAGTCAACTTTAGATCGTAATCGGGTTATATGTTTTGCCTAGGGTGGTGTTGCGAGCTGGGGGAGTTCAAAGCAAGCGACCATTGCGAATTCTACAACTGAAGCTGAGTATATAACTGCATTAGATACTGCTTAGGAGATTTGGATCCAAAAGTTCATTTGATGAACCTCGTGTGGTATACCTAGCATTTCGAATATCGAATGCGATTTACCTCCAATGTGAATGGAGTCATATATCAAAGGAACCACAGCCTCACCAAAGGTCCAAACATATACTGCGGTGGTATCACCTGATACGTGAGATCATTGATAGAAGAGATGTGAAGATTTGCAAAGTTCATACGGATGATAACATCGTCGTGTTAGTAGTGCCCTAGGACCATTTGCATATGTTGTACATGTCATTTGAATAGTTAATTTTTCTTTTGAACATCAAATATGTGATTTGATAGTAAAACTCATAAGCTTATGCAATTACTATTCTGATTGTCCCTAGTTTATGTAATGTTCTATACAATAAAATAAATCTATTATGTTTTATTGATCATGTGTTATGGATACAAATCATATCATAGATACAATATATTGGAAAATATTGTATCGGGCGTGATCCGTTAGAGAAGTAATATTTCATGGTTCTTTAGTCATTAGTATTACTTCCTCAATACTATTTACAATCCTCAGACCTTATGTCTCCATCGTTTCCAGCATGAATAGAGCTACGTTTTGGCTCAGTCGGACGTTACTTTTAATCGAATAATTAATGCAACTGATGATCGGATGTAGTATCCTGTCATGTCTTGAATGTGAGAGGCATTGTAAGGGATTTGTCCCTCTCCTATTAGAGAGAGATATCCGTGGGCCCCTCGATAGGGAAGACTGTTTAAATGCATGGACATGCTCAAATATATTTAATAAAGTGGTTATTAAATACTATTTGTTGGAACAGTCTACCTGGAGATCGAGCATAAATACAATTAAGCTTTATAAGGGTGACAACTACCATGCCTTATACTTAATTTGGATATCACGTGACAAAGGGATTAAATAGTGGTTTGATATTAGGTTCCACTGTACATTCATTCACGTTGGGTAGTCATAATGTCCTGCTAGGGACCGCTTGTGATTTATGAACACATACTACAACTAAGTGTGTTTTCATTTCCATTGTGATATGAACCTACAGGGTCACATGCACAAACGAGTTAACGAGCTTCATGTCCAGATTCAATGAATCTAGAATATGTCTAGGTTCATTGTATCTGACATTTATTTTTCTAAGAATAGTAAAATGTTATTATTCGAATTAGAGATTAAAGATGGGGCATTTTTGGTATTTGGGCTTTCGCTAGGATTACGTGATAAAAGCTCCAACTATAAGAAGAGGTTGGGATTAAGTGGGAGTTGGTTCTTGGAACAAACTCTCACGCCTTATATAATCTCTTTTGGGGCGAATCCCTATATTGACTTCTGATAGCAGCAAAATAACCACACCCCGAAATAAGATTTCTGCCTTCCTTTTCCCTCTAGATTTTTGAAACTTAGAAAATGAAGAGCTAGCACTCGTTGCTCGTTTCGTCGCGTGGATATCGGTAGAAAAAATCATTCCCTTACTGTTCATCTTACCACAACGATCAAGATCCAAGGACGAATCTTTTTGAAGAAAGGGAGAATGATGAGGGATTGGACAACTTTGCAATAGTTTTGTATAAACGTCATAACTATCAATCCAAGAATCCAATGGAGCTGATTCAAGTTGCATTTGAAAGATAAGAGGCAAATATACAACTTTAATGAAGAGCACAATATCAGATTCTCACGTTATGGAGTCCGGAATGGTCGTGGAAGTTTCCAACAAGCTGTCCAAATTTTGAACGAGAATTAATCTTAAGTTTCCAAGTTTATTTATTAATTAGTGTAAGCCCTAAGGGCGAACGAACTCGGTTTTTGATAATGGACAAACACTTGATGTTGTGTCTAATGTTTTATATCTTTGTGATAGAATATCGGAACTTATAATGGAAGCTCTAAGTACTTCAATCAAGCCATGATCAAGATTCAAAGTCATATTATTCAAGGCTCATCTATCAAGATTGAAGATTGAAGACTTAGGTTTGGTTAGATTAGCTTTGTCTTTATAAGTCGTTATCTTATAAGCTCTAACCAATGCTCTCATGAACATAAGTCCTACACTCAAGTCTTGCATGTTTTCATAAACACGTTTTCAAAAGGCCAAAGTTTCAAAATGATTCTCATATGTGTTCATATCTCAAAAGCCTTTGATTTCAAAGTATAAGTCTTTTAAAACGGTTTTCTAAATGCTCTTACTTGTTACATATTGAGAAAACCTTTTAGACTTCAATAGACTTCAAAACGTGTGAAAAATCAACATCTCTCAAGGCTCTGGAAGTCGGTCAATCGAGCTCATCCTCGGATCAACCGATCATTTACTGAGAGTTGGTCTAGCCAAGGTCGGTCGACCTTAGCCTACCTCGGTCGACCGAGGTCCTCAAAGTGGGTCATCCGACCCTTGTTCGGTCAACCGAACTCTGTAAGAAACTAGCCGTTTTTTGACCGTTAAAGAGTCGTTTTTCAGCATATTTTGAAATGTATAAATACTCCAATTCTAGAGAATGACTCCAAGGCTTGCATATCAAAGTTTCATTGATTCCTTATCAAGTCTAAACACCTTCAAAGCAAAAACACTTCATTTCCATGATCTAAATCATTCAAAGGTGTTATTTCAAAAAGCAAGACAAAGAGTGGACTTCATATGTTCAAAGAGCTGAAATTTGTTGTACTTAAAAGGTATATATCTTTCACTTAGAAGAGTGAACAACTTTGTTCTTTATCCATCTTGATTCCCTTTCTTAGTGATAGGGTTATTCTTGTATAAGTCCTACTTTGTGTGGGCAAATTGTTAAGTCCTACTTTGTGTGGGCAATGAAGCTCTTAGTGATTTTTTGTATTGTGGTTGTGTTGTAAAACTCTTAGTGAGTTGTCCACAAGTGTAAAATCCTTCTTAGTGAAGTTGTTGAAATCCTTGGGTGCGGCTCAAGGTAGTGGATGTAGATTCTAAGTGAATCGAACCACTCTAAATCCTTTGTCTTGTTGTTGGGTTTAGTTTTGCATTTGCTCATCTTGCACAAACTTATACTAGCATTGCTTAGATTCGAAAAAGTTCCCAAGTTCGACTAAAACCCAATTCACCCCCCCTCCTTGTGTTTTACAATTGGTATCAGAGCCTCGTCTTCATCTTTTGCTTAATCGCTTGAAGAAAAGATTTATGGCCGGAAATTCCGCATTAGCCTATCTAGAGGGGTCTTCCACCAATAGACCACCACTTTTTCATGGAAATAATTATGAGGCTTGGAAAGACCGTTTCAAGATATATGTGTGCTCAATTGATTATTCTTTATGGCATATATTTGAAGATGGTCCATATGTGCCTATGAAGATGGTGGATGGTGTTCAAGTGCCAAAGCTGGACAATGAGTTAAATGAGTTTGAGTCCAAGAAGATGACTCAAAATTGCAAGGCAATGAACATTCTTAGTTGTGCCTTAAATCCGGATGAGTACAATCGTGTCCTTGGAAGAAAATCCGCACACTCCATGTGGAAAATGCTAGAAGTTACTCATGAAGGCACAAATCAAGTCAAGGAGTCAAGATTAAATTTGCTAGTTAGAGAATTTGAGCTATTCTCCATGAAGCCTAATGAATCTATCAATGAGATGAACTCAAGACTCTCCAACATTGTAAATGGGTTGAGGTCTAATGGCAAGGAGTATACTTCCGGAGAAATCAATAGGAAAATTCTCAACTCACTCCCAAAATGTTGGGAAACAAAAGCTCTTGCCATTGAAGAAGCCAAAGACTTAAAGACATATTCAACGGAGGAACTAATTGGCTCTCTACTCACCTTCGAGATGAAGAAAAGCAAAAATGGTGCTAAAAAGGCTATTGATCTTGATTCTATCATCAATCATGAAGAAGTAGAGAAATTGTTCTTAAATCTCAACAATGCAAAGTGCTTGTTAAGCCATTGGGATGAAGAAGGAAGTGAGGATGATCAAGAAGAAAATGACCCCATGTGTCTTATGGCATTTGGTAATGAGGTATATCCTTCTCCCTCTATTTCAAATTCTTATGATAATGATGATAATGATGAGGATGATCCTAATGAGGTCATAGGTTAAACAAAGAAATGAATCTTAAAATTGAATCTTTGCTCAAGGAAAAATCTACTTTGCTTGATGATAATAAGAAGTTGTATGATGATGTTAATTGCTTGAGATGTGAAAATGAAAGTCTTATTACTACTTGCAATACATCTTCATTACAATGCATAGAAGCTTGTGATAAATTGTCATCTCTTGAAAACAAGCTTGTTGAGTTTGATCATTTGAAGAACAAAGTTAATGACCTTACCCTTCTTGTTGATAACTTTAATAAGGGTAAGAAAAATCTTGATCAAATTCTTGGTATGCAACGTGCTTCACATGATAAACATGGTCTTGGTTATATTGCTAAACATGTTGATATTGCTAGCTCTTCTCTTAAACCTAAGAATCATGTTGTAAATGCTAGAATGTCACATAGGCCATGTAGTTATCTTGTGCATACTCACAAACCTTCTAAGCCACATATTTGTTGCACATATTGTGGAAAACATGGTCACACAAATGCTAGATGCTATGTTAAGAAGAAGATTGAAAGGGGAGTTAAAACTATTTGGAGAGTTAAGCTTAATTCAACTAACCCCCTTGGACCTAAACAAAAGTGGGTACCAAAAGTTACTCTTCCCTTGAGTTTATAGGTTCTTATTAGTTAAAGGGAAGCTCCGGCTCTATGATGGTTCAATGTGTATGATTTTGTCACATAACCGGAGAAGTAGAAGTGCTTATCAAAGGAGATGTGTTTAAAGAAGAAATTCAAAAGCACTCCTTTAACACTTGGATTCTCAAAGCTCAAATGTTAATCAATTGGAGAACCAAGTTGCTTAAATGCAAAGAGCAAAGCATCAAGTGATGACAAGAGCCAAAGTGTCAATACAATGTCTTCATCACTTGGTAAGAAAGCAAAGGTATCAAAATCACCTTCTCTTAACACTTTAATTAATGTGTTTAAGTGTTTTTGATATATATACATGCTTGCTCTTATATATGTTGCATCTCACATTCTTGAATTTTATATTTATATAGATAACCTTTAGCATGTTCTTTATTGGTCATATTTATTTAGCTAAGGTATCTATGAGATGTAGCATATGCAACTTGATTGATTCTTGTTTTGTCATGTCATATTCATTTAAGAATCCATCTAGTTGTCTTGGTTTTTGATTTGCATGATCCTTGTGCATATATGTGCTACTTGAGATATTGAACTAATCATGAAGGACCTTTAAAAAGGTACCATATTTGTTTTCAAGAATTCCTTGTAGGTAACAAAGAGTTCTAAACTTCAAGAAGAAGATATGAACTACAAGGAATGGCACACAAGTGAGCTAAGACTCCAAGAAAAGAGTCAAATGCTAAGGATCACAAGGTTGTAGAGGGTTCATCAAAGAAAAGTCACCCATCAATGATGACTCTACACTTGTCATGAAAAGAAGAGGAGATTGCTTTCATCTCATCAATCAAGGATGAATAACAAAGAAAATAGAGCAATCACATGTCAACCTCTCAATGAGCTTCAAATGAAAGTGATCACACAAAAAAAGCCTCAATGGACTTGATTGATAAAGAAGATCAACCAAAATGGTAAGAAGTCCAAGCTCAAAGAGCATTGAGTTAAAATAGCTTAACTCATCCCTTGTTAGTGATCATTGTTTTGTTTTTGATCCTTGTGATGAAATCTCATTTTAAAACCCCCTCCCCTCTATTATGTAGTGTTTTATGCTTTGGGGGAATTTGTATATGCTATGCTCAGTTTTTACTTGATCTTCATTGCATATAGGGGTTGTGTTTATATTCGAGTCTATAGCATTAATCTTATGTGGTTGATCGTCTAGATGCTTGACTTAGGATGTAAACTCTATTGTGATGTATGCTCAATTGTTCATATTTTACATCATCACATCACATGTTGGCTTGCTTTTCATCTTTTATCTCTTATAGCCAAACTTGTGTGAGTTATTTTGGAAGTTATATGTGTTATAAATGTTTATTTTTTTACAATTGGTTATTTCTTACATTTGGTATCACATATACTCTCCCTTAATAACTATGAGATCATAATCTTTACTTTCATATCTTTTGTGATCTCATTAGAGTTTTTGGTTAGTCTTGCTTCAAGTGTTGTTATACTCATTTAGCTAACCATTAACTTATTAGAGAAATGTTCTCAAATTGTCATCTTACATTTCCTCTAATTCTTTTGGTTGTGATACATGTGCTTAACTTATGAATTCATGGTGTCACTTCCACTAGTACTTTGTTAGCTATATTTTCAAACATGTTTTACAATTGGTCAATTGGTATCAAAATTGATTTTATCTCAAATAGCTAACATCGTATGCTTGATAAACGGGGAGATTGCGCTTAAAGATTATATTCCTTAGCTCCTTTGTTTTTAGCTTAGGTTGATATTCTTTTTGAGCCATACATGACCATCTTTTGATTTATGTGTTATTATGGACTCCTTGTTTTTAGAAATCAACCAAGCTTATTCAAAATAATCATTCTTCAAATGATTTTTGGTCTTTAGGTTTGATCTTTTGGTTCTTATCTTATCAATCTATTAGACCATCAAGATTCTCCATGGCATTAAAAGTTTTTTTTTCATGGGGAGAATTCTTACATATCATCAAGCTTCTCCACAATTTAAATCTTATTCATCTTTACTTTTCATTAAATGCTTTTCTTATTGGCGCTCTGATATCCCTTTTTGATTTTGACAAAAAGGTGGAGAAATTTTAGTGTTGCAAATGTGCCAAGAGGAGTAATTTACAAAAGGAGATAGCTTAGAACTTGCAAAATGGGAGAGATAAGGGATTCTTTAATATAGGGGGAGTAGAATATTTTTTCAAAACATCTACTTGCTTGGATCCTCAATATCCTTATCTCATGCATACAATTGGTATCTTATTTTTGCATATTATTCCCATTTGCATCAATGTTCTGTCATCATCAAAAAGGGGGAGATTGTTAGCCAGAAGGGCAAAATATCCTATGTTGTTTTGATGATAACAAACCATTGATAGTTCTAATGTTCGTGTGAGCATGTTCTTTATAATAGGATCCTTAGCACTCACATCAACATTGATGAAAATGGTAAGTTAGCTTCTTGTGTAAACTAAGGTATGTATATTACACACAAGAATGCTATTAAATGGAAGGAAGGAGGAAAGGAGGATGGTTGGGATATGGGGCTCTTCAAAGAGTCCCTAATGCAATGGCAAAGGAACTTATCGTGCTAGTGCTTATGTATCTCGTTCCACTCACGGTTTTATCTTCTAAGCACTAGTCTAGCTCTTATATGTTCTTGTCTTATCTTTTGCCTTACTTACTTGCACTTAAATTAACCATATTCTATCTAATTGCATCAAAGTTTGTCATAATAAAAAAGGGAGAGATTGTAAGCCCTAAGGGCGAACGAACTCGGTTTTTTTATAATGGACAAACACTTGATGTTGTGTCTAATGCTTTATATCTTTGTGATAGAATATCGGAACTTATAATGGAAGCTCTAAGTACTTCAATCAAGCCACGATCAAGATTCAAAGTCATATTATTCAAGGCTCATCTATCAAGATTGAAGATTGAAGACTTAGGTTTGGTTAGATTAGCTTTGTCTTTATAAGTCGTTATCTTATAAGCTCTAACCAATGCTCTCATGAACATAAGTCCTACACTCAAGTCTTGCATGTTTTCATAAACACGTTTTCAAAAGGCCAAAGTTTCAAAATGATTCTCATATGTGTTCATATCTCAAAAGCCTTTGATTTCAAAGTATAAGTCTTTTAAAACGGTTTTCTAAATGCTCTTACTTGTTATATATTGAGAAAACCTTTTAGACTTCAATAGACTTCAAAACGTGTGAAAAATCAACATCTCTCAAGGCTCTGGAAGTCGGTCAACCGAGCTCATCTTCGGATCAACCGATCATTTACTGAGAGTTGGTCTAGCCAAGGTCGGTCGACCTTAGCCTACCTCGGTCGACCGAGGTCCTCAAAGTGGGTCATCCGACCCTTGTTCGGTCTACCGAACTCTGTAAGAAACTAGCCGTTTTTTGACCGTTAAAGAGTCGTTTTTCAGCATATTTTGAAATGTATAAATACTCCAATGCTAGAGAATGACTCCAAGGCTTGCATATCAAAGTTTCATCGATTCCTTATCAAGTCTAAACACCTTCAAAGCAAAAACACTTCATTTCCATGATCTAAATCATTCAAAGGTGTTATTTCAAAAAGCAAGACAAAGAGTGGACTTCATATGTTCAAAGATCTGAAATTTGTTGTACTTAAAAGGTATATATCTTTCACTTAAAAGAGTGAACAACTTTGTTCTTTATGCATCTTGATTCCCTTTCTTAGTGATAGGGTTATTCTTGTATAAGTCCTACTTTGTGTGGGCAAATTGTTAAGTCCTACTTTGTGTGGGCAATCAAGCTCTTAGTGAGTTTTTGTATTGTGGTTGTGTTGTAAAACTCTTAGTGAGTTGTCCACAAGTGTAAAATCCTTCTTAGTGAAGTTGTTGAAATCCTTGGGTGCGGCTCAAGGTAGTGGATGTAGATTCTAAGTGAATCGAACCACTCTAAATCCTTTGTCTTGTTGTTGGGTTTAGTTTTGCATTTGCTCATCTTGCACAAACTTATACTAGCATTGCTTAGATTCGAAAAAGTTCCCAAGTTCGACTAAAACCCAATTCCCCCCCCCCCTCTTGTGTTTTACAATTAGATTTCAACTTTTATTATTATTATTATTAAGGGTTTTTGGGCGCATAATATAAGTGGTTGCTAGATAATAGGACATGATGTCCATTATCTTAGATAGTGTTTTGTTATAGGTAGTTTACTTAAGTTAGGAATGAAGAGTCTTACCTAAAGTAGTACTCATCCTTTATTGTTTCTTGTAACCGAAAAATTCACTCTATTTAAGATTGATTTCGGCCAACTTATTAATTATATTAGTTTTTTTATACAAGATATTTTTGGAATATGATGTGAGATTTTTACCTTATCATTCCTTCTTGAGTTACTGTATCAATAAGTTTAGTTTACGCTTATTGTGGTGTTTCAGCCTCCATTGATAATCAACCTTCTTGGTGAAGGGATTCATGGGCGGAAACTCGTTCCAAACACCCATGAGTCCTCCCCTGAAGGATCCGCTCATACGAAACCGAGCCAAAAGCAGACGATAAAGAACTTACATGTTTGGATTCAGAAGCTACTTCTTGAATGGAGGATGACGTTTCTTGATCGGTTTCTTGCCACCACCGGATTTCCGCTGCGGAATATCCTCTACCGGTATCCACGCGGCCAAGCGAGCGGCGATTGCTAGCTCTTCGTCTCTCCGAAGTTCGGGAATTAGAGAAGGAAAAAGGGAAGCGAGAAAGAAAAAGCAGTTTTTCTTTTGGTCTAGGTATTTCGGGCTGATAACAACTAGTACCTAGGGTTTCGGGTTAAGAGATGTTATATAGAGTGTGGGAGTTGGTTCCCGGAACAACTCCCATGTCTACTCAACTTCTCTCAGTGTGGGAGACTACGAATCCCACGTCCCCTAGACTTCCACTTTGGTAGTGGGAGTCTTTATCGGATAATGGCTCCCACGTAATCCCAACTACGGTTAAATACCAAAATTGCCCCTATCTCTAATTCGAATAATAAACACTTTATTATTTTCAGAAAAACATATGTCAGATACAATGAACCTAGACACTTTCTAGATTCATTGAATGCGGACATGAAGCTCGTTAGCTCGTCTATGCGTGTGACCACTGTAGGTTCATATCACAATGGCAATGAAAACACACTTGTTAGTAGTGTGAGTTCATAAGTCACAAGCGGCCCCTAGCAGGACATTGTGACTACCCAAAGTGAATGAATTACAACGGAACCTAATGTCAATCCACTATTTAATCCCTTTGTCTCGCGATATCCTAATTAAGCATTACATAAAACTAGGGACTTCTAGAATAGTAATTACATAAGCTAATGAGTTCTACTATCAAATCACACATTTGATAATCAAAAGGAAAATTAACTATTCAATTACTTGCTCAAAAAGATAACAAAACGCACAACATGTGCTAATGGTCCTAGGGCACTACTAACAATCTCCCACTTGCCCTAGTTCCAATCATACATGATCCTCAATCCCATTGACCTAGTATGACTCTCATGTTTAGAGTCGTGGGAGTGGCTTGGTCAATGGATCTGCAATGTTGTCGTCTGTATGAACTTTGCAAATACTAACGTCTCCTCTGTCGATGATCTCTCGAATCAGATGGAAACGCCTGAGAATGTGTTTGGATCGTTGGTGAGATCTAGGTTCCTTATCTTGTGAAATGGCACCCAGATACTATCACAATACGAGGTCCACTGGGTTCACAATGCTAGGGGACGACACCTAGTTCGTCAACAAACTTCCCGATCCAAACGAGCTTCATAGCTGCCCTGGGAGGCGACCAAATACTCGACTACATTTGTAGAATCGGCCACGGTCTCTTGCTTCGAGCTCTTCCAGCTCACGGCACCTCCATTCAAACAAAACACAAAACCAAATTGCGATCGATAATCATCAACGTCGATCTGGAAGCTTGCGTCTGTGTAACCATTTACTACGGACTTACTTCACGACCTCAGTAAACTAAGAACATATCTTTAGTCCTTCTCAAGTACTTAAGAATGCTTTTGACTTGCAGTCCCAATGTGACTCACCGGGGGTCGATTGATATCCGCTAGTCATACTTAAAGCAAATGAGACATCACGGGCGAGTGCATATCATGGCGTACATAATAGACCCAATGGCCGAAGCATATGGGATCTTACTCATGCGCTCTTGGTCCTCCCTTGTGGAAGGTCCTTGAGTTCTGCTGAGTTTGACGCCATGTGACATGGGCAAGAATCCCCTTTTTGGAGTCTTGCAAAGCCCGAGACCGTTTCGAGTACCTTGTCAATGTATCCACTGCAGCTCAGGGCTAATCATTTTGTTAGATCTATCTCTATAGATTCTAATACCCAAAATGTATGTAGCCTCGCCTAAGTCTTTCATGGAAAAGCACTTCCCCAACCAAGCTTTTACGCTTTGTAATGTGGGGATGTCATTTCCAATCAGTAAGATGTTGTCCACATAAAGCACAAGGAACACTACTGCATTATCAGTTACTTTCTTATAAACACAAGGCTCGTCTTCGTTTTTGATTAAACCGAATTCTTTAATACGTTCATCAAAGCGACGATTCCAGCTTCGAGATGCTTGCTTCAATCCATAAATGGACCTTTGAAACTTACACACTTTGCTAGGATTTGTTGGATCAACAAACCCCTCTGGTTGTGTCATATACACATCCTCGAGAAGGTTTCCGTTAAGAAACGCAGTCTTAACATCCATTTACCATATCTCATAGTCATAATATGCGGCTATGGCAAGTAAAATCCTAATTGACTTTATCATCACGACAGGGGAAAAGGTTTCGTCATAGTCAATACCATGAACTTGTCTATAACCTTTAACTACTAGTCGCGATTTAAAAGTGTGTACATTACCATCCATGTCGGTCTTCTTTTTATAACACCATTTGTTATCAATGACCTTGCATCCTTCGGGTGGGTCAACCAAAGTCCATACTTGGTTGTCGTACATGGATTGCATAGCTTCTAGCCACTTATCTGACTCAGAACTACGAATTGCCTCTTTGTAGGTAGTGGGTTCATCTTGATCAATCAGTTCAACCTGATGATCATCAGTCACGAGAAATCCATATCTCTCGAGTCGTTGATGTACCCGAGCTCGACCTCCTTGGGCCTTGTGTCAAAGATTGAAGCTCGATGATCGGCACGTGAGCTTGCTTGACCTTCTAAAGTTGGTTCAGATGTTGTTTGGGGATCTTGAATTTCCTCAAGATGGATCTTACTCCCACTATCCTCTTTGGAAATAAATTCCCTTTCAAGGAATGAACCATTACGAGCAACAAACACTTTGTTCTCCGATGGAAGATAGAAGTAATATCCTTTAGTTTCTTTAGGATATCCCACAAACAAACACTTGTCGGATTTAGGGGCGAGTTTATCAGATAACAAGCGTTTTACATACGCCCTCGCATCCCCCAAATTTTGAGAAAGGACAAACTAGGTCGTTTCCCGATCCCACATCTCATATGGAGTTTTACGAACCGCTTTAGAAGGTACTCTGTTTAATATAAATGCGGCGAGTTTCTAGGGCGTAGCCCCAAAAGGAAAGTGGAAGACTTGTTTGACTCATCATAGATCGAACCATATCTAATAAGGTGCGATTCCTCCGTTTCCGACACGCCATTCCATTGTGGTGTGCGGGAGGAGTTAATTGTGAAACAATTCCACAACCACTAAGATGTTCGTCAAACTCTTGGTTAAGGTATTTGCCACCTCGATCCGATCGAAGTATCTTAATACTTTTGCCAAGTTGATTACTGTACTTCATTTTGAAATTCTTTGAATCTTCCAAAAGATTCGATTTATGTTTCATTAGATAGGCGTAGCCATATCTATCGAAATCATCCGTGAATGTGATGAAAGTACTCGAAACCCTCCTCTAGCACTAGTGTTTATTGGTCCACAAACATCACGTATGTATGAGGCCCGACAAATCGGAAGTTCTTTCACTTTGTCCGAGTAAAGGGAGCTTTAGTCATTTTTGCCCAACAAGCAAGATTCACACGTCTCATAAGACTCTAAGTCAAATGATGTTAAAATTCCATCCGTATGGAGTTTTGATATGCATTTCTCGTTTATGTGGCCCAAAGCGACGATTGCCAAAAGTAGGTTTGGTTTAAGTCATTTGATTTAAACCTTTTAGTATTAATGTTATAGATGGGCCTTTTAATGGAATCATCGAGGTTAAGAATATAAAGCCCATTCATCAAAGAGGCATCTCCATAAAAGATACGATCTTTATGAATGGTGCAAATTTTATTCATAATACTTAATTCAAAACCTTCGATATCCAAACAAGAAAGCGAAATAATATTCCTACTCAAAGTTGGAACATACAAACAATTATCTAGTTCTATGATAAGGCCACTTGGCAAAAACTAAATTAAATGTCCCCAGTAGCTACGGCAACAACTCTTGCTCCGTTGGCTACTCCGAGGTCCACTTCTCCTTTTGCGGTGATCTACTCCTTTTGAACCCCCTGCACATTTGCACAAATGTGAGATCCATAACCGGTATCTAATACCCATGAAGTAGGAGCAGACATGTTAATTTCTATAACATAAATACACGGAGAGGCAGTCAAATTGGCCTTTCCCTTTTTCTTCTCTTCCAAATAGAGTTTGCAATTCCGTTTCCAATGGCACAGTTCGCCACAATGGAAGCAAACTCCCTCCTTTGGTGCCTTGGCTTTGAGGGCTGGGGCTTGGGCTTGTCATTGCCTTTGCCTTTGCCTCTCTTGGCCATGGGCTTTCCCTTGCCTTTCTTCTTGAAGTTCCCCTTTTTGAACCATTAAGACTTGAGGGGTTTTCTTAATGTTCGATTCAGCTGCTTGAGCATCCCGTGTATTTCATTTATGGTCTTCTCCATGGCATGCATGTTGAAGTTCATAATGAATTGGTCATACTCCGGTGGGAGTGAGCCCAAGATCATATACGTGGCCATGTCATGAGTTACGGGAGCCCCCAGAGTTTGTCAAGTTGGTCAAAATAGCCCTTCATCTTTAGAGCGTGGGCACTTACGAGAGGTGCAGGGGGCCATCTTGCAACTATTCAATGCCTTTGTAGTGAGGAATCTTTCATGACGGGCTTGCTCTTGGAACATTTCCTTGAGCTGGCCCATCATCTGGAAAGCCTCAACACCTTCAAACTGCTTTTGAAGATCGGCGCTCATTGTGACCAACATGAGACAAGTCACGTCGTTAGAGTCATCAGAGTGCTTCTTCCAAGCATCTCTCTCAGCTCTGGGGGCATTGGAGTGCAGGGCTGTTCGGGAATGTCCGTGTCAAGAACGTGCTGACTTCTTTTCTCGCTAAGGACAATCCTTAAGTTGCGGGCCCAATCAAGGAAATTGGTCCCGCTCAGTTTTTCCTTCTCAAGGACGGATCGCAGTGAGTTGTGTGATGAATTGGTTGCCATTATCTACATTAAATTATTTGCAAAGTTTATTAGTTTTGAGCAAAAAATATTTTCCACAATTTCAACACTTGATAAATAGTGGGTAAAAACCATTTTACAATAGTTATGGGAAAGCTTTGGCTTTACACCCATAATTAAAGTAAAATCATCTAATGGGATTGACATGTATATGTCCCGGCTATTCCCATTCTATGCCCTAGGCCCAAAACTATTTTGATAGCCTAGTTAAGTCGGACCATGTCTAAGCATTATGGAAATCACTATTTTCCCATCTCCCTTTACTTAGGTAACCACTTTATCATTGCTTTGGCAAGCGGAAAATATGATGATCCAAGCTTGTGGAGTGCTTAGGGTTATGGTAGGCACTTTAAGACTTAATTAAAACCATTTAATGTGACGTTTAAAGTAAATCCATCCAGACATAAAATAAACATCACACGCAGTATATAAAGCGAAAATGTAAATGTGATATAGCATGGCCTATTCCTATAATGACTCCCACGAGCCTTGTGAGAGTCGAGGGTCGATCTAGGTCAAAAAATCCATCTCATGGATAATGTCTTCGATCCAGCGACCTCCGGTCTTGTTACATAATTGCATGGGCATACCCGACCTTCAATGACTAATCTAAGAAAACATGTACAATTTTACATCATAGAGAAAAACGACTCGCAGGTCGTATTATAAAATTACAACCCAAATATGTAAAACAAGAGGTATAGTAGGCCATGCTATTCACCATGCTAATAATCACATAAAACATAGCATAAAAATTTCGCGGATATAAACACAAATTCATATGTGTTGCCACTACGCAGAATCAAATTCATATGTGTTGCCACTACGCAGAATCAAATTCATAGAAACATTTTATCCCAATTAATCAAATTAAATACGGTAAACTGAATCATGCTTTGGCAGTTCATGCATAATCAAGAAACTGAAATCAGTTTATACCAGAATTGCATAAAACCGTGTACAACATAACAAACCGAGAGCAATTTATGCATATATCACATATATTCATCAAAAGATACATTCTTTAAATTCAATTAAAGCGAGTTTATGCAATATTAATCGAATTAATAATATATCCATAAACAATTTATGCATATAATCGATTCTTGAAACGAGAATCACGAAACATGTAAAAAGCAAAGTCATTTTTTCATACACACGCATACCAAATCGAATTTGATACCCGTTATGATTTGATTAACAATGTCGAATTCGAATCATATGAGCAAGGCTCGATACCACTGAAAGGGATTCATGGGCGGAAACTTCGTTCCAAACACCCATGAGTCCTCCCTCGAAAGGATCCGCTCATACGAAACCGAGCCGAAAAAGCAGCGATAAAGAACTTACATGTTTGATTCAGAAGCTACTTCTTGAATGGAGGATGACGTTTCTTGATCGAGTTTCTTGCCACCACCGGATTTCCCTTTGCGGGAATATCCCTTACCCGGTATCCACGCGGCGAAAGCGAGCAGCGATTGCTAGCTCTTCGTCTCTCGAGATCGGGGGATTGGAGAAGGAAAAAAGGGGAAGGCGAGAAGAAAAACATTTTTTTCTTTTGGTCTAGGTATTTCGGTGATAACAACTAGTACCTAGGGTTTCGGGTTAAGAGATGTTATATAGAGTGTGGGAGTTGGTTCCCCGGAACAACTCCCATGTCTACTCAACTTCTCTCGGCTGTGGGAGACTCACGAATCCCACGTCCCCTGAGACTTCCACTGGTAGTGGGAGTCTTTATCGGATAATGGCTCCCACGTAATCCCAACTACGGTTAAATACCAAAATTGCCCCTATCTCTAATTCGAATAATAAACACTTTATTATTTTCAGATAAACATATGTCAGATACAATGAACTTAGACACTTTCTAGATTCATTGAATCTGGACATGAAGCTCGTTAGCTCGTCTATGCGTGTGACCCTGTAGGTTCATATCACAATGGCAATGAAAACACACTTGTTAGTAGTGTGAGTTCATAAGTCACAAGCGGCCCCTAGCAGGACATTGTGACTACCCAAAGTGAATGAATTACAACGGAACCTAATGTCAATCCACTATTTAATCCCTTTGTCTCGCGATATCCTAATTAAGCATTACATAAAACTAGGGACTTCTAGAATAGTAATTACATAAGCTAATGAGTTTTACTATCAAATCACACATTTGATAATCAAAAGGAAAATTAACTATTCAATTACTTGCTCAAAAAGATAACAAAACGCATAGCATGTGCTAATGGTCCTAGGGCACTACTAACACTTGGGTCGCGTTGATTATATTCCCCCGTTAAACTGATTTCGAGAAAGAGAAAGATTCGAAACCTTTTTGTTGTAATCTTGAATCACACACTATAATCAACTAGATTGGGCGGGCTTGCTGGAGTTTAAATTTGATATAGGTGCTTAATTAGATTGGGAAGACTCAATTGGATTGGGCAAAACCGAACCCGGTCGACTGAGAGATGTCTCGGGTCGTTCGTACCGGTTTGTTACCCGGTCGATCGAGAACTATTTCTCTGGTCGACCGGACCAGTTGGACAAGGTCAAAACCGACACATCTACATGTGTGAGAGAGTGTTTGTGCAATGTGTGAGTGCTTGAAGTGGGAGAGAAATATAGGGGATAGTGGGGGTTAGTGGGTAATTCCACTAAACCACATTTAATGAAGAATTGTTCTTCATTCTTATTACTCTTTTGATTGATTATTTTCGCAAGCTCTAAAAAACATTACAGCCGAAAAATAGAAGTAAAAATTTGGGATTTTTCTTCTTGACTTATACGCACTCTCAAGAAGATTTAAGAGAAAAAAATATGATATTTTCTTATCTCTTTGATTTCAGGTTTCCTTAGTTTCCTATACTTTGTGGATTCCGAAAAAGGTGTTTCCAAACTTCAGAGATTTTAGACTAGCATCTGAGACTCGGAGTAACAAGCTCTTGGTTAGTGTGTGGATACCAGTAGACACAAGAGTTTGAAGACCGCTGTTGGTGGTTTAACGTAGCATAATCTGGGCAACATCGATTAGATCGATAAAGGTATATTTCCTATCACATGGTTTTTTTCTTTCGTGAATTGATCCTGTTAGAAACGTAATCCCGAGCTATTTTTTTCCACAGCGTTTTAGGGATTGCGAATTTCTTTTTTTGAGTGGTATCAGAGTCAGTCACGAGAACCCAATTACCTTATTTATGTGTTATCCTGTTTTTTGTAGTCTGATAGTGCATGTCATATGATGTTATTTACCCTTGTACAACCTCTGGGAAGTCGTTTAAGTGCTTAACGAATCCCGAAAAAAATTGTAAATTCGTGTTTTAGCTGTTTTCTATTTTCTGACAAAAGTTCGGTCGACGAAAAAAGAATGCAGCAGACCGACCGTGTGTTGGAAAATGAGATTTTTCTACTGCCTAGATTTCGGACGACCGGTGAGCAATCACGGTAAACCGAGGCTAGTCTGTTTTCAGGCCAGTCAATTAGAAATATTTTGACCGAGGTGGACTAATTTTATATTGTTTTGGTTACTACCTTATCGCGGTCGACCGGGAGTATAGCCGGGGTCGACCGGAAAGGGGCAGACATTGTGTATTTGCGGTTTTAGCATGTTTGTTATTTGAGGATGGTGCATAGTAATAGCCTTTGACCCAGTGGTTTTTATTATAGTATGGCCTGCGTGTCGTGCCTTATCTAATCAATTCTTGTTGTAATTTTAATCTCGAATGTAACTCGAGAATTCTTTCAATTATGTAAAAGTATAGAATAAGATTTTATGTTTTTACATATGTAACAAGTGATGAAGAAAAGCGTCCATTAGATGGAGGAAACAGACAAGGAAACAGAAGATAATAGATAGGTTTTATTGTTTTTCACATTTAGATTTACCTAGGATTTTCCATTGGCTCAGAAAATCCTTATAGTGGCTATTACTATGTCACGGTTTTATTTACTGCTTTTGCATGAGATGCGTGATGTATGATTTACCACTTTTTATAGCATGTGTTTAAGACGTATAATCAGATTATACACCGTTTAGTGAAACAATTTAAAAATCCCTCAATTTTAAATATTAAGTTTATTTCCTTCCGTGATTTGCCCTCGTCAAGGCCAAAGATCGATAGTAGTGTGAACTTCCGAGTGGAATAAGTGTCTGTCTATCATGGTGAGGCGCGAAGGATAAGTTAGAGATATTCGTCGGTGCAATCATGGGTCATACTTAACCGGATTGTCAGTGCCGAGCTTTGTAGCCAAATCTGCCTCGGTATTGGGTCGGGAGGCAAAGGGTTAAGATTATGTACTTAGGGTATGTTTTACTTACTTAACCATCTAAGAATCACATAATTGCTGTGATTAGCAAACATTTTTTTTTAAAGAGAAAGTCACCTGTTGTGGTGGGGGTTTGGCATGGACCCCTACCCGTTTATTGAAAAGGTTCAAATAGGCAATAAAAGTACATGGAGGGGGACTAAGCAAAATACCTCCAAATAGGTGGAAACAAATCCACTTCAAGATAAAAAAAAATAATGCAATAAAAGTTGAGCCATTTATACCATGACTCAGGTGATACAGTTTCACCTATACTATCATGAAAAATGCAAACCACAAAATAAAAGAAGCAAAAGGAATGTACACTGAGCCATTTATCATATGACCCAGATGATACACTGATGCCTATTTTAATATGAGAATGCAAACCACTAAAGGAAGCAAAAACCAATAAACCGAACCAAAAAGGCTCAGGAGATACAAAGGATCTTGGAAAAATATGAAGAAGCATAATAAAACAAAGATAACAACCAAAAATCAAATAAAAGAAAACAAACTATCTTAGCCGAACATTAGCTAGCCCTTGACGATCCAAATTACACAAACTTCGAACTGGTCTTGGAAGGGCCTCGAAGCTTCTGTAAGTGTTGTGAATCCTCAAGTCGCAAGCAATGTTAGCTAGACAGTCCGCTACCTTATTAACCTCCTTGTAGATATGCTCGATGGAGAAGCCATGCATAAGTGTTAAAGCCAAGTGAAAAACTGAGTCCAAAGACCATGAGTGAAGCCGTTGTGATTTGATCGCATTAACAACAAATAGTGAATCAGATTGAATAACCATATCCGTCACCCCAAATACTTAGCCAGCTGAATACCTCTGATAAGTGCTTCAGATTCTTCTATAGAGTTCGTGCAATTTCCAAGATAAAAGGATATAACCCCAATAAACATGCCCTTTCGAACGCGAAGGATACATCCAATCCCAAAAATACCCGGATTTCCTCTAGAAGCCCCATCAACATTTAAAATAACATTCGGTCCCCGCTATTGAGGAAGCCAATAAAGTATTTGAAGTCTAGCTGGTCGTCTTGTACCCAAGATTCCCAAAGAGATGTTTTTAGATTTACATACCGCAGCGAGATAACTATCCAACTCTGACATTAAAATCCCATATGTCGTAACTTTACCTTCAAAGAAAAATCTGCTGCGAGCTCACCATAACATCCAGAGAACGAAACTAGGCACTAAAATGTTCATATCCTTGTTTCCCCCAGAAGCAATTAACCAGAAAGACTTTAAAAATTCCACCGCAAAATGATATGAATCAATGTTGATCCATGTGTCCCAGTTGGGAAGCCGCACAGGACCATAAACTCTTAACAAATCGACAACGAAGACAAATGTGTAAATAAGAGTCCGCTCCCGCCTAACAAGAGCAGTAAGTTACCATATCCTAAGAGACTCTTCTAAAGTTAAGAAATTATTTAGAAAATTCCATAAACATATGGATAACGAAATAGGCATAAAAGAAGACCAAATTAGTTTTGTTGAAAGAGTATCACCACTATCTTTTTGCAACCAAGAAACAATAAACTTCATAAAGAAAACTCCATCAGAATCCATTAGCCAGACCAACTTGTCTCTCCCAGGCTGTAGTATTAGGTAAAGTCTGAATTATCTCCTTAGGCAAATGAGGCTCTAACATCGAGATATGCCACCCATTATGACCCAAGAAGGAAAGGATATTTTCTCCCTAATAGAGATGGAATATCCGGAACAATAGATAGTAAGCTCCCCTTGATCGTAATATTTTCATAGCAAAAGGAGGATTGTCCATCCCTGATAAGCATACCCATATTACTCTCAACATCCCCTTTGCAACTAATCATGCGTTTCCAAATCACCGAGCATCCTTGTCTAATATCCGCAATAGAATCATGGTTTTCCCCTCCATACCGAGACCTCATGTAGGTAGCCCATAATGAGTCTCCTTGTCGAAAATGCCACCACATTTTCATAGCAAAGTATCTGGAATAATGAGCTAAAGATATAGTCATAACCTATTGTTTTGAGTATCTACACAAATCTTTGACCAAAAGATCCAATCTGTTCGACCATTATCCAAAGAAGAGCCCCATAGGAAGTTCACAAAAGGATTCTCACCATTGTCAAGAACAAGTTTAGGCGGAAGCGTAGCAGCTAAGAGATGAAGTAACATAGAATAGAGTACATGCCATATCAGAACCAGACGACCAACCATATCTAATAAATTATTATGCCATCCTTCCATAAGATCCCCTAACTTTTCAATCGATTTCTCAAAATAAACCACTTTTCCTCTACCAGAGTAAAGAGGACAACCCAGATAAGTAAGAGGAAAAACATTATGCACAAAACCCGTTACTTGTTGAATATCAGAAGTATGAGTAGCACTGGTTTTAGAAGATATGATGAAAGCACTTTTCCCTTTATTGATCCTTTGGCCATAGCTCTTTTCATATTGTGAGAAGAAATACATTAGCTTATCCAGACTGCGTTTTCCCCATTAGTGAAAATAATCACATCATCCGCGAAACTAAGGTGTGTGACCTGAATAGTCCCTCTCGGCAATGCATAAGGTATGATCCGGTTCTGCTGGATAATACCTTTAGAACAAACCTCAGCCGCCACAATAAATAATAAATGTGAAAGAGGGTCACCTTGTTTAACACCTCTAGTGGATTTGAAAAACCCATTAGGTTGGCCATTTATCAACACAGAAAACTAGTTATTCATAAGTAAATTAGAAACAAGATTTAACATTTTAGGACCAAACCCAAAACACTTGAGCATAGAAAATAAGAAGGGGTGAGTCAAAGACTTTCATCATATCAAGTTTAATTACCAAATTACCTCCACGAACCTTCCTATTAAGTTGTTGCACTAGCTCTTGTGCCAATAAAATATTATCCGAAATAAGTCTCCCTTTCTCAAGACCTGATTGATTCTAAGAAATAATACAAGGCAAAAGAGGTGCTAATCTCAAAGCCAAAACTTTGGATATCACTTTGTTAGTTACACAAAGAAATAAGGAGAAATTCAATAACAGAAATAGGATTGTGTACCTTAGGAATGAGAACAATAAGAGAACTGGACAAGGCTTTAGGCATTGTTATTCCCGCCTAAAATCCCGAACTGCTTGAGTGACATCACTACCTACTATGTCCCAGTAACTTTGGAAGAATGCACCTGTATAACCGTCAGGTCCCGAGGCACTATGCTTATTTAATGAGAACACAGCCTCTTGGACCTCAATGCATCTCGGTAGTTTAGCTAATTCTCGGTTCTCATCCTCCCCTATAATCTCAGGAATGACCCGAAGCGAATGTTCATCCTTCTAGCACAAGGTCATCCGCGGAAAAAAGTTAGCCGAAATATCTTAAAGCCTCTCGTCTAAGAGCCTCATGATCCGTGATCCATATGTCGTGGTCATTAGTGATCTTGGAGATAGACATTCTCTTCCGCCTGTTATTACAAAGCATATGAAAATATTTAGTGTTAGAATTACCTATCTCCAGCCATCTGATCCTTGATTTCTGACGCCAAAAGAGCTCTTCCAATTGCAAATAATTTGAATACTCTTCTCTGCCATCTTCAAAGCTTTCCCATTACTAACCGAAGGATTAGTATCAAAGATGTTCTCCATATTTTTGACTTTTTCTTCGGAATTGGCTAGATTGGTGTGAATGTTGCCAAATTTCTCTTTGTTCCATCTTGCAAGAGTACTCTTTAACCTCCTCATTTTAGTCACCAAAATATTCATACCATTACCATGAGCTTCCTCCATCCAGGAGTCGTTCACAATATCTTGAAAGTCTGCATGCTTACACCACATTTCTTGAAATTGAAAACCAGATTTCCCTCTATCATTATTTAAAGCAAAAGTAACCAACATAGGACAATGATCCGAAAGAGACCGTTGAAGATGTTCAACTCGGGTCACCTCAAATAAACTATTCTAATGAGTATTAACTAGGATTCTATCAAGTCTTTTGAGTAACGGCGGGGGAGAGCTCCTGCACCAAGTAAAAGCACTACCAAGAGAAGGGATTTCCAATAAACCACTATCATTAATTACTTCAGAAATTCAATCATTGGAAGCGAAGCTGGTATCTAGCCCAAACTCTCAGACTGACGCAAAATCACATTAAAATCCCCACCAATCATCTAAGGACTATTAATTTGACCCCCAAACCTAACAATTTCTGACCAAAGATCTCTTCGCTAAGTATATTGACAACAAGCATAAACCCAAAATAAATAAACAGGAGAACCGAAAAAATTTACAATTTCGGCATGCATAATCTGTTCATTATTCCCCAATATAGTAAGATCAACAGTACCATTCCAGAAAAATCAAATCTTGCTCGTTAAGTTGCTATTAGCATATAACATAATAGTATCCTCACTAAGCATAGTCTCCAATAAAACCAAAAGTGATAAACAATGATCACGACATAATTTTTTAACTCGAGCAATGGAAGCATCATTATCAATTCCCCTTACATTACAAATCATACTATCCATAAAAATAATTAATAATAATCAAAGAGTCAACCTCAATTTGGGAGATTACCTTTTTTTGCAAGTCTTTGAGAATTACGAATTTCATATTCTGTATTAGACTGTTTTTTCTTAGTTTTTTGTTGGTGTTGCAGAAGTTCTACCTATGGTTGCTTTCCACCCTCCCGATCCGACTCATTACTTATGGAGATTTCCTCATTAACCAAGCTTCCTAGATCCACAATAGTTACCGGTGCATCAGAATTCCTAGTACCTTGAGTGTACCCTTGAACCGATAGAGATTCTTCAGCATTAATAGTATCAAGTGACCGCCCCAAGCCTAATCTAGTTTCTTTAGCCCAAATTATGAGAGAACTCATCGAAAACTATCCATCCTCCCTCAACAATATCCTGAGAGAGGGCAGTAGTCTTATTAGCCGAATAAGGACCTTTTGTAATGGTTTCTTTTTCGATCGTTTCCTTAAACAAATTCAAATCATCTTGACCTCCTAAATTAGTTGTATGCTCAGTATAATCCTTTGTAACTATTATATCATCCTGGACTTTTTTAAGATTAGACAAATTTTAAGTACTCATAGTTTTCGTAACCCTATCTGCCGGGGGATTATCTCAATTTCATCCTCCTCATGTACCATAATGTCCTCATTTTGAACTTCTTTTGGGGATTAACTAATAACTTCCCCCCGGAATTGAAGAGATGGAACACCGAATCCTTCTCCTTAGCCAAATTTTGAATTTCTCTCCTATTTCGGAACCTTTCATATCTGAGATAGCAAGAAAAGTATTTTTGGTAACCAAATTATTCTTACTTGTCTCAGCCCCATTAGGCTCCCCTAATTCCGAATTAACTTTCCATTTTCCCCTTTCATTCCTTTTAACCAACTGTGAATGATTGTCATCAGCCATGGCCGGAAAAGAAACCTTATTACCGGCCGAAAAAGTCTGAATAAATTTTTGGCCTGAATAAATTGTTGAACCTCTTCTCTATTAGAATTTTTTAATATGCTTACCTCAGCCCTTGCAGTCTCGCCAATGGTAATGGTGAATGGTGATTAGCAAACGTTGCTTACCTAAACAACCATTTTCGAGCTTTGTAGCCAAAGCTGCCTCGGGATTGGGGATATATGAATCTTGGTCCTACTAGAAAGTTTTGAACTTTCTGAATGAATACTTGAGGGTTATTCATTTGAAGAAAATAGTGGGAGAATCTTTAATTAAAGTCCTATTAATGATTTTAAAATATGACAAATAAAATTTTGTAAATTCTTCTATATAGATATAATGGCAAATTGAATCGTTGAATGAAACTCTGTATCATTGTGATCCGTCCTTGAGAAGGACAAACTCGAAGGAGGAAACTTCCGCGACTAGTACAGGAACTTGAGAATCGTTCTCAAGCACGAGAAAAAGTTGTATGTTCTCGAGAAACGAATTCTTGATCCACCAGCCGCGGGGACTCTGGTTGCTGAAAGAAATGCTTATCGTAAGCACTTAGATGACGCATTAGATGTGTCTAGTCTTATGTTAGTGACCTTGTCCTCTGAGCTTCAGAAGAAACATGAGGAAATGGGAGCTTCCGATATGTTTAATCATCTAAGGCAACTCTTTCAGGTTCAATCCCTCCAGGAGAGATTCGATGTGTCGAAGTCTCTATTTCAGTGCAAAATGGTAGAGCTAACAATAGTTGGAACTCACGTTCTGGACATTATAGGTTATATCGAGATCCTCGAAAGACTGGGATTTCCTCTGGGCCAATAGCTATCCACTGACTTGATTCTGCAATCGTTGTCTGAATCATTTAGTCATGTTGTATTAAACTACAACATGAATGAGATAGACAAACCTATCCCAGAATTGTTGAACCTGTTGAGGACTTCCAAGAAGGAAATATGCAAGTCCAAGGCCATTTACATGGTCAACAACAGGGGAAATGGTTTTGGTAAGCCTAAACATTCTGAGAAAGCACTGAAACCCAAGGGCGTTGTGGCTAAGGATGGAAATTGTTTCCATTGTGGACAAAAAGGACACTGGAAGAGAAACTGTCCTAGTTTTCTTGCTGGGAAAATGCTTAGAAAATGAGCAAATGTTGCTTCTGGCTCAGGTATTAATGTTATTGAGATTAACTTGTCTACTACTACTACTTCATCATGGGTATTAGATACCGGATGTGTTTCTCACATTTGCATTAATGTGCAATGGCTATAAAGGAGAGAGCTGGCAAAAGGCGACGTGGACCTACGCGTTGGTAATGGAGCAAAAGTTACTGCATTAGCTATAGGAACATATAGTCTTAGTTTGCCTTCTGGAATTGTTCTAGATTTAGACAATTGTCTTTATGTACCTACATTAACAAAGAATATTACTTCGATCTCTTGTTTGGACAAGATGGCTTTTGATATTCATATTAAAAAGAAACTAATGTCGTTATTGTCAAATGTTATCTTTTATTGTAGTGCTAGTTTGGTGAATGGTTTATACTTGCTAGTTCTAGAATCATCGGTTTGTACCATAAATACAAGGAGGATAAAGACTAAAGAATCTAATCCTACATACCTCTGGCATTGTCACTTAGGCCATATAAACGAAAACCGCATTTCCAAACTCCATAAAGATGGATTGTTGGAATCATTTGATTTTGAATCATATGATACATGCGAACCTTGTTTAATGGGTAAGATGACTGCTTCTACTTTTACTAGAACTGGAGAACGAGCAAAAGATTTTGATACGAAACCGTGATGTTTTACACCACAACTAGAGAAACCAACTAGTTGATACAGTAACTCAAAAGGAATATGAAGTTCTACCGGAAGTTCATAAACAAGTATCAAAGGTTTAACCTTAATCAAAATATCAATATATCAAGTCTAAGTAAAAGAGGTGGCCGAAATTCCCTTTAAGTAGAAGGTAATTCGGTTCCAACTCAAACTAGGAAAAGGGAAATAAGAGTCCTTGAAGAATTAGGACTCTTGAATAACAACTTGCTATCAAGTAACTAACTAAATAAGATAATAGGCACATGTTCCTATTATCTTGGCGGCTAAAATAAAAGTAACTACCAAATCTATGAAGAGTCCTAGTTGCATTAGGACTCTTATTAACCAACTAACTAACACATGGGCAACATG
This sequence comes from Vinca minor, assembly GCA_026122235.1. Taxonomy (NCBI): domain Eukaryota; kingdom Viridiplantae; phylum Streptophyta; class Magnoliopsida; order Gentianales; family Apocynaceae; genus Vinca; species Vinca minor. The sequence goes on from JAOCZM010000195.1 coordinate 548,071, forward strand.
TCCTTTATTATAGCAACTACTTGCTATACACGAAATTATAGTAATTAAATATGCTGAAAATAATTAAAGTCTAGTATAGACTTTAATTGTACACAAAAAGACTAAAATGCCCTTTAAATTCGTCCCAATTCTGGATAGCTTGTTGGGCCAACTTGTACGACAATAATGGATATCAAGAAGGCATAATCTGGTCTTGTGATCTTCATAGAAGTTGTAGATCTACCTCTTATCTGTAATATGCAACTGGAATCAGCTCCATTGGATAACTATATCGAAAGATATGATCATTCTGCCAAACAGTAGCAAAGCTGTCCATTCCTTGTGCACTTATGATACTTAAGAGGTTGACTTGTACAGCATTCCTAGATGTAACTTAGAGTCCTCTTTGTATCTTTGTATACGTTCCCTTGAGTTGTGCATCCCCGAGGTTGGTACCGCATCAGATTTGTTTAAACTAATACATAGTGATGTATGTGGTCCATTCAATATCCATGCATGAGGTGGTTATCTATATTTCATTAATTTTACTGACGATTTCAGTCGTTTTGGATACATGTTTCTTATGAAACAAAAGTCTGAGGCCTTTGAAAAGTTCAAAGAGTACAAGAATGAAGTAGAAAACCAGCTTGGCAAAAGTATTAAGATGCTTCGATCCAATCAAGATTGGGAATACTTAAGCCGAGAATTCCGTGACTATCTAAAGAGTTGTGGAATTGTTTCACAACTTTCTCCTCTGGCTACTCCTCAATGGAATAGTATATCCGAAAGGAGAAATCGAACTCTATTATACATGGTTCGATCAATGATGAGTCACGCGAGCCTTCCAAATTCCTTTTGGGGACATGCTTTAGAAGCAACAACTTTAACACTAAACTGAGTTCCCTCTAAATATGTTGAAATGACACCATATCAGATATGGACTGAGAAACATCCTAGTATGTCTTTATTAAAGATTTGGGGTTGTGAGGCGTTTGTGAAATGTCCAGCTTTGGACAAGCTCAGTCCAAAGTCGGTCAAGTGCATTTTTGTGGGGTAACCTAAGGAAATAAAGGGTACTACTTCTACATTCCTAACAAGAACAAAGTTTTTATTGCTCAAATGAGAGTTTTTTTGGAGAAACCGTTTCTTTCTGGGAAAACAAGTTGGAGCCACATGGAACTTAATGAAGTTATGGAGATTGGTGAAATTCCAAGGGAACTTTGTGAAGTTCCAAGCACTAGTTACCAGGTTGAATTGGAATAAGCTACACAAGCTGTTATGTAGCCAATTCCTGAAACAAAAGAATTGCGTAGGTCTAGTAAAGTTCGTAGATCACCCGAAAAAATTTGAATTTTTCGTAACATAACATGGAGATGTTATGTTTATTGATCACGATTACAAGCTACAAACCAGCAATTACTAGTCCAAATTATGAGAAATGGCTTGAGTCCATGAGATCCGAAATGGATTCCGTGTACACTAACAAAGTATGGATCTTGGTAGATGCGCTTGAGGAGGTGACCCCAATAGGGTGCAAGTGGGTTTTCAAATTGAAAACCGACAGGGAAGGGAATGTTGAAACGTACAAGGGGCGACTTTTCACGAAAGGTTTTAAACAGATTCATGGTATTGACTATGATGAGACATTTTTCCCTGTAGTGATGTTCAAATCCATTCGTATCTTGCTTGATATAGCTGCATACTACAATTATGAAATCAGGCAAATTGATGTAAAAAAAGCTTTCCTTAACGGAAATCTAGACGAGGACGTGTATAAGATACAACCCGAAGCTTTTGTCGATCCAAATAATGCCAATAAAGTATGTAAGCTATTGAAGTCAATTTATGGACTAACGCAAACTTCTAGAAGCTGGAATCGACGTTTTGACGAAGTCGTGTGCGAGTTTAATTTTATCAAGAATGTTGATGAACCTTGTGTTTACAAAAAGTTTAGTGGAAACTCGGTTGCATTTCTGGTTTTGTATATATATAACATACTACTTATAGGGAATAATATTCCAACCTTGGAATCTGTAAAGTTTTGGTTGGAGCAATGTTTCTCTATGAAGAACTTAGGTGAAGCAAGTTTCATCTTGGGAGTCAAGATCTATAGAGATATATCACGTAGACTTCTTATCCAAAGTCAGAGTACATATATAGACAAAGTGCAAAATCAGCTTAGCATGCAAGAGTTCAAAAAGGCTCTTGTCCTATAGCACTTGGTACGGTTCTTTCAAGACAACAACGTACTAAGACACTGGATGAGAAAGAACGCATGAGTGAGATTCCATATGCTTCGACAATTGGATCTATCATGTGTGCCATGTTGTGTACTCGCCCAAATCTCTCGTATGCTTTGAGTACAACGAGCAGATACCAGGTTACTTACGGTGAACGTCCCTGGATAGCCGTCAAAAACATCCTTAAGTACTTACAAAGGAGTAAGGACACGTTCTTAATCTATAGTGGGGAAGACGAGCTCGTTGTAAGTGGTTACACTAGTGCTAGTTTCCAAACCGATAAAGACGACTTTAGATCGCAATCGGGTTATGTATTTTGACTAATGATGGTGCACTAGGCTAGAGGAGTTCAACGCAAGCGGCCGTTGCGTATTCTTCAACCAATGCCGAGTATATAGCTACATTAGATGCTTCTTAGGAGATTTGGATCCGAAAGTTCATTTGATGAACTTGGTGTGGTATACCTAGCATTTCGAATGTAGAATGCGATTGATCTCCAATGTGAACGGAGCCGTCTATCAAAGGAACCACGGTCTCACCAAATGTCCAAACATATACTGCAGCGATATCACCTGATCTGTGAAATCGTTGATAGAAAATATATGAAGATTTGTAAAGTTCATACGGACGATAACATCACAGACCCATTGATGAAGCCGCTGGCACAATAGCAACATGATTGGCATACTTGTAGCATATGTATTAGATACCAAGGGGACTGGTCTTAGAGATAGTTTTTATGTACAGTATACACTAAAATGCAAGGTTGTTGTGTTTAGTATAAGTGGGAGATTGTTGTATTTTCTTTCATGTGGTGAAATATTAAGACATGAATTCCATTATTCGAGTTTTAATTATGTTGCGCAAATGTAATAAAACATAATAACGTCCTTAGATAATTATGTAATTTTTACATTGAACTATTCTAAAATGTCACTAGTCAATCATTATTGTGGAGTTTTGAGTACAACAATAATGTGTGGAGACTAGTATGTGTTATGATTAAATATGTGATATTAAATAATAAGCATGGGTATTTGATACTGGACATACTCGCTCATAACAACACTTCATGGATTGTTATATGAATGTCAACAGTGTTCTTATGATGATTTTGTTTGCAGCTAAATCCTTCGACTTGAGATCACACAAAATTTCCAGCTTGGTTAATGGTATGTTTTGATTGTGTCAAACGTCGTCTGTAACTAGATGGGATATAAAGGCATTTGTTGGGTGTATTTATGAACCATGTCAGGATGAGGCATGATAGATAGAGGATTTGTCCCTCCAATATAACATGAGTGATATCTTGGGACCCTTGATTGAGTGAGACAAATTCATGGCCATGAACAAGTGAATTAATATGAGATATTAATGCCATTTGATTAGTCTACTCGGGAATGAAGAAACTGGCTGATTGGACTATACAAGTTTGACATACTTCGTGACTTGTGTTCAATCTAGATATCGAGGACAAAGGGATTAGTACAAAATATCATATTTGTGGTTACCTGAGTCACCGGACAATTTGTGAATTGGGAATAATGATGTGTTGCTAGATACCTATCATTACTGTTGACAATTGTTGTCACGACCAACATAGAAAATACCTAAAGGGTCGCACACTATAATCAACTGGATTGGGCTTGTTGGAGTTTTAATTTGATATGTGTTTAATTATATTGGGAAGGCTCAATTGGATTAGGCAAAATAAGACCCAGTTTGGACCGGACTCGGTTGACCGAGAGCTGTCCCGGGTCGACCTTACCGGTTTGTCACTCTGGCCGGCCGAGAGCCATTTCTCCGGTCAACCGGACCAGTACGACCAGGTAAAAATCGGCACATCTAAATGTGTGAAGGACCGTGTGTGTGCAATGTGTGAGTGCTGGAAGTGGGAGAGTGGGGGTTAGTGGGTAATTCCACTAACACCACATTTGATGAAGAATCGTTCTTCATTTCTATTACTCTCTTGATTTTTATTTATTTATTTCTTTTTTCTTTTTTTCTAAAAGGATGATAGATAGTGGTTCCCTACTTCCCCTCCATCATGACTCGAACTTTCGACCTACCGGTTGGAAGTGAAGCGTCTTACCGCTTCAGCTGCGCTTCATTGCCTATTACTCTCTTGATTGATTATTCTCTCAAGCTCTCAAAAACATTCCAGCCGAAAAATAGAAGCAAAAATATGGGATTTTTTCTTCTTGACTTATACACACTCTTAAGAAGGCTTAAGAGAAGAAAATATGATTTTCTTATCTCTTTCATTTCCGATTTTCCTTAGTTTCCTATACTTTTTGGATTCCGTGAAAGGTGATTCCAAACTTCGGAGATTTTGGACTAGCATATGAGACGTAGAATAACAAACTCTTGGTTGGTGTGTGGATACCAGTATGGACTTGAGTCTGAAGGCTGCTGTTGATGGTTTAATGCAGCATAATCCGGGCAACATCGATTAGATCGATAAAGGTATATTTCCTATCACAAGGTTTTGGTTCTTTCCCATGAATTGATCATGTTAGAAAAGTAATCCCGCACTATTTTATTTCGCTACGTTTTGGGGATTGCGAATTTCTTTCTTCCAGCTTAGTGCGTAAAAGACCATTTATTGGCCTTACCCTTGAAAGGTTTCTTAGTGCGGAAAGGACCATGTGTTGGTTTTGTCTTTTCATGTAAAGATACTCACAAGACAAGCTAGTGGAATTTGCCAAAATCCTTGGGTGTGTCCAAAGGTAGTGGATGTAGATCTTTGCGATCGAACCACTTGTAAATCCTTGTGTTTGATCTTCTAACTCTATCTCTTTACTTTCAAGTTCTTGATTAATTCATTGTGCTTATATTCCTTAAGAACTTGTTTGTGTGAGCTTTATCTGTTTATCTTGAGATAGTTATATAGCTTGTTTTATCTTGCCCTGGCTTGGCCATAAGACTTGCACTTTGTGATCTTACAAGCTTTAAACATCTTGCTTAGTGTTAGTCTTATGACTTGTGTTGTTTTTTTTCTTACAAGCTTTGCATATAGGACTCTTGATTCAGTCTATCACTGATCATATTCATTGTCTTGAGTTCCTATATGTTGTCTCTAAACACGCTAGCCACCTAAGTTGTTAATCCTTTAAGTCACCTTATGTGCTTAATCAACATACTTTTTGTAAAGGTGATTACTTAGGAAAAGATTTTGGTAGAAAAGCAAAAACGTTTGAGAACCTAATTACCCCCCCCCTCCCCTCCTCCTCCTCCTCTTAGGTTCTCCCCTATTGGGTATCTCAATTAGTATCAGAGTCAAGTCTCCTTATTTGTTAGGCTTTACATCATAGGAGGATCCATGACTTCATGCTCTTTTACTTATTCCATAGAGGACTCTTCCCCATCAAGATCACCGTTGTTTGATGGCTCTAACTTCTCTTATTGGCAATATATGTTTAAATTGTTTTTGTATTCTAAAGATGTCACCTTGTTGAGCATTATAGAAGAAGGGCCATTTGCTCCTTCAATCATTGTACAAGGTGTGAAGATGCACAAGCCTAGAAGAGACTTCAATGAAGAAGACTTTGCACAAATGGAACTCAAAACGAAGAAGACTTTGTTGTGCTCTAAATGAAGAATATCTCAACAAAGTTCATGATGTGAAGATTATTATTCAATGTGGAAAATGCTTGAAGCATCCTATAAAGGCGTAGTTGAAGTGGTTCAATCTTTTGAAAGCAACGAGGACATCTCGATCACAACCCAGGCAAACATCACTGCTAGAAATATAGGTTTTTGTATCAAGGCTATTTGCGTAGGGCGTGTACCATCATAAATAACTGTCATTTGCGTCAGGTGTGACACACCAACGCAAATAACAGTACGACGTCGTTTGGTGATATGCATTTACGACCGCTAATTAGTATTTGTGTTAGCAAATTAATTCGTCACAAAAATGAATTATTTGTGATGGGCTTCAATCGACACAAGAAGTTTCGCCGCAAATAATCACAATTTGTGATGAGATTCTCCTGGCGCATAGGAAGTCGATGCAAATGACCATATTTGCGACGAGCTTCATTTGACAAAAAATGTTTCGCCCCAAATAATCACAATTTGTGATAGAATTCTCCCGTCGCATAGAAAGTTGATGCAAATGACCAAATTTTTAGTATTAGTTTTGTGGTGGAATTTAATGTTTGTTTTAAAAACAAATTTGTCACTCTAAAGTAAGTATAATATGAATTGGCGAGATTTGAACACAACCCTTCTCATTTGGAAATCAAATGCTCTAACCAATAGACCACAAGAACTTTCATCATATAGTTTAACCATATATTTATATAACATAGCTATATTTATTTATATAACTAATTGTTTGACAATGTTGTTTTGTAAAATTCAAAAACATTATAAATTTGATATACGAATTTTGAAAACATAATAGATTTGCATAATATAGTACAATGCACTTTTTAATTTAAAATAAATTATTTTTAATGAAAAATAAAATTTTATTATTCACAGTCACTTGATTACAATTAGTCTTGATCATCAATAGATATATCTTAATAAATTTAATAACTAAAATATTCCAGCAGACATATCATCAAGATATTTTTCTTTAAGTTATTTAATATAAATATAGATTGATTATGGAAAAATATTTTAAACCAATGAAATTTTTTATAAAAGAATTTAAAGTTTTAATTTTTTTATAAACTTCTAAATTAGAATGATAAAAGAAGAGGTTAAGAGTATGATATGAGTTTTGAATTTTTAAATTAAGGGGGATAATATATTTGATGTAGATTATTATATCATAACAAAAATATTGTTAGTTTAGATTTGTTAAAGATCGTGGAAACGTTTACTAAAATTAGCATTACATTAAAAGAATTAAAGAAAATAGTTGTCAATTACTTGCTAGAGTAGCTGGTAATGTGGTGTAGCATTTGACCTGCATGTTGTGCGGGATCGAATCCCCCTCCCCCAAATTAAATAAAATAGTTCAATTTTTTACACCATTCAAAAGTGTTATAACTAATTAAAAATATAAAATCCTAGAAAATGACACATGGCATTATATATATATATATATATTTACACACACACACACACACACACACACACTAGCAAATGACCCGTGTTATGCAAGGAAATACTGAACTTCAAATTATTGATTTAATGGTTGTACAATTGTATTTAGAACAAAAATTCGTTAACTTTAAATTTTCAAAAAACAAATAATGTGACTTTTATTGAGTAACTCACAAATGTAAGGGTGAACAGATCAAATAATATATAATCAAAAGAATTACTATTGAAAAAAATAAAATAAAAAGAACTTTGAAACATAAGAGAACAACTGAAATATGGAAATTATGACAATAAAAAGAGCATTTTTGATGATTAATTATCATTAAAGAAAAGTATGAGGATGAGTAAAAATATGGATTCTTAAAATCATAGATAAGTGGTAGAGGTAAGTCGTTGATTTTCTAAATGAAAAAAGGAAATCAATCTAGAAATAGAGAATTAGTGAATGAAAGAAATAGAAAATAAGTGGGAAAAGTAAATTGTACCTATGATTTCCAAAACCTGGATAGCCAAAAAGAAAAATCTTTTAGAATTTTTATATGCTATGGTAATACTATTTTAACAGAGCTTCCAATAGACACGCCAATGAATATATTTGGCTACATATTAACATTTAAAAGGCCAGATAAGTTTATATTTAGCAAAATTGGTTTCCTAAAAATCAGTTTGTCATCTCATTATCATTGTAGTTACTTGTTAAAAAACAAATAGTAATATTAGAACGTATATACGAAAATTGACTAACCTATTTTAAAAAACTAATACTAAGAAAACACAAAATTACCAACATGTAGAGACGAAGATCTTTTGTACTTTTAATTCTCTCTTTTTTTTAACTCAGGCTCATCTTTTATCATTGTAAGAGGATTTGGATGTACTTAATAATAACCTTATGATTATGGTCATTTTTAAGGAAACTCTACAATGAAGAAAAAAAAAAAAAAAACCATTAAAATAATCACTTGATAAAAACGATATGTTAAAGGTTTGCAACAAATTGGAAGAAAAAAGGCCACCAAATTAATAACTCGTATGATGAAAAGTTTTTGTTTAGAAAAGAAAGGATAATCCCACAAAATTACGGATTTGCATGATGCGGATTTTCTATACCTTTTTTCTTTCATTCTTTAACTTATACTTGTATTTTGTTTTCTTCGCCATAGAGGATTTTGTTCTACTTGATATATAACCCTATAATCCTCTTAAAGAAACTATGTAATGAGAAATAACGAATAAACATAAGAGCCATTAATAAAACATTGAATAAACTGAAAAGTCATTTAAATAAGTCATTTAAATAATCACTTGCGGAAAGAAAAAAAGAATTGTTAAAGGTTTGGGGGAAAACGAAAATGAAGAAAGCCATTACGGTACCAACTTGTAGAGATGAAGTTTCCTTGTACTTTCATATCTCCCATTCTTTAACTCTACAAAATACATTACCTTCCACCAAATTTACATAAAATAAAATATTAGAACGTTAACTTCATTGTTCCCACGGTCTAGAGCAAGCCCGTCAAGAAAGATTCCTCACCGCTAAGGGGTTGAATAGTTGCAAGATGGCCCCTGACACCTCTGTAAGTGCACATGTTATTAAGATGAAGGGCTATCTTGACCAACTTGAAAAACTTGGGGCTCCCGTAGGTCATGACATGGCCACAGATATGATCTTGGGCTCACTCCCACCAGAGTATGGCCAGTTTGTGAACTTCAACATGCATGCCATGGAGAAGTCCATACATGAAATACACGGGATGCTTAAGCAGGCTGAACTGAACATTAAGAAGACCCCTGAAGTCTTAATGGTTCAAAAGGGGAATTTCAAGAAGAAAGGAAAGGGAAAGCCCATGGCCAAGAAGGGCAAAGGCAATAACAAGCCCAAACCTAAGGCCAAGGCACCAAAGGAAGGAGTTTTCTCCCATTGCAATGAACCAGGTCATTGGAAACAGAACTGCAAGCTTTATTTGGAAGAGAAGAAAAAGGGAAAAGTCAGTTTGACTGTCTCTCCAGGTATTTATGTTATTGAAATTAACATGTCTGCTCCTACTTCATGGGTATTAGATACCGGTTGTGGATCTCACATTTGTGCAAATGTGCAGGGGTTCAAAAGGAGTAGATCACTGGCAAAAGGAGAAGAGGACCTGAGAGTAGCGAACGAAGCAAGAGTTGTTGTTGTAGCTACCGGGACATTTAATTTAGTTTTACCAAGTGGCCTTATTATATAACTGAATAATTGTCTTTATGTTCCAACTTTGAGTAGGAATATTATTTCAGTTTCTTGTTTGGGTATTGATGGTTTTGAAATTAATATTATGAATAAAATTTGTTTCGTTCATAAAGATTTTATCTTCTATGGAGATGCCTCTTTGATGAATGGGCTTTATATTCTTAACCTCGATGAATCCATTAAAAGGCCCATCTATAACATTAATTCCAAGAGGTTTAAATCAAATGACTTAATCCATTAAAAAGCCCATCTATAACATTGTCATTTGGGCCACATCAACGAGAAATGCATATCAAAACTCCATAAAGATGGAATTTTGACATCATTTGACTTAGAGTCTTATGAGACGTGCGACTCTTGCTTGTTAGGAAAAATGACTAAAGCTCCTTTTACTGGACAAGGTGAGAGAGCTTCTGATTTGTTGGGCCTCATATATACAAATGTATGTGGACCAATAAACACAAGTGCTAGAGGAGGTTTTCAGTACTTCATCACATTCACAGATGATTTCAGTAGATATGGCTACGTCTATCTAATGAAACATAAATCAGAATCTTTTGGAAGATTTAGAGAATTTCAAAATGAAGTACAAAATCAACTTGGTAAAAGTATTAAGATACTTCGATCAGATCGAGGTGGCAAATACCTTAACCAAGAGTTTGACGAACATCTTAGGGGTTGTGGAATTGTTTCACAATTAACTCCTCCTGGCACACCACAATGGAATGGTGAATCAGAACGGAGGAATCGCATCTTACTAGATATGGTTCGATCTATGATGAGTCAAACCAGTCTTCCAATTTACTTTTGGGGTTATGCCCTAGAAACTGCTGCATTCATATTGAATAGAGTTCCATCGAAAGCGGTTCAGAAAACTCCATATGAGATATGGACTGGGAAACGACCTAGTTTGTCATTTCTCAAAATTTAGGGATGAGAGGCGTGTGTAAAACGCTTGTTATCTGATAAACTCGCCCCTAAATATGACAAGTGTTTGTTTGTGGGATATCCTAAAGAAACTAAAAGATATTACTTCTATCTTCCATCAGAGAACAAAGTGTTTGTTGCTCGAAATGGTTTATTTCTTGAAAGAGAATTTATTTCCAAAGAGGATAGTGGGAATAAGATCCATCTTGAGGAAATTCAAGATCTCCAAACAACATCTGAACCAACTTTAGAACTTCAAGCAAGCTCACGTGTTGATGCTGAGCTTCAATCTTTGACACAATGCCCAAGGAGGTCAAGTTGGGTACATCAACAGCCTGAGAGATATGGATTTCTCGTGACTGGTGATCATAATATTGAACTGATTGATCAAGATGAATCCACTACCTACAAAGAGGCAATTCATAGTTCTGAGTCAGATAAGTGGCTAGAAGCTATGAAGACTGAGATGCAATCCATGTACGATAACCAGGTGTGGACTTTAGTTGACCCACCCGAAGGGTGTAAGGTCATTGATAACAAATGGTGTTTCAAAAAGAAAACCGACATGGATGGTAATGTACAAACTTTTAAATAACTCGACAAGTAGTTAAAGGTTATAGACAAGTTCATGGAATTGACTATGATGAAACCTTTTTTCCTGTCGTTATGATAAAGTCTATTAGGATTTTACTTTCCATAGCCACATATTATGACTATGAGATATGGCAAATGGACGTTAAGACTGCGTTTCTTAATGGAAACCTTCTCGAGGATGTGTATATGACACAACCGTTAGAGGAATAACCGGGTCTAAAACAGGTTATGCAGCGAAAATAAAACGACCCGCCTCTAATAGGATTTTTCACGAGTAAGAACCTTAGACTATGGGATAGTATTATACCTTTCGAAGTGCGGAAATCGTCTGAAACTGTTTCAGTTGTCACGAACGGAACACCACCAACGCAGGCTCCGCCTCTCCCAATATCCACTCGATCTTCCGGGGATGGTCCTTTACCGCTTGGTGCTAGCCAACGCCTCGTAGAAGTCTTGAAGACACTCTTCAAGATGGAGTATATATATATGGTGGATATATGACCTTTCGAAGAATAAGAAACAGTTTTCTTACTTCTTTTCTATTAGCCAAAGCTAGAAAACATGTATATAGAAAAGCTGTGTTTTCTTTCTATTCAAGCTCTCTTGAATGCTCTCTCTTTTTCTCTCTATTCTAAGCTTTCAAAAGCTGGAGAATAATGACTTAGAATGCTAGGAAAAATCAACATTTTTCTTAGTCATTCAAGGGATAGTGGGGAGAGAGAAAGGGGAAAGTGGGAGATCATGGAGGAAACCACTCCTCCACATTCTCCACCACTTCAACCTCCTTCTAAGAGATAATAGCTGAAAATATATCCAATTTTCCAGCCATAAGGTCGGCCCAACCGGATTAAGGGCCCAATCCAACCCCGGCCCAGCCCAGCCCAATCGAATTGGCGCACCTTAGATTAAATGTACTCCAACAAGCCCAATCCAGTTGATCTATGAGTGCGACCCAGGAGGTATCTATGATGTTGGCCGTGACATCGTATGTCACAAGTAATGAGAGGTATCTAGCTACGCATCATTACCCCTAATTCATAAATATCTGGTGACTATCATAATCACACCATTTGACATTTGTATTTAAATCTTTATGTCCTTGATATCTAGATTGAACACAAGTCATGGAAAAAGTCACACTTGTATTGTCCAATCTTTTAGTTTCTTGATTCGCGAGTAGACTAATCAAATGACATCAATATCATATACTGATTCATTTGTTCATGGCCATGAATTAGTCAGACTCCATCAAAGGGGCCCAAGATATCGCTCCTGCTATATAGGAGGGACAAATCCTTTCTGCATCCCATTCATCCTGAACAAGATTCGTGATATACCTAATAAATGCCTTTATTGCTCACCCTGTTACGGATAGCGTTTAACATTATCAAAGCATAACACTAGCCATGCAAGAACTCTTGTGAGACCTCAAGTCGAAGGATTGTCATATACAACCCAGTCAAAAATTGAAAAACACCGTTGACTATTATATAACAACCCATGGTGTGTTTCTCATGTCGGGTCTGTCCAGTATAATGATTCTCTAATCATATATACCCATGTGACGATCCAATATCTTATATCAATCACTGCACATACTAGTCTTACGCATTATTATTGTCCTCGAAGATTCCATAATAATGTTCGACTAGGGACGTTTCAGAATCATAACACTTATGAATACTATTCTAAGGACATATTATTTCATTATGTTTTTAAGAACGCATAAACACAAGAATAATACTGGAATATATGCCTTTTTATTCATCAAAATGAAAATTACATAAATACGATACAATAATCTCCCACTTGCACTAAAGACCCAAAATCATCTACTGATTGGTCTTTAAGGGCATACTAATGACTGCCTCTAAAGATCAGCCCTCCAGATATCGGATACCCATGGAGCTAGTGTGACGATCATGCTGCTGCTGTGACAGTGGCTTCGTCAGTGGATCGGCGACATTGTCTGCCGAATCTACTCTAATCATATATGCATATCACCTCTTTCTATAATCTCGCGGATTAGGTGAAAATGCCGTAGTACATGTTTGGACCTCTGGTGAGATCTAGGTTCCCTAGATTGTGAAATAGCCCCATTGTTGTCACAATAGAGGTCTATCGGGTTCGCAATACTAGGAACCACATCGAGGTCGGAAATAAATTTCCTTATCCAAACTGCCTCCTTAGCTGCTTCACAAGCTGCTATGTACTCGGCCTCTGTCGTAGAATCTGCGATGGTCGATTGCTTTGAACTGCGCCAGCTCACATCACCTCCATTCAAGTTAAACACATATCCCGATTGCGATCGGAAATCATCTCTATCGGTTTGGAAACTAGCATCGGTGTAACCACTTACAACGAGCTCATCCGCCCCTCCATAAATCAAGAATGTATCCTTAGTCCTTCGTAAGTACTTGAGGATATTCTTGACTGAGATCCAGTGACGTTCACCGTAATTAGACTGGTATCTGCTCGTAAGGCTTAAGGCAAACGAGACATCTGGGCGAGTACATAACATGGCGTACATGATGGATCCTATGGCAGAAGCATAAGGGATCTCTTTCACGCGTTCTAATTCGGCAGGCGTTTTAGAACATTGTTTGTTCGACAGAACTGTACCATTTGCCATAGGACAAAGGCCCTTCTTAGACTCTTGCATGCTAAACCGCTTTAGCACCTTGTCTATAAATGTACTCTGACTTAGGCCAATGAGTCTCCTGGATATATCTCTATAGATCTTGACTCCCAGAATATAGCTGGCATCGCCTAAGTCTTTCATAGAGAAACACGTACTCAACCAAGCCTTGACAGACTTTAAGGTTGGTATGTCGTTTCCAATGAGTAGTATGTCATCTACATACAAAACCAGGAATACGATTGAGCTCCCACTAACCTTCTTGTAAACACAAGGCTCATCCTCATTTCTAATGAAGCCAAACTCACGGACGACATCATTAAAACGGATGTTCCAGCTTCGAGAAGCCTGCTTGAGTCCATAAATGGATCTCTGAAGCTTACATACTTTTCCAGCATTCTCTGGAGTGACAAAACCTTCAGGCTATGTCATATACACATCCTCTTCAAGTTTTCCATTAAGGAAAGCGGTTTTGACATCCATTTGCCAGATTTCATAGTCATAGTAAGCTGCAATAGCAAGCAAAATCCGAATGGACTTGAACATAACTACAGGGGAAAAGGTCTCATCATAGTCAATACCATTAATCAAAGAGGCGCTTGCATAAAAAATATTATCCAAAAATAACGACAATCGTTGGTTTTTGATTGAAATCTCAAAACCTTTCTTGTCCAAACAAGAAACTGAAATAATATTCTTAGTTAAACTTGGTACATAGAAACAGTTTTCTAAACCCAAAACAAGCCTTGAAGGCAAAGTAAAAGTACAACTCCCTACAGCTAGGGATGCAACACGTGCTCCGTTGCCAACTCATAGTTCCACTTCACCATTTGCTAACTCTCTACTCCTTTGCAGTCCCTGCACATTAGTACAAATGTGAGAACCACATCCGGTATCAAGTACCCAAGAAGTAGTTGTATTTAAATTGATACCAATCATATTAATATCAACAACATAAATACTTGAGCCCGAAGCAACATTTGCTTTCTCCTTTTCCAACCTTTTTCCTGCAACATAGCTTTTGCAGTTCCTTTTCCAGTGACCCTTTTCACCACAGTGATGACATATAGAGTCCTTGGCTACACCACCCTTAGATTTCAGTGCATTGTTGAAAGTGGTTTGCTTGCCCTTGGGTTTACCTTTCGGTTTGCCTTTGGATTTCACAAAACCTTTGTCTTTGCCCTTTTGCACCATCAATATGGTGTTGGGCTTGGACTTGCATATTTCCTTCTCGGCAGTCCTCAGCATGTTCAACAACTCAGGCAATGGCTTGTCAATTTCATTCATGTGATAATTCAGAATGAACTGACTGAATGACTCAGGCAACGATAGCAAGATCAAATCGATCGATGACTCTTGCCCCCAAAAGAAATCCCAGTTTTTCAAAGTTCTGAACATAACCTATCATCTTAAGAACGTGAGTTCCTACTGGCATTCCTTCAGACATTTTGCATTGAAAAAGAGATTTCGATACGTCGAATCTCTCCTGGCGTGCTTGTCCCTGATATAGTTGCTTCAGGTGAGCCAGCGATCTCATAAGCCCCCCATGTCCTCATGTTGCTTCGAAGCTCGAGTTCATGGTGACAAGCATGAGGCTAGACACATCTAAAGCATCACTACAATGCTTCTGATAAGCACTTATTTCAGTGGCCGAAGCGCGAGCCTCTGGTGTATTAGGAATAGGTTGTTCTAGAACATACAGCTTTCTTTCATGCTTGAGAACGATTCTCAAGTTCCTAAACCAGTCGAGGAAGTTAACTCCCTCTAATTTGTCCTTCTGAAGGACAGAACGCAGTGATAGTGTTTGGTTTGAATTTGCCATTTTTCTACAACAAAATACATATGCAAAGTAAGTACCGATAAAAATCATTATTAGGTCTTTTATCTTTTTAATGATTTCTCCCACTATTTTCTTCGAGTGAATAACCCTCATTATCAACTCGTAAAGTTCGTTAACTTTCTAGCGGGCCAAGATCTATATTTCACCTCGTTCTGAGTCAGCTTTGGCTGATCGCCCAAAACTTAGTTATTTAGGTAGGTAACGTTTGCCAATTACATCAAATTATGCAATTCTTGGTTAGTTGAGTGAATAACATTTATTCAAGCGTATCATTATACACTTTTCTCAACTCTTTTGCCTCTAGATCCTCAATCCATTTATTGAGATAATCCTGTTAACTAGGACCCTAAGTTCTTGCCGGCGGATTCACAAATTATCCTTCGCGCCTCACCCGGATAGACACGTATGTACAACGTTGGCATGTCCCATACTAATGTCGTTCTAGGCCTTGACGAGGGCCAAACTTAGGAAGGCACTAATTAATATTTAATTGAGGGGTTTTGTTTTTAACAATCTCACCAGAAAAGCATAAAATAAAACAGTTTATGCTTATATACATATGCATCCAATACATAAAAGTAAAAATGCAATAGTAATCGCCATATCCTATTCAGTTTTTCCAAGCCAATGGAAAAACTGTGAAGTAAATCTAAGAGTGTGAAAAGAAAACATTCTATTTTACACCGTCTTGACATTCAGGTGGTTGTCTCCAAATCATCATCACAGCTGTACCTTCTCCTAATCTAGAATTACATAATTCTAAGGAAACCTCGAGTTATATTCGAGGGGATTTGATGAGAAGAGAATTACAACTTTTGACAAAAAAAGATAGGCACGATTCGCAGATCGTATTTATAAAATAAACCAACAGGGTAAAGGCGATTACTATGCATCATGCTCAACTAACATAACAATTTATGAAAAATGAGCAACCAGCAAAATGAACATTTCATATTCTGTTTCAGATTAGGTGGACCGGCCACCCGGCTCGGTCGACCGGGTAACCAGTCGGCTGAACCGACTTATCTCCCAATCGTCCGAACAGAGATACTGAGAGTACTCGGTTGACCAAAATAGGCATTTCGGTCGACCGAAACTCTCGACTCTCATACATACAAATGATGCAAAAACATGTCATACATGATATACAACATTTCTAGCAATCCTAAGGCATGCAAAATATAGATTCATAATCCATATTAAAATAATATAGCACATTAAGTCTATAGGGTACTCGTGAGTGGCTCTGATACCACTATTAGAGGAATAACCGGGTCTAAAACAAGTTGTGCAGCGGAAATAAAATGACTCGCCTCTAATAGGATCTTTCACGAGTAAGAACCTTAGACTACGGGATAGCATTATACCTTTCAAAGTGCAGAAGAAGTCTGAAACGGTTTCAGTTGTAGGTTTGTTGTCACGAACGGAACGCCACCAACGCAGGCTCCGCCTCTCCTAATATCCACTCGATCTTCCGGGGATGGTCCTCTACCGCTTGGTGCTAGCCAATGCCTCGTAGAAGTCTTGAAGACACTCTTCAAGATGGAGTATATATATATATGTGGTGGATATATGACCTTTCGAAGAACAAGAAACAGTTTTCTTACTTCTTTTCTATTAGCCAAAGCTAGAAAACAAGTATATAGAAAAGCTGTCTTTTCTTTCTATTCAAGCTCTCTTGAATGCTCTCTCTTTTTCTCTCTATTCTAAGCTTTCAAAAGTTGGAGAATAATGACTTAGAATGCTAGGAAAAATCAGCATTTTTCTTAGTCATTCAAGGGAGAGTGGGGAGAGAGAAAGGGGGAAGTGGGAGATCATGGAGGAAACCACTCCTCCACATTCTCCACCACTTTAACCTCCTTCTAAGAGATAAGAGCTGGAAAATATATCCAATTTTCTAGCCATAAGGTCGGTCCAAATGGGTTGGTCGGCCCAATCATATTGGTCGGCCCAACCCGATTAAGGGGCCAATCCAATCCCGGTCCGGCCCGGCTCAATCGAATTGGCGCACCTTAGATTAAATGTACTCCAACACCTTTAACTTTCAAGGGTGTTATGGCCTCTCCTGAGGCTAAGCATTGGAAAGCTGCTATCAAAAGTTAGATGGATTCCATTGTCTCTAATGAGACATGGGAATTAGTTGATCTCCCTCCTGGGTGTACTACTATTGGTTGCAAATTTGTCTTTAGAAAGAAATATAACTTAGATGGTACCAATGATAAGTATAAGGCCAAATTAGTCGTCAAAGGGTTTATACAAAAAGAGGGATTGATTACTTTGATACTTATTCCCCTGTTGCTCGGTTGACTACAATCTGTGTTCTTATAGCATTGACTTCCATACGTGGTTTCAACATCCATCAAATGGATGTGAAAACTATTTTTCTTCATGGAGATCTTGAAGAAGAGATTTATATGGATCAGCATGAAGGGTTTGTAGACAAAAGAAATGAGCAAAAGTTCTATAAACTTGTTAAGTTCTTATATGGACTAAAACAAGCACCCTTAAAATGGCATGAAAGAATTGATAAAACTATTTTATCATTTGGCTTCACCACGAATGAGAATGCAAGTGCATTTACTACAAGGTTAAAGGTGATTCTATTGTTGTACTATGTCTGTATGTAGATGATATCTTGTTGTTTAGGTCAAATATTGAGATTATTAATGAGACTAAATCATTCTTAAATAGTACGTTTGAAATGAAGGATATGGGATAAGCGATTGTGATTCTTGGCCTGAAGTTGATTCGTTCAACTGAAGGGATAACCATTTCTCAGTCTCACTATGTTGAAAAGAACATTCTTGAGAGATATGGTTATCAGAATTGCAAAACTGCTAAAACTCCAAGTGACCATTCTGCAGCTTTATTCAAGAATAAGAGTGGTGTTCCTGTGTCTCAATTAATGTATTCTCAGATAATATGCAGCTTACAATATTTTGCAAATGGAACTGGACCAGATATCTTATTTTTTATATCTAAGTTGGCTAGATATACATGTTGTTCTACCAGACTCATTGGGAGGCCTTGGATAGAGTACTTAGGTACTTGAAAGGAACTATTTCCCTTGGGATGCATTATGGGAAATTTCCTGAAGTACTCGAGGGGTACTGTGATGCAAGGTGGATAGCCAAGAACTCTGAAACAATGGTTGCACTGGATATGCTTTTACCTTAGACGGCGACGATGTCGCCTGAAAGTCTTGTAAACAGACTTTGATAACTCTGTCTACTTTTAAGACTGAGTTATGTTCCTTGGATACTACTGGAACGGAAAGTGAGTGGCTGTATGGAATTTTGTCTTCTTTGCCAATCGTCAGCAAACCCATTCTTGCTATATCTGTGCATTGTGATAGTCAAAGTACAATTTCAAAGATAAAGAGTACCAAGTATAACCAAAAGACAAAGAGACACATCCAAGTTAGACATAAGTCTATATGGGGAATATTGTCTGATAGGGTTATGTCTTTTGATTTTGTTGGATCCAAAGATAATATAGCAGACCCTCTAACAAAGTGATTAGAAACTACACTATTCCTTAAATCCAGTTTGGGGATGAGACCCACCAATCAATGATTCACCTTCAGTGGTAAGCCAATGCACAAGGCAGTTCAATGTGGTATAAACAAGCTGGTTGAGTGAATCGGGCACCTTATATACTAATTGATACTTATGTATCTGTGAGTCTATTCCCCTGTAAACCTGAAAGGTGCGTAGCTACAAATCTAGTAAGAGTTTTTGTACTTAAAATGGAATCGGGTCTTTTAGACAATATGTTAGCAGTGCATCCTTGGAGATTGCCAACTATGTGAGTGTTGTTTTGAGGCGGCAACTAAGAGAACAAGTTTTTCTCTGAATACACTTATGAGACAGGATTGGACACATGACCATAACGTGTCAACCCTAAAGATTGTCTCCAAAGCCTTTTTTAATTTTTTGTTACCAATGGACGCCGTCACATCCAAGGTTCAGATTCAAGGCTCTAGTCCTCATTTGTTCGTCACATTTAGAACGGAATGAGTACAACAATGAACTTTACCACTTTTCAGCAGATTTCAGGTTTAAATCGACACAATTACTACCGATAGTGACAAAAAAGTAAGTTTGTCAAAACTAGTACATACATGAGTGACAATTGCAATTTTTGTCATGAAAAACAGCGCGTCACAAAATTTATCACTAAAGATCTTAATTATTGTAGTGCCTCCGTTGTGACCCAATGCGGACCGCCTTTTTTTCCCCAGTACTTGCGGAACTTGTTCTCGTCTGTCGGATTGAAATTTTGACGGTTATTGTTGATTTAAAACGAACAACTGTCCTGATTTGTACGACATCTGTCATGTTTTAAAGGACACCTGTCCTATTTTTTGTGCCTCATGATACCTGTTTCTGGTCATCAATCTCATTCAACACGTTTTGTCAAGCAAAATTTTGTCTTTCATGGATGCCGCCATTTTATTTTACCATATTTAACTGTAGTTTCCTAATTTTGAGTTTCAAATCTGTGCAATAGGAGATGCTATAAGAGGAAAAAAAATAAACTAGGGACCAATGTTTCGATCGTTAAGTGATCGTAAAACATCATTTAGCGACTAGAAAGGGTGGTCGCTTAAATCCGATGGCTAAATTTATTTCTGCGACAACATTTTGATCCCGAATTTTACCTTCAGTTAAAAACATTAGTGAGATATCTTCAAACACAAGCATTCAAAACAACATTTTTGTCACTATTTCTCTTAATCTCATCATCAGTAATATCATTTTATAGAGACATAGAGTCATAGTAGAGGAAATGTTAAAGTAGACAATAAATAGCTAGTAAAATTTAATTCAATCTGCAAAAGATTATGAAAAGAGTAACAAGAAACTTCCATCTTTTTTCTTCAGCTTCACGTTTCTGTAACAAAAATCGCTTAATAAACTATTTTCAACACTCTTTTCTCCTGCACATCGCGCTCTACTAATATACACCTTCATTTTCCTGCTAGCAAGCATTACATTGACAGGCAAAAATTAGCAAAGGTATACTCTCTTTCTCTTATATTAGTTGTCCAAAATAAAAATTCACACGGATTAAGAAAATATTAGTTAGATTAATATTTTTTAGTGAAATGATAAAAATTCATCCATAAATTAAAATATATAATCAATTAATTTTACAAGTTAAGAAAAAACTAAAAATAAAGTGTGAACTACTTTCCTTTAACGTTATTTTGAAATGTTCAAACGTTTCAATGTAATCTCTTAAAAATCACATTATCAGAATTCACTTTCCTAAGATTTAACTCCCACATAACTACTTTTCTTTCCTACATGTGTATAGTATATAGTGGGAAATAATATTTGTTCTGTAATAGAATTAGAATAACTAATCCAGAATAGCTCTAAAGTCTACCGTTCAAAAATAAAAGACAACTATATTTAGTTGCGGACCAACTATTCTCTTTTTATTCTCAAATGGCGAGAAGCTAACAAAAAAGTAAAAGAATACTTTGTTCTGAAATAGTTACCATTTGGATTGGTTATTTATATATTTTTTAGAATTTCTTTTCAAAAATTAAGAAAGTGAATAATTTGTATTAGAAGATGTGAGGCTTAAAATGAGAATTCTATGTTGGAGGGCATGATAAAATTGTGCAAAAATGGAACAAAATAGCTCACGGTTTTAGCTCGGAACAAATTTCGGTCATCGAATGAAAGATCTGATACCTAACACCTATTTTGAAGTAGTAAGATATATCATCTGACAACTATCATTTTCTTACTACGTATAGATAAATTAAACACTTACTGAAATCGAAATACACAGAATGAGATAAAGTTTTAGTTACGCACGAAAGCCCTTACTATTAAGTAAACCAAGACAAGAAGCGATCCATTATTAGTTGCTTCATCATGAAATATTTGTTAGGACTTTCTCATTTTCAATCTCCACTTTCTGCTTTCATAAAGCAACGAACTATTCTATTTTTAGTTCTCAAGTATACTTTTAGGGGGTAGGAATCTTTTGTCACCGTATGATGCCTCAATCCCTATCCCACTAATAAAAAATTGATATGTGTTAATCATCTATTCATGGAGATAGAGAACGGGACACATAACAGAGATTTAGATTTTTTTTGCCTACTCTTAGAAGCTAACTACAAAGTACCTTTTTAATTGTCTTAATTATTGTTTTTTCTTATACAATTTTACATGCCTCTTCAAAATTCTAATGACATTTTTACTTGAATCTATCCACCATTGTCTTTAGGTAATATGTAACTTCAAATTCCCTAATTTCAATGCAAGACTCCAACTATAAATGAAAGATATTTAAGTCTTTTTAACTTTAGAATTGTATAAATTTGCTAAAATATATATTAATATGTGAGGTTTTTTTAATCGAGACATCTAATTTCAATTCCATTTTTTGGTTCCATCTATACTCCGAGAATTTAACTACTAAGAGAAAAAATAATTGTTCTAAAATAGTTGTCCGTTACTTTCCCCATTCTATTTCAATTGTCCTAATCCTAATTTTTATTTTCACATTTTAGTCATTATTTCACAATTTGTCATTTAGCTAACTTTCCTAACTTTAAAATCGACTTAATAAGAATATCTAGTTCCAATGAAGACCCCAACTACGTATGAAGGGTATATAATTTTTAACCTTATAATTGTATAAAATTGCTAAAACAAAACTAATATGTGAGGTTTTTAAATTGAAATGTCTAATATATTATGGAGGGAGTATTTGTATTGATTTTTTATTTGAAATTATATGTTTGAAATAAAAAGAATTATTTATAAAATAGAGAAATCCGCTATTTTTAACATAAACTATTTACCCAATAACAATTTATTAGGCTCTTTTTAGCACCAACTATATGAAAACATCTATAAATGATCAATTAGCAATTCCGACAAGATTTCATGCCAAAATAGGTCACGTGCCCAGCACATGGCTCCGGCATTAATGACAAACCTGTACATTTTTGTCATACAATCCATCTCCACCATCTTCTTTATTGGAACCCTGAAAATTACCAAATTTTAATGCACTTAAATTAGCTCATTATTTGTTGCTAAGTGCCACCTTTATGTTTCTGAGGGCGGAGGAAGAAGCAGTCCGATGTCATGAGGTTTTTTGTTGAGGGTGAGGTGCTGGTAGTATCACCAGCTATTGTGCGTATCACCAGGCCTACTCGCCATGATAAGGTCCGTCGTCTGGGGTACAAGGCTAAATATGTTAGAAATCACCAACTATCTCTCCATTGATCTAGAAGCTTTAAAAAATGGAGAGAGAAATTCTCCAAAAGGTTCTAGAATTGATCCATAAGTTCATTCCAAGAAAAAAAAGTTCTAGAATGATCTATGAGGGAAACTACGGGAACACACTAGAGAAAATGAGAAGATAAGCTTCTAGATTGTTCTAGGATTAATTGTATAATTGGTAGAATACTCTAGATGGTTAGAGACTAATCTAACCAACTAGTATAAATAGGAGATGTTTGGTGAGCATTTGTAAGATAGAGTAAGAGAGAGCAATAGAGTGAAGAGAGCGGAAAAGTACTCCAAAGCAAGAGCCAACTTTGAGAGTGAATCAAAGTTGTGAGTTTGAGAGCTAACTGAGCTCAAGTATATAAGTGTGATTGTTAGGTGCATTGTGTAGTGTAAATTCAATTGAAATATAAAAGTGTTTGTCAATTGAATTTATCTACTAGTGGTATTTGAGCTAATACTCAATCAGTAGTATTAGATCAAAATACTCAACAAGTGGTATCAGAGCAGGTCGTCTGGGACTGTAGTAGAGATCGTCGATCGATGGTCGCGCTACGAGGAGACTTTGTCGAAGTTAACGGTCGGGAACCTAATTCGACATTGACGAGTCAGAGATCGAGGTACGAGGAAACTTTGTCGGAGCACAATCAGGGATTGTGAAGTCATTGGCCAGGGACCAAACGTACTTGGTTAGAGTGCAGGGCATCACCAAGTCACAATGGCGGAGTTCGTAAATACCAGCAGCATAGAAAAACTTAGCGACGACAACTACCATGATTGGAGTATATGTCTTAAGTTCTACTTGAGAGGACAAGGTTTGTGGGAGATGATCGACGCAAACAGACAACGCCACCTACAGAAGAAAATACCGTGGAATATTAGAAGTGGGATGCCAATGCCGGTAAGGCCTTATCTATCCTAGTCTTAAACGTAGAGAAAAGACTTTTGGGCAAAATTAAGGATGCTAAGACTCCCAAAGAAGCTTAAGATATATTAGCGGAGTGCTTTGCAAAGGAAAATGACTCCAAGCTGCAGAGACTCGAGAATGAGTTGATGAGTCTCTCACAAAGCGATATGACAGTAACTCAGTTCTTTGACAAAGTTAAATCTTTGTCTGGAAAAATTACAAAGCTAGATCCTCTTCATCCTGTCGATGAGACACGGATGAGAAGGATATAATAGTGCGGGGCTTCGACAAGAATTTAATCCAATTATAGCAGCAACTCCTGTAAGGGCTAAACAACCCACACTTAACGAGTTGGAATACATGTTAGGCTGATGAAGAAGCTCTAAATAAACAAAGGGTTAGAACTTCAGATAAAGATGAGGAGAGAGCCCTCTTTATCAAAAAGAGGACACTTTAAAGGGAAGAAAATTCTAGAAGAAACGAAGAATAAAGGAATGAGTAGCTCGAAGCCCGAAGGACGCCCTAGAAGAAGGTCCCAACAAGTGGGAGGTCGACCAAAAGTTAGCAATGGTCATATGAATCAACGACGAGATTACATGTGCTACAACTGCGGGAAGAAAGGACAATTCGCCCGAGATTGCTGGCACAAGCAAGAGATAGGTAACATTGTCGTTTTAAAACAAGTCGAAGGCAGTGATGATGATTGGGATGTTGAGGCATCCATGTCAATAGTAGAAGATCACGCAATGGCCGCGGTAAATGAAACTTTAATCGATTTCAACAATGATTGGATAGTAGATTCAGGATGCTCCAATCATATGACGGGAGATAAGGAGAAGTTCTTCAATATGGAAGAATATAACGGGAAACGAGTTGTTGTGACTGCTAACAACTCAAGAGTGCCAATTATGCATGTTGGGAAGGCTGTAGTGGTACTTTGTTTCAACTCAAACGAGATAGAGCTACAACATGTGCTATATGTGCCTGGGATGAAGAAGAATCTCATCTCAGTATCACAGTTGACATTGGGCGGGACCTACGTGGTGTTCGGTCCTAAAGATGTAAAAGCTTATCGTAATCTGAAGCCAGTGGGATCACCAGTAATGGAGGGACGTAGACTAGAGTCTGTCTACGTAATGTCGGCAGAAATCGCCTATGTGGACAAGGCGAGAAAGAATGAGACACCAGATTTATGGCTCGCTAGGCTAGGGCATGTTAACTACACAAAACTAAAGGTGATGATGAAGAAGGCGATGGTTAATCGACTTCCATAGCTAGAGTTATGTGATAATATAATATGTGCCGAATTTCAGTACGGAAAAGCGCACCAACTACCATATGAAGAATCAAAGTTCAGAGCCAAAGTACCACTGGACCAGTGAAGCAACCATCGGTAATTGGCTATCGATATATGATAACATCTATCGATGATTATTCTCGTTATGTTTGGGTCGATTTTAAGAAAGAAAAGTCGGATGCTTTGGACAAGCTAAAAGATTTCAAGGAGAAAGCAGAAAGCGAGGTAGGTCGTCGGATACAGTGTCTACGGATAGATAATGGTGGTGAATATACCTCACATATGTTTAAGGAATTCTTGAAGAAGAACAAGATCTGACGACAATTGACATGTCCCAACACCCCACAATAGAATGGGGTTGCGGAGAGAAAGAATAGACATCTGGCGGAAACTTGTAGAAGTATGATTCATGCCAAGAACGTACAAGCACGTTTTTGGGCTGAAAGCATGAAGACAGCCGCTTATATCACTAACCGGCTACCGCAGGCGAAACTTGGGTTTATTTCGCCATATGAAAAGCTCTGGAAGAAGAAACCATCGGTGTCTCACCTCAGAGTATTCGGATGTGTTTGCTACGTACTAGTGCCTAATTATTTACGAAGCAAGTTTGATAAGAATGCGATCCGATGTATTTTCGTCGGCTATAATCCGCAAAAGAAAGGCTGGGTTTGCTGCAACCCAGATACTGGGCGATGTTACACATTTAGAAAATGTGGTGTTTGACGAAGTATCATCCTGGTGGTCATTTGAAGCTTTAAAGCTACCAATTTCGAAAATGATCGAGGAAAATGTCGAAGAAAAACTCAAGGAGCAAGAGAGAGATTCTCCACCTGTTAAGGCGGATGAAGAAGAAATTGAAATACCAGAAGAACAAGCATCAAGAAAGAATTTTTCTGTTTTAAATAAAAAGTAAATTATTTATGCAATAATGAGTTTGACTCGAACAACACATCAACAACTATTAGAAGTTTCGCATGTGTGGAAAAATATGATATTCACGTCATAGCGGACAAAGACAAGAAGCTCCAATATTCGTTGCTTTGTAAATGGACCAAGAAAAGAAGCTCCATGATTCTTCATTGCTTGATGAAAGAGGAAAGAGAAATTCCTAAAGCTACGAAAAAACTTCCAAAATTCTAACAAATGCTTTCATCAAGCAACGAACTATTCTATTTTTATTTCTCAAGTACACTCCTAGAAGCCAACTACAAAGTACCATTTTAATTGTTCGAAACCAATGTCACCCGTATATTTCGTTTAGTTTTGTCGCACTCGTGTTGAAACGACATGACATGTGTATGAGTATGATATACTCACCGGATTTGGTCAACACCAATTAGGCACTTTATTTTAGATATTTAAGTATCTGACACCTAAATAAATACCCGTACCTAAATTCGGGTAACATATTTAAAAACTTCCTCCATTCCTTTTTAATTTTTTCTTATAGAATTTTACCTGTCTCTTCACAATTCTATTGACATTTTTTACTTAAATATTTCCACCATTGTCTTTAGGTAATTTGTGTATCTTCAAATTCTCTAATTTCAATGCAAGACTCCAACTATAAATAAAAGATATTTGAGTCTTTTTAACTTTATAATTGTATAAAATTGCTAAAAAAAATTAATTTGTGAAGTTTTTGAATAGAGACATCTAATATAGAATGAAATGAGTATTTGGATTGATTTTTTTATTCGAAAAATTATGTTTTAAATAAAAAGTTAATTATTTATGAAATAACCAGTATGACTATTATACTGAACAACACATCAACAATTGTTTCGTGTACCGCACATATGAAAAACTTGATATTTCACACCATAGTAAGACCGGTGAAAATCAAAGTGATAATTTTGTATAAAAGAATTCCAAAAAAAGTAGCGAGAAATGTTTGTTTCAGTGACACGCACAGGATCATAATATACTTTGTAAATGGAGCAAGACAAGAAGGTCCATGATACGTTGCTTGATGAAAGAGGAAAGTGGAAAGTGAAAAAGAGAAAATCCATAATTGTACTCCAATCCAGATGCCTCATCCTCTCTATTAAATTTGTTTCAATTGCTATGAAAAAAACTTCCAAAATTCTAACAAATTCTTTTCCTTTATTCCCAGTATTTTGAAGAAACAAAAAAAAAACCTTCTTATAGAAGAATGGGCGATATCCTTGGGGAAGCAATTGTAGCAATTACCAGTAAACTGGTAAATTTGCTGAAGAAACCAGTAAGATACTTGTGTTTTTATTCATGCAATGTCAATCAACTAAGGGAAGAAGTTTCAAAGCTCAAGATTGATAAGAATAGCTTGAATGAAAAGATTGAGAATGCTAGAGTTGAATGGGGAGGCATTCGACTCCCATCTGATGTCCAAGATTGGCTCTCCAAAGTAAACGATATAGAGATCGAGAGCAATCTTATATGCGATGAAGCAACACAAGTTCAGAAAACCCGTCTCTCCAAATGGATTCCTTTTCTGCACTTTTCTTTGAGCAGGAAAGCCCAGAAGGCAACTGAAGCTGCTGTCCAAACCCGTAATCCGAGGTTCGAACAAGTAGCCTACCCTCTAAATACTGCTGATCTTCAACCAATACCGACCACCTCTGAAATTTTGCTCAAATCTCGGCTATTCATTGAAGAGGAGATCATTGATGCTTTGAAGAAAAATGATGCGTATTTGATCGGCATACATGGGATGGGCGGAGTTGGTAATATATACATATATATTCTTTTGTTCGTTTCTTTGATTTAATTCATTACTAAATATTGAGAAGAAAATTATAGAAACTAATTATTATACTCCATGTAAATGTAACAGGTAAAACAACAATGGTGGAGAACATCGAGTGGAAGCTAGCAGAAAAGAAGCATAATTCAAGCAAAATGTTTGAACGCGTTGTTAAGGTAGTCGTCTCCCAAGAACCAGATCTCTTAAAAATTCAAAAGCAGGTTGCAGAAGGATTAGGCCTCAAATTAGAAGACGAGAATCTGAGCAATCGGGCAAAAAGACTTCATACCAGCCTTGTGAATACGCAAAGCGTCCTTATCATTTTCGATGATGTTTGGGATAGGATGGATTTGGAGCACATAGGAATCCCTTCCCAAAGCACTCATGTCGGATGCAAACTCATCTTGACATCTCGAAATCGGAAGGCTTTAACCTCAACGGCAGAAAATGCAAAGATTTTCCCTTTGAATGTCTTAGAGGATGACGAGGCTTGGGTTCTTTTTAGAAAGAATGCTGGCAACTCAATTGATTCCCGAACTGCATCATATAGCAAAACAAGTATGCCGAGAATGCAAAGGGTTACCTCTTGCACTTGAAGTTGTAGGAAGAGCACTAAACGGGGAAAGCAAAGAATGTTGGGAGAATGCACTTGTAGGATTGCAACAAGCCATGCCACAAAATATCCCCGAAGTTCTGGAACATGTCTACAAACCACTTTTGCTGAGCTTCGATAAATTGGAAAGCGAATACATGTATCTCTTGCTACTTTGTTGCTTGTTTGAAGAAGATTCTTTGATTTCCATTGAAGAATTGGTCGAGTACGGAATGGGGATTGGTATGTTTGAGGATATGGAGCATTTGAGTGAAGTTAGAAACAAAGTAAAAAGTATAATGTTGCACCTTATCTCTCGTTCTTTGCTTTTAGATAGTATTGACGATTGGGGGAACCTAAATGTTAAGATGCATGATGTTGTTCGTGATGTAGGCATACATATGAAAAAACACGAAGTTTTGATAAGTCACGGAAGGAAAGAGTGGCCAAAGATAATTAAGGAGGGTTCTTATGGTAATTACACTTGTATTTCATTAACATCCTCCGAAAAAAATGCTAGTTTTCCAGAGTGTAAGGACTGCCCGAGGCTTCAACTTCTACGTGTGGCTCACAAAGGACTTGAAAAACTCAAACTTCCAAATAATCTATTTACTAGTATGAGTAGAAGCCTCAAAGTTTTGGAGATTCGGAGGCTTGACTCACTGCCTTCGTCAATACATATGCTAAAGAATCTCCGGACCTTATGTCTAGTTAAATCTAGGTTGGAGAGAGTATCAGTAATTGGAGAGCTAATGAATTTAGAAATCCTTTTTTTGAGGTGGTGTGAATTTGATATGTTGCCAAAAAATATTGGAAAATTAAAAAACCTAAAGAAGTTGGATGTTATTGATTGCCGGAAATTAAAAAAGATCGAGTATGGTGTCGTATCTGGACTTGTGCGACTGGAAGAACTTTTTATTATTGGGCAGAGGTCACTGGAATGGGGGGTTGAAGAAGATGGTCAAGGAATAAATGATAAATTATGCCTTGCTGAATTAAATTCCTTGAATCATTTAACCACCTTATGCATACAAATCTCGAACTCGAATGCTATTCCTAAAGAGATGCCTCTTTGGGTGCACAAGGTGCAGAAATATTCTATAATTTTATCAAGGGGTGCGTATGTTGATTTGGATTTGTTAAGATTTCGAAAAGGCATACATTTGGGATATGATGTAGCCCTTCTAGGGGATTGGTTTTATGATCAAATGGCAAGGAATGCTGAATATCTTGAATTGTGTGGGCCTTCTTGCACAAATGTTGTCACAAGATTAATTTCTTCAGGATATCAAAACACAAGAGTGTTGAAATTAAAGTTGTGCAACAATGTAAAGTATCTGAGTCGTGCATTTCTTGAGGGGCAACATAATTGTCCAATCTTCCAAGTTTTGAAGACATTAGATATTAAGGACTCTGATAGTTTGGAGGAGATTTCTAATGGTGCACTTTCAATTGGATCCTTTCACTACTAAAAAAAGCAACTTTTGCGTGAGGCGGCGCCTGCCGCAAAAAGTACCTTTGCCGACGCGAAAATCTTTTTGCGTCGGTCATGCGACGGCAATTGAAGGGTCGCAACGAAAGGCGCCGCAAAAACTTCGCGACGGGAAGCGCCTGACGCAATTAGTTTTTGCAACGGGAATTTTTCTATTTGCGACGCATTTTTTCCGACATGAAAACTTAGCAAAAACGACTACTTTTTGTGTCGCTCATAATATCCGACGCAACAACCGACACAAAAAACAATTTTTGCGACACCTTATATACTGTAGGGAAAAAAAATTCAGCGTCGCAAGTATAAAAATAAAATTTGTTTATTAATTTTTTTGCAATGACACAATCTGACGAAAATAATTTTTTAACCGTCGCAAATGATATAATAATATTATATTTATTATTTTTTGCAATGAGATAATCTGTCGCATATAACATTTAACTCGACGCTATAACAAAACTCAAATTATTTTTACACTGACGAGATAAAATATTTCCGTTGCAAAAAAAAGAATAATTTTAATTTTCCCATCCAATGAAAATCGTCGAAAATAATAGTTGGCTTTCATATTCTTTTCTTTGCTCCAACTTTACATGAAATTTACTTCTAACATATACAAGAAAGTATATTCTCTACATACTATATAATAATTCCATTCTGATTTGTATGAATATATCCTATAAATGGAAAATCTGCACCTTCTTGCAGGTGCTTAAACCTACAATGTGACTAATTACAGTAATATGTCTAGGAGTAAACGTGCCAATACACATGAAGATAACCGGCTGAGCACTTCTTGGATGACTTGAGCAACATGTACACCCTGTAGAGGCAAACAAGAATTATTACTGTAATGTTCAAGCGGAAGGCTATACAACTTAAAACTGAGTGGCTATTCTGTCGCTGCGTATGACTTAATGATCTCATTGCAAATTACTCCATAAGATACAAAAAGAATATGACAATATCTTGACTAACAGTATAAGAGGGTAGTCTCATTTATAGGAACAAAATTTGGACATTCGTATTTGCTTATATATAAGGCCTTGAAAGATGGAAAGTATTGTTTGGAATGAAGTTGGTAATCAAGTTTTGCTTTTAGCAACATATTATTATAAAACAGGTTGAATCTAGAAGTTATTCAGTAATTTGTCTTACCATCGTAACCCAAAAAATTGAGGTAATGATAGTAGGAAGCAGCCACCATGAAGAGCAAATTTGATAGTAACTCGGGAATGAAACCATGATCCACCAAGAGAGGTGAAAGAAAATAATGTAGGACTGAAACCAAATAAAAGAACAAAAATATTTAGAGAATAACTAAAATATTTTCGATACTTTGTCACCAACCTACACTTTCATAGTCAATATCAGAAATTTTGAAATTTGGACAGCGGAGCATGTGAAATTAGTAAGTATACAAATTGATTATGTGATTAACCAATTAAAATATTAAGTACATTAAGTTTATTGGAGATTTAAATTAATATGCAGTAACATCTATGAAACTATCTCTATTTACCAAAAATGGTTATGCATGGATCTGGTTGGAGTCAAACTGTTGATCACAAGATAGGAATTGGTTTCTTCTCTATTCACA
The DNA here is from genome assembly GCA_026122235.1 of Vinca minor. Classification (NCBI taxonomy): domain Eukaryota; kingdom Viridiplantae; phylum Streptophyta; class Magnoliopsida; order Gentianales; family Apocynaceae; genus Vinca; species Vinca minor. The sequence continues at coordinate 579,458 of JAOCZM010000195.1, forward strand.
ACTTGTTCAAGATTTCATAGAAGGAAATCCTAAATTTATTAAACTAAGAAAAATCTACGTAGAAACTACAGGAGTAACTAACATACACCACAGCTTCATATCTAGAAGCATCAGATTTCAAAACAATTTTCCTTCTATTTCTGCTCATTCCAAGAGGTTTTAATGAATGTCTCTCAAAGCAACAAGGTAGAGATAAAATAACTATTACCATCAAGAGCCTAAAGTAATATGCATAGATAAGATTTCTAGTGTTTCTAGTGGTCTAATATTTCTAGTGTTTCCCTTTGCATCCTCAACTTGTTCTCTTATTTCTTTTCAAGTAAAGCAGGACAAGATGCAAAATAGTCCCCCCGTTGAGTACAATCAATTCTTAAAATTAGAAAGTCACCATGTGAGATGTAGCAAAAGAATACATGAAAAGAAAAACCTAACTTAAACAACATAATTAATGAACTGAAATATAAAAGACAGAGTGTCCAATACTGTGACCATACCTGAAACAAGTGCAAGATAGCAAGATTAACAAACTCCAAAAGTGACATATGTCAATGAAGTAGAGGTTCCAAAATTAAAAACTGCAGCAGTTAGGCGGTATCAATCTGAGAAAACTAATCAATTGGGCATCAGCTGCATGTCATCTAATGATTCTAAGCTCCTCCAGTTCCTAGATCGAACGGAACATGAAATTAGGGATTTTAGATTTGGGGAAAAGTGACAATTAGAAAGAGGAGACTGAAAAACAATAAAATAGAGAGAGAAACGTACCTGTAGCGGCACACACCGTAGAGGACGATGGAATGTGGCCAACGAAACGGCGGAGATGTTGGTGGGTTTAAGAAGAGGAGATGGATGGTAATTGATTTAGGGATTCAGGAATTTGGGGAGAAAGAAAAAAAAAGAGGAAGGAGATTTGGGGTGGTTGTCACCGGCGAAGGAGAAAGGGACCAGGCGTGACGGCGATGGTGGTGGGTATATCGCTGGCGTACAGGAAGTGATGGTGTTGGTGGGAAGGGGGAACTACGTCGGTTAGAGGGAGGAAGAAGAAGAAAATAAAAAGGAAATAAATTAGGGATTAGAAAACTGGGGGTTGAAGTCTCGATGAAGAAGGAGGGGGGAGTAATCTAGTGTGGGCTAGATTATTTTAGAATCTGGGGAAATTGAAGGAAATATCTAGTAAGGATCTAAAAGGTAAATAACAATTATTAAATAAGTCCTATAAAAATGATTATAATGTTTCGAATTTTACAAAAACATTGTCAAACAATTAGTTATTAAAGTTAAAGATATCACTTCATTTTTTAAAAATAATATGACATTATTAATATATAATGGTGAAAACATAAATTAATTATTAACTACTTTACAATTTCTAAAATAATTTGGTCAAAATTTTAATATAGTATCAATCGATTCCTATTGTTTTATAGTTACTAATTTATAGTTAATATATAATAAAAGTTTTTGTAGCCTATTGGTGTATGATTAATTAGAACTTTTATTTTCCCAATCAGAGGGGTTGTATTCAATTCCTGTCAATTCATACTACACTACTTTAGAGTAAAGATTTTTTTTTAAATAATTATTTCACGAGATGTGGCGAGAAAATCCATCACCATAGCTAATAATACAATTTTGATCATTTGCATCAACTTTATATGTGACGGGAGAATTCCATCGCAATTTTTGGTTATTTGGGGCAAAACCTTTTGCGCCGAACGAAACCCGTCGCAAATTTGGTCATTTGCATCAACTTCATATGTGACGGGAGAATCCCGTCGCAAATTTTGATTATTTGTGGCGAAACTTCTTGCGTCGACCGAAGCCCATCGCATATAATCCCTTTTTCACGACGAATTAATTTGCTGACACAAATAGTAATTAGCGGTCGTAAATGCATAGTACGAAACGACGTCGTACCATTATTTGCGTTGGTGTGTCTTTCTTGACGCAAATGACAGTTATTTGTAACGGTAAACGCCCGACGCAAAAAGTCTCGTCGCAACATGCTATATTTCTAGTAGTGTTTAAAGAACTTGAAGAGATATACTTACAAAATTTATCAAGGCTCACACATCTCTGGACATTTTCAAGCGGAAATTTTTACCTATCGATTTTAAAAATTATAAGGATACAATACTGTGAAAGTTTGTTATCTGTATTTCCACTATCAGTAGTCGAAAGTTTGACACAACTTGAGGAACTTGAAGTATCAAATTGTGCAGATATCAAAGAAATTTTCAAAAGAGAAGAGAAGGGTGTTGAGATTACAATTAATAAAATAAAGCTCCCTAAATTATGTATCCTAAGCCTCGATAATTTGCCTAGTCTTCATGATTTTGCCAAAGGGATTGAAGAAGTTGAAGTTCCTGAGTTACAAAAGTTTGTTATTACGAATGTTCCAACCAATATGCGAGATGATGGTCAAGATACTCAACACATATATCTCTTTGATCTACGGGTATGCTTTTTATTTATACTTTTTAAGAATTGACTTGGCTACTTTTATATTGTTTTGAATTTTGTTTAATCATTCATTAGGGTAGTGCACATAAAGTTATTTCTTCTTATATATTTGACAATAATAAATTGTTAATCCTAGTAATTAGAGTCGGTTATATGAATTAAAGAAAAAATTATATATGGCAAGTAACATAAATACATTCTCGCCAATGTTTTCTATTCCAAATCATACTCTCATCGAAATCGAACAAACTTGTATTACTCTTTAACACTTCAGCCCACATCTTTATATATATACAATATTTAGTCAAGATGATAGGTCAATTTGACAAAAGTACAATTTACAAGATGGTGCTTTTTTTCTTTTCTCGGGATGAGGTCTTTTCTTTTTAACAATAACAATGAAATAACACCAATATCATAATTTTTTTTTAAGGGAATGTCTTAATTTATTTTATGTATACTTTAACTGAAAGTTACTGATCTTCAGGTCGCAAGTAATGACCTACAACCTCAACTCTCTCTCCCTGTAATAAATAACATGAATGGCTTCAGTGTGCTTGAGACGTTGAGAATTGAATTCATTGCTAATGTCAAAAACATATTTTCTCCTTCCATTCTAAGTGGTTTCGCGAAACTCCGAGAGCTACATGTAGAAGGTTGCTCGAAGTTGGAAAATGTCGTGGGAGAAATAAAAACCAACACAATATTATTCCCACAAATGCAGCGATTGACACTCATAGATCTACCCGAGCTCATATCCTTTTGCCACGTCATGGGAAAGTTCGAATTGCCTTTACTGAAAGAGCTACAGATCAGAAATTGTCCAATGATGGGGACATTTTGCAAACCATTCTCAGATGTGTCAATCAAAGAAATTCCAAAATCGGAATATATCAACCAACCTTTCTTCTGTGAAAAGGTATATATCTTATTTTTACTATTTATATATCAATTCTTGCATTTTTCCTGTACCAAGTGTTCATATGTCTAGTAAATGTGTTTCGATGGAATTGTTTTTATTCTTTTGGTATTTTTCTGGAAAAAAAAAACTTATACTAAAAACGAGGAATTTGTTGGTGAAGTGTAAAATTAAAGTGACAATTTTTTAATGAATTGGATAGTACATACATGTCCCCATATATGTTTTCACCACTCAAAATTCGCTATGTGAATGATTGGGGATAGGCATGGGGACATGGAGGGGGACAAACGTATTTTTTACACTACAATCGAATAAAGTTGTATTACTCTTTAACACTTCGGTCCAAATATGTATTTATATACAATATTTTTTCAAGATGATAGGTCAATTTGACAAAAGTACAATTTACAAGATGATGCATTTTTTTCTTTTCTCGGGATGAGGTCTCTTCTTTTTAACAATAACAATTGAAATAACACCAATGCCATAATTTTTTTTTAAAGGAAATGTCTTAATTTATTTAATGTTATTCATCAGGTCGCTAGCAATGACCTACAATCTCAACTCTCTCTCCATGCAATAAATAACATGAACGGCTTCAGTGTACTTGAGACGTTGACAATTTTCTCCTTAGATAACGTCAAAATCATATTTTCTCCTTCCGTTATAAGTGGTTTCGCGAAGCTCCGAGAGCTACATGTAGAAGGCTGCTCGAAGTTGGAAAATGTCGTGGGAGATATAAAAACCAACACAATTCTATTCCCTCAAATGCAGCGATTGACACTCATAGATCTACCTGAGCTCCTATCCTTTTGCCACATCATGGGAAAGTTCGAATTGCCTTTACTGGAAAAACTACAAATCAGAAATTGTCCAATGATAGGGACATTTTGCAAACTATTCTCAGATGTGTCCGTCAAGGAAATTCCAAAATCGGAATATATAAACCAACATTTCTTCTGTGAAGAGGTATATATCTAATTTTTACTATTTATATATCAATTTCTTGGATTTTCCTGTACCAAGTGTTCATATGTCAAGTAAATGTGTTTCGATGGTATTGGTTTTTTCTTTTGGTATTTTTCTAAATAAAAGAAAAAAGAAAAAACTTCTACTAAAAACGAAGAATTTGATGGAGAAGTGTAAAATTAAAGTGACACTTTTTAATAAATTGGATAGTATATACATGTCTTCACCACTGAAAATTCGCTATGTGTACATTTTTTCCAATTTTATATACATGTGTTAAAATTGTGAATGATTGAGGATAGACATGGGGACATGGAAGGAGACAAACGTTTTTTTTGCCGTACTACTATATGGGAATAAATTCGAAACCTACAATTCAAAATTCATAGTATTGGATGAATGAAAAAAAACTCCTACTTAACTGATGGAGAAATTGTAAAACAAGATAATTTTCCGATGAATTGGATAGAATATGGGAATGAATATAACCTTTAAATCATGAAATTGAACATTCCAAAATATAACCTCATCCCATCACAAATTATCTGTGCACATTTCCATTTTAATCTGTTTCAAATTAAATTAGATGTCAATTTTCAAAATAAATGGCTAATTAATTATGTTTTTTCCAATACTAACACTAACATTAAATAGAGAGATCATAAAGTAGAACTAAATCGAAAGTAAAAATTAAATAGGGTTATTTTGATATTTTACGTATCTTATTATAAAAATAGAATTTGACGAAAAATGAAATGGATATGTCTCTATTTGAAAATTTGAAAACATAGAAGCAGTTTTGTTTTACATTATTTTATCTTTTTCCTTCTTTTGGTTATGAGAAAGATGAGGGTGAAAATCGTCTGTCTCCATTTATGTCCATAATTATGTCCTCAACCAATCAGAATTTAGTATATAAATATTTTTTCTAATTATATATACATAGGGTGAATTGTGATTGGTTAAGGACACACACGGGGACAGAGGATTTTTTGCCGAAAGATGATGGGTTAGAAGAGGGGGGAAAATGCGGCAAAAGTTATGAGTATTGTTTTGTTTTTTATTTTTTATTTTTTTATTACAGGTTTTGTTCCCCAACTTAAGTGAATTAGATCTCAAAAATATCAAAGCAGCAAGAATATTTGGTGAAAACATTCCAATCGATAGCTTTTGCAGGCTTCAAAAATTGGAAGTGCAAAACTGTGAGAGAATAACAAATGTATTTTCTGATCCAACTATTTTCACAAGTCTTAGAAAGCTGGATTTGCTTAGGTGTGGGGAACTACAAGAAGTGATTGCGGAGAAATATCAAAATATCAAAATTACTCTTTTCCCTTGGTTACGAGAGCTATATCTAATGACACTACCAAAGATGCGTACGTTTTGCCACATTAAGGACTATATCGAACTGGCATCACTTCAAATCATGACCATTCACGATTGTCCCAAGTTGGAGACATTCTCTTTGGGAAGGCTCCATTTGCCAGTCTTCAAAGAATTGAGGGGATTATCAGATCCTGACTTTGCTACCAAAATTTTCTTCCATAAAGAGGTATGTTTATGATTATGAAATTCTTGATCTTATAGTACATTATCTAATGATATAATTCCACATGTAGCAATATCATTGGCCTAGAGTGAATTTAATTATGGACTTGGACTAATCAAAATCGTTCCATGCATGTATAATAATGGATGAGCTTTACGATTTAACCTATTCCCTAGTTTTAATTATGAATTGTTTGTAATCATGAAGAGATCCTCCAGTGAAACTCACTTGGACAACAATTTCTTCACTACATCAGCAACTGATCTCTCATTCAAAGTTCAACCTGATCCAGCAAAACTGATTTTGACACTAGATTCAAGGTAAGGGAACACATATACATACATTAATTAGCTTATATATTTCCATCAATGGTGAGGCTAATACTAACGCATTTTAATGTTATATGTCATTGTGTAGTGATCGTAACTTTTGCAGTGCTGCGGAACTAGTTTTTTGTGATTTGCTGGAGATCAATGGAAAGTTGGAAACAGAAAAGCTTGTAGAAGGAGTTGTGTACGAGGTTATTTTGATAACACGGTATGACGATGAATTTGTACGGTATCAATCATTTCTCTCTAAACTTATACTACATGGAGAAGTTCGACCACATAATAATAATGAAAGAAAAATTAATATGTATAAAATACCAAGAGGAAAGTGGTTTGAGATCTTAGTTGGAGAATTCATCAGAGAGCCTCATCATATTGGAGAATTGCAGTTTTCCATCTCCTTGAGTGCTTCAAAGATTATTACTTTTCTTATTTATAATTATAGATTTACACTATATATAAAAGGTATTGTAATTCGATCGAAAGACTCGAAAGAATAATCCTCTTCTTAGCAACAAATGTCCAATCAAATTTCCTGTCGTTGTAAGGCTTCGGTCACTTTTTTTTTTATTATTGTCTTTTCTCTTTTTACTACGAATGATGAAGGCTTTTTAATTGAGGTAGAAATTGGCAATCAAATTTCCTGTCGTTGTAAGGCTTTTGTTATTCCTTAATGAAAATTTTAGTTTATGAGAAACAAAAATTCTTAAGTACCAAAGACAATTGTAGGTGAAAGCTCTACGATGGTATATAAATTGGCTAGTATCATAGTGTAAATTGTCATTGCATTGTCTTCAAGTAAGTGACATATAATTACATCACTCAAACCTTAAATATTAATAGATTGCGGTTTTTACATATCACCCACTATCATTACGTGTCCATAGTGAGATTCAATCTCATGATCATTATAAGGAAATACAAAAATTTTACCAACTAAGTCAACTTGTATTGGTAGGTGAGGTTATCTTAGAAAATTCAATCATATGACCGTCCTTACTATATTGATCCCACAGCTCTCTCACACGAATTGGGCAGAGTCTACCTACATATGTGGATTCCTCTCAATTCATGTGAGTGGCTGTGGGACCAGGCCCACAAGAACGGTTATAGGATTGAGTGACACAGTTATCTTATGCAATGGAGAGTAAGGTGAAACTTGGTTCCTCTCATGTGTGGAAAAGCTTTTGTGAGGATTTTAGGTTGCTCAATATATAATAGTTGCGTCAACTACGATAGCATTCTTGGACTGACATGATCAAACTTCATGAATATGTTTCGTTCCCCATTCTTAAAAAAAAAAGAAAAAAAAGAAAAAAAAAATTTAGTCAGTCTTGACAATGGAATGAAAGCCAGACAACTATGAACATGCTTTGGCAAGGTTACTTACTCTTAACAAAATGAAGTAATAAAGTGTTAGAGAGTTACATGTTTTAATATGTTCATTCAAAACATTTATTATTGAATATGGATAAAACAGTACTGAAATATTCATTTCTCTTGAATTATTATTTTATTATATTTGCATAATTATCTTTTTGTCATATTGAATATTTACTTACGGATGTTTATTAGCATAAAATCCTCTAACCCTAGTTATTATTCTGAGCCATTAAATCAACAGAATTCAACACATTATTATGACATCTATTTATTGGACTAATTCTCTATTTATGAGGGAAAGAGGTTAAGATAAAATTTGGATGATTAGGAGAAATCTGTTGCATTGATTTACTAATTCATTTATACAATTTACAAGATTGAAAAAATATTACAAAAACATACATCACATTTATTTGAAATATATAGTTAAAATACATTACTCATCTGTTGAACAACATGAACATGAACAATTAGATGATAAAAAAAAATGGAGAAGATGTCAAGAAGAAAATAAATAACTAAAATTTAATTCAATCTGCAACCGATTATGATTATGCAAAGAGTAACAAGATATTGTCCCATTTTTCTCTTCTGCTTCAAATTCTTGTATATGACATTTATGATTATGCAAAGAGTAACAAGAGTAACAAGAATGTGTCTAGTTTCATTGTATATGGCATTTATTTCTCTGAGAATAATAAGATGTTATTATTCGAATCAGGGATTAAGGAAGGGCATTTTCGGTATTTGGTTATAGCTGGAATTATGTGGGAGTTATTATCCGATAAAGACTCCCACTACCAGCAGAAGTCTAGAGGACGTGGGAGTTTAAGACTCCCACTACTGAGAGAGGTGGAGGACGTGAGAGTTGGTTATGGGAACAAACTCTTACATCCTATATAATCATCTCTCAGGCGAAACCCTAGCGGTAACTTGCTTTTAGCCGCAATTAACTAAATACACCCGAAATTAGTTTTCGGATTCTGCCTTCTCATTTTCTCCCTAATTCCCGAAACTCAGAAAAACGGAGAGCTAGCACTCGCTGCTCATTTCGTCGCATGGATACCGGTAGGGAGTAATTCCGCAAGGGAAGACTCGAGGTGATCGTTGCTAAGAGGCCAAAGACAGGATCTTTCATTCAAGAATCAGATTCTTGAACCCGAAAACGTAAGTCTTTTTCTTGTTTTTTTTCTCGATTCGTTTTGTATGAGCGGATCCTTCAGGGGAGGACTCATGGGTGTTTGGAACGAGTTTCCACCCATGAATCCCTTCACACTCCTCAATGATCTTAACACATTCCGGGTCCTGAATCCAAAAAGGGTCATACCTTGGAAGGGAGTACCATTTTTTCGACCAAACGTAGCATAAGTAATCAAAATAGGCGTGTGATCAGAATGCCCAGCAGTGAGGTGCTTCACGATAGCCGATGGGAATTTCTGTCACCAAGCCAAGTTGCCAAAAGTGCGGTCAAGCCTTTCACGGACCAAACCATTCCCGCGACTATTCGCTCAAGTGTACTGAGGCCCCCTAAAACCGAGGTCAACTAACTCAAAGTCAAAGACAACCTCGCGGAAAGCCCTGATAAGAGCAGGGCTCCAGTCATGCAAACCAGACTTTTCGTGATGGTGCAAGATCTCATTAAAATCTCCTCCGCATAACCAAAGTAAACTCGACAGAGAATGCAAACGGCATAATAAAGTCCAAGAATGACACCTTTGTTCATGGTAAGGATTACCGTAAAACCCTATGAATCGCCAACTTAAAGTAGGTGAACTCTCCACCCGAACATCAATATGGCCACTGGAAAAACTAAGCAAGTGAACATTTATGACCTCATCAGACCACAACAAAGCAAGCCCACCTCCAATACCACATCGCTCAACAATAACACTACATGAAAAACCAAGAGAAATATGTATTTTATTTAAATTAAAACTACTAACTTTGGTCTCAATAAGAAAAACAAGTAAGGGTTTATTTACCTGAACCAGGCTTTTTAAATTGCGAATTGCTCGGGGCTGCCCAGACCCCGGCGATTCCAACATAAAATACTCATTGAGTAGGGCGGGACTGCTCCTTGATAGTCTCCGCCATAACAGTACAATCAAAAAACCCAAATGACTTAGTTTTTTTTAAGCAAAACATTGAACTGAAGTGTCCCTTCCTATAGTAACTTGAGTAGTAGACCTCTTTATTCCACTTAAACTAGGTGGAGTCAAATCAGGTGATTTATTTTTCTTAGGCCGACCCCTCCGCTTGAAGAGAGATTTTGGAGCCGCACCAACAACAACATTACAGAGCCCTTTCCCGCCTTCCAATTTTGTATCCACATCAAAAACCATATTGATATCACCATCCCCAGAGCACAAATCGACATGCCCATCATCTTGGAAAATTGGTACTATTGCTATACAAGGAGTAGCATGCAAAGAATCAGGGGCTTGCAAAACAGAGGATTCAGTAAAAGCTTCCTTCACAAACGAACTAGACCTGGCATGAGGATTAACCGGATGAGCGTCACTTCTCCTAACATCCGATCCCGTAGTTCCTGCAGAAAAGACCACCTGCTCCCACAATACACCTTTTTCCGCCGGCGGAAGAAGGAACTCGCCATAGGGGAGGGTGCGAGATTCCTTCTCCGTCGCTTCAACCGTTTGCATAGGACAGAATTTCAAAGTATGGTCCAAACATCCACACCGACGACAAATATATGGTAGACGTTCATAAGAAATGAGACCATAAACCATACCGTAATTCGGAGTGTCGATTGTCAAACGCCGACGAAGTGGTTGAGTAACAACAATGGGGACACGAATGCGGAAGAACTTCTCACACAACCGCTTATTTTCTCGAATCTGAATATCCTTGCTGCCAACAAACATCTGACCAATTCTTTTACCAACCGATAGGGTATAGCAATCCCTATGGTATCCCCAAATTTGTATCCAAAAATCAGAAAACCGAAACGGGTCATCCGATAAATTCACCGCTGGGCTCCAACATTTAACCACAAATAGCCGCTCATCAAAGCACTATGGACCATCATGGATAACATACTCAGCATCTTGGATATTGCTGAAGAAAAATTGAAACACATTGGACCTAAGTCTTACCACATCAAAAGGTTGGCACTTCCATGATTTAACCATAGCCAATTTCAGATTTTTTAGAGGCACATCAACAGCAGAAACAAACTTGCCCACAACACTCCGTCGACACTCATCCTTTCCTTTCACCAAGTCATCGGCGGATACTTGAAGAACTTCCGCCTCCTTTCCTAATATGCTAAGGGATTTCAGAAGCTGTTGAATGTGTTCCCGATCCATGTTGAGAGAGAGTTGGTTGCAAAATAGAGAGCGCAAGGCTGGAAAAACGGGGACGAACCCCTTCGGAACCTTAGTGATTGCGTTGGAGATAGCCGAAATAAACACTAACGGAAGCCCCAAGAGAGGAGAAAAAAAAGCCCAAGAGAGGAGTTTTTTGTAGGTCCATTTGGGATAGCAGAAATAGAGGATAAAATAAAAAAGTGCAGAATATTTTTAATCTTTTATTTGTAAAATTTTGGTTCTATGACCACAGAAAAGATTTTTTTTAATATAGGACCGATTTTGTTGGATTGGCTCATAGTTCTCTCACATAAATTATCCATATGTTCCTCTGGGGGCATAAATTGGATACTTAGGTGTTGGTTCAAGCCGGAAGGTACCGTCATTGAAAGAAAATTAATGTGAATCCCGAATACTAATATAATATGAATTTGTGGGGGATTGTTGGAAGTGGTTTATTTTGTGACTCAATAACTTCGTGTATAAAAAATTAGTTTGAAACAACAATTAAGTTTTGTTCTTAGCATGACGGAGAGTGAATTATAACTTTAGTAGAAGCCACTTATGTGGTTGGAATCCATAGTTAATTATTTTGGAAGTCGGAGTTTCAAGATGTGAGGATTTATATTTAAACATGAATCCCATATCGGAAAATTTATAAATAACAAGGCTCATTTTCCTATATAAATACACTACTCTTAATGCTTTTCCAATATGAGAAAAATAAAGAAATAAAAAGAGAAATGCATTTTACTACTGCTTTTCTTTTCTTTTGTTTTGAGAACAAAAACGAAAAAGTTAAGACTTTTTAGTCTCTGTCTTTTTCTTTTAAATCACTTTTCTCATAATAATAATAATTTTATTTGGTGATTTCTCGGGCGAATTGAGGAGTTTTCGAGTTGATCGAATTCGGTGTGCTCCGTTGCAGATCTGGACCGTCTTATCCTGCAAGGAGTTTCACTATTCCCTTTCGCACCGGTAAGTGGAGCGAATATTCTCTTGAAGGCAAACCAGTTTCAACTGGTGATTCGGTTGGTTACCATATATGATTTGGTTTTTACATATTTGGAATTTCTATCTTCTAGTACATGTATTTTCTAAATTTCCTAATTTCTTTTTTATAAACTGATACAGTGTTATTTTTCTTGTTTCTGGCTGGTTTACTATTTTGGATTTATTTAGCCTTACTGAATTAATTGTTATTGATAATTTATTCTGTTAGTGTCCTTGATTGGGAATATGATTACATGTTTACTTCTATTGAATTTAACTGCAACGAATCTACCACATCTAACAATCTTCCAGAAAATATTCCTTTATCAATAACTGGTTTCAAAATATATCCGCATTAATACTAGATTTAACAAATTTAACCACAAAAAACCCAGAACCATGTCGAAAAAATACAATTAAATCGTCGAAAGCACGAAATAAAAACGAAAGTTCGACAAATTGGCATGAAACAACAATTTTCAAGAACTGATTATCAGTAATTTCTTTCAAAAAAATTCCTAAAGTTAAAAAATTTATAATAATTACTCCTAAACTGAAACATATCGATTAACTGTATTGATGATGGATGGAGGTTGATGAGTGGTGGCCGGTGGTTGAAATGAGGAGGCTATTGGGTGGCGCAACCTCCTGAGAAGAAGAGACGGAGAGGGACTGCAGAGGCGGAGAGTCGCTTCAGTCTTGAGAAAAATATGGTGAGGGACATAAGGGGGACGGAGGGTTAGGCATTAGGGTTTTTTTTCTAAAATAAAACTTTACTATATATATACTTATTATATAATAATATTATTAATATATTTAAAAATATCAATTCGAATTCGGTTACCGAATTCAAAATTAGTCTGACTGAAATCGTCCCAATTTTGTCCAATTCAAATTCGGTCACGGCCGAATTACCGAAATCAAATTACTAAATTCAATGTGAATTCGGTCAGAATTCGGCAAAACCAAATTTGCTCACCCCTAAATGTGATTGGGATAGGACGCGTGAATTTGAAGTTTCCTTGAAGGCGCATTCTTTCTCTTCAGAAGGTGCATCATGTTCCAGCAATTCGAAGAAACCTTATTAGTGGTTCATGTTTAGTATCAAAGGGTTATGAACTCAATTTCAAATGTAATAGAGTAGTGATGTTACACTATGGTACATTTATTTCCAAAGGATATTCGTCTGATGGTTTGATTAAATTAAGAGTTGAACTTTTTACCTTTGAATTTTTCGAATCAAATAAAGCTCTTTCTGTTGAGAAATCTGATATTCCTGTTGTGCATTCAATTGAATATACTTAAACTTGGCATAGTAGACTTGGAAATTTAAATTTAGATTCTATTAAAAGAATGATGAATTTAAATCTGATTCCTAAACATGGCATTGATAAGAAAAACAAATATTCAGTGTGTGTAGAAGCTAAAACAACAAGGAAACCTTTTTCATTCTGTTGAAAGGGATTCAGAGTTGCTTGACTTGATTCACACTGATTTTTTTGAATTCAATGGTTTGTTCTTTCCTCGTTTGAACCTCGTCCTTCACGTTTCTTTTATTTATTTATATTTTAAGGTTATGCCATCCCAAGGTGCTGCTAAATGGATGGAAAAGACCTACTATTCAATAGAGCATAATTGTCTCATCCCAAAGGAAAGATGAATGGGAAGAGGTCTGCAAAGAAGTTCCATTTCCTTTAATCCATTTTGATCTTTTTTATTATTTCGGGATAAAGGATAAAAAGTAGAATCAAAAGAAATGAGTTTTAGGTGTGCAAAAAATTGTTTATTTATTTTTTATTTTTAGGCAAATAATATTTTTTTCTTTGTCCTTTGCATTAAAAGAACATACTACAAAATAATAATTTTTTTTTCCAGTAAACCGTGTGCTTTATTTGATGATAAAGTGGTTACAAAGTCAATCAGAGCCCCCTCAATGTTGGAGTGCCCTGTCTGTCTAGAAAAAGCAGTCTCCTTGTTGTTTGAGGCAAAAATACAGAATCAAAGTAATACTTAGTGTTTTTAGAGTCACAACCAAAATTAGCTAAAGAATCTGCTACCATATTCACCTCTCTGAAAATATGTACGGTTTGTATTCCTTGGGATAGTCCGAGAGCCTTCTGAAAATAATCATCTAGCATCCAATTCGCCATCTTCCTTACTGATATTGCATGAGCTAAGATCTAGGAATCCGTTTGAATTAAACTAACCCGTTTGCCAATTTGCTGCGCTAAGTTCACACCGTATATTAATGCCATTAACTATGCCTTCGTATTTGTGAAATGATCTCATATGTACGCCGAACACGCCGCAATGAATCTACCATCCCCGTATCGCAAGACACAGCCAACACCAGCTAACCCCGAGTTGCCTCGCGATGCACCATCAATATTCAAAACCACAATATCTGTACTCCATTCATCCAACTTCTAACAGACAATTGTGATTCTGTGCAAAGATCCCCTAGACTGCCATTTTCGTATACTTTTTAGCATAACAAACTGATGAGCAAAGGCCATAGTGAGCCTTTTTTTTGTTGTTCGCCTACCTTCAAAGAAGAAAACGCATATCGCTTTCCATAATTGCTACAGAACAAACGAGGAAATTGACATTAAAATCTCAGCCCTCTCCCCTGTACAAGAGTTCCACCAACATTTCAACAGTGAATGAGGATCTGCAGCGGTCCCGAGAGTGAAAAAATCCGCGAAGCTTGCAGCATGAACCCATAAATGTTGGGCTAAAGGACATTCCATGAATATATGTTGCAATGTGTCACATCCTTTTGAACAGGACATCGAGTAACCAACTGAAATCCAAACCGCCTAAGCACATCTTCCATGGGAAGAAATTTATTCAAGAACTTCCAAATAAAGATGGTAAGGTGTAAAGGCAGTGAGCTTGTCCAAAGAAGCTTACGGCTGAGTGTCGTGATGCTTCCTCCTCGAAGTACTTCAACAGCGGATGACAAACTAAAGCAACCACGAGGCTCTGGTTTCCAAAGCCATTCATCCCCCTTCTCCCCAATAATGATATCCGGAAGTTCCTCCAATAGTGAACCTGGCAGCCAGCTTTGCAGCTCATGTTTTTTCCATCCCTGTGCATCCAAATAATCACTCACCTTTGCTCCCAATTCCACAATAGATAAATGTGGTAACAGTTGCGCAAAACTCTTTTTATGGACAACATCCTCATAACACAAAGAACTCCTCCCGTCCCTAATCAGAATGGAAATATTGCTCTCTGTTCGAGATTTGACTTCGAGCATCCGCCTCCAAGTAGCCGAAGCATTAGGCTGTAAAATCACCAATGATACGTGAGCAATGCCATAACAATAACGAGTTCGCATGTACTTTGCCCAATAAGAATCAGAAGTGCGAAAATGCCACCATAGCTTCATTGCAAAGGCCTCGGCGTACTGGTCCATAGATATCAAGCCTAGTCCATTTGAACACTTCTCCGAACAAATCTTTTTCCAAGTCATCCAATGACGACGCTTCTCTCCAATAGATGAACCCCATAAAAAACCATTAAAAAGCCTCTCCATCCGTTGCGTAATAGAAGATGGCGGATTGGATACCGCCAAAATGTGTAATGACATCGAGGTAAGTACATGCTTAATAAGAATCAGCCTCCCTGCCATATCTAAAAATTTGGTTTACCATCCTTCAATTCTTGAAGATATGCTCTCTATAATATGAGCAAAATGATCCGCCTTAGACCTTCCTTTCGTTAACGGACATCCCAAATACTTGATTGGAAAACTGCCTTGGACAAAATTAGTTACAGATTGAATCACTTTTGCTTGACGTTTCCCAGTTTTAGAAGAAACAAAAAAAAACCGACTTCCCAACATTGATTCGTTGCCCAGACACTTTCTCATAACTTCTCAGAAAATCGACAAGGCTTTTAACATTTCTCTTAGCCCCATTGATAAAAACAATGACATCGTCTGCAAAACTGAGATGAGATATTACCATGGTATGCCGTTGAAGAATATAGGGCTGAATTTTTCCTTGATAGATGGATTTGTCAAGACCTTTAGAGAACGCTTCCGCTGCGAGAATGAACAGCAACGGAGAGAGCGGATCACCTTGTTTTACTCCCTTCCCCCGCTTTGAAGTAGCCATATGGGGAGCCATTTACCAATATGGAGAACCAATTTGATGACAAAAGATTTCGCACTAAATGTAAGAAATGTTCAATGAACCCAAATCTTCGCAATACCCCAAGAAGATACTTATGTGAAACACGATCAAATGCCTTCATCATATCAAGCTTCAAATCAAGTTTCCCCCCTTCCCCGCGCACCCTACGATCCAAAAGATGGACCAATTCTTAGGCTAGAAAAATATTATCCTAAATTAAACGGCCCTTTACAAAATCTGATTGAGTCGGGGATATCAATTTAGGTAAAATGTGAGCAAGGAAAGAAGCTAGTACCTTAGAGATAACCTTGCTGGCAAAAGTACATAGCGAAATAGGGCAGAAATCACCTAAAGTGTATGGATTTATAGTTTTTGGAAGTAGAACAATGAAAGAACTCGCCATGCCTTTCGGTTGGGGGAGATCGACCCAAAAATATCTAACCGAGCCAACAACATCCTATCCCACATTGAACCAACAATGTTGAAAGAAAGCGCCAGAAAACCGTCAGGCCCTGATGCACTATTCTTATCAAGCAAGAAAACTGCTCCTTTACCTCTTCCATCGAAGGCAAGCTGCCCAAACTTCTAGTCTCATCATCTAATACCACTTTTTGAACACAAGATAGTAATGATTCATCTTCTACCAAATCTCCCTCCTCGGCAAACAATTCTTCAAAAAAATTTGCACCTTCTCAGCCTATGGCATTTTGATTTGAAATGAGATTTCCGGTGCTATCATGTAAAGATGTAATATGTAACCTCTTTCTCCGGTTCGTACAAATTGCATGAAAATACCTCGTGTTAGAATTTTCTTCTTTTAACCACCTAATCTGTGACCGTTGCTTCCAAAAAATCTCCTCAACCATTAATGCCTCAGTGTAGCGAGTTTGCGTAATTTGAAGAATATTTTTGTTCAAATCTGTAGTGTTCTCATCATAACTCTTTTAAGCAGCTTCTATTGCAGACTCCGCCATCTTGAGTTCAGTAAATATATCTCTGAAGATATCCTTATTCCAGACCCGTAAAGCATGCTTTAATCGCTTCAGTTTATACATTAATATGTCCATTCCATTACCTTCTACATGCTGATTCCAACTGGTCGAAACCACCTCCAAAAAAGTTGATTGGCGAAACCACATATTTTGAAAACGGAATGCGGAACCCTTTTGATGTAATGAAAGCTGGGCCGAAATTTTGGGAGGACAGTGATCCGAAACCGTACGATGTAAGTGTTCAACAGTTGTAAAGGCAAAAAGTTCATTCCACTTAGTGTTGATGAGTAGCCTATCTAGACGCCGAAGTAAAGGTGGACTCGATGAACGACTCCAAGTAAAGGTAGAACCGGCAAAACCCGCATCTATCAGCCCACTATCATGAATTGCCTCATTAAACTCTAACATGGGAAGAGCCGCCGGGCCAGACCCAAAACTCTCAGAACTTGTAGATACCACATTAAAATCCCCTCCAACAAACCAGGCTTCTTCATTATTCTCAGCAAAAGAAATTAACTCATTCCACAACAGTCGACGTTGAGTATACTTGCAGCGGGCATACACAAAAGAGCCATAAACTACAGCACCTGCAAAATTACTAAATTATACATGGACCACTTGTTCAAAATCTCCCACAATAGTTAAGTCAATAATATTATCCCACAAAATCCATATTTTGCTCGTGCAGTTACCAAAACATTGATCAAAACCAAGGCAACCCGCAGTAACAGATAAATCAGATAGCTGTAATAATGGCTGCAATAAAGCAATTAAAGACAGCTTATATTATTGCTTCAGTTTTTTAACCCGAGCAAGAGACTCGTCCTTCCCAATTCCCCTAACATTCCATATCAACCAATCCATAAAAATAAAAGACTATTAATAAAAGTGGAGTAAAATCATACTCAGCAGAAGGACCTATGAGGTTTCTGTGCAAGTCGGGCGGATTTACGAATATCTCCATCAGTGCTCATTTTCTTTTTTGTGCGGACTTTAGCAGTCACTGGGACATCCGTGTGATCCGAAATCTCCATGTCAACAGCAACATGTTGAATTTTGACATCCCCAAGTCAACCGCAATGCTAAAAAATGGAATGATGCCTTTTTAGCTTGGCTGCTCGAGCAGCATGTTCAGCTCGGTCCTTTTCTAGTCGAGCACCAAGCCGGGCCGAGAAAGCTGCGAAAACTGTCAAACCATCCCGAGTCACCACATTCGTGTTCGGTCCTGATTTTGTAGCCGACTTTGCCCCTTTCTCAAGTTCCTGAAGATTTGTTGTTGATAGAAAAATACGCGAGTCATCTTTCCCCTTAGTTTTATCCTCCGTATCAAGTCTTCCCACTTGTCGCAGCTGAGATAACACCTCAAAATCATCATGGGTCTGTAACCCATCACCCCCTTCTTCCATACCTAGTCCAATCTCACTAGCAACGACCTCTATGGGGCTGCGTGACAGAAAGTGACCCGGTTTCACCCTAGTAATAACCACATCTAACAGACTGCATGGTTCTGTACTCTCAATCCGTACCGTTAGATCAGGAACCCTAGGTACAAATTTCTTTTGGGTCGCAGCCGCTACTGTAGTGACTTCCAACACTGTCTTCTTCCCAACAACACGACCGGACTTCAATGTCCAGACATTCTCCAGCGGTTTGGCATTGTTCTGTTGTTTTTTCCCGCCGACGTCAGCCCTTGAAAGTTCCCCTCCTCGACAATCAGATGTTCGATGTCCTATCTTCCAACATCCTGAACAATAATATGGCAAATCTTCATAAACAATTCCTTGCCCGAAACCTTTCCCCGATCGTTCATGGCCAATCCAATTCTCTTACAAATCGAAATTTTTTTTTTTTTTTTTTTTTTTAGGGAAAGCCACCTGTTATGGTGGGGGGTTTGGCATGGACCCCTACCTGTTTATTAAATACGCCCAAATAGGCTAGCAATTACATGGAGAGGGATTGAAACCAAAAACCTCCAAATAGGTGGAAACAAATCCACTCCTTACAAAAGTAATTTGCAAGAAAAAATAAAAGCAATCCTGACCCATTTATAAATATGGATCAGGACATACAAGATAAAATCCTGACAACTAAAGTAAAACTGAAACTGAATCATGTAAATGATCCAGATGATACATAAAAGTCTATACTACAAGAATGCAGTATATATGCATAGAGAAATAGAGAGTAAAGGAGCAAAAGCAACTGTAATCAAAATAAAAGCATACCTTTGTAATCCGAGGTTCCTGGAGCTGCCCACTATTTGACTCGAATGGATGGTGTTCCCCGTTGGTCAAGGAGAAGCAGACCTCGAATATATTGTGGCAATTCCTCCATCTGAATATAAGTATAAGTGTGCTTCATATCACAAGCTAGATTTGCTAGTGCATCAGCAACGGTATTAGCTTCTCGATAGACATGCTCAATATCGGTATCTCCCAGTAAATCCATTGCTTGGTTAAAGGGTAAATCAAGCTCCCAAGAAGTAATCCTCCCCCTCAGAACCGAGTTACTCAGGAAGAGCGAGTCCGTTTGAATAATAAGATTAGTGAATCCCAATGATCTCGACAAACTGAGACCTTCAATCAAAGCTTCAAGCTCTGCCCTCGAGTTGCTCATATGAGGACCCAAATATGCTGCCTTAGCCCCTAGAAAATTTCCACCCGAGAGGCGGAGGACACAGCCGACTCCTAACTCTCCCGGGTTCCCTCTTGAGGCTCCATCTATATTGAGGATGGGTCGAGTTATTGGATCCTTTAACCACCGGACAATTGTGATCAACCTCTCATTTGTTGGACCCGATGAAATATGTAATCTGTTAGCCAATTAAACAAAAGGGAATTCAATTCATTTATCGCACTACGCAAAGTTGAAATGCGTCCTTCATAGACAAACCTGCATCGCATTT
Source organism: Vinca minor (assembly GCA_026122235.1). Taxonomy (NCBI): domain Eukaryota; kingdom Viridiplantae; phylum Streptophyta; class Magnoliopsida; order Gentianales; family Apocynaceae; genus Vinca; species Vinca minor. Next base: position 599,431 of record JAOCZM010000195.1, read on the forward strand.
TCCACAAAATCCAACACACAACACTAGGAAGTATAAGATGTACTTGATGTTGTGTACCTGAACCACTATTCCACCATGCCTTAAGTAACATTTGGGGAGATCGGAATATCGAAAAAATTGGTGGATGAGGAACCTGCTTCTCGACATGACAGCACAGTCCATGTGCAAGGTCACATTCCATGAAGATATGATGAGTAGAATCTCCCCCAGATTTACAAGAGCACCAAGACACAGTCGAAAAGCCTTGGCGTCGCAATATCTCTTCTAACGGCAAAAAATTATTCATCAAGCGCCAAAGGAAAAAAGATAAAGATGGAGGCATAACCTTAGACCAAATATATTGCCGAGACCTAAGTCGTGGTTGGATTGAGAAAGTCCGAATGACTGAGGATAGCGAAAATTTGCCATCCGGTTCTGGGAGCCAAATCATTCGATCTGGTCCGGCACGGAGTCTATGCCGAGGTAGAGTCTGAATAAGTGGCTCTGGAAGCATTGTCCTAAGTTGCATGGTATCCCAACCAGTAAGAGTGATAAATTCTTTAATGGTCTTGTCCGAAGGAGGTGATTGAA